>JABWPP010000049.1:53554192-54154192 GCA_016920855.1 Puya raimondii
ATATATACATACATATATATATATATATACATACATATATATATATATACATACATATATATATATATATACATACATATATATATATATACATACATATATATATATATATATATACATACATATATATTATATATATACATACATATACATATTTATACATACATATATATATATATACATACATATATATATATATATATACATACATATATATATATATATACATACATATATATATATATATACATACATATATATATACATACATATATATATATATATATATATATATATATATACATATATATATATATATATATATATATATATATATATATATATATATATATATATATATATATATATATATACATATATATATACATATACATATATATATACATATATACATATACATATATATATACATATATACATATATATATATATATATATACATATATACACTTACATATGTATAAATGCATGCATAAAAGTTAAACGTTGTAAAATCGCAACGCCCATTGCTCCCCCCGAGTAGCGCACTTAGCCTAGAAGTCCCTCCCATGATAGAGCTCTACAGTTTAATCAATAAAATATCGGGTTTTCCGCGAAAACGCCTCCAATTGATTTTCCTCCCTCTATCTTCGACTTCTTGCCATTTAGCGCAGAAAATCTCAAATTCTGCAAAACTTGAGTTGCACGATCTCCGCAGAGTCTATTTTCATGTATATCCTTCCACTCGCCAAAACTATAAAATTTCTCACATGAAATGATAATCTCTTTGTAAAGTGCTCCATTTTCACACTTTACAAAATTGCAATTAAGCCCTCAAATCTTTGAGATTCTTACCAATAATTCACTAGTGCGTGTAATTTGTCCTATGGCACCATTCCATGGAGTTTCATGCAATTCGACATATAAAATGTTGCACCCTTTACCATAAAACTCAATTTCACTAAAACGACCACTTGTCGTAAATTGCCTTAAACCATGTTTTTGCCACACCAAATCTGAAAATAGATCTCACCATGACTTCTAGCACTGCCAGAACTTAAGGATGGCAGTTTTTATTTCACTGAAAACTGTTCCGTTTTACAGAAAAAAGCCTACCCTTTTTCGAAAATATTTGGTTAACCAAAATTCCGGAATTAAAAAAATTTCGGTTTCTACATCCAACAACAACCGATAACCTTTGGTGTTGTACCTTCATTTAGTTTTCCTAGTCGCAGGATGGATGGTAAATCCCTTAACATTTTAATTACTATACAATTTATTTCACACCGGGTGTTCCCCGAAATGCCACAGAGATGCTTTTGCTATCATGGTTGTCCCGGACAGCATGGGTTCAGGTATGGATGGTTCGAACTTGATGTTCGAGGCTCGAGAATTCCTAAATTAAGGTTTCGCGGTGTTCGGCGGACACAACGGCAATTTAAGTATATTATATAGAGGATTTTGGCTCTGTTTAGCGAAGTAGGTATCCGCTGCTGGTCGTAGCAGTGGGTAAGCACCGTTTTCTGGTTGGGGACTCACTGGTGCGAAGCACGGACCAGCGATGGGCCCTAGGTGGGTTCCAGAGCCAAAAGCGATAATTTTCGGGAACCCGGTGTGAGACCCCAGATAAGTCCTATATAAAAGATATAATAGGGCTAATCTCTCAACCCGGCTTAAGCATTTTCGACGGTGGCAAGGCCGAAGAGGTTGAGAGAGTTAAGCGTGCTAGGACGAGAGTAGTCCTAGGATGGGTGACCCCCTGGGAAGTCCGGGGCATCACAGTTGGTATCAGAGCCAATTACCAGCCGGAAGTGTGAGATGAGTCTCGGCTGAGCCTGGTGTGCAGCGGGGAGAGCGAGGCTCTTGAGCTGTTGACTGTTGTGATTGGAGCGCGGCTCACCACAAAGTCGGTTTAGGCTAGCGAGACGAGTCTCACACCGCCTGGTACTTGTGAGTCTGAGCCTGACGAGGACGTCAGGGCTTAAAGGGGGGGAGATTGTGAGACCCCAGATAAGTCCTATATAAAAGATATAATAGGGCTAATCTCTCAACCCGGCTTAAGCATTTTCGACGGTGGCAAGGCCGAAGAGGTTGAGAGAGTTAAGCGTGCTAGGACGAGAGTAGTCCTAGGATGGGTGACTCCCTGGGAAGTCCGGGGCATCACACCCGGTATGGTGAATTTTGGGGATTCCACACCCAAATTGCACCACTTAGCGTGCGGCTATCACGACAACAAAAAGTGAGTGCTTTGGGACAGCGAGGATGGTCAAATGACTTTCGGAGTGTTTCGGAACACTTCGGGACTAATCCGAACCCCAAAATGTGAAAATTGGGCGATTTCGGGTGAAGTTTCATGTCGCGCGAGTTGCTGCTGTTCTCTCAAGGTAGGAGCCTTGTTGGCTGGTTTTAGATTGAGGTTTTACACTTCTGATCACAACAAGAGAGCTGCGGGTGGTTCCGGTGCCGAAGAGTGCATTTTGGGAGCCGAACTGATGAATTTCGAAACCTCGGTTTTTCGTTTTGGCGCACTACTTGTGCGGCTGCCCCAACGACATTAAAATAATGTGTTGGGATAGCGGGCAAGGTAGAATAAGTGTAGGACTTGTTTCAGGACACCCCCTGGGTTGGGGTGACATTCCGACGAGTCGGTGCGACAATCGGGCGATCTTTCGGTGACCGTCGCACGGGATCCAGAAATCCGACATAGGGTTTTGTAATTAGTGGGTTTTGGCTAATTACGGTTTTGGATAGGACTTTGCATAGGTCCGGATTGTGGCGAGAAGCATCAGCCGGGGGTCGACGACCTGGCTTTATTCTACGGTAGAGGTGGGTGCTTCGAGCTGGTAGTCGGTGAGGCTGTATCTTCACTATTCCTTATCTTTTATACCACGACATTTACTATTTTTAGTCTCTACATGTCGGCACCTTTTCATTATTCTTGGTATATCTGTGTTTCCTATCTTGCATAGTGGTAGTCGGTTTGGACATGTAGAGCAGGCTTGTGTCACTTGACTATTTGGGACCTTTAGGTCCAGGCAACACAACATTTCTCTTACCGCTGTGTTTCGATCTGTTTGATCATGGTTCCAGCGTTTACACACCACGACATCTGGCTTTGGCCACAGTATCTGGCTTTGGCCACGACATTTGGCTTTGACCAACACATTGGCTTTACGCCATAGGTTATGTTGATCATCTCGCATGATTCGTCACGACGCTTGAGGGTATTCATAGACACCGAGTCGGTTTCGCCACCGACAAAGGGTGTACTTATCCGGATAGGTCGTCCAGTGTGACACTTGGATCAGGTCGGTGCATTACAGTGACAGGCATTGCATGAGGTCGACGGACCAATATGGCAAGTTTTGGATTGGTTTCTGATTTGGACTTTTCATCTTTGAGGCATATTAGTTGGATAGTTTCTCTTTTACAGTTGTGGCTTCTAGTTATACATTCTATTCATATATACTGTTTGCTACTGTAGGCATGATCTTCATTTGACCATATAGCAAGTTTGTAGTACACTGAATTTCAGTGCATCGTACCGAACTTCTACAAATTGTGGAGTTCCGATGGAAAAATAGCAAGAGAGGCTATATGTGAGGCTTCAGCCAAGTTTGGGACTTGTGAGAAGTGTTTTCGGCGCAAATGAGGCGCGAAAACGGACTTCGAAAAGTTAAAACTGCTAAACTTGTGAAGTCTGCACTGGATTCCGGTATGTGGACCTCTATACCGGTACTGAAGTGATTAGTACCGGTATGTGATGAGGGGTATATCGGAATGCCATGGTTGAAACCGAGAACCCAGCTCTCGGGTTCTGCGGAATCCTCCGGGGTATACCGGAATAGCACCCGTATACCGGTATGCAATGCACATACCGGTATACAGTGTTACGAAATTCCAGTTTTGGCTGGTTGTTTGTGTTGTTTGTGGAGAGGGGCAAAACAGTCTTTTCACATGTATTGGGGGTGTATGAAGGGCTGAGACCTTCTCCCCTTCTCATTGTCTTCCTCTCAACTTCTCCTCTCCATCTCCTTCACTTTCTCTCTCTAGAGATCTCTCCAAAACTTGGAGAAAATGGTGGATTGATCTTGGAAAAGGCTTCCAAAGGAGAAAAGAAGCTTCTTGGTGGAAGAAGAAGCTTGGGGAACTCGTGGTTAAGGTTAGTTCCTCACGTTTTGGGTTCAAACCTTGGATTTAATCTTTTGAAATGAGGTTTTTGGGAACCCTAGGCAATCTAAAATACAAAATGTAGAGATTGACCAAGAAATTTTGAGGTTCTACATGCATGCATGTGAAACCTAGGTTAAATGAGGGTTTTTATCTTGGGAGGTTCTAAAAATATTTGGACCTTCGGGAATTGCAATTGAGACATTGGAAATCATGTTAGAACACTTGATTTCGTGTATTGAGTTGAATTAAGGGTTCGTAACGAGTAACGAACCGTTTTCTTGTAGAAGCTTGGGTTGAAACAAGAACTCAAGGCTTGGAGACTTAGGAGCTTAAAGAATACAAGAATTTGGAAGCTCTTGAGGTGGGTTTGTGTTTACCGAAGTGATTAGGTCACTTCCATGTCTAGGGTAAATATCCATTTAAAGATAAAATGGAATGTGTTGTGAACCCTAGAACTTACATGTTGGCAAAGGTAAAATCATGATAGGTAGAGCAATGAGCTCCTATTGCATGATACAGAATTCAAGTATAATTCAATTATCTATACTTGTTGCATGGTTGCATGTATGATTGAACCTAGTGTCACTGAACATAGGTTGGAACATGTGAGAATAGAACCTAATGTTATTGAACATAGGTTGGAACATGTGAGAATGGAACCTAGTGTTATTGAACATAGGTTGAAATATGTGAGAATGGAACCTAGTGTCATTGAACATAGGTTAGACATGAGATTGGAACCTAGAGTCATGGAACCTAGGTTGAGAATGAGAAAGTAAACCTAGTGTCATTGAACATAGGTGAGACTTAGTGACTTGAACCTAAGGTCATGAGACTTAGGTTGGCAAGTGAAAAATGTGAACAACGGGATGTGCGACGATTTTGCTATCCCGGGTAGGCGACGATTTCGCTACCATGCCACGAGTTGGCGGTGTTGAAATGGGATGTGCGACGATTTTGCTATCCCGGGTAGGCGACGATTTCGCTACCATGCCATGAGTTGGCGGTGTTGACACGGGATGTGCAACGATTTTGCTATCCCGGGTATGCGACCGTTTCGCTACCACGCCATGAGTTGGCGGTGTCGAGATGGGATGTGCGACGAGGTTGCTATCCCGGGTATGCGACGAGTTCGCTACCCATGCCATGTGATGGCGGTGTTGAGATGGGGTATGCGACGATTTTGCTATCCCGAGTATGCGACGAGTTCGCTACTCGAACTAGGAGGTGACGAGTTCACTCCTTGAATGTTGGAACCCTTATGGTGAGACGGCGATTCCGAAACCATAAGTAAATGACAAGTAATTGAACTTAGTCAAGGTGAAATATAGGATGAACCTAGGAGAGAATGATAAGTTACATTTCATTTGGTTGCATCCTTTATGTTTATTTACAAGCATGTAAATAATTGTTGCATAGTTATTTGTGATCTAACTTATGCATATGGTGTTTCTTTGGACTGGTGGGTCGAGCTTTTCTCTTGGGTGGCCTTACCCACTGGGAACTATGTTTATAATTCTCACCCCACGTTTTTCAGGTCCTTCCGCGAGTGAGGCGGCGGAGCGAGGCAAGGGTTTAGCTCTCTAGATAGCGGCCTTCCATTTTGGTGATACATAGAATTGTACCCCTAGTCTTGGACTTTGATAGTATAGGAGATTTCCATTACATGTATGAAACTTATGTATTCCATAGTTTTGGAACATGGTGTATGGAATGAAAAGAAAATTTTGGGCATGTATAAATGTGCAATGTGATGTAATAGAAGTAGAACTTCTTTATGTTGATGCTTTCCTTGTGCAACTATTGTACTCCGTTCCTAGTTGGAACCTCGTGGATAAGCTTGTGTTGTGACGCCTTGGGCGGGTAGAAGGGACTCTATCCGTTCGGCGGGTCTGGGGCATGCGCCCATGCGGTTATCCTTTCCACCTAGTTGGTGTTAAAGACCCGACGGGGCGTGATAGACTGAGGTGGTATCAGAGAATAGAAACGGTCTAGGTGGACCTAAGAAAACTCTAGGATGGAAAAGACCCTAGGAGTGTAGGCTCGTGAGTGACGAGATATTTGATGTGACGAAAGATAAGAGATTGGGTTATGTCCTTATGCCTCTAGTTGGAAATAGAGGTAGATTCGAGGTGTGTCTTATTCTTCACCAAGAGTGTTCATGTTGGCGGCCGACAACATGAAACCAAGTGAGGGGAATAAGGACCCTTGTGTGACTTTCGCCTAGATTGGGTTCACGTTTATTTTCGTGAAATATAGTGTTGCGAATGACTTTGAAGGTCATGAAATGACCAAAGTCGTTGTGTTTTCAGGAGATAATGGTACGTGGACGGCCTCCTACGAGGGCTGGGCTCGGAGAATCGAGCGCGGCTCCCGAACAACTCGGGGAGGGTGAGAACTCGGGTCTTCGTAATGAGTTGACCGAGTTGATGGGCGTGGTTCGGCGACAGGCCGAAACCATGCAACGACAGGAGGAGCAGATTAAAAAGCTCCAGGACGAGATGGCGCAGCAAGCGGCTGCGATTAGGGAGGAGAGGTTGGGAGTACCTCCGGCCTCTGCTTTGGCACCGGCCGAGGAGGTGACACCGGCGCCAGCTGTGGCGCCACCGGCATCACCGATTGTAGCCGGTGGGTCGGGTACTCCTATGCCCGACTCCGAGATGGAGGATGCGGAACGAGAGCGCGCACTTGCGGCTCTCATGATGTTTAAAAAGTTCAACCCGCCTATCTTTAGCGGGGAGAACGTGGATCCATGGGATGTAGAGACATGGATCGATGCCATGGAGATTCTCTTCGAGGATCTGTATACCTTGGAGAGGGACAAAGTGCATCTCGCCGCTCATTGTTTAGAGCGATCGGCGAAGGTGTGGTGGAAGGGAGTCCGGCGTGATCGACTCCCTAGCCTTCCGCCACCGACGTGGGAGGAGTTTCGGGGTATGGTATTTGCCGCCTACTTCCCCGATAGCGAGAAAAGGAAACTTCAAGAAAGGTTCCGTAAGTTGAAGCAATGGAACCGTACCGTGCGCGAGTACGAGAGGGAGTTCTCGTACATTATTAATTGCGTACCGCACGTTGTCCGCGGAGAGTTGGACAAGGTCGATTGTTTCGTGCGCGGACTTTGACCGAAGATCTTTCGGGCGGTTCACGCCCTCAAGCTAAAGACCTTTGCGGAGGTCTTGGACCGTGCTCTTTGGGTGGAGCACGGGAATGCATGTGAGCGCGAGGAGCACGAGTCGTGGGAAAGAGAGAAGGAAAAAGATAAAGAAAAGGGAAAGAAGCGACAGGCGGGTGGCTCGGGTGGGCAATTTAGCTCTAAGCGGCCCCCGAAGTATTCGCAGTCGCAAAACCAATCGCGAGGGTCCCGGCGGAACCGACCCTCAACCCAGTGCCCGATTTGTAGCGGCCCCCACAACCCTCAGCAATGTGATTATCGTGAGGGCCGGTGCTACAAGTGCGGACAGCCGGGTCACATGCGGTACAACTGCCCGATGGATGATGGCTGAGCACCGTCGTCGGCATCGGCGTTTGCATCGCTGAGACAGCTCGCGGGCATCCCACCCGCGGCGATGTCGGCAGGCCGTACACCGCTGCTGAGACCAGCCGAGGGCCAGCGACCAGCGCCCAGTGGACGGGGGTTCGCCTCGCAGGTGGAGGAGCCTTCTGCCCAGGATGATGTCGTGGCAGGTATTGTGTTAATTAAAGGCATTCGATGTAGATCTTTGTTTGATACTGGTGCATCGCATTCATTCATTGCTCGATCATTTGCTATTGCACATAGAATAGAAATTGTAGATGCCACACATGCAAGAACTGTGCAAGTACCTGAACACACCTTTTGCGTACATCGCATGTGTAGACTGCCCCGTGAGGGTTGAAAACTGGATCATGCCAGCTGACTTGCTGGTGTTAAATCGAATGAACGAGTATGATTTGATCCTAGGAATGGATTGGCTCTCGAGGTATCACGCCACTATTGATTGTGAGAGCCGGATAGTGAGGTTTAAAGAACCTGGGCACAAAGAGTTTGTGTACCGTGGTTGCAAGAGTTCGCTCTTTGCGTCAATGGTGTCCACGTCGCAAGCAAGGAAGCTTATTGCTAGTGGATGCATTGCCTACTTAGCGACGGTAGTGGATGACCGAAAGGAAGTGTTGGGGCTCGAGGACATTCCTATAGTCCAAGAGTTCCCGGATGTGTTTCCGACGGAGTTGCCCGGAATGCCACCGGACCGGGAAATAGAATTCGTGATCGATTTGCTCCCGGGTACGGTGCCGATCTCTAAGGCCCCGTCCAGGATGGCACCCGCGGAACTGAAGGAATTGAAAGCACAATTGCAAGATTTGATGGACAAGGGTTTCGTAAAGCCAAGTGTGTCGCCTTGGGGAGCCCCTGTTCTATTTGTGCGGAAAAAGGACGGTTCACTACGGTTATGTGTGGATTACCGTGAGTTGAACAAAGTGACCGTCAAGAATAAGTACCCGTTACCCCGAATTGATGACTTGTTCGATCAGTTGCAAGGGTCTCGGGTGTATTCAAAGATTGATTTGCAATCCGGATATCACCAATTGAAGATCAAACCGGAGGATGTGCATAAGACCGCATTTAGGACGCGGTATGCACACTATGAATTCACGGTTATGCCTTTCGGGCTTACCAATGCCCTGGCGGCGTTCATGGATTTAATGAACCGTGTGTTCAAACCACTATTGGATCAATTTGTGGTTGTGTTCATAGATGATATTCTTGTCTACTCTCGGAGTGAAGAGGAACATAAAGAGCACCTAAGGATTGTGCTTCAAGTTCTTCGAGAGAACAAGTTGTTCGCCAAGATGAAAAAGTGCAAATTTTGGATTCGTGAGGTCGCTTTCTTGGGTCATGTGATCTCCGCGGAAGGAGTATCGGTGGACTCTATGAAAGTTGAGGCAATCAAGGATTGGCCTCGTCCGACCAATGTCACGGAAGTACGAAGCTTTTTGGATCTTGCGGGGTACTATCGGCGGTTCGTGGAGGGATTTTCAAAAATCTCCGGTCCACTAACGCGTCTTACCCGCAAGGGAGCCAAATATGTTGGAGCGAGGAATGCGACCAAAGCTTTGAGGAGCTAAAGGAAAGGTTGACTTCGGCTCCGGTTCTCGCCTTGCCGATTGCGGGGGAGGGCTTTGTGGTGTATAGTGATGCATCACGGCGTGGTCTTGGGTGTTTGCTTATGCAAAGAGGACAAGTAATAGCATATGCCTCACGACAGCTGAAGAGCTATGAGCAGAATTACCCCACCCACGACCTAGAGCTTGCTGCAGTGGTCTTCGCACTTAAGTAGTGGAGACACTACTTGTACGGGGAACATTGTGAGGTGTACACGGATCATAAAAGCTTAAAGTACTTATTCACTCAAAAGGAGTTGAATTTGAGGTAGCGGAGATGGTTGGAGTTGATAAAGGATTACGACTTAACCATTTTGTACCACCCCGGTAGAGCCAATGTGGTGGCCGATGCGCTCAGTAGAAAATCCGTGGAGAACTTCGCAATTGAGATGACGGGACAAATGTCGTTAATCAAGGAAATGGGCCGGTTTGACTTGGAAGTCATGGCCCCGGGCGTCCCCGCTAGACTTATGAATCTCGAGATTTGGCCGACCCTGTTGGAGCAAATAAAAGAAAAGCAATCTGGTGATCCGGAACTCCAAAAGGTGCGGAGTGCTATCGAGAGTGGGCACGCCGGTGATTTTCATGTAGACTCGAAGGGCGCAATTCGATTTCGAAATCGATTGTGCGTGCCAAAAGTCGAGGATATTCATGGGGAGATCTTGAAAGAAGCTCACACTTCCCCCTATGCGATTCACCCGGGCGGCACCAAAATGTACAAGGATCTTAAATTACATTATTGGTGGCCGGGGATGAAACTTGATGTTGGACGCTTTGTGGCACAATGCTTAGTCTGCCAACAGGTGAAGGCCGAGCGTCGCTTTCCGGCGGGAAAATTGCAAGGGTTGCCCATTCCAGTTTGGAAGTGGGAGAACATAGCAATGGACTTCGTTGTGGGTTTACCTCGATCACAAGGTGGCCACGACGCGATTTGGGTGGTGGTGGATCATTTGTCAAAGTCGGCACACTTTTTGCCAATCCACACCACTTGGTCGGGAGACAAGTTAGCACAAGTCTACCTGGACGAGATTATGCGGTTACACGGGATCCCGACTTCGATAGTCTCAGATCGAGATCCCCGTTTTACATCGTATTTTTGGAAAAGCTTGCAAGAAGCTTTGGGTACACGGCTCGATTTCAGTTCAGCATTTCATCCTCAAACTGACGGTCAATCGAAAAGGACAATTTAGATTTTGGAGGATATGCTGCGAGCGTGCGTGTTGGACTTCAAGGGTGCATGGCCTACTCATTTGCCGATGGCTGAATTTGCTTACAATAATAGCTATCAATCTAGCATCGGTATGGCACCGTTTGAGGCCTTGTATGGAAGAAAATGCCGCTCTCCTATTCATGGAGCGAAGTCGGCGAGAGAAGGGTCTTAGGACCGGATGTGTTGCGTGAAGCGGAGGAAAAGGTCAGCTTGGCACGCGAACGCTTATCGACGGCGTAATCTCGACAAAAGAGTTATGCGGATCGACGTCGACGAGATTTGGAATTCGCGGTAGGAGACCGCGTCTTCTTAAAAGTATCACCCATGAGAGGGATAAAACGATTTGGTGTTCGGGGTAAGTTGAGTCCCCGTTACATTGGACCTTATGATGTTTTGGAGCGTGTGGGATCCGTGGCATATCGGTTAGCTTTGCCGCAGAAACTTGCGGGGATACACAATGTGTTCCATGTATCGACGCTCCGCAAGTATATGTATGATCCGGCGCACGTCCTCGAGTATGTGCCTATAGAGCTTCATGAGGATATGACTTATGAGGAATTTCCCTTGTGTATCATGGATCGCAAGGTGAAAAATTTGAGGAACCGTGAAATTCCTTATGTAAAAGTACAATAGACGAATCACGGTGAGCGCGAAGCTACGTGGGAATTGGAAAGCTCAATGAGGGAGCGGTTTCCTTACCTCTTCGCTGAGTCCAGCTGAGGTATGATTTAGTTTCGCGTCCGAAACTCACTTTAAGGGGGGAGGAATGTAGTACACTGAATTTCAGTGCATCGTACCGAACTTCTACAAATTGTAGAGTTTCGATGGAAAAATAGCAAGAGAGGCTATATGTGAGGCTTCAGCCAAGTTTGGGACTTGTGAGAAGTATTTTCGGCGCAAATGAGGCGCGAAAACAGACTTTGAAAAGTTAAAACTGCTAAACTTGTGAAGTCTGCACTGGATTCCGGTATCTGGACCTCCATACCGGTACTGAAGTGATTAGTACCGGTATGTGATGAGGGGTATACCGGAATGCCATGGTTGAAACCGATAACCCAGCTCTCGGGTTCTGCGGAATCCTCCGGGGTATACCGGAATAGCACCCGTATACCGGTATGCAATGCACATACCGGTATACAGTGTTACGAAATTCCAGTTTTGGCTGGTTGTTTGTGTTGTTTGTGGAGAGGGGCAAAACAGTCTTTTCACATGTATTGGGGGTGTATGAAGGGCTGAGACCTTCTCCCCTTCTCATTGTCTTCCTTTCTACTTCTCTTCTCCATCTCCTTCACTTTCTCTCTCTAGAGATCTCTCCAAAACTTGGAGAAAAGGGTGGATTGATCTTGGAAAAGGCTTCCAAAGGAGAAAAGAAGCTTCTTGGTGCAAGAAGAAGCTTGGGGAACTCGTGGTTAAGGTTAGTTCCTCATGTTTTGGGTTCAAACCTTGGATTTAATCCATTGAAATGAGGTTTTTGGGAACCCTAGGCAATCTAAAACACAAAATGTGGAGATTGGCCAAGAACTTTTGAGGTTCTACATGCATGCATGTGAAACCTAGGTTAAATGAGGGTTTTTGCCTTGGGAGGTTCTAAAAATATTTGGACCTTCGGGAATTACAATTGAGGCATTGGAAATCATGTTAGAACACTTGATTTCGTGTATTGAGTTGAATTAAGGGTTCGTAACGAGTAACGAACCGTTTTCTTGTAGAAGCTTGGGTTGAAACAAGAACTCAAGGCTTGGAGACTTAGGAGCTTGAAGAATACAAGAATTTGGAAGCTCTTGAGGTGGGTTTGTGTTTACCGAAGTGATTAGGTCACTTTCATGTCTAGGGTAAATATCCATTTAAAGATAAAATGGTATGTGTTGTGAACCCTAGAACTTGCATGTTGGCAAAGATAAAATCATGATAGGTAGAGCAATGAGCTCCTATTGCATGATATAAAATTTAAGTATAATTTAATTATCTATACTTTTTGCATGGTTGCATGTATGATTGAACCTAGTGTCATTGAACATAGGTTGGAACATGTGAGAATAGAACCTAGTGTTATTAAACATAGGTTGGAAAATGTGAGAATGGAACCTAGTGTTATTGAACATAGGTTGGAACATTTGAGAATGGAACCTAGTGTCATTGAACATAGGTTGGACATGAGATTGGAACCTAGAGTCATGGAACCTAGGTTGAGAATGAGAAAGTAAACCTAGTGTCATTGAATATAGGTGAGACTTAGTGACTTGAATCTAAGGTCATGAGACTTAGGTTGGCAAGTGTAAAATGTGAACAACGGGATGTGCGACGATTTTGCTATCCCGGGTAGGCGACGATTTCGCTACCATGCCACGAGTTGGCGGTGTTGAAACGGGATGTGCGACGATTTTGCTATCCCGGGTAGGCGACGATTTCGCTACCATGCCATGAGTTGGCGGTGTTGACACGGGATGTGCGACGATTTTTCTATCCTGGGTATGCGACGGTTTCGCTACCACGCCATGAGTTGGCGGTGTCGAGATGGGATGTGCGACGAGGTTGCTATCCCGGGTATGCGACGAGTTCGCTACCCATGCCATGTGATGGCGGTGTTGAGATGGGGTATGCGATTTTGCTATCCCGAGTATGCGACGAGTTCGCTACTCGAACTAGAAGGTGACGAGTTCACTCCTTGAATGTTGGAACCCTTATGGTGAGATGGCGATTCCGAAACCATAAGTAAATGACAAGTAATTGAACTTAGTCAATGTGTAATATAGGATGAACCTAGGAGAGAATGATAAGTTACATTTCATTTGGTTGCATTCTTTATGTTTATTTACAAGCATGTAAATAATTGTTGCATAGTTATTTGTGATCTAACTTATGCATATGGTGTTTCTTTGGACCTAGTGGGTCGAGCTTCTCTCTTGGGTGGCCTTATCCACTGGGAACTATGTTTATAGTTCTCACCCCACGTTTTTCAGGTCCTTCCGCGAGTGAGGCGGCGTAGCGAGGCAAGGGTTTAGCTCTCTAGATAGAGGCCCTTTCATTTTGGTGATACATAGAGTTGTACCCCTAGTCTTGGACTTTGATAGTATAGGGGATTTCCATTACATGTATGAAACTTATGTATTCCATAGTTTTGGAACATGGTGTATGGAATGAAAAGAAAAATTTGGGCATGTATAAATGTGCAATGTGATGTAATAGAAGTAGAACTTCTTTATGTTGATGCTTTCCTTGTGCAACTCTTGTACTCCGTTCCTAGTTGGAACCTCGTGGATAAGCTTGTGTTGTGATGCCTTGGGCAGGTAGAAGGGACTCTATCCGTTCGGTGGGTCTGGGACATGCGCCCGTGCGGTTATCCTTTCCACCTAGTTGGTGTTAAAGGCCCGACGGGGCGTGACAAAGTTGTGGATTGGGTACAAATATTTGACCATTCGTCCATCAAGGCATGTAGAGATAGGTTCTTTACAGTAGCGGCATGTTGATTTGTTATATATATATATATATATATATATATATATATATATCTTGCTACTATAGGTTTACTTTCAGTCCATCATATACATCTCTATATCTCTTTTGACTCGTTTTCGGTGAGTACGACTTGCCTTCGTGGCTCTGTCGTACCCACTGAAAAACCTCAGATTGGTTTCTCACACCACTATTTTCACAGGTGGCTCTGGTGGGGAGGCAGGTCAGGCACGGCGCGAGGATTCGGTTTTGTTAAATTGCATTAGCAGTCCACCCTCTGGTTTATCTCTTTATTTCTTGTATGTTCAATAGGTGGATGTTTAGTGGTTCAGTTAGATGAATTTATATCATACTTGAATGGTTAAGGTACTGGTACTATGGTTACGTTATGGCAATTGGTTTGGGTTTTGTTTACTCGTATTATGGCAAAGGTTTCTATGGCTTTATGACTTCGTGATGTTATGATTTTGCATGGTTTGTGAAAATAATTTTCTACCCCTCATGGTAGCTGGTTTTCAAAGAATATGTTTTCATGTGGAAAACAGTTTTTAAACTGGCTTTCAAAATGGTTTTTTGTTTATTTAGAATTTCAAAATAAATTTTTCGGGTGGGATACACTTTAAAATGATAGGATGCTTGATGTATTGTGCATTCATCATCCAGTGCTTAAGGAGTGCTTAGAGGCATGCATCATTCATAAGAATGGTTAGCTGTTTGGACATGCATCTGATTGAATAACTGTAGATCATCGTGAATGTATGTTGTGAGTTGTTATTGAGTATCGCGATATACATGGTTGGTACGTCGTGCAAATATAGGAGAGACTCTGTCTGTGTGGATAGAGGAACTCTGTATTTGTGGCGGGTCTGTACGCCACAAGGGCAAGGCTGTTTCAAAAAAAAAATTGCAACGTTTTTCCAACTCTGATTTTTAATGGTACCTTTTATATAAAGGCTTTTCTAAATAGGCCCCGGGGCGTGACAAATTACATTTGGTATCAGAGCCAATCAGCAGCCAGAAGTGTGTGACGAGTCTCGGCTGAGCCAGGGTCTGAATGACAAGGTGACATGCTATGTCAGGGTCCGAATAACAAGGTGACAGGCTATGCCAGGGTCTGAATGACAAGGCTAGCGAGATAATTCTTACATCGCCTAATGATCTTGGGCTGTTTGTGTGATAGGGCTGACGAGGACATCAGGGGCTGACGAGGGTGTCAGAGCCTAAACGGGGGGAGTCTGTGACACCCCAATAGTCCCATATCTGATGGGAATGGGGTTGTGATTGGGTATATAAGAGACCATGGACACTCGTAATAATAACTGGGCTTAAGCATTTTGGGCCAGTGGTGTGGGTCCAACGAGTTATTATTGCTAGTGGGCTGGGTCGTTACAATTAGGAAGCACATATTCATCAAATTCAACACATACAACCAAGATAGGTTAAGTGCTTAAAGTTCACATATGATTACTTAAATTTGATGAATATAAATCTTAGGAACTCCTATGTAAAATATCTTCGTAAATAATGAAAGTAAAGTAAAACTGATAATTAACATGAAAATTAAGAGTGAATGAAAGTGAACCTATTTGATGTTCATAGTTGTCTAATGTAGCAATCATCCATTGTGCTTGTTTAAAACAGTAATCAAACATTTAAAAATAGTAACAATAAAAGCACCTAAAAAATGTAATGCAATGATCAAAAGAGATATGAAATAAAAACTGACCAAAGCACTACATAAAATAAAAACAAATTAAAACTTAAGATAAGAAAAGATATCACCTTTCCTAACCCATACTTGCCAGATTATTGGTTGCCTTGATTTTTTGCGATTGAGCACCGATTGTTTTCACTTTTGATCAATTTTTGGTTTCCACATTGTATTCAGCTTCGTAGGCACTGTTTGTTGTGGTTTCGACTTTCGGTTGATCTAGGGTACTCGACTTAATTGTTGTTGCTTTTGAATCCTTGAAGGTTGTTGAGTGATGGTTGATGCTAGTGGATGTTTAGAAGATACCAATTGAGTCTTCTTTCTATTTTTAGGGCACGTCTTCTTAATATGTCCTTTTATTTCATATCTATGGCATACTTTATCCTTTAATTTTGTTGAGAAAGTAGATGTTGAACTTTTAACTTCTCAACATATATCCATTCATATCCAACTCCAAGTTTATTTGTTTGACCCAATCCAAGTATATCATCAAGCTTTTTCGATCTAGAGGAGAATTTTTGAATGTCGGACTTGAGTTGATGAACTTGTTTGGTCAACACACTTTGTTGGAAGTAAGAATTTCTTTATATTATTTTTCCAGAAAACTAATCTTCTCTTGATATGATTTTATCGTTATCTCCGATTGATCTAGCTTTTCTTGGAGAATCTTATTGTTCTTCAATATATGTTCACGTTCCTCCTCAAGAGCTTTAGATGAAGTCTTAAATGAGTAGATGATTGTAAGTATCGGCTAAGTCTTCATCATCCGACCCCCCCTCACCCTCGCCATCATCGATCTTTGATGTTTCATGCAAAACAGAAGAAGAGGTAGAATCAGAAATAATAGAAGATAAACATACACTTGAAGAAGAAGGTAAAGTAGTATGAGCATGAAAAATTATAACGTTTTTATCTTCATCACTTGAGGTCGATTCATCAGAAGTAGAATCATCCCAAGTTCTAGTTTGGAAAGCCTTCTTCTTGAAGGATTTCTTAGTGGGACAATCCGTAGAAATATGGCCGTAGGCTTTGCATTTGTAACATTGGATTTCTCCTTCATAGCCTCTTTTTTCTTAGAAGGTTTGCAATTTTCTTGTCTTTTGAGGATTTAGAACTCGAAGATCCTTTCGATGAAGTTTTCTGTTTCGTGGATGAGACTTTGTTGGTTCTGTTCTTCCGTCAGTTTCGACGAAATTTCTTTGTGAGAAACGCCAGTTGCTGTTCAAAATCAGCGAGGAAAATTTCATCGTCAGAATCCAAGTCACCGTCTTCCTCTTTTGTAGATTTGAGTGCAACACCTGTACTTTTAGAAGAAGACTTGAAAAAAGATTGATTAATAGGAAAAGTCATTTCATAAGTTTGTAAAGAACCTACTAATTTCTCTATTTTCATCTTATCCGAATGATTAACGGTTTCAATGGCCGCTACTTTCGCCCTAAAGCGTTCTGGAAGAGCTCGAAGAATCTTTCTTACAATTTTAGATTCTAAGATCTTCTCACCCAAGTTCGCACATGTATTTACTATATCTTGAAGTCTAGTATAACTATCAATAAAAGATTCATGCTCCACCATACGAATGGAATCAAATTGGCTTGTAAGCATCTGGAGCGTTTGAATTTTTACTAGACTTGTTCCTTCATGTGTAACTTGTAATGTATCCTAAATCTCTTTCGCTGTTTCACACGCAGAAACATGTGTGAACTCAGTCGAAAAAAGTGTGTTGAATAAAACATTAATACCTTTTCCAGTATGAGAAACTGCTTCGATGTCATCCTTCAACCACTTATTCCATGGCTTAGCTGCTGTTGCTTCCCCGTTTAATTCGGTTGGGTGTTTCCATCCGAATTCCACGAATTGCTATACACGCTCATCAATTGCGAAGAGAAAGGCTCTCATCCAAACTTTCAAGTAGGCGTAATTAGTTCTGTCAAAAAGAGGAGGCCTATTAATATTATTACCTTCACCCATGATGATAGAAAAACTTAGATTGCTGCTCTGATACCAATTGTGAGAGTTGTTAACCCGAGATCTATCTAGGATCTGTCAAATACCTAGAAGGGGGGTGAATAAAGGCCAAAATAGAAATCTCAATGCGATAAAAATAAATGCGAAAAATAAAATAAGCACACCAAGATTTACGTGGAAAAACTCCAAGTAGGAGTAAAAGATCTAGGGACCAACACGTGATAACAATTCACTAAGAAATAAAAGATTACAAGATGATTACCGACTTCACGGACTTAAACCTCTCTTTTATCTTCTTCGAATGTCGCGGTCTCCAACGGCTAGTCCACACCCACGTTCGAATCCACAAACGCCACTAGAATCCACGACCACCAATGCTTTGAATCCACGAATCATCTTGAACACGCCGAATCCACGACGCCACTCAAAAGAGCAATAGAAGAATGTTTCTATGGTGATTCTTCGCTTAGAATATCATTAAGAAACGAGACAAAGAAACTCTAAGCGAAGCACAGATCAATTCAACATAAATCGTAGAAATTACAAAAACTTGAATTGATCTGAAGAGGCTAATAGGATTGAAAAAGGTTTAGAACGAAAACTAAGTCTCTAGGGTTGCTCTCTGATAGATTCTAGGTTAATTCTCATAATAGAGAACCCTAAGTATGTATTTATAGACCTTGGAATCAATTAGAGTCAGATTAGAACAAATCTGACAAATCTGCATACTATGTACCGATACACGAAAGTGAGTTCCGGTACGCAAAGATACAACAACAGATTTTCATCTAATGTTCCGGTACGCAAGCGTATCAGTACCGGAACAACTCAAATCTGTACCGAAACACCAACTTGGTACCGGTACACAATTCAAAATCTAGAATTGCAACTTTCAGGTTTCAAGGAACCTAAAAGTGGGTTTTGGTACATAGTATAAAAACATAGTTTTATAAATCTATTTTTGAGGAACTTAAATCCTATACCGAAACTCAATTCAAATTTGAATTAGAATCAAAATCATAAGTTCCTAAAACCACTTCTAATCCAGTTTACAATAGATTTATTATTCCAATACCATAAATTAACATGAATCGCCATGAAAACATTTATATCATACCTGAGCATCGTGATTCAATATGTGAGATAATCTTGAGTTCTTTGCGGAATCTCCGAGTCTTCAAATGTTGACGTTATGTACCGAACTCTTCAAGATTCCGACTCAGATCACAAAATATGCCAACACAAAATCCATAACAACATGCACCCAGAATTAATGTTCTGAACATTGATAAGGGGGTGACTGCG
The DNA here is from genome assembly GCA_016920855.1 of Puya raimondii. Taxonomy (NCBI): domain Eukaryota; kingdom Viridiplantae; phylum Streptophyta; class Magnoliopsida; order Poales; family Bromeliaceae; genus Puya; species Puya raimondii. Next base: position 53,573,149 of record JABWPP010000049.1, read on the forward strand.
GCAGTTGTACTTGTGGCGGTGCGTCCTACACCATCGATAGCCACGATGGATTTGGGCACTCGGTTCTCGATCAAGTAGCGATGGAGGCGAAGAGGGAGCGAGCACTTGCGGCTCTTCTGACTTTCAAGAAGTTCAACCCGCCTACCTTTGATGTGGAGACGATAGATCCGTGGGTCGTGGAGACGATAGATTCGTGGGTCACGGAGAAATGGATCGACTCCATGGAGACACTCTTCAAGGATCTCTACACCTTGGAGAAGGACAAGATATATCTAGCCACAAATTGTATGGAGAAGTCAGTGAAGATGTGGTGGAAAGGGTCGATCCTCTAGCCTTCCTTCGGTGATGACTTGGGAGGAGTTTCGGGGGTTGGTGTTCTCCGCCTACTTTCCCAACAGCGAGAAAAAGAAGCTTCAAGAAAGGTTCTGAAAATTGAGACAGGGATACCGCACTGTCATGCCTCGGGGCCTTTTTGGAAAAGCCTTTTTCTCGCAAAGTGCTATTTGAAAGCAGAGTTGCAGAAATTAGCTATTTTTTTTTAAACAATCTTGCCTATGGGACGCACAAACCCGCCAAAAATATAAAGTTTTCTTTGTCCATGTGAACAAAGTCTCTCCTGTATTTGCACGGCGTACCAACCATGTACATACATACACACAAACACAACTCACGACATACATTCACTACAACACGCAAGCATTTAATCAGATGCATGTATTCATATAGCTAGCCATCCTTAAGAATGATGCATGCTCTAAACACTCCTTAGGCGCAGGATGATGCAATGCGCAGTACATCAAGCATTCTATCATTTAAAAGCATTTTCCACCTGAAAACTTTATTTTGAAACCCTAAGTAAGCGATAAATCGAAAACCGTTTTGAAAGCCTTTTTGAAAACTATTTCACATATGGAAACATATTCTTTGAAAACCAGCTATCACGAGGGGTAGAAAACCATTTACCATAAAACCACAGAAAAATCTCAATTCCATAAAACCATGAAAATCGTGCCATGCCATATATAATCCAAACCAAAACCATAATCCAAGCATAATAAAAGGATAATTATCTAACTGAACCACCATTATTCAAGTATTGAATATAAGAGTAAGAAAGATAAATCAGGGAAGGGGACCGCTAATATAATCTATCTATGCCGAACCTCACGCCACGTCTTGACCTACCTTCCCACCCGAGCCACCTGTGAAAATAATGGGGTGAGAAACCAACTCGAGGTTTTCCAGTGGGTACGACAAAGACACGAAAGCAAGCCATATTCACTGGAAAAGAAATAATAGTTGAGATATGCAGATATATAAATAATGAGCAAAAATGTAAACAATAGTAGCAATAGAAATATATATATGAACAATAAGTAACTAAAATGTCGCTACTATAAAAGAAGCCTATCCACTATACGCCTCAAAGGATGACACTGTACCCAATCCATAGCCTGCCATATTGGTCCGTCGGCCTCAGGCAATACCTGCCACTAAATGCACTAAACCTGATCCATGCGTCACGATGGACGACCTATCTGGATAAGTACACCCCTTGTCGCTGGCCAAACCGAGTCGGTGTCAATGAATACTCTCAAGCACAGTGGTCAATCATGTGAAATGATCAATATGACCTTCGACGTAAAGCCAATACCATGGCCGAAGCCAGATGTCGTGGCGTATATATGCCGAAACCATGATTAAACACATTAGGACACAATGGTGCATAATGTTATGTTGCCTGGACCTAAAGGTCTCCTGATAGTCAAGTGACGAAGAGCCTACTCTACGTGTCCAAAATCGGCTACCACTATGCAAGATAGTAATACAGAAATATTAGTAGTAAAATGATAACGACATGTAAAAGAGGGTATAATAAATACCATGATATGTAAGATAATGAATAGTGAAGATACAGCCTCACCGACTACTAGCTTAAAGCACCCACCAATACCGTAACATAAACCCGGGTTGTCGACCCCCTGATGATGCTTCTCGCTTTAATGCGAACCTATGCAGAGTCCAACCAAATCAATGATTAGCCCAAAATCGCTAAGTGCCAATACTCATGACACACTAAGAATAGTACTAAACGAACAATCAGGTTTCCGAATCCCGTTAAACAGTCATCGTAAAATCGCTCGATTGTCGCACCAACTTGTCGAAACATCGCCCCAACCCATGTCCCGAAATAGGGCCCACACCTAACCTACCTCGCCCACTATCACAACACATTATCTTAATGCCGTTGGGACAGCCGCACAAGAAGTGCACTAAAATGAAAAATCAGGATCCCGAAGATAGCCGGTTTGGTTTTCGGGGCGTCCAATTTGGTTCCAGAACCAACCATAGCCTTCCTACTGTGATCAGGGGTGTCAAGCCTCCCCCAGTGACCAACAATAATGGCCATTACTCTTTTGTGAATTGCAGTGATCCTTGCGACACAAAATCGCGCCTAAAACCACTCGATTTATGTGTTTTAGGGTTCGGTTCAGCCCTGAATTGTTCTGAAACATTTCGAAAGACATCCGACCTTCTTTGCTATCCCAAAACACTCATTTTTTGGGTGTCCAGACAGCTGCACACCAATAGGTGCACGCAATATCACCCAATATCACCAGACACATGGGACAGCCTTATAGACAGCCAATAAGGCTCCTGGATAGACCCTGAGCATTCACATTACTCGAGCGAAAATCCCGAACCGAAATTACGATTTCTAATCGATGATTTTATGCCGAAAATCGCATCAAAGCTCTATTTACGCTCTGCAATTGTAAAATGACCTTGGACAACCAGTCCGCCGGTCATCGTTAATGGTTACACGCTGCCTGAGACATCCCACATGCCACAATTGCACCAAAGTGTTAGATGTATGCCCTAGAAGCTAACCAGGCCGACACATGTATTCTTTCTAGGACATAAATTTATATTTGATTTAAACAAATTTGGATTCTTATTTTCATTCATGTTGAGTATGTGTCCATGACTCGTTCAAGGAATTAATAAGATGATAACATGTATTTTCAAGAGTTGAATTTGAGACATGTGTCGTTGGTGGTTAATTCCTAAATGCTCCCGATCGATGGATCATCACGAGGACGGTGATTGATCAGGTGAGATTGGTGCATAGGTCGCTTCCCTTTTTGGGTAGATGAGTCTCGACTCAACAGTGTGGAGACACTGGAATGAATGTGCAGGTGGTTGTTAGAGAACAAGGGTACCGAGCGTGACCAACGCGAAAAGTCACTTGGATGTCTACTCACTCGTTAATGACTTACTCAATGTTGCAGTAGTGTGACTGGTCCTTTGACTTGCAGTGCCTCGGCTATTCACAGTGAGGTTACTGTAGTTTGACTGTACATACACTTGGTTCCTACCTATTCAGGTCCTTACGGTGCATGTTGGCTGTAGTAGGTTCGTTGTAGGAATAGGGTGTGCACCTATATAGAATCTATCTCCCTTGGTAGATAGGGGCGTTAGTCCTATGTGATTTATGAGACCGAGTTTAGAAGACCTTGGCCAAGACAGAATAAATAGCGGAACGGGTTTCCGATATTAGAAACTCGAGTCGAATAAATTTGACATATGACAGATGATAGGGTTTGACGAGTTGTTCCATGACCTCCGTCTAGTCGGGACTCATGATAGAAGGACTGTATCACACGGTAACTGCACCAAGAGGTTCAGTATTTCATTCTACTGGAATGCCACTACATGCTGCTAGGCGTCATTGGTAGATTGTGAGACTCATGAGAATTATCTGGATGATCGATAATTCTCATTGGGCTGAGTTGGAGTTGTTTCGATCCATTGAAAAGAGTTTCAGTGATATTATTGATAGTGATCAGAATATATCTCACTACCAGATAGAATAGAACCTATGGGGTCACACACATAAGAGGTTGTGACTGATCGGATAGCTAGATCGCGATTTTTGAATCATCAGAGGACCTAATTGTCAATATGTTGATAATTGGACTAATTTGTAATTATTATAAATTAGTGGTATTAAAGTATAAATGTTACAAAAGAGGACTTGCTAACAGTTAGTAAATTATGAGAGGACTTATGTGCAAATGTTGCATTATTAATTTGATATCATCAAATTCGGATTGAGTTCAAGTCGATTTAAATTAAGATTTAATCGATTGAACCAATTAGAGAAAGGAAAAAAATAAACCTAGATTTATTCTTATCCTTAATGGTAATTATATTATTATAAAGGGATTATATTCCTCTTTATAAGATATGGGAGTTTTTAGAAAATCCTAGCCGTCATCTCTTTCCTCTCTCTCTTCTTCTCTTCTATCCTCTAGCAAGAAAGACGTCCTTTGCAAGGGAGCTAGCACCCCGGTGAGGACATCGATCAGATCACCAATCTCGTGTGATACCTGTAGAGGCCGGACGCTTGTGCGGCTTCAAGAGGACCAATTCCACGATCATCAGATTGCGGTGAAGATCTACCCGCGCAAAGGTGAAGATTAGATCTTCTTATCTCTTTAATCTTGAATAACATGAGGGATCCTAATTGCGTGGTTTTTGAGATCGGATCTCGAAATTTTTTAAATCAAATTTATTTGATTTTCTTTTCGCTGCGTTTTTACCATGCGCAATTTTCTAACAGTGGTATCAAAGCCACCCTCATAGTTTTTTCAAGATTAAAATTAAAGGTTTGGGTATTTTAAATCGTTCTTCGCCGGTTGAACGATTTACAAATCGTTTTTACCTTGTCAATGGTTGAACGATTTTGATCAAATATTTCTTGTAATCCGAGCTCCCCTTACATTATTATAAAAAAAATTACTATAGCACCATCCGGATACGGACGCTACTGTAGCAGCCCCCGTACGGACGCACTGTAGCAGCCCGTACGGACGCCACTTTAACAGTCCGTACAGACGTATTTTTTTTTATTTTTTTTTTAAAATTTTGATTAGATCAATTTTAAAATAAAATATAAAAGAAAAGGGGCTATTTTGATGAGATCAAATTTAGTTTATGTATGAGATATGAATTCTTGATTGGATCAAGTGTAGTACCCCTGGGGCCTAACTGACGGAATGACTGTAGTATTTTAAACTGTCCGACACTTCTGGAGAAGGTCGAGACAAGCCGGAGTCGTTTCGGCGTCAAATAGACGCGAAAACGGACTCGGAGCACCGAAGCGAGCCAAAACTGATGTTTTGGGCTTTTGGAGTTTCGGGCGCCCGGATGCTCTGTTTTGGGCGCCCAGTTGTTCAGTGCACCTTTACTGAAAATTACTAAGTCATTTCGGATCCATGTTTCGGGCCCCCGGAAAGTGAGTCCGGAAATCCTACCTCGTGAGTATCGAACGGCTCGACACGTGTTGATCGGTTGGTGAGATCCGCCGGACCAGGTTTGGGCGCACCGGACCGCGGCAGAGAGTCCGATGGTCGAGTTGGTGCAGGCTGAAGAACCGGGCGCCCACTTCATGAGTTTCGGGCGCCCGGAAGTGTGGATTTCTGCTGAGGACAGGTTAGTTGTAATTCTGTTCTTGAGGCTCATTGCACCGAAACTAGTGGTCTATAAAAGATGTGGACGACCTCCCCTGAGGCTCTTTTCTCCCCTCTTCAAGGTGAACTCGGAGCTTGCAAGGGAAACCCTCTCTTCTCTCCCAATTTCATCTTCCTCCATTGATGATCTTGGTTTCCTGCTGAAACTGCAACGTCGACCTGGAGTGTTCGTACTCGTGTGCAGTGTAGGAGTATCCAAATCCAACGAAACTTGGTTTGTTGGATAGAGGACTCGCAGAGAAAGAAGTGGAATCTTTCCAATCACGATTTGGACAGGTATGTAAGCTACAGTTGGTATTTTACTGGACCCCTGGTGTTCTTGAGCTGAAACTTTGGTTTTTCCTTTGTTCTTTGGATCCAATCTCTTGGGAGCTGGAATTACGAAGTGAAGATTGATCCTTCCACTTTCCTTGCTGGTTTGGAGGTCCTTCCCACTTGAATTGAGGATTCAAAGGTGAGTTCTAGCTCAGATTTTGAGTAATTGCTTAAGTGCTGAATTTTTGGGTCATTGATGGAAGTTCTTGGATTTTTTAGATCCAGATCTTTGTGAGGACCTTTGGAGAGGTTTTGGATTGTTCCATCACTGTTTTTGAGAGGTTTGTGACCCATTTCTATGAGCTAGATTCGTTGGAATCCCTGAATTCTTGCTGTGTTTGTGTTTTGCTTAAGTGCTGGAACTTCTGGATCCATGTGCAGGAGGGTCCAGATGTTGACCTGATTCAATGTTTAGGCTTTTTGGGCATCAAGTCGAACTCCGATTTGGCTGAAATTTGGAGGGTTTGTTCTTGAACCTCTGCTGGTGAGTTGAGCCAAAATTCACTGCATTTGGATTTAGGATTTGGATTTTATCGCATGTTGATTACATGTGGGTTGTGCTGCCAGGCTGCAGTTCTGGGCTGATGATCTGGGCGCCCAGAACAGTGAGCAGGTGGGTCCGAATCTCGAGGTTGCAGATTTGAGCTCGATTTCGGCCGGTGTTGCTTGGAGGCCTTCCTCTCGACTCCTAGCCGTTGTTGGATAGCTTTCGAGGTGGGTTGATGTTATCGAAATCGCCGGATTTCCTCCTAAGTGTAGAGAGTGCAGCATGCTGTTTTATTATCTGTTAAATCATGTTAGTAGCTCGAATTCGTGAATTTGCATGTGTTTATATGAAATCTGAATTTGGAGCATAAATTGATAATTTATCGACATGACTTTACATGCTGAACTGGGAATTGACTTAGGAGAAAACTCGCGAACATACAACCGTCACTTTTCGAACTGTTATCAGATTTAGCTCTAGGAGCCGTTTCTGTTCTTGTATCACCGCTGTTAGTGCGAGGTGGATACTTAGTTCGTTATAGGACGAGTTTACGCTCGTGCTGGGATGCCGAGCTTGTATTTACAGCAGGGTTAGACTGTTCTGTATTACCGGGTGCCGTCGGGGTTGACGGTGGACCCAGACTCTTATTTTAGCTTCTGGTTGTGCTGAGGGCACGTGAGCTTAGAGTCTTTGACCCCTTTTGACCCCTTTGTTCTTTGACTATAGCCTGCCGGAGCCTGTTTGTGCTCGACAGAGATACGCGTACTAACTCCGCTGGGTAGCTCCCCCGAGTGCCGCTCCGGAGTGAGGCCTCTTTTGCGTTGTTATCGCTACAGATTGTGGATCTGTTTTGGACCGGCTACCCTTTTTGGTAGTGTGCGGTGTGGCTAGGCAGTTGGCTGGACGAGCCCGTTTGGGCGGTTCCGATAGATTGGGTCAGGGATGATTTCTCACTTTGGTGGTGCTTACTTGAGAGTTGACTTGGATAGTGGTAGGGTAGTGGCATGATAGCTGTAGAGTTTATTCCAGCTTACTTTGTTGTTCTTTACCTACCAGCTATACTGTTAGTCTCGTAGACTTAGTGGGTGGACCATAGAGGTCGGTATCGGTACCCACTGAGAACTACTTCTTTTGATAGTAGTTCTCACACCCTTTGTTGCCACCTTTTGCAGAGCCTTCTTCTGTTGCGGCTGCTGCGCCTGTTTCCGCGGATCGAGGTAAGGGAGTCGCGAGCTAAATCCCTACCTGTCCCTGTTGTCCCTAGAGGAGGACCCTACTGGAGATAGTTTATTTTGAGTTGTGCCATGTACATATACTGTGGACTTGTACCTATTTTGGTTGTGGTGGACCTGTTGTATTTTGGACTCTATATGTACAGGTGGCTTTTGTTATTAGTATATTTTATTGCAGCTCTATATATCTCTTGTAGTGGCTTGTATGTTTGTTTACAGGTTAGCTATCGCTTCGTATACGTAGAAAAAATTCTATGTATACGGCGGATCTGTTGGCGAGCCCGGGGAAACGAGTAATCCGGGGCGTGACATCAAGTTGTTAAGTTTGCAGATTAAATTTTGATAAAAATTATAAACAATCGATAAGATTGATTGGTTTCGGTGATTTGATCGTTGGTAAACGATTAATTAGAATACCCAAAAAATTATTAATTATTATGCATGTGATGTATGAGATACATATCAGTGATGATCATGGATAGCAACCTATTTATTCTATTTCGACATGTGATGTATGATGTGTTTGCAGAATTTTGTAATTTTAAATTTGTTTATATTAAGGACTTTGTATTAGAGATGGCTATTTTGGGTGCCTGCGTGCACAAGCCGATTTATTTGGAGACCTGCGTGTCTCAATAGATTAGAGATAAAAGTTATCAAATGTAATTAATTTTATTTTATCATTATTGTTGGGTTGTTTATTGAATGGTTGCACGTCATTGGTTGATCGGTTGCAAGCCGAGAAGCACGCAAAGACCAGATCGAGATGAGCACTTGATGGCGGTCGGATCAAGATGTTGATAGGGATTGGATCAAGTTGTAGCTACGGATCGGATCAAGTAGTTGAAGACGATCAAACCAATGACGTGTATGTGCTTGTAATTTATGACCCTAAGACCTCGATTCTGGCTCAGTGGCTCGAGCCTGAATCCACTTTTTAGATCCATGATCATCACCAGTTACATTATATTTTTATGCGCGAATTATTTTATTTGCATTAGAAGTAAATAAAGAAAATAAAATATGAGACCTAAATTTTAATCTCCTCACAAATATTAAGTCGAGCGGTCTTCCGCCGTTGTAGAAGTGCGGGCGTTTGTTTGGTATTGATTGACACGGCTGGTTACAATGGTCAGTTGCATCGGGAAGACAACCACTCTATTAGCATGAGATGCTGCAGAGTAAAGATGGGGTTGGGACCAATATCTGTCAGGTGAGCGACCCAATGACGGCTTTGCTTACGCGTTTGAACGGTGGGTCTGACTTAACTAAGGAATGAGGCCAATATCTGTCAGGTGAGGCCTACAGGACTTAGAGACTGATCACTCCAATTTGCTTGAGAAGTATTGGACAAGAGTTGTCCACTCATCGATTTGCGTGTCACCAATATCTGTCAGGTGAGGTGGTACGTTAAACTGGTGGGACTGTAGTACCCACTTGAAAGCTTTTGTCGTGTTGGGTTTCCATTTCTCTACCCGAGGAGTGTAAGAGACTCGAGAAAATAGTGGGAGGCTAAATTTGTTTTTAAAATCCCTAAAACAAAAATTTCAAAACAAATACAAATATCTAACTTGAATCTTTACTCTCTGCAAAGCATGTCTACTTCCAATCGTCTCTCTCATATTCTCGACACAAACTCCTTAACCAAACGAATTATAAAGACTGGCTTAAGAACTTAAGATAGTTTTAAGTTCCGAGAAACTCAGTAATGTTCTCGACCAGGAAATCCTCACGTTACTAAACCGTCCAATAGCTGACTGAAGGGTAGTCTGTTCATGATCATTGTTTGACGATGATCAAAAAGAGCTTGAGAAGCTCGGCGTGAAAATGGATAAGAAATTGCAAGTTGATCTGATCCTGCAATCCCTTTCTATTTCATATGGATATTTATTATAAACTACCATATGAATAAAATTGACTACACCAACGTAGAATTATTGACCATGTTGGTAACAACTGAGGGGACTTTGAAAAGTTCAAAGGGCTCAGTTCTCACTGTGTAGCGGGCTTCCTTTTCCAAAAGAACGTCTAATTGGAAGAAGAAACCTGCGAAGAAACAAAAGACAGAGAACAAGCCCAAGAGGAAAGCTCCTAAGAAGAAGGCCGCTGACAAAGAAAAATATTTTCACTGCAATGTTGACGGTCATTGGATGAGGAACTGTCCCGTCTACCTGGAGAGCCTGAAGAACAAGAAGAAGGACACACCTTCGGAAGGTATGTCAGACTTGCTCGTAATAGAAACTAACCTTACGGTTTCCTCTACTTCAAGTTGGGTCACAGATTCAGGTTCTAGTTCTCAGTTGTGTACTTCAATGTAGGGTCTAAGGAAAAGTAGAGAGCTTACGGTAGGTGAAGTCACCCTACCGGTTGGCAACAGGGCAAGAGTTGCTGCTGGCACCTATCCTTTGCGACTACCGTCAGGATATGTTTTATTACTTAAAGACTGTTATTATATACCTACTGCTAGCAGGAATTTGATTTCTGTTTCTTCTTTAGCACAAGACAGTTTATATATTTAATTTTGATAAAGACTACTGCACAATTTATTTTAGAAATAAAATTGTTGGCCGTGGTTTTATGATTGACAATCTTTATTATTTACATATAGATGTATTTGTAAATATTTCTGAGTAGGTAGTGAGTGCCGTTGGGTTTAAGAGACCTAGAGATGAGATGAAGCTAAAGTATTTGTGGCACCTCAGGCTTGGTCATATTGGAGAAGAAAGGATTAACAAATTGGATAAAGATGGGCTTCTTGGCTTGACTTCTGAGTCTTATCCAGTTTATGAATCTAGTCTTTAAGGAAAAGTGACCAAATTATCCTTTGTAGGACAAAGGAAAAGGGCCAATGAGATACTTGCCCTGATACACACTGATGTGTGTAGCCCATTTGATGTGCATGTTAGGGGTGGTTATCTCTACTTCATAATCTTTACCGATGATTATTCAGGGTATGGGTATGTGTATCTTATGAGACACAAATTTGAGGCTTTTGAAAAATTCAAAGAATTCATATATGAAGTAAAAAAGCAAACTGAAAAATCCATCAAGATTCTTCGATCAGATCGAGGAGGTGGATACCTTAGATTCCTAAGTTATCTAAAAAAAAATGGCATAGTCTCACAATGGACTCCTCCGAGAACACCTCAACTCAACGGGGTGTCGGATCAGAGAAACCGAACCTTATTGGATATGGTTCGATCCATGATGAGCTTCACTGATCTTTCTTTATTTTTTTGGGGACATGCTTTAATTACCGCAGCTTACTCATTAAATAGGGTACCCTCTAAAGCCGTTCCTACTACGCTGTATGAGATATGGTATGGTAAGAAACCAAGTCTTGGTCATATCAGGATTTGGGGATGTCCTGCCCATGTAAAGCGACTACAGGCAAACAAGTTAGAGGCTAGGTCTGAGAGGGCTCATTTTATTGGATATCCTAAAGAAACTTTATGTTACTATTTTTATATCCCGGAGGATCATAATGTAGTTGTGAGCTGACATGCTACTTTTTTGGAAAAATAGTTTATTCATGAAGCAGCTAGTAGGAGAAAAATTGAGCTTGAAGAGAGAGTCTCTGAAGAGCAACGAGTCGTCGAACCTACATAACCCATTCAAGCTGAGCCAGTACATGTAGTACCTCATCCACCTCGTAGATCGAGTAGAATCTCCTATCCTCCCAAAAGATACTTAGGTATTCTTACAGAGGATGTAGAGGAAATGTTCCTCATGGGAGATAGGAAATATGGAGATGATCCCAAAACGTACAACGAGGCGATATCTGACATCGATTCTGAGAAATGGTTGGAAGCCATGAAGTCAGAAATTGACTCAATATACTCCAACCAGGTCTGGATTTTGGTAGATCCACCAGAAGGTATAGTACCTATTGGGTGTAAATGGATCTACAAAAGAAAGATAGGTTCCGATGGAAAGTTGGAGACCTAGAAAGCGAGGCTAGTGGCGAAAGGATATAGTCAACGCGCATGCATTGACTATCAGGAGACTTTTTCGCATGTGGCCATGCTTAAATCCATTCGAACATTGCTTGCCCTTGCAGCATACCATGATTATGAGATCTGGCAAATGAATGTGAAAACTGCCTTCCTAAATGAATATCTTGAGGAAGATATCTATATGGAGCAGCCTTTGGGTTTCACTTCCGGTGATGAAAGTCACAAAATATGTAAGCTGCAACGGTCCATATATGGACTTAAGCAAGCATCTCGGAGTTGGAATACTCGTTTTAATGACGTGATCAAATCGTTTGTTTCATTAAGAACGGGGAGGAACCATGTGTTTATAAGAAGGTTAGTGGGAGTGGTATCACATTCCTCGTATTGTACGTGGACGACATTCTCCTAATTGAAAATTATATTCCAATACTGACTTCGGTTAAGGTATGGTTGTCTAAAAAATTCTCCATGAAAGATTTAGAAAAATCATCCTATATTTTGGGGATTAAGGTCTATAGAGATAGATCTAAGAGGATGCTAGGCTTCTCACAGAAAATGTACATAAAGGAGGTGATGAAGAGGTTCGGCATGGAAAACTCAAAAATTGGACTTTTACCCCTTAGGCATGAAATTTATCTCTCCAAGAAAATTTGCCCCAATATATTTGAAGAGATTTAACGTATGAGAAAGATCCCTTATGCCTCGGCTATAGGGAGTCTTATGTACGCCATGCTATGTACACGACCTGATATCGCGCTTGCTGTGAGTGTCACAAGCAGATATCAGTCTAATTCAGACGAGGAGCACTGGACTACTGTGAAGAACATACTTAGTACTTGAGAAGAACTAAGGATATGTTCTTGGCCTTTGGAGGAGAAGAGTTGAAAATATAAGGATATACTGATTCGGACTTTATGTCTGATGTTGACGATAGAAAGTCTACGTCAGGATGCGTGTTCTTGTGCAATGGTGGCTCAGTGGTTTGGAAGAGTTCCAAACCAATTATTGTTGACTCTACCATGGAAGCAGAGTATATCGCTGCATCTAAAGCTTCAAAGGAAGCCTTCTGGTTTAAGAAGTTTGTCGCGGAACTACGTGTGATGTCATGTAGCACACTGAACTTTAGCAAATTGCGGAGTTCTAGTGAGAGAATAGTGGCTTATACTATTCTGGAGTTTGAGTTGAGTTTGGTGAGCTTCGGAGCGTTTTCGGGACTTGGGAAGTGCGAAAACGGACTCCGGGAGTCAAAATCTGCAAAAGTGCAGATTTTGCAATTGCATACCAGGTATCTGGTTTTGGGATACCGGAATCCAGTGGAAAACTGGATTTTGCGCAGCTCTCGGGTTTTGCGGAATCCGGCATGTGATACCGGAAAAAATGCAATGTATACCGGTACTGATGTTTGGTATACCGGTATACTGTTTCGTGGCCTTTTGGCCGAGGCTCGGGTTTTGCAAATTTTGTGCTGTATACCGGTATGCCTATACGCATACCGGAACACAGTGCAGCAGATTGCAATTTGTGCTGTTTTGCAATTTTGGTCTTTGGAGTGGCTTATAGGGATATTGTTACAACCATTACAACTTACCCCTTCACCCCTTCACAGCCCTCATTGTGCTGAGGATTGGAGAAAGAAAGGTAAGGTTCCTTCCCTCTCTCTCTCTAGGATTTCTCTCCCAAACCCTTGAGATCTTGGGATTTGATCTCTTTTCTCTTCTCCTTTTGCTTGTTGCTTGCTGGTGGAGCATTGGGGAAGACTTGCTTGTGTTGAGGAGAGCTTGTTGTGGTTTAATCTCCAACCCTAGCTTCTTTGGACCTAGATTGGAGATCAAAAGAGGTGAGTAACTCTCTTGTAAACCTCTTTTTGTGGTTTATTTGGATTATTGTTGATGAAACCTTAGAATGGTAAACCTAGGGTTTATTTTAGGGTTTCTTGATTGTGAGCTCTTGAGGTTGAATTGATGGGTGTAGAATGTTGTTGTAGGCTGGATTTGAAGATCCCTAACCTCAATGTAGTACACTGAACTTTAGCAAATTGCAAGGTTCTAGTGTGAGATTAGCGTTTCGTGCTAATCTGGAGGTTTGGTTGTGTTTCGAGCTCTTGGGAGCATTTTCGGGACTTGAGAAGTGCGAAAACGGACTCCGGAAGTCAAATTCTGCAAAAACTGCAGGTTTGACATTGCGTACCGGTATATGACTTTGGGATACCGGAATCCAGCGAATAACTGGATTGCGCAGCTCTCGGGTTCTGCGGAATTCCGCTGGAGATACCGGAATAGGTTGGTATTCCGGTATGTGAATCGCGTACCGGTACTGAAGCGATTAGTACCGGTACTGGCATTTTTCCATACCGGAATCCCTTCGCGTGGCCTGTTTGGCCGAGGCTCGGGTTGCGGGATTTCTGGCCAGATACCGGTATGCCCATACGCATACCGGTATACAGTGTCGAAATTCTGTTTTGTGCAGTTTTGCAAATGTTGGCTTTTGGAGGGGTGTTAGGGCAATTGTTACAACATGTAACTTAACCCTTCACAACCCCCCCCTCTCAGCCATTGTGCTGAGGACTTAGGAGAAAAAAGGTGGGTTTTCTCCCTTTCTCTCTCTAGAATCTTGTCTCCATGGTGATGGAAACCTAGGGTTTGATCTCCTTTTCCTTCTCCTTTGCACTCAAGCTTGCTAGCTTGCTCTTGGAGGAACGTGGTGGAGGAGAGGAGAGCTTGTTTGAGGTTTATCTCCAAACCTAGCTCCCTTGGACCTTGTTTGGAGCTCTAAAGAGGTGAGTATTCCTCTTGTTAACCCTCTTTTAGAGTTTATTTGGGCTTTTGTTGTTGAAACCTTGAAATGGTAAACCTAGGGTTTATTTTAGGGTTTCTTGATTCTAGGCTTTTGAATGGGAATTGATGGGTGTAGAATGTTATGTTAGGTTGGATTTGAAGCTTCCTAACTTCATTTTGGATTTTGGACAAGAGATTCTTGATCTAAGGTAATTCCACCCTTTTTTCCCTTTTATTATGACGTTTTTCGAAAATGTTCGTTTGATGTTTCTAACCCCATAGAAATCTTCTTTAGGGTGCTAGAAATCGAGGGGGCAACTTTGTTTTCGGATACTGTGAGTTTCCGAAGGGTCTCCGGTGGGTTTGACCTCACCAAAATGGGTGAATTCCCCCTATGTCTTCATTGTAGCTTAAAAGCTTAAATTAGTGCATATTCATACTAATTATGACATGGTAGAATTTTAGAGTGCATATTATCCATGTACTATATATATGAAAATTAGACATCCTATGTAGTAGGAGATTTGCATAGTTTATGCATAGTGCATCATGAATAGCTATGGGAATAGAATATTTCACTTATGTACTTGTTGAAATACTTACTTAAATGAGTAGAGACATGTGTGGCATTAGATGAACATCGAACTTGGAAACACTCTTTGACACTTGGTATGTTGGACTAGTGGTAGTGTATATATATGACATATGACATTCCACCTAGATGAATAACAAGATTGACATTATGATCTAGTCTTGGACATTAGTTGGTATTCCATGTTTTTAGACATGATGAGAGATATTATGTGGTTGATTGTTGCTTGTTTGCCACTATGCTCGTTTACACATGCTTGTGAGGGTCGCTCCCTACAAGCCGGCACTCCGGAGTTGGCCTCACGACAGTTATTTCGCCCGTGTGTTAGAGAGAGCGCCGAAATGGAACCGCCGTGGGTAAGGCTCACCAAAGCGTGAGGGTGTTGACTACCACGGAGCCATTAGGCTCGGCACAAGTGAACATCCCTTTATTGTATTCTTTATGATTACATATTTATAGTTATATGCAAAAGTGAACATTCATATAGTAAGAGATGAAATATTGCATACTTACACATGTGCTTGGGTAGAATAGTTCATGTTTATATGATCGCATCTTGAGGCATTGTAACATTGAAATTTCAATTATAATTATGCTTATTTGTACCTAACCCTTACTTTGCCTCAGTTGACCTAGTGGTGTACTCCGCTCCTCTCGGCGGCTTACCCACTGGGAACTATTGAATAATAGTTCTCATTCCCCTGGAGTTTGTTGTTTCATTTCAGAGCCTTCCACTGCGGGAGAGGCTAGGGATCGCGGCAAGGGCATCGCGTCTAGCTAGTGCGTGAGGGAGCTAGCGACTAGGTGGAGCACCTTTCTTGTATTTTATTTGAGAGGTGTTTTTGTATCGACCACTTTTGTAGAGACTACCCTATGTCCCGTTTTGGTTATATTGTTGTATTAAACTTATGTTGTGGTTTTACTCTTTTATGGTATTTCATACTTCCACCTTGAGACCTTACTTGTTTAGTATGTATGCTCTGATTATCATGATAGGATTACTCGCTTTATTCCTGTCTTGTATGTTGTTTTAGACGCCTTGTGTGCATTGGGTTACTTGTGTACACGGCGGGTCTGTGCATGCGCCCGGGTGGGCTTCCGCTGGGGCCCCGGGGCGTGACAGATTATAGTGGTATCAGAGCCTAGGGTTAAGTCATTGTGGACCTAGAAAACCTTAGGCCGGTTGGACTATAGGATTTAGACTCGTGAGAGACGAGAATGACTATGGCGAAAGTAACACAATTGGGTTGTGTCCTTATTCTCCAAGTAGTTGGAGTTTGATCGAAGTGTGTGACACCTAACTCTTAGGAGGTCACGTTGGCGGCCGACAACATGACATCGGGAGTTAGTTAGGAGCTCACTTCATTTACTTTCGCATGATTGGGGATTTTGTTGTTTGAGTGGGGTTCCGTTAGCGTAAGTTTTTCTAACTTGCGCATTCTATGTTATTGTAGCTTGTAATGCCGACTACTCGTTCTCAATCGAACGAGATGGCAGCGGCAGCCGACGCAGAGGAAGTGGAGACCTCTGCAACCTCTGGATCCAGTGAGGTCCGCGAGTTGAGAGAGCAGTTGACGATGTTGACGGGTCTTGTGGCACAGCAGGCGACTGCGGCTCAACAGCAAGCCGATGCCGCACGTCGACAGAAGGCAAGGATGAAGAGGATGGAGGAATTATTACGGCGGCAGGCTACTACCCGGACTGCTCAGGATTCTACGCCACCCACGCCAGCTGGAGATGTTACTGCAGGAACATCGGCGCCCGTACCTGTGCCGACATCTGTGGCGCCTAGTACCGAGCCGAGGGAGGAGACGGCTGTGACACCCCCGTTTCAGGCATCACCGGCGAGGACGGTTTTGCCTATGATGGTGACCGGGGCCGAGCGAGATAGGCTGATGGAGCGTTTAAATGAGTTTCGGAGGTGTAATCCTCAAGTCTTCGATGGCGAGAAGGCGGACCATTGGATGGTGGAGAAGTGGGTTCTCCACATGGAAAAGCTCTTTCATGATACTTTCGTGGAGGAACAGAACAAGGTATGGTTGGCCACATATCACCTAGACGGCGCGGCATATCGATGGTGGGCGGACATTCGGGATGACCCGAACACCGACTTGGTGGCCATTACTTGGGGCCGGTTCAAGGATCTTTTGTTGTCGAACTACTTTCCTCCGAGCGTCAAGAGACAGATGGAGAGGGATTTGCGCAGCTTGCGCCAGCGGGACATGACGGTGACGGAGTATGAACGAGAGTTTTCTCGTCTCTTGCACTGCGTACCTTACGTGGTGAGGAATGACGAGGATAAGGCTCGTACCTTCGAAGCGGGCCTTCGACCGTCGATTTATAGGTTGGTGCAAGCGGCGGGATTGCAGACTTTTCGAGAGGTGGTGAATCGCACCTTGGTTGTGGAAAAGGGCGCGGAAATTGCAAGAGAAGAGATTGAAGCTTGGGACAGAGTAAAGGGTAAGCGGCCATCCACTCCTAAGACCCTTCTCTCGCCGACTTCACTCCAATGAATAGGAGAGCGGCATTTCCTTCCATACAATGCCTCGAAAGGTGCCATACCGATGCTAGATTGATAGCTATTATTGTAAGCAAATTCAACCATCGACAAATGTGTAGGCCATGCACCCTTGAAGTCCATAACACACGCTCGCAGCATATTCTCCAAAATCTGGATTGTCCTTTCCGATTGACCGTCAGTTTGAGGATGAAATGCTTAACTGAAATCGATCCGTGTACCCAAAGCTTCTTGCAAGCTTTTCCAAAAATGCGATGTGAAACGGGGATCTCGATCTGAAACTATCGAGGTCGGGACCCCGTGCAACCGCATAATCTCGTCCAGATAGACTTGTGCTAACTTGTCTCCCGACCAAGTGGTGTGGATTGGCAAAAAGTGTGCCGACTTTGACAAACGATCCACCACCACCCAAACCGCGTCGTGGCCACCTTGCCATCGAGGTAAACCCACAACGAAGTCCATTGCGATATTCTCCCACTTCCAAACTGGAATGGGCAACCCTTGCAATTTTCCCGCCGGAAAGCGACGCTCGGCCTTCACCTGTTGGCATACTAAGCATTGTGCCACAAAGCGTCCAACATCAAGTTTCATCCCTGGCCACCAATAATGTAATTTAAAATCCTTGTACATTTTGGTGCTGCCCGGGTGAATCGCATAGGGAGAAGTATGAGCTTCTTTCAAAATCTCCCCATGAATGTTCTCAACTTTTGGCACGCACAATCGATTTCGGAATCGAATTGCGCCCTTCGAATCTACATGAAACTCACCGGCGCGCCCGCTCTCGATAGCACCCCGTATCTTTTGGAGTTCCGGATCACCGGATTATTTTTCTTTTATTTGCTCCAACAAGGTCGGCCACACATCGAGATTCATGAGTCTAGCGGGGACGCCCGGGGCCACGATCTCCAAGTCAAACCGGCCCATTTCCTTGATCAACGGCATTTGTCCCGTCATCTCAATTGCGAAGTTTTCCACGGATTTTCTACTGAGCGCATCGGCCACCACATTGGCTCTACCGGGGTGGTACAAGATGGTTAAGTCGTAATCCTTTATCAACTCCAACCACCTCCGCTGCCTCAAATTCAACTCCTTTTGAGTGAATAAGTACTTTAAGCTTTTGTGATCCGTGTAAACCTCACAATGTTCCCCGTACAAATAGTGTCTCCACAATTTAAGCGCGAAGACCACCGCTGCAAGCTCTAGGTCGTGGGTGGGGTAATTCTGCTCATAGCTCTTCAGCTGTCGAGAGGCATATGCTATTACTTGTCCTCTTTGCATAAGCACACACCCAAGACCACGCCGTGATGCATCACTATACACCACAAAGCCCTCCCCCGTAATCGGCAAGGCGAGAACCGGAGCCGAAGTCAACCTTTTCTTTAGCTCCTTAAAGCTTTGGTCGCATTCCTCGCTCCAAACATATTTGGCTCCCTTGCGGGTAAGACACGTTAGTGGACCGGAGATTTTTAAAAATCCCTCCACGAACCGCCGATAGTACCCCGCAAGACCTAAAAAGCTTCGTACTTCCGTGACATTGGTCAGACGAGGCCAATCCTTGATTGCCTCAACTTTCATAGAGTCCACCGATACTCCTTTCGCGGAGATCACATGACCCAAGAAAGCGACCTCACGAATCCAAAATTCGCACTTCTTCAACTTGGCGAACAATTTGTTCTCTCGAAGAACTTGAAGCACAATCTTTAGGTGCTCTTTATGTTCCTCTTCACTCCGAGAGTAGACAAGAATATCATCTATGAACACAACCACAAATTGATCTAATAGTGGTTTGAACACACGGTTCATTAAATCCATGAACGCCGCCGGGGCATTGGTAAGCCCGAAAGGCATAACCGTGAATTCATAGTGTCCATACCGCGTCCTAAATGCGGTCTTATGCACATCCTCCGGTTTGATCTTCAATTGGTGATAACCGGATTGCAAATCAATCTTTGAATACACCCGAGACCCTTGCAACAGATCGAACAAGTCATCAATTCGGGGTAACGGGTACTTATTCTTGACGGTCACTTTGTTCAACTCACGGTAACCCACACATAACCGTAGTGAACCGTCATTTTTCCGCACAAATAGAACAGGGGCTCCCCAAGGTGACACACTTGGCTTTACGAAACCCTTGTCCATCAAATCTTGCAATTGTGCTTTCAATTCCTTCAGTTCCGCGGGTGCCATCCTGTACGGGGCCTTAGAGATCGGCGCCGTACCCGGGAGTAAATCGATCACGAATTCTCTTTCCCGATCCGGTGGCATTCCGGACAACTCCTTCGGAAACACATCCGGGAACTCTTGGACTATAGGGATGTCCTCGAGTTCCAACACTTCCTTTCGGTCATCCACTACCGTCGCCAAGTAGGCAATGCAACCACTAGCGATAAGCTTCCTTGCTTGCGACGTGGACACCATTGACGCAAAGAGCGAACTCTTGCACCCACGGTACACAAACTCCTTGTGCCCGGTGTGAGAATCCGAATTTTGGGAATTTGAAATTCTCAGTGTTCCTCTCCCCCATTACTGTGTTTTTGATCAGTATACGTATATATATAGGTTTATATATATATATATATGTATATAAGTGTCTTTTAGTGATTTTCGTTAGTTTTCGGCTTAACGTCGCGATCCGGAGTCCGTTTCTGGCGATCCAAAATGGTGAGTTCGATGTCTCGGCAGTGCTGAGCGCGATGGCGCGATCCGCGTCGACGTGCGGCGAGCGGATAAAAAGTTATTCCATCTTGACCGCCGAGAGGTCGTATGTCACGTTTTATGTTTCGCGATCGGGTCCCCGTTTTCGCACCGTTTCGCGCATTTTCGAATCGCGGGGGGCCTGGGGGGGATTTTGTAGCTTGCTGTGGGAGAGGGGGGCTTGGCTGAGAGGGGTTGGTGGGAGCATTTATGAGGCTCACCCACCCCCCTCTCTTTACCACTTGCACACTCCACCTCTCTCACACTCAACCTCTCCCTCTCTCTCTCCCTCTCTCCCCCACTACTCCCAGAGATGAGCCCGAGCTCCCACTGCCCCTTGGCCTCCTCTCTGTGCAGCGCCGGCCGCCGCCGGCCACTGCCTGGCCGGAGCAACTCCGGCCACCCTCACTCTCCCTTTTTTCTTCTTCTCCTCTGTCTTCTTCTCCCTCTCTTCTCCCTGCGGTGTGCACCCAGGGGAAACCCATGCTTGGGCTTCCCCTGAGGTGGCACGACCGCCGGAGTGGAGAGCCGCCGCCGGGAGCCGCCGCCGTGGGGCCGCCGGAGCCACTGCAAGCTCTGGCCGAGAGCTGTGCTGGCCGAGCTTGGTGGGGCCGCGCCGCCGCCGCCTCCTGACGCCGGAGAGGGTGAGCATGGTCACCCTCGGGACCTCCGCTGCCGGACCCTGCCTCCCCGGCCATCGCCGTGCCGCCGGAGCGCCGCCGGAGCCACCGCAGCCTCGGCGGGGCAGCTAGGGCATCCGCGGCTTGGGGTTGCTCCGCCGCCGCCGCCCACCACCCTTTTTGTCGCGGTCACCGACAGGACGACGGCCGGCGACCTCCTCTTCCCGGTGCTCGCGTCGCCGCCGGCCGCCGTCGCCGCCCGTTGCCGGCGCCGCCGTGCCCTAGCCTCGGGTTTGCTAACCCGAGAGTAGGGCTCTCTCCTGCGCCCGCCGTCGTCGCTTCCCGTCGCCGGCCAAGGTGAGCATCACCTTCCCCACCTCCTCCGCATCCACCCCTGGCCGCCGCCGGCCATGCTTGTCGGCCGGCAGCCGGCCGGAGCTAGCTGCTCCGGCCAGGGGTCAGTTCTGTGGTGTTTTCTTGTTTTGTTGGGATGTTTGAGCTCCCTGCTGACTCCCGAAGCTCGGGAGGGTGAGCCCGACGATCGCAGCGATGTGCCGAACACCGTGCTCACCCTAGTTCTGGTTTTGGTTGAGCCGTTGCGTCGTTCGGCCTTCGTCGGGCTATTTTCTTGCCTATTGGCCGCTGTTTTTATGCACCTTCCCGGACTGCGACTGGTCCTGTCGCAGTGGGGCTGTGAGCATGGCCTCCGTTACGTCGTTGCCGATCCGCTGGTGCTTGCGGAAGGTCGTGCGGATGTACGGCTTGCTCACACGGCCTTAGTTAAGCTTGCTTTTGCGCGCGCGCTCGCTGTTTTTATGGGATTTCCCCGGCTTGCGACTGGTCCTGTCGCAGCGGGACAGTGAGCACGGTCTCCGTGACGTCGCTACCTATCCGCTGGTGCTTGCGGAAGGTCGAGCGGACGTACGGTTTGCTCTAGCGGCTTAATTTAGTGATTGTATGTATGTGTATGTTGCATGTTTGGGGACTTTGGCGTTTGTGACAGCGTAGCGACGCTGTGGGCTGCAAGGGTAAGGTCTTGGAGACCCTGTGGACTGGTTGTCCAACCCCCTCGCCCTTCGTGGAGTTTCGGATTTGTTTCCGACGCGTTTTTCGATGAAATAATCGGCAAAACGCGCGTTTCTAGTTGTGCGACTCGCTCGCTGTTTTCGCAAGCGACTTGGCTTCGTCATTCAGCCTTGTTGGCTGTTCCTCAACGCTGTCCCGAAGTTCCGAGGACAGCGGTTGAGCGACGAAGGGTTCCGGTGCCATTTCGGCATTTTTCGGGAACCCGGGAGGCCTTTTCGGGTGCGTTTGTTGTCGTGGCACCCCGAGCTTGTGCTCGCTGTCCCAGCACTTGGTGTTATGTGTTCGGGGACAGCGAGGGACTTGTTGGCTGTTTGGTACCCCTCTGGGGCTTTGTGTGGTTTCGGGATCGTCCCGGTGGGTTTCCCGGGCGATCCGTCGGTTTCGGGATGTGAGAGCTTTGTGTTTAGCGTCGACTTGGTGGACCTTGACCCTGTGAGTCTTTCGTAGGTCCTGTCGCGGTTCCCGTGAGCCGTCGGTGTTAGATTGGATCTTACCTACAGGTGGGTACTTCGATCCGGAGTCGGTTCAGTGGACTACGGTGATACCTTTCTATCCCTTCCTTTGCTTTACAGTTATTAGTTCACTTGACTCCCGTAGACTCTACTTATATGCGTGCTTGGATAGTAGAGTAGTTGTGGCTTGCATGTTCCTTGAGACGACCCAGTCGGTCGGTGGTGATCGCTTGTCATTCTGAGCGATCCTAGTTGTGGCTTGCATGTTCCTTGAGACGACCCAGTTGGTCGGGGTGATCGCCTGTTGTTCCGAGCGATCCTAGTTGTGGTTTATCGGTTGCTTCTCGGCTTGTTGCCGTTCTGTGGATTGAGCATTTGCATCGATCGTCACAGCTCTTCTAGCACTTCACGTACACCGCGGTCTGATCCACCGTTTGGAGGTGTTCTTTTTCCGGAAAAGGGTCGTTGAGTTTGTGCCGACCCGTGAGCCTTGATGCAGTGCGTCCAGAAGGTTTATGTGCTTATAGATGAGCAGGTGACAGTGCATGGGATACGTCCCGGTAGTTTCAGATTGGGTTTACTTCGTGGTTTTCCCTTTGATGCATACTAGTTGCTTACAGTAGCATAGTTATTTCAGTTGTATGTTAGCCTCATACTTACTTGTGCTACTGTATACCATATCTATCTTTTGTTGACCCTCGTGCCGGTGTGTACACTCGCCTTCGTCGGCTTGCGGTACCCACTGGGAGGGGAGACATGCGTGCATGTTCTCACCCCCCACCCCCATTGCAGGTTTCAGGTGAGCAGGGGGTGGTGAGTGTCGGGACGCTGCGAGGCACGCCTAGATAGTAGCTCTAGAGGTTCCGACTCGTGAGGCTACATCCCCAGATTTGGTTATCACCCTACTTTCGCCTATTAGATGTCATTTGTGGTTCAGTTATTCTTTGAGCTTACTCTAGCATGCTTGTGTTGTGAATTTACTCCTTATGATTATGTGATGATAGCATGCTTGGATTGATTGGTTGTATCCTTGTTTTCCAGTCGTTTCATTTATCGAGCATTTTGGTTTTCTACCCCTCGTGGTAGCGTCGTAAAACAAGGTTTCCGTGTGGGAAACGGTTTTCAAATGGATTTCTAATTGCTCGGTTTTGTGATTTCAAAAAAGAGAGTTCTCGTGTGGAGAACAGTTTTCAAAGGCTTCTTCAATGATTGAGATTAGGGTTTCAAACTAAAGCTTCTGGGTAAGGAGCAGCTTTCTAGAATGATTGTTGCTTGTGCATTGCATCATCCTTCGCTTAAGGATTTGCTTAGATTCATACAAGTTAAGGACTGTTAGCTGTATGAATCTCTCGTTGTGTTGATGTGCTGTTGGGATGAATGAATGGTGGTTGTGATCCTGTTGTTTGTTGTTGGACGCCGTGCAAATACAGGGGAGGCTCTGTCCGTGTGTACAGTGGACCCTGTATTTGTGGCGGGTCTGTACGTGGCGCGGGCTAGGCTTTTCAAAAAAAAAATTTAGCACGTTTTTCCGCATCTTGAACTAGCCCGGGGCGTGACAGATTAAGATGGTATCAGAGCGTAAAGGAAACAAACACTCATTCATTCATCAACTTGTAACTGAACCACTGGTTAGGCTGACCCATAGGAAGACCTAGGATGTATAGGCGCGCGAGCTCGAGGGGTTTGTTTTCGGCTTGTGTTTTGTGGGAGTTGCCGACCCCTTTTCTCTTGCGCTGGTTTCTGCTTTTTGCAGTTGGCTTGTGGTCTTGGTAGACCTCCTCGTCCGGGTCGTGGTGGTGGGCGTGCGCCTGTGGAGCTGTCTGCTGGTTTTCTGTTTCGGGCCGTTGTGGCCGGTTCGAGTGAGGAGCTGGCAGGAGGCGGACAGCCTGGTGTAGACCGTGCCCTGTGTGCTTGGGGCCGAGGCGAGTGGTCAGCTGGCGACCCTCTCCGGCATGTTCCGGCTTGTTCCGGTGGTTTTGCAACAGGCCACGGCAGCTGCCGCTCCAGCCCCTCCTACTCCGCCGTGTACCCCGATGACTGCAGACCCTCCTGTGGCACCCACCCCGATGTGCGACGACCGTGACGATGACAGCGACTTTGTCGGCTGTTTCGCGCGTGGACGCCGACCCCGTGTTTGGGGGTGGTGGTCACACTCAAGCGTGTTGGACGGAATTCCTGTGTTTGATCTGCCCTAGTTCGCAGGCTCGTGCTGTTTCTGGTAATGGTGGTGGAGTACCAGACAGATCCCAAGTGGCCGGGTGTTTTTCCCTTTGTGTAACCACTCGTTGGTGAGTGGTGGCCCTCGTGGGCTTGGGAAACGTCACTTGGTGGATCTGTGTTGTTGTGGGGCTGTTCTCGCCCTGTCCCCACTTTCCGTGTTGAGCACGAGGGCCTCTGCGAGCGTCTCTACGGAGACGTTGTTTTGAGCGGTTTCGACCGCAGTTTGGGTGTTTTCCCCTCTGTTTTGTCGGGTAGGGAGGTGAAGCCTACCCCTCTGACGTCTTGCTGGTGGCATCGTCAATGTTGGTCTTTTGACCATTGGCTAGTTCTGGCGTCGAACTGACGTGTACTAGACTGAGTGGACACTGTTGTTGGGTGTCGGGTGTTTGTTGGTGCCTACATAGTTTGCGGATATCCTAACGCCTAAATTTGGTGTTCGGGGATTTCTGGTGGCAATTGTAGGTTTCTGTGCTATTGCGAGATCTTCCAGGTTCTTGTTGGGGATCTCACCGCGTTCGACGCTGGTTAATCGACGCTGGTTTTGTTCTTCCTCCGGTTTGGTTGGTTCGTGTGGTTGACGACCCTTTGTCGCCTGTAGCCGCCGGTTCGTTGTTGGAAGCCGATGACTCCTAGGGAGTTGGCTCAGGGCAGACTTTGTTTTGTGGGTCGGACTGCTTTTCCCGTTAATTCGGTGACTCGTCTGTGACTTTGGTCCAGCTTTGGAGTTGGTTGACCTGGTACCTTTGTGGTGTTGCCAACTGGTTGTTGGCCTTGACCTTGGGATATTTCGTTTTCTTTTGATAAGTACGTTGGCTGCAGACAACGTAGTGTCGAAAGCTAGGACGAAATACCCTATCCCTTCTTGGGGACTTTCTGGATTGGGTCGGTGCTTTCCCCTTGCAAGACCTTTCTCGCTCTTGTCGTCTTGCGGAAAGCTGTGTGTTGGTCATCCCCGATCTAGTGGTGAGCCTTGAGCTAATCCTGGCGTGGTTTTGCGCAGTTGATTTGCCATCACTGCCGTTGGTTTGACTCCGGTTGAGTCAGGGTGCCCTCTTAGCTCGGTTTCGGGATGACGGGAGCCTGGTTGGGGGCTCCGAGCTGTGTTTGCGTGCAGAGTTTTCGCTTGTCCTTCGTATAGTTTCGCTTTGGAGCGCGTGTCCGATCTTTGGATCTGAGGTTCGGCATCGTTGGTGCTTGTATCGCTTGTTGCGATTGGCAGCCCTGTACGCCTGAGTGTTGGACTCGCAAGGTTTCCGTTGGTTGGATTGTGAGTCGAGCTACCTGTTGGTCGGTGTTGTTTTTGTACCCTCTACCCCAGATCTTCGACCTCTTCGACTGGCTCCAGGGAGACTCAGTTTTCGCGAAGAGTGTGTTCTGCAGCCAGGTTATCTTGGTTGAGGATCAAGGCTGGGGACGTTGCGTTAACGGCCTTCCGGACTCGTCACGGGCTTTACGAGGTCACGGTTTTGCCGTTCGGTTAAGCGATCGTCCCGGCAGCCTTTTGGATTTGATGAGCTGGTTTTTTCGGTAGTTCTCGGATCAAATTGTCGTGGTCTCCTTTGCCGACATACTGATCTATTCGAGGAGTTTCCTCCCTGGTTCGCATCGTGACGTGGGTTGGTTGTGTGGAAGAGCCAAGGAAGGAGGACTCTGTAGTGGTTTGACCTGTTCCGACTTCTGTGACAGACCGAGTTTAGGAACTTCCTCGGCTTGGGCGTTGATGCCGGCGATTTGTTGAGGGTTCTCCTCAAGATCGCCGCCCCTTTGAGTAGCTGTCGAGGTAAGGCGCGTTGTTTTCTCTAGACTCCTGCTTGTCTGTTGAGCGCCTAGGAGCCGATGGACTGTTTGACCCGTGCCCCTATCTTAGCATCGACACAGCCTTGTGAGGTTGTCGTGGCCTTGTGCGATGCATCTTGGATGGGATTGGGGTGCGTGCTCATTCAGCATGAGAAGGTTATCGCTTGTGCTCCGCGCTAGTTGATGGACTGTGAGAAGATCTATCTAGCCCTCGATCTTGAGTTAGCAGCAGTGGTGTTCGCTCTCGAGCTCTTGAGGCTGTGCCCTTGTGGAGCTACCGCTTAGTTGTTGCCCTTGGAGGTGCTACCCACCTTGACGGATCAGATTTTCGGTGGACGACTGATGGATCCGCACTGGCTGAGAATGCGAGCAGGACAGAGAAGGTGACTTCGTGCTACATGCTGTTGGTTTCCTTTGAGGACGGAGTCGTGTGCCCAGAGTTTAGGATTTGAGGTGAGAGTTTGGCTGAGGGCACACCGGTCGCCGCACATCGTTCATCCTGGAGGGACGAAGATGTACCGCGACTTGAGGTAGAGTTTCTGGTTGTAGCTCAGCATGTGGCACTGTGCCAGGTTTGTCAGCAAGTGAAGGCTGTGCATCATCAGAGAAGCTTCGACCGTTACGTATACCTGTAGGGAAGTGGGAGCGGATCACCATGGTTTTTTCGTCACCGGGTTGCCTCGTTCTCTGCGAGGTCATGTTGCGATCTGGGTTTGGTGGATTGTCTGACGAAAACAGCTCACTCCCTATCGGTACATCCGTATTAGTCTTGGGATCGACTGGCGCAGCTCTACTTGGATGAGTTCGTCGGGCTGTTTGGAGTGCCAATGTCGATCGTTTTGGATCGGAATTCTCGCTTCGTTTCCCAGTTCTGGAGGTGCTTGCAGTAGGCACTGGGGACGAGGCTCGACTTCAGCTCGGTTTACCACCCCCAGAGTGTTGGGCAATCGGAGCGAGTCTTCTAGACTCTCGAGGTTATGCTCCGGGCATGCGTTTGGATTTTGGTGAGGATTGGTTCAGGTATCCTTCCTTGATGGAGCTTGCTTCGTTCTACAGCTTCCAAGCGAGCGTTGGATTGGCACCGTGCGAGGCGTACTGTGGAAGTCGTTGTCGATCACTGTTCTGTTTGGTTGACGTGGATGAGCGTCGTGTGATCGGCCCGACAACGGTTCAGCTGAGAGAGGACCTCAGTTGCGGCGAGGTGCCTGTGAGGTTTTTGGCTCGCAATGTGAAACAGTTGAGGAACCGGAGCTTTCTGTTGGTGAGACTGCTGCGGTGGATGAGTCGCGAGGAGCGCGAGATTTCTTTGGAGCTGGAGTCTGCTTCGCGTGAGAGGTATCCGCTGTTGTGCGCGGATGGTGTGTGAGTAAGTTTCGGGGACGAAACTTCTTGTTAGGTGGGAGTGATGTGAGAATCCGAATTTTGGGAATTTGAAATTCTCAGTGTTCCTCTCCCCCATTACTGTGTTTTTTATCAGTATACGTATATATATAGGTTTATATATATATATATATGTATATAAGTGTCTTTTAGTGATTTTCGTTAGTTTTCGGCTTAACGTCGCGATCCGGAGTCCGTTTCTGGCGATCCAAAATGGTGAGTTCGATGTCTCGGCAGTGCTGAGCGCGATGGCGCGATCCGCGTCGACGTGCGGCGAGCGGATAAAAAGTTATTCCATCTTGACCGCCGAGAGGTCGTATGTCACGTTTTATGTTTCGCGATCGGGTCCCCGTTTTCGCACCGTTTCGCGCATTTTCGAATCGCGGGGGGCCTGGGGGGGATTTTGTAGCTTGCTGTGGGAGAGGGGGGCTTGGCTGAGAGGGGTTGGTGGGAGCATTTATGAGGCTCACCCACCCCCCTCTCTTTACCACTTGCACACTCCACCTCTCTCACACTCAACCTCTCCCTCTCTCTCTCCCTCTCTCCCCCACTACTCCCAGAGATGAGCCCGAGCTCCCACTGCCCCTTGGCCTCCTCTCTGTGCAGCGCCGGCCGCCGCCGGCCACTGCCTGGCCGGAGCAACTCCGGCCACCCTCACTCTCCCTTTTTTCTTCTTCTCTGTCTTCTTCTCCCTCTCTTCTCCCTGCGGTGTGCACCCAGGGGAAACCCATGCTTGGGCTTCCCCTGAGGTGGCACGACCGCCGGAGTGGAGAGCCGCCGCCGGGAGCCGCCGCCGTGGGGCCGCCGGAGCCACTGCAAGCTCTGGCCGAGAGCTGTGCTGGCCGAGCTTGGTGGGGCCGCGCCGCCGCCGCCTCCTGACGCCGGAGAGAGGGTGAGCATGGTCACCCTCGGGACCTCCGCTGCCGGACCCTGCCTCCCCGGCCATCGCCGTGCCGCCGGAGCGCCGCCGGAGCCACCGCAGCCTCGGCGGGGCAGCTAGGGCATCCGCGGCTTGGGGTTGCTCCGCCGCCGCCGCCCCACCACCCTTTTTGTCGCGGTCACCGACAGGACGACGGCCGGCGACCTCCTCTTCCCGGTGCTCGCGTCGCCCGCCGGCCGCCCGTCGCCGCCCGTTGCCGGCGCCGCCGTGCCCTAGCCTCGGGTTTGCTAACCCGAGAGTAGGGCTCTCCTCCTGCGCCGCCGCCGTCGCTTCCCGTCGCCGGCCAAGGTGAGCATCACCTTCCCCACCTCCTCCGCATCCACCCCTGGCCGCCGCCGGCCATGCTTGTCGGCCGGCAGCCGGCCGGAGCTAGCTGCTCCGGCCAGGGGTCAGTTTGTGTGGTGTTTTCTTGTTTTGTTGGGATGTTTGAGCTCCCTGCTGACTCCCGAAGCTCGGGAGGGTGAGCCCGACGATCGCAGCGATGTGCCGAACACCGTGCTCACCCTAGTTCTGGTTTGTGGTTGAGCCGTTGCGTAGTTCGGCCTTCGTCGGGCTATTTTCTTGCCTATTGGCCGCTGTTTTTATGCACCTTCCCGGACTGCGACTGGTCCTGTCGCAGTGGGGCTGTGAGCATGGCCTCCGTTACGTCGTTGCCGATCCGCTGGTGCTTGCGGAAGGTCGTGCGGATGTACGGCTTGCTCACACGGCCTTAGTTAAGCTTGCTTTTTTTGCGCGCGCGCTCGCTGTTTTTATGGGATTTCCCGGCTTGCGACTGGTCCTGTCGCAGCGGGACAGTGAGCACGGTCTCCGTGACGTCGCTACCTATCCGCTGGTGCTTGCGGAAGGTCGAGCGGACGTACGGTTTGCTCTAGCGGCTTAATTTAGTGATTGTATGTATGTGTATGTTGCATGTTTGGGGACTTTGGCGTTTGTGACAGCGTAGCGACGCTGTGGGCTGCAAGGGTAAGGTCTTGGAGACCCTGTGGACTGGTTGTCCAACCCCCTCGCCCTTCGTGGAGTTTCGGATTTGTTTCCGACGCGTTTTTCGATGAAATAATCGGCAAAACGCGCGTTTCTAGTTGTGCGACTCGCTCGCTGTTTTCGCAAGTGACTTGGCTTCGTCATTCAGCCTTGTTGGCTGTTCCTCAACGCTGTCCCGAAGTTCCGAGGACAGCGGTTGAGCGACGAAGGGTTCCGGTGCCATTTCGGCATTTTTCGGGAACCCGGGAGGCCTTTTCGGGTGCGTTTGTTGTCGTGGCACCCCGAGCTTGTGCTCGCTGTCCCAGCACTTGGTGTTATGTGTTCGGGGACAGCGAGGGACTTGTTGGCTGTTTGGTACCCCTCTGGGGCTTTGTGTGGTTTCGGGATCGTCCCGGTGGGTTTCCCGGGCGATCCGTCGGTTTCGGGATGTGAGAGCTTTGTGTTTATTGTGTTTAGCGTCGACTTGGTGGACCTTGACCCTGTGAGTCTTTCGTAGGTCCTGTCGCGGTTCCCGTGAGCCGTCGGTGTTAGATTGGATCTTACCTACAGGTGGGTACTTCGATCCGGAGTCGGTTCAGTGGACTACGGTGATACCTTTCTATCCCTTCCTTTGCTTTATAGTTATTAGTTCACTTGACTCCCGTAGACTCTACTTATATGCGTGCTTGGATAGTAGAGTAGTTGTGGCTTGCATGTTCCTTGAGACGACCCAGTCGGTCGGTGGTGATCGCTTGTCATTCTGAGCGATCCTAGTTGTGGCTTGCATGTTCCTTGAGACGACCCAGTTGGTCGGGGTGATCGCCGGTTGTTCCGAGCGATCCTAGTTGTGGTTTATCGGTTGCTTCTCGGCTTGTTGCCGTTCTGTGGATTGAGCATTTGCATCGATCGTCACAGCTCTTCTAGCACTTCACGTACACCGCGGTCTGATCCACCGTTTGGAGGTGTTCTTTTCCGGAAAAGGGTCGTTGAGTTTGTGCCGACCCGTGAGCCTTGATGCAGTGCGTCCAGAAGGTTTATGTGCTTATAGATGAGCAGGTGACAGTGCATGGGATACGTCCCGGTAGTTTCAGATTGGGTTTACTTCGTGGTTTTCCCTTTGATGCATACTAGTTGCTTACAGTAGCATAGTTATTTCAGTTGTATGTTAGCCTCATACTTACTTGTGCTACTGTATACCATATCTATCTTTTGTTGACCCTCGTGCCGGTGTGTACACCTCGCCTTCGTCGGCTTGCGGTACCCACTGGGAGGGGAGACATGCGTGCATGTTCTCACCCCCCACCCCCATTGCAGGTTTCAGGTGAGCAGGGTGGTGAGTGTCGGGACGCTGCGAGGCACGCCTAGATAGTAGCTCTAGAGGTTCCGACTCGTGAGGCTACATCCCCAGATTTGGTTATCACCCTACTTTCGCCTATTAGATGTCATTTGTGGTTCAGTTATTCTTTGAGCTTACTCTAGCATGCTTGTGTTGTGAATTTACTCCTTATGATTATGTGATGATAGCATGCTTGGATTGATTGGTTGTATCCTTGTTTTTCAGTCGTTTCATTTATCGAGCATTTTGGTTTTCTACCCCTCGTGGTAGCGTCGTAAAACAAGGTTTCCGTGTGGGAAACGGTTTTCAAATGGATTTCTAATTGCTCGGTTTTGTGATTTCAAAAAAGAGAGTTCTCGTGTGGAGAACAGTTTTCAAAGGCTTCTTCAATGATTGAGATTAGGGTTTCAAACTAAAGCTTCTGGGTAAGGAGCAGCTTTCTAGAATGATTGTTGCTTGTGCATTGCATCATCCTTCACTTAAGGATTTGCTTAGATTCATACAAGTTAAGGACTGTTAGCTGTATGAATCTCTCGTTGTGTTGATGTGCTGTTGGGATGAATGAATGGTGGTTGTGATCCTGTTGTTTGTTGTTGGACGCCGTGCAAATACAGGGGAGGCTCTGTCCGTGTGTACAGTGGACCCTGTATTTGTGGCGGGTCTGTACGTGGCGCGGGCTAGGCTTTTCAAAAAGAAAAATTTAGCACGTTTTTCCGCATCTTGAACTAGCCCGGGGCGTGACACCCGGGTTCTTTAAACCTCACTATCCGGCTCTCACAATCAATAGTAGCGTGATATCTCGAGAGCCAATCCATCCCCAGGATCAAATCATACTCGTTCATTCGATTTAACACCAGCAAATCAGCTGGCATGATCCAGTTTTCAACCCTCACGGGGCAGTCTACACACGCGTGATGTACGCAAAAGGTGTGTTCAGGTACTTGCACAGTTCTTGCATGTGTGGCATCTACAATTTCTATTTCATGTGCAATAGCAAATGATCGAGCAATGAATGAATGCGATGCACCAGTATCAAACAAGGCTCTACATCGAATGCCTTTAATTAATACAATACCTGCCACGACGTCATCCTGGGCAGAAGGCTCCTCCACCTGTGAGGCGAATACCCGTCCACTAGGCGCTGGCCGCTGGCCCTCCACTGGTCTCGGCGGCTGAGTACGGCCACATCGCCGCGGGTGGGATGCCCGCAAGCTACCTCGGTGGTGCAAACGCCGATGCTGACGACGGTGCTCGGCCATCATCCATCGGGCAGTTGTACCGCATGTGACCCGACTGTCCGCACTTGTAGCACCGGCCCTCACGATAATCACATTGCTGAGGGTTGTGGGGGCCGCTACAAATCGGGCACTGGGTTGAGGGTCGGTTCCGTCGGGACCCTCGCGATTGGTTTTGCGACTGCGAGTGCTTCGGGGGTCGCTTTGAGCTAGATTGCCCACCCGAGCCACCCGCCGGTCGCTTCTTTCCCTTTTCTTTTTCTTTTTCTCTCTCCCAAGACTCGCGCTCCTCGCGCGCACATGCATTCCCGTGCTCCACCCAAAGAGCACGGTCCAAGACCTCCGCAAAGGTCCGTAGCTTAAGGGCGTGCACCGCCCGAAAGATCTCCGGTCGAAGTCCGCGCACGAAACAGTCGACCTTGTCCAACTCTCCGCGGACAACGTGTGGTACGCAATTAATAATGTACGATAACTCCCTCTCGTACTCGCGCACGGTGCGGTTCCCTTGCTTCAACTTCCGGAACCTTTCTTGAAGTTTCCTTTTCTCGCTATCGGGGAAGTAGGCGGCAAACACCATACCCCGAAACTCCCCCCAAGTCGGTGGCGGAAGGCTAGAGAGTCGATCACGCCGGACTCCCTTCCACTACACCTTCGCCGATCGCTCCAAACAATGAGCGGCGAGGTGCACCTTGTCCCTCTCCAAGGTATAGAGATCCTCGAAGAGCGTCTCAATAGCATCGATCCACGTCTCTACATCCCATGGATCTACGTTCTCCCCGTTGAAGATAGGCGGGTTGAACTTTTTGAACCTCATGAGAGCCGCAAGTGCGCGCTCTCGCTCCGCATCCTCCATCTCGGAGTCGGGCATAGGAGTACCCGACCCACCGGCTACAATCGGTGATGCCGGTGGCGCCACAGCCGGCGACGGTGTCACCTCCTCGGCCGGTGCCGAAGCAGAGGCCGGAGGTACTCCCAACCTCTCCTCCCTAATCGCAGCCGCTTGCTGCACCATCTCGTCTTGGAGCTTTTTAATTTGCTCCTCCTGTCGCTGCATGGCTTCGGCCTGCCGCCGAACCACGCCCATCAACTCGGTCAACTCATTACGAAGACCCGAGTTCTCACCCTCCCCGAGTTGTTCGAGAGCCGCGCTCGATCCTCCGAGCCCAGCCCTCGTAGGAGGCCGTCCACGTACCATTATCTCCTGAAAACACAACGACTTTGGTCATTTTATGACACTCAAAGTCATTCGCAACACTATATTTCACGAAAATAAACGTGAACCCAATCTAGGCGAAAGTCACACAAGGGTCCTTATTCCCCTCACTTGGTTTCATGTTGTCGGCCGCCAACACGAACACACTTGGTGAAGAATAAGACACACATCGAATCTACCTCTATTTCCAACTAGAGGCATAAGGACATAACCCAATCACTTATCTTTCGCCATAATCAAAGATCTCGTCACTCACGAGCCTACACTCCTAGGGTCTTTTCCATCCTAGGGTTTCTTAGGTCCACCTAGACCGTTTCTATGCTTTGATACCACCTCAGTCTGTCACGCCCTGCCGGGCCTTTAACACCAACTAGGTGGAAAGGATAACCGCACGGGCGCATGCCCCAGACCTGCCGAACGAATAGAGTCTTTTCTACCCGCCCAAGGCGTCACAATACAAGATTATCCATAATGTACCAACTAGGAACGGAGTACATGAGTTGCACAAGGAAAGCATCAACATAAAGAAGTTCTACTTCTATTACATCACATTGCACATTCATACGTGCCCAAATTTTTCTTTTTCATTCCATACACCATGTTCCAAAACTATGGAATATACAAGTTTTTATACATATAATGAAAATCCCCTATACTATCAAAGTCCAAGACTAGGGGTACAACTCTATGTATCACCAAAATAGAAGGGCCGCTATCTAGAGAGCCAAACCCTTGCCTCGCTCCGCCGCCTCACTCGCGGAAGGACCTGAAATACGTGGGGTGAGAACTATAAACATAGTTCCCAGTGGGTAAGACCACCCAAGAGAAAAGCTCGACCCACCAGGTCCAAAGAAACACCATATGCATAAGTTAGATCACAAATAACTTTGCAAGAGATATTTACATGCTTGTAAATAAACATAAAGGATGCAACCAAATGAAATGTAACTTATCATTCTCTCCTAGGTTCATCCTATATTTCACATTGACTAAGTTCAATTACTTGTCATTTACTTATGGTTTTGGAATCGCCGTCTCACCATAATGGTTCCAACATTCAAGGAGTGAACTCGTCACCTCCTAGTTCGAGTAGCGAACTCGTCGCATACTCGGGATAGCAAAATCGTCGCATACCCCATCTCAACACCGCCATCACATGGCATGGGCAGCGAACTCGTCGCATACCCGGGATAGCAACCTCGTCGCACATCCCATTTCTACACCGCCATCACATGGCATGGGTAGCGAACTCGTCGCATACTCGGGGTAGCAACCTCGTCGCACATCCCGTTTCAACACCGCCAACTCATGGCATGGTAGCGAAATCGTCGCATACCCGGGATAGCAAAATCGTCGCACATCCCGTTTCAACACCGTCAACTCATGGCATGGTAGCGAAATCGTCGCATACCCGGGATAACAAAATCGTCGCACACCCCGTTGTTCATATTTTACACTTGCCAACCTAAGTCTTATGACCTTAGGTTCAAGTCACTAAGTCTCACCTATGTTCAATAACACTAGGTTTACTTTCTCATTCTCAACCTAGGTTCCATGACTCTAGGTTCCAATCTCATGTCCAACCTATGTTCAATGATACTAGGTTCTATTCTCACATGTTCCAACCTATGTTCAATAACACTAGGTTCTATTCTCACATGTTCCAACCTATGTTCAATGACACTAGGTTCCATTCTCACATGTTCCAACCTATGTTCAATAACACTAGGTTCTATTCTCACATGTTCCAACCTATCACTACACCAAAAGGGGCTTTTAGAGGCAATTTAAACTGCCAGGAAAACTAACAAAAGTGCCAGGAAAAAATTTTTGCGGCAGTTTCTTGTGGCACTCAAAAATGCCGGCTTAAACTCTGTCGGTAATTCTTTTCCTGGCATTTTGCACAAACCGCCAGTAAATATTCAATGGCCGGCACTATAAACTGCCAGCTAAGATATCTATTTTGGCATTCAAAAGTGCCACTATACACATCTATAGTGGCACTCAAAAGTGCCGGATAAGATATCTATATCGGCATTCAAAACCGCCATTATAAATTTCAATAGTGGCTTTCAGAAGTGCCGGCTAAGATATCTATATTGGCATTCAAAACCGTCATTATAAATATCGATAGTGGCACTCAAAAGTGCCGGCTAAGATATCTATTTTGGCTCTGAAAACTGCCATATTTTCATACTTTTGGTGCCATTTTTTGCTGCTAGCAAAGCAGTTTTAATAGCACTTATTAATGCCAGCAATGAAGATATAATTATCATTTTCTTTTAGATGGAAAAAAAAGTGCCAACAAAAAAGATGAATTTGTGATGCATTATTTTGTTTTGTAATTACATGAGTATGAATTTATGCATCAACAAGGAAATAATAATTAACTATTATTAAATAAATATCTCATCTCAATACAAAAGATTATGAAAGATATGTATACATGCATCTCAATACAAACGGCTTCCAACGCAATAAGCTTTCGAACTACAAATTAGAGAATAAAAAGATCATAACTTCATAAAGTTTCAAAAACATATCATATATTTAACATCCATATTAAACCAAAAAGGCTATCAGTTTAGTCCCAACAACCAAATAGTAACAATATACTCCAAGTACCTATTTTAGTTATAGACAAAAATGAAAAAAAATGAAGCCTTGCAATTGGTCCACAGATTTCTTCAACTTCTTAACTAAGCATACCTGCATTAGAAAAAAATAAAAATCTATTTATACTATGAAATAAGAAAAGATTTAGCATACTATCTCTAACCTACATTAGATGATAAATCGACAACACTTAGTTTCACTTTTGACCAATTCCAATTAACACATAATGTAGATAATTAAAGTAGTGGTTTTTTGGCCAATAAGAAAGAAGCAATTGCATTCATAAATTAAGCATATATTGAACAACACCATATTCAACATAGAGGCCAAAAGCTTTTAATACATGAATTAACAAAGTAATGACACCATTTTGGATTCATTTATACCATTATACAAAACCAAGATTGTATCAATTATATATACATAAGAAGTTAAAACATAAGACACCCAAATAAAAGATTGATTAATAAGCTGGCAAAAAAGTTGGTATAGATAATACAATTTATCTTTATTCTATTCCATACTTTCTACCTAATTAATGTTCATGTTCATCCTCAATGTGTAATATTGGAGCTATACTTTCTCAGAAAAGTCCTAATTGAAGTTCATATTCATATTCATACAAGTTTCTTATGAAATAGTCAACAAGAGAAAAATTAAATATCTGTAATGAAATTAACAATTCAAACAATTTGCTAAAAAATAAAGAAAGAAAGCACAAAAGAAAAGCATCAACAAAAAAAGAAATCAAAGGTGCAAGAATAATAGTAAAGAAAAGAGAACCCACCCAGCAGCCTTATCCAGATCCCCGGGTCCATGCCTTAACCTTTCACAGGCTTAAGCTGTATTAGAGAAAAAAAGAGTACTAGATATAAGGTCAAGTATTATATTCCTATCTACTATAGAAAAAAAAGATTATTAAATTTTGGTAACTAAATATATATGTTTTGTTTGCAATAAACAAATATTGAGGAGGTGAATAATTTTTAATATATACAAAACTATTTAATACATGTCATTTTGGACGTGCATGTGTATTGTACTTACAAGGTAGGATGGCCAAGCAATAGATTTTCTTGCAGCATCACGCATCTTAGTCATACCATGATAACTCCTAATCAGACTTTCTGTAGGTATCATTACTACCTCAATATAAATCTCCCAATATTGTTGACCTAATTTTTCACCTCCTACAATAGTAGAAGGATCTTTACTAAACAAAAGTCCTCGTGCAACGGGGCGATGATTTTGTCCATCTCATAAAAGCTACTTGGTAAGGTTTCGCCTGCTGGTAGTACTTCTTTTAGCAATTTTAAGAGCATTTCAAAGCTTTTATTGCTCCACCCCCCTAAGCATTTTATTTGTAAGAGTCTCACAATAAATGAGAGTTTTGAGAACTTCTTACAACCTGGATATATTTCTTGATTAGCATCTTTCACTAATTTATAAAAAATTTTAATCTCTTCATCTGGCTCCGTTGGCAATTGTTCAATGTCTAAATCTCCTACATTTAAATCCGAGTCTGGATGAAAAAATGTATCGTGTAAAAGTTCATCCATTTCATCATCGATTTGTTCATTCTGAATATTCACATCATCAATAGGTTTTGTTTGAGAAGTATCCTCTCCATGAAATATCCATCTCGTATAACCTTGCATAAATCCATCACATAAAAGATGCTCGTAGACAACTTCCTTTTCTTTCCAGAAGCAATTAGTGCATTTTCTACATGGGCAAAGGATCATACTTTCTTTAGATGCATTGTCAAATGAAAATTTGAGGAATTGATTCAAGCCTTGTTGGTAATCAATACTTGACCTATGTACAGTAATTGAATAGCACAAATCAATATTATTTGATTGTATAGACTAACATAAATCATAATCATAACTTTAGAAATATTGCTAAAATTACCTTGGTTTAAGAATCCAAGTCTTATCCATATTGTAGACAAGCACTTTAGGTACTATTGATTATAGAATTACCTGTATAAGCCAGAAAAGTTAGTGTTTTAAAAAGTTAGTATTTTAAGTTCAGTTATATTGACACCATTATTAATCCATAAAATATTTAAAATTCTCATGAAACCTAGAATTCTAGTAATATACCAACTTCTTTAAAGTTTTCACATAATACCTAAACAGAAAATACACTAAAATATATAACTTGGATGAACTACATTATGCAATAAATAAATAAACAAACAAATTTTAGAAATCACTAAGAAGGCTAATTTCAAATGGACTGTAATTGAAAAGGATCTGTAGAGTACGATTTAGTTAAAAAAAACAAACAACTAGCCATTAAAGACTGCACATTTATCAACGATTTTTTAAGCATAGTAAAATTGAAGCTGTTGTCTGTAGGTAAAGTAAATAAACTTTGAAGAATTAACACATTTAGGTTCTGAGAAGCACCTAGAAGGCTAGAAAATGTGCTGACATACCTGGTAGCTTGAAGAGACTTGAGAAGCAGCCTCTCTCTTTTCGTCCTTACAAATGAAATACCCCCTCAGACTTGATGTGAAGAAACTACATTTTTGCCATTGAAAAAAAAAAAGAAGAAAATTTACACACTAAAAATTTATAAATCAATCCTCACACAATAGATTTTTAGTGCAATCTCTCACACACTAGATTTTTTTTTTCCCAAACCCAAATATCAGCTTAAGAAAATTAACAAGTCATACATGTCAACAAGACAAAAACCTTTAGAATTTTATTCATTGACACCAGAAAAAAAATACCAATCAATCCTTGTGCTAGGTAATCTATTGTATTAACCAAATAAAGTGTAAAATAATTTATTTTCAACCAACTTGGTGGCAACATTGCTTGCAGCCTACTCAGCCACTCAAGTTATAAATTTGCAAAGTAGATGGCTTTTAATTTCTTTATAGAAAGTACTAATTATATAAAAGTATCTTCAAAGAATACTTCTACAGTAACCTTGATTTTAACATGACCTTTATCCGTACCTAGACATATTACATTAGGTTTAGACCACACAATTTGTGCTCACAACCAATCACTATTGTAAGTCGAACCCGGCACCTTATCAATGGGATCTCAATATTTGGTGTGGTCTTTCATGTTAAACAAAGATAATTTTCATTATGCTCTTTAAACATTTTAATTCATCTTAATTGATTCATATCGAAGTCCGGCAACCCGAACTGCAATGAAGTAAACAACAACCAATAAAGATACAAAGAAGCAGGAACATATCCATGAGTCCAGAAAAATATCCACCCATTAATTTGCATATGAAGATTAATAAATAAAATGTTTCATTGAGACAAACAAAAAGTTTTATGCCCTTTCTTTTCCCCTTACTTGCATGGCTCAGATTAGAAGCAAATCAAAATCCAACTTAAATGTTAGTTTTTCTTCAACTCTCAATGAGGTTTAAGCCACACTTCAATTCCTAATTTAAATTCATCTCACGAGATCTTGCTCGGCCACTAGCAAAAGATGATAATTCTTTTCTGATTTTTTAGATCAGTTTTTGTGCTCATTGCTGCTCAAGATCTCAAGGCAAAGCAATCTATTAAAAGAAAATAAAACAAAACTATATACACTTGGGCTGTAATCAGGGAATAATTAACCCTGAAAAACTGCCCTCTGAAAACTATATACACTTGGGTTCCATCTCTTTTTCACCTATTATAGCTTGGTATTACCTGTATTAGGACAAGCAAGAAAACACACCAATGATGAACTCAAAGTCATAATATATTTAAATCAAAATAAATCAAATTCAGTAAGGAGCTTAGTGAGTAGATGGAACCGTTTTGTCTCATCAACTTATTGTTCAAACTAGCTTTCTTAAAAATATCACTTGATCTTTTTGATCGGCATAGTTAATAATTATACATTACAACA
Organism: Puya raimondii; assembly: GCA_016920855.1. NCBI lineage: Eukaryota > Viridiplantae > Streptophyta > Magnoliopsida > Poales > Bromeliaceae > Puya > Puya raimondii. Next base: position 53,612,996 of record JABWPP010000049.1, read on the forward strand.
AAAATTTTGCAAAATCTAAAGTTCTTACCACTTTTCTTACTAGGTGAAAAAGAAATAATAGTAAATAATTAGGTTTTAAACCTTATGCTTCCCACTTAATTTATACATAAAAAAATAAATCACATACTAATACAGAAGTTTTTGGGCATCTAATCACAACTACATATGGAGCAAATTCCACAAGCTCAAATCACACAATCCAATAAGCAGTTTCCTACAAATTTTGCTCAAATGACTCAACAAAATAACTCTATCATTCCCCATTCCATCAAAACCAAAAAACAGATATTGTTCAAGAACAAAATAGCATGCCTTTGATTGACCATTAATATTTCACTACCTCAAAACAGTGTCTCAAAGAAAAAGCAAAAACCAGTGATTATCCATCCAAAAAGATGCATTAAAACTTATGACAAACCCATTAGAGAAATCAACTCAAACAATCCCACAAAAATTCTTAAAAAAGAATGAAAGAATACAAAAGAATAAAAAAAAAATAAATTATAGGAAAATAGAGATATACCAATTAAGCACTAGGAATCCCAGCCAGAGCTACAATAAAAGCAACAATGCAACGATCAGGGAGCATTCCCTCCTGCAAATACTCAAAAAACCCAAAATCACCAAATTGAATACGGAACAATCTCTGAAACAAGCTTTGAAACAAAGCAAGCAAATAAAATAGGGAAGCAACACATCTTGCTCCTAACTTGTCGTTCGGCTGAAGATGTTGGAGGAGGCGATCCACAAAAAGTTTGTGGAGGGTTGAGCTTTGAGTGTCGTTGGAGAAGATGCTCCACAAACTTCGAGCTTCAGCCTGAAAGGTGAGGTCTCATCCGTGGAGATGTTGGGTTTCGAAGGCAAAAACTGATGTTAGGGTTCTAATTTGGGGACAGAGCAATAGGGGTTGGTATGGAGAGAGGAAGGAATGTCGCCAGGGATTTTCGCCAGGGATTTGCACGGGTTTGAGATTAGGGTTTATCGCGTGCGCGCGAAGGAAAGTGAAGGGACGAAAAAAAAAAACGCGCGCGTGCTCCGTGGCGGTTCCTAAAATTTTGGCGCTTAAGTCAAACCGCGCGCGTGCTCCGTGGCGGTTCCTAAAATTTTGACGCTTAAGTCAATTCATTGCTGGCAATTAATCAAAAACACCAGCAATAAATGGTAATTACTGGCTCTTTTGACCATAGCCAGTAAAATAATGCCGGTAAAGGTCTCTTTTGGTGTAGTGTATGTTCAATGACACTAGGTTCCATCATACATGCAACCATACAACAAGTATAGATAATTGAATTATACTTCAATTCTATATCATGCAATAGGAGCTCGTTGCTCTACCTATCATGATTTTACCTTTGCCAACATGCAAGATTTAGGATTCACAACACATACCATTTTATCTTTAAATAGATATTTACCCTAGACATGGAAGTGACCTAATCACTTCGGTAAACACAAACCCACCTCAAGAGCTTCCAAATTCTCGTATTCTTCAAGCTCCTAAGTCTCCAAGCCTTGAGTTCTTGTTTCAACCCAAGTTTCTACAAGAAAACGGTTCGTTACTCGTTACGAACTCTTAATTCAACTCAATACACAAAATCAAGTGTTCTAACATGATTTCCAATGCCTCAATTGCAATTCCCGAAAGTCCAAATATTTTTAGAACCTCTCAAGGCAAAAACCCTCATTTAACCTAGGTTTCATATGCATGCATGTAGAACCACAAAATTTCTTGGCCAATCTCCATATTTTGTGTTTTCGATTGCTTAGGGTTCTCAAAAACCTCATAATAAAGGATTAAATCCAAGGTTTGAACCCAAAACGTGAGGAATTAACTTTAACCACGAGTACCCCAAGCTTTTTCTTGCACCAAGAAGCTTCTTTTCTCCTTTGGAAGTCTTTTCCAAGATCAATCCATCCTTTTCTCCAAGTTTTGGAGAGATCTCTAGAGAGAGAAAGTGAAGGAGATGGAGAGGAGAAGTGGAGGAGAAAGATGACTGAGAAAGGGGGTGTTCCCTGCCTTTCTAACACTCCCTCGAGTGTGAAAAGACCCATTTGCCCCTCTCCACATGTAGTACCCCTGGGGCCTAACTGACGGAATGACTGTAGCATCCTAGACTGTTCGACACTTCTGGAGAAGGTCGAGACAAGTCGGAGTCGTTTCGGCGCCAAATAGACGCGAAAACGGACTCGGAGCACCGAAGTAAGCCAAAACTGGAGTTTTGGACTTTTGAACTTTAGGGCGCCCGGAAGTCTTGTTTTGGGCGCCCAGATGTTGAGTGTTCGTTTTCTGAAACTGCTAAGTCATTTCGGATCCAGGTTGTGGGCGCCCGGAAAGTGAGTCCGGAAATCCTACCTCGTGAGTATCGATCCGCTTGACACGTGTCGATTGGTTGGTGAAATCCGCCGGACCAGGTTAGGGCGCACCGGATCACGGCGGAGAGTCCGATGCTCTAGATTTGTGCAGGCTGAAGAACCGGGCGCCCACTTCTTGGGTTTCGGGCGCCCGATTGTGAGGTTTTCCTGCTGAGAAACAGGTTAGGGCATTTCTGTTCTTGAGGCCCATTGCACCGAGATCCTTTGTCTATAAGAGATGTGGACGACCTCCCCTGAGGCTTTTTCTCCCCTCTTCATGGTGAAACTCGGATCTTGCAAGGAAACCCTCTCTTCTCTCCCAAATTTCATCTTCCTCCATTGAAGAACTTGGATTCCTGCTGGAACTACATCATCGACCCGTGGTGTTTTGGCTCGTGTGCAGTGTGGGAGTGTCCAAATCCTTCAAAACGTGGTTTGTTGGATAGAAGACTCGTAGAGGAAGACGTGGAACCCTTCCAATCGCGATTTGGACCCGTATGTAAGCTACAGTTGATGTTTCACTGGACCCCTTATGTTCTTGAGCTGAAACTTGGGATTTTCCTTTGATCTTTGGATCCAATCTCTTGGGAGCTGGATTTTCGAAGTGAAGAGTGATCCTTCCACTTTCCTTGCTGGTTTGGAGGTTCTTCCCACCTGAATTGAGGATTCAAAGGTGAGTTCTAGCTCAGATTTTGAGTAATTGCTTAAGTGCTGAATTTTTGGGTCATTGATGGAATTTCTTGGATTTTTAGATCCAGATCTTTGTAAGGATCTTTGGAGAGGTTTTGGATTGTTCCATCACTGTTTTTGTGAGGTTTGTGACCTCTTTCTATGAGCTAGATTCGTTGGAATCCCTGAATTCTTGCTGTTTTTGAGATTTGCTTAAGTGCTGGAACTTCTGGATCCATGTGCAGGAGGGTCCAGATGTTGATCTGATTCAGTGTTTAGGCTTTTTGGACATCGAGTCGAGCTCCGTTTTGGCTGAAATTTGGAGGGTTTGTTCTTGAACCTCTGCTGGTGAGTAGAGCCAAATTTCACTGCATTTGGACTTAGGATTTAGATTTTATCGCATGTTGAATACATGTGGGTTGTGCTGCCAGGCTGTAGTTCTGGGCTGATGTTCTGGGCGCCCAGAACAGTGAGCAGGTGAGTCCGAATCTCGAGGTTGCAGATTTGAGCTCGATTTCAGCCGGTGTTGTTTGGAGGCCTTCCACTCGACTCCTAGCCGTTGTTGGATAGCTTTCGAGGTGGGTTGATGTTACCGAAATCGCCGGATTTCCTCCTAAGTTGTAGAGAGTGCAGCATGCTGTTTTATTATCTGTTTAATCATGCTAGTAGCTCGAATTCGTGAATTTGCATGTGTTTATATGAAATCTGAATTTGGAGCATAAATTGATAATTTATCGACATGACTTTACATGCTGAACTGGGAATTGACTTAGGAGAAAACTCGCGAACATACAACCGTCACTTTTCGAACTGTTATCAGATTTAGCTCTAGGAGCCGTTTCTGTTCTTGTATCACCGCTGTTAGTGCGAGGTGGATACTTAGTTCGTTATAGGACGAGTTTACGCTCGTGCTGGAATGCCGAGCTTGTATTTACAGCAGGGTTAGACTGTTCTGTATTACCGAGTGCCGTCGGGGTTGACGGTGGACCCAGACTCTTGTTTTAGCTTCTGGTTGTGCTAAGGGCACGTGAGCTTAGAGTCTTTGACCCCTTTTGACCCCTTTGTTCTTTGACTATAGCCTGCCGGAGCCTGTTTGTGCTCGACAGAGATACGCGTACTAACTCGGCTGGGTAGCTCCCCCGAGTGCCGCTCCGGAGTGAGGCCTCTTTTGCGTTGATGTCGCTACAGATTGTCGATCTGTTTTGGACCGGCTACCCTTTTTGGTAGTGTGCGGTGTGGCTAGGCAGTTGGCTGGACGAGCCCGTTTGGGCGGTTCCGATAGATTGGGTCAGGGATGATTTCTCACTTTGGTGATGCTTACTTGAGAGTTGATGGGGATAGTGGTAGGGTAGTGGCATGATAGCTGTAGAGTTTATTCCAGCTTACTTTGTTGTTCTTTACCTACCAGCTATACTGTTAGTCTCGTAGACTTAGTGGGTGGACCGTTGAGGTCGGTAGTGGTACCCACTGAGGACTACTTCTTTTGATAGTAGTTCTCACACCCATTGTTGCCACTTTTTCTTGCAGAGCCTTCGTCGGTTGCGGCTGCTGCTCTTGTTCCTGCGGATCGAGGTAAGGGAGTCGCGAGCTAGATCCCTACCTGTCCCTGTTGTTCCTAGAGGAGGACCCTACTGGAGATAGTTTCTTTTTGTGTTGTGCCATGTACATATAGTGTGGATTTGTTCTTATTTTGGTTGTGATGAACCTGTTGTATTTTTGATCCTATATGTACAGGTGGCTTTTGTTATTAGTATGTTTTATTGCAGCTCTATATATCTCTTGTAGTGGCTTGTATGTTTGTTTACAGGTTAGCTATCGCTTCGTATACATAGAAAAATCTATGTATACGGCGGATCTGTTGGCGAGCCCGGGGAAACGAGTAATCCGGGGCGTGACAGATTAAGTTGGTATCAGAGCTTAGGAATAGGTCGTTGGGACTTAGTAAACCCTAGGCTATGGCAGACCCTAGGAATGCAAGACGTGAGAGACGTGACTTGCCGCGAAAGTCATCGATTTGACTGTTGAACTCATCCTTAAGTGGAGGGAGTGATCGAAGGCGTGTGTCCTTTCCTGTCGCGAACTTGCGTTGGCTGCAGACGACGTCAAGCAGCAAGGGAAAAGAGACGACCTTCTGGACTTTCGCATGATTGGGTCTTGAGTTGTTTGTGTGTTGACTGATCTGTGTGTTGCGCAGGTGAGCATGGCGCCTCCCCGACACCGAGGTCGACCCCCGACGTGGGCTACCCCCGCGCCTTCTGTGGTGCCTGAGCAGGCGGGACCTAGTGCACCCCCTGATGTGTGTGAGCAGTTGACTGCGCTAGCCGAGTCAGCTAGGCAGCAGAGTGCACTTTTGCGGAGGATGTGTGATACCATTACTCACACGTGGAGTGCAGAACCTAGAGCGACGGAGTCGCAGGAGCCACCTCCTGCTGTTCCAGTGGACGTTCCAGCTGCAGCCGTACCCCCAGCAGCGGCAGTTCCGGCCGCACCGGTTGGCGACACTTCCCGGTCAGGTGGACAGATGTCGGAGGCTGAGCAGGAGCGGATGACCGAGAGACTGGCTCGTTTTTGTCGGTTTGATCCACCCCGTTTTGATGGTAGCCACACCGAGCCATGGGTGGTGGAGGCCTGGGTAGGCGAGATGGAGAAGTTATTCGAGGATCTCTTCGTGCCAGAGCGGAAGCGGGTTCACTTGGCAGTTCACTGCCTGACAGGTGATGCACGCATCTGGTGGACGAGGACGAGATCGAGCAGGTCGCTGGATGCGCTGCATTTGAGTTGGACCGAGTTCTGCGGGATGCTGTATGGGTCCTATTTCCCTAACAGCGTGAAGAAGAAACTCGAGGAGGATCTGAAGAAGTTACTGCAGGGAGATCGCACAGTGCAGGAGTATACCCGGGAGTTTACCAGACTCCTGAACTGTGCTCCTTTTGCTGCGAGAGATGAGGCTCACAGAGTTTATTTGTTCGAGCGAGGATTGAGACAGGAGATATTTGTCTTAGTTCAGGCGCAGAGGTTGCAGGCCTATGGAGCTCCACCGAGTCACAGCCAGATGGATCGGGCTTCTGTACCACGCCTGGGTGAGCGACGGCAGTAGGCGCAGAGCGGCAGAGTCTTTGCGGCTCAACTGGAGGACTCCACGGCGGCGGATCGTGTGGTGGCAGGTATCATTTTAATTTCTGGCATTAGAGCTCGTGCATTATTTGATACCGGCGCATCACATTCTTTTGTTAGTCGAGCATTTGCATCCTTGCATGGGCTAGTGATAGGGCCGTTACCTTGTGCACGAGAGGTGCAGATTCCCGAGCACGTTTTGCGTGTGGAGGACTGTTGTCGAGCTTGCCCTGTGCAGCTTGGACCTTGGGTGATGCCCGCAGACCTGTTGGTCTTGGGGCGATTGCAGGATTTTGATGTGGTGCTCGGCATGGATTGGCTGACGCGCTACTTCGCGACGATCGACTGTGGCGAGAGGACCGTGACGTTTCGCGAGCCAGGCCAGGAGGAGTAGGTGTATCGAGGCTGCAGGAGCACGTTGTTTGCGACGTGGATTTCGTCAGCACGAGCGAGACAGATGATGAGTCGAGGATGTACCGCATTTCTTGCGACTGTTGTTGAGGTATCTACGGTGGCTCCGGAGCTCGAGGACATCTCTGTAGTCCGCGAGTTCCCGGACGTGTTTCCCCCGGAGTTGACTGAGATGCCACCAGACAGGGAGGTCGAGTTTGTGATTGACGTAGTCCCAGGGACTGCGCCAATCTCAAAGACACCCTACCGAATGGCACCGGCTGAGCTGAGAGAGCTTAAGGCGCAGCTTCAGGATTTGATGGATAAAGGGTTTGTGAGACCCAGTGTATCGCCTTGGGGAGCGCCGGTGTTATTCGTGAAGAAGAAGGATGGTTCACTTAGACTTTGTGTGGATTATCGAGAGTTGAATAAAGTGACCATCAAGAACAGGTATCCTTTGCCGCGCATTGATGATCTGTTTGATCAGCTGCAAGGATCTTGTGTCTTCTCGAAGATTGACTTGCAGTCTGGTTACCACCAATTGAAGGTGAAGGCCGAGGATATTCCTAAGACGGCTTTTAGGACCCGGTACGGGCATTATGAGTTTACGGTGATGCCGTTTGGATTGACTAATGCCCCTGCCGCGTTTATGGATTTGATGAATCGAGTGTTTAAGCCGTTCTTGGACCGGTTTGTGGTGGTGTTTATTGATGATATCCTGATCTACTCTCGAAGTGATGCTGAGCATGAGGAGCACTTGAGGATAGTGCTGCAACTTCTGAGGGAGAAGAAGTTGTATGCCAAGCTGAAGAAGTGCGAGTTTTGGCTTCGAGAGGTAGCTTTCTTGGGCCATGTGATTTCAGCCACTGGAGTGGCGGTGGACCCGCAAAAGATTGAGACTGTGCGGGATTGGCCCAGACCGACGACGGTTACCGAGGTGAGGAGTTTCCTCGGGTTAGCTGGATGTTACCGTCGATTTGTGGAAGGCTTTGCGAAGCTCTCCACACCCCTCACTCGTCTGACGAGGAAGGGGATTAGATTTGTTTGGAGTGCTGAGTGCCAGCATAGCTTTGAGGAGCTGAAGGAGAGACTGATGTCTGCTCCCATCCTTACCCTTCCAGTTATGGGGGAAGGATTAGTGATTTATAGTGATGCATCACACAGTGGCTTGGGATGTGTGTTGATGCAGCATGGTAGGGTAATTGCCTATGCCTCACGGCAACTGAAGGATTATGATGTTACCATCCTGTATCACCCCGGCAAGGCGAATGTAGTGGCAGATGCGTTGAGCAGGAGATCAGTGCAGAGCCTTAGTATGATGATCACTCAGCAGGCGCCATTACTTGAGGAGTTGAGGCGGCTTGAGCTTGAGGTGGTATCCCCTGGGGTTACTGCAAAACTTATGTCTTTGGTTTTGCAACCCACTCTGTTGGATAGGATCCGAGAGAAACAGAGTGTAGACCCCTACTTGATGAGGATTCGAGATCAGATTGCCAGTGGGCAGACGGGGGATTTTAGTGTTGACAGTTCGGGAGTACTGCGGTACAGGGACCGACTGTGTGTGCCTATGGATTCTAAGATCCGAGAGGAGATTTTGAGAGAGGCACATTACTCGTCTTATACGGTTCACCCCGGTGGAACCAAGATGTATAAGGACTTGAAGGCACACTTCTGGTGGAATGGAATGAAGCGGCATATTGGGAGATTTGTGGCTCAGTGTTTGACTTGTCAACAGGTAAAGGTGGAGCACCGAGTACCTGCTGGCAAGCTTCAGAGTCTCCCAATACCCGAGTGGAAGTGGGACCAGATCGCCATGGACTTTGTCGTGGGATTACCGAGGACGCAGGCTAGTTCCGATGCTATTTGGGTGATGGTGGACAGACTGACCAAGTCTGCCCACTTCTTAGCAGTGCAGACTACTTGGTCCAGGGACAGACTCGCTCAGTTATATTTGGACGAGATAGTGAGACTGCATGGAGTGCCTCCTCGATTATGTCTGATCGAGACACCCGATTTGTCTCACAATTTTGGAGGAGTCTACAGACAGCATTGGGTACTCAGCTGCGATTTAGCACGGCTTTTCATCCACAGACAGATGGTCAGTCTGAGCGGACCATTCAGACTTTGGAGGACATGTTAAGGGCATGTGTCCTAGACTTTGGTGGAGGGTGGCATCGACACTTAGGACTGGTTGAGTTTGCGTACAACAATAGCTATCAAGCGAGCATCCAGATGGCTCCGTTTGAGGCATTGTATGGGCGCAAGTGTCGTTCGCCCTTGCATTGGAGCGATGTGGGTGAGAGGAAGACTTTGGGTCCCGATATCCTGTTGGAAGCGGAAGAGAAGGTCAAGATGGTTCGACGACGTCTTGAGACCGCCCAGAGTCGACAGAGGAGCTATGCGGATACTAGGAGACGAGACTTGGAGTTCCAGATTGGAGATCATGTGTTTCTGAAAGTCTCGCCGTCCAAAGGGATTCGCCGTTTTGGAGTTCGTGGAAAGCTCAGTCCACGGTTTGTTGGCCCGTTCAAGGTGTTAGAGCGAGTGGGGCCGGTAGCATATAGGATCGCCCTACCACCACGACTCTCTGGAGTCCACGATGTGTTTCTTGTCTCGGCTCTGAGGAGTTATGTGTTCGACCCCTCCCACGTGATTGACTTCACTCCACTCGAGTTGGCTGAGGACCTGCAGTACGAGGAGCGACCGGTGCGGATTCTTGCTCGCGAGACGAAAGAATTGCGCAACTGAGTCATACCGTACGTGAAAGTGCAGTGGAGTAATCACGAGGAGCGTGAGGCGACTTGGGAGCCGGAGACGGTGATGCGGGAATCCTATCCCTACCTTTTCGAGCTGCCTTCTTGAGGTTTGAGTTTGAGTTTCGAGGACGAAACTTTCCGTAGGGGGGAAGGATGTAGTACCCCTGGGGCCTAACTGACGGAATGACTGTAGCATCCTAGACTGTTCGACACTTCTGGAGAAGGTCGAGACAAGTCGGAGTCGTTTCGGCGCCAAATAGACGCGAAAACGGACTCGGAGCACCGAAGTAAACCAAAACTGGAGTTTTGGACTTTTGAACTTTAGGGCGCTCGGAAGTCTTGTTTTGGGCGCCCAGATGTTGAGTGCTCGTTTTCTAAAACTGCTAAGTCATTTCGGATCCAGGTTGTGGGCGCCCGGAAAGTGAGTCCGAAAATCCTACCTCGTGAGTATCGATCCGCTTGACACGTGTCGATTGGTTGGTGAAATCCGCCGGACAAGGTTAGGGCGCACCGGATCGCGGCGGAGAGTCCGATGCTCTAGATTTGTGCAGGCTGAAGAACCGGGCGCCCACTTCTTGGGTTTCGGGCGCCCGATTGTGAGGTTTTCCTGCTGAGAAACAGGTTAGGGCATTTCTGTTCTTGAGGCCCATTGCACCGAGATCCTTTGTCTATAAGAGATGTGGACGACCTCCCCTGAGGCTTTTTCTCCCCTCTTCATGGTGAAACTCGGATCTTGCAAGGAAACCCTCTCTTCTCTCCCAAATTTCATCTTCCTCCATTGAAGACCTTGGATTCCTGCTGGAACTGCATCGTCGACCCGTGGTGTTTTGGCTCGTGTGCAGTGTGGGAGTGTCCAAATCCTTCGAAACTTGGTTTGTTGGATAGAAGACTCATAGAGGAAGACGTGTCAATCGCGATTTGGACACGTATGTAAGCTACAGTTGATGTTTCACTGGACCCCTTGTATTCTTGAGCTGAAACTTGGGTTTTTCCTTTGATCTTTGGATCCAATCTCTTGGGAGCTGGATTTTCGAAGTGAAGAGTGATCCTTCCACTTTCCTTGCTGGTTTGGAGGTTCTTCCCACCTGAATTGAGGATTCAAAGGTGAGTTCTAGCTCAGATTTTGAGTAATTGCTTAAGTGCTAAATTTTTGGGTCATTGATGGAATTTCTTGGATTTTTAGATCCAGATCTTTGTGAGGATCTTTGGAGAGGTTTTGGATTGTTCCATCACTGTTTTTGTGAGGTTTGTGACCTCTTTCTATGAGCTAGATTCGTTGGAATTCCTGAATTCTTGCTGTTTTTGAGATTTGCTTAAGTGCTGGAACTTCTGGATCCATGTGCAGGAGGGTCCAGATGTTGATCTGATTCAGTGTTTAGGCTTTTTGGACATCGAGTCGAGCTCCGTTTTGGCTGAAATTTGGAGGGTTTGTTCTTGAACCTCTGCTGGTGAGTAGAGCCAAATTTCACTGCATTTGGACTTAGGATTTGGATTTTATCGTATGTTGAATACATGTGGGTTGTGCTGCCAGGCTGCAGTTCTGGGCTGATGTTCTGGGCGCCCAGAACAGTGAGCAGGTGGGTCCGAATCTCGAGGTTGCAGATTTGAGCTCGATTTCAGCCGGTGTTGTTTGGAGGCCTTCCACTCGACTCCTAGCCGTTGTTGGATAGCTTTCGAGGTGGGTTGATGTTACCGAAATCGCCGGATTTCCTCCTAAGTTGTAGAGAGTGCAGCATGCTGTTTTATTATCTGTTTAATCATGCTAGTAGCTCAAATTCGTGAATTTGCATGTGTTTATATGAAATCTGAATTTGGAGCATAAATTAATAATTTATCGACGTGACTTTACATGCTGAACTGGTAATTGACTTAGGAGAAAACTCGCGAACATACAACCGTCACTTTTCGAATTGTTATCAGATTTAGCTCTAGGAGCCGTTTCTGTTCTTGTATCACCGCTGTTAGTGCGAGGTGGATACTTAGTTCGTTATAGGACGAGTTTACGCTCGTGCTGGAATGCCGAGCTTGTATTTACAGCAGGGTTAGACTGTTCTGTATTACCGGGTGCCGTCGGGGTTGACGGTGGACCCAGACTCTTGTTTTAGCTTCTGGTTGTGCTGAGGGCACGTGAGCTTAGAGTCTTTGACCCCTTTTGACCCCTTTGTTCTTTGACTATAGCCTGCCGGAGCCTGTTTGTGCTCGACAGAGATACGCGTACTAACTCGACTGGGTAGCTCCCCCGAGTGCCGCTCCGGAGTGAGGCCTCTTTTGCGTTGATGTCGCTACAGATTGTGGATCTGTTTTGGACCGGCTACCCTTTTTGGTAGTGTGCGGTGTGGCTAGGCAGTTGGCTGGACGAGCCCGTTTGGGCGGTTCCGATAGATTGGGTCAGGGATGATTTCTCACTTTGGTGATGCTTACTTGAGAGTTGACGGGGATAGTGGTAGGGTAGTGGCATGATAGCTGTAGAGTTTATTCCAGCTTACTTTGTTGTTCTTTACCTACCAGCTATACTGTTAGTCTCGTAGACTTAGTGGGTGGACCGTTGAGGTCGGTAGTGGTACCCACTGAGGACTACTTCTTTTGATAGTAGTTCTCACACCCATTGTTGCCACTTTTTCTTGCAGAGCCTTCGTTGGTTGCGGCTGCTGCTCTTGTTCCTGCGGATCGAGGTAAGGGAGTCGCGAGCTAGATCCCTACCTGTCCCTGTTGTTCCTAGAGGAGGACCCTACTGGAGATAGTTTCTTTTTGTGTTGTGCCATGTACATATAGTGTGGATTTGTTCTTATTTTGGTTGTGATGAACCTGTTGTATTTTGGATCCTATATGTACAGGTGGCTTTTGTTATTAGTATGTTTTATTGCAGCTCTATATATCTCTTGTAGTGGCTTGTATGTTTGTTTACAGGTTAGCTATCGCTTCGTATACATAGAAAAATCTATGTATACGGCGGATCTGTTGGCGAGCCCGGGGAAACGAGTAATCCGGGGCGTGACACCACACTTCACTACACACAACCAGCCAAACTGGATTTTCGTAACACTGTATACCGGTATGTGCATGTGCATACCGGTATACGGGTGTTAGTTCCGGTATACCCCGGAGGATTCCGCAGAACCCGAGAGCTGGGTTTTCGGTTTCGACCATCGCATTCCGGTATACCTCATCACATACCGGTATTAATCACTTCAGTACCGGTATGGATGTCCACATACCGGAATCCACTGCAGACTTCACAAGTTCAGCAGTTTTAACTTTTCGAAGTCCGTTTTCGCGCCTCGTTTGCGCCGAAAACACTTCACACAAGTCCCAAACTTGGCCGAAGCCTCACATATAGCCTCTCATGCTATTTTTTCACCGGAACTCTATAATTTGTAGAAGTTCGGTACGATGCACTGAAATTCAGTGTACTACAGTTCGGTTAATGTAAAAAGTTTTTAGTGTTGATTAATAATATTTTCGTCTTTGTCGGGAAATTGGTTCTTCATGTATCCCTCTCTTTTCATCCGTATGCTTCTTCCTTCTCAACGCGGCTTACGTTTGTGTCAGTTGGTATCAGAGCTAACTTGATACTTAGATTGATGCTTTCACGAAACATGGCCGGTGGTCGAATAAGGAACAAGAATGTGAACCAGGACACTGCGATTCAAGGTCGCAATGCTAGTGTGCGCAAGTCTGGCAACGTGAACAATGACGAGCCTGCAAGCCTAGGACCCCGAGGTCAGAGAGATCTTCATGATATTGAGATCGAAGTCTTGAGAAAGCATACCGAAGCCTTGATCATGCGTCTAGCGATGGTCAAAAATTAGGGCCAAGAAGACGACGACCTTGATTCCCAGTCTCTCGACTTTGATAACCCCTGCCATTGTCGCGCTCCGCAGAGAGAGCCTTATCCTCACTTCTTCTTCTTCCCTTTTCTTCTTCTCTTCTTTTTCCTTTTTATTCTTCTCCTCTTCCCTTTTCTTCTCTTTCTTTTCTTTTTTTCTTTTTCTCTCCTTCTGCTTTCTTTATTTTCTCTTCTTCCACCTTCATCTTCTCTTCTTTTTCCTTTTTTTTTCTTCTTTTTTCTTCTTCTTCGCTTCCTACTGCTCATCCTTCATTTTCTTCACTTTCCTTTCTTCTCCTCCTTCTTCTATCTCAAGGCTTCTCTCATCGGGGAAGAAACAGTGCATTGACAACCACGATGGAAGAGCCTTGAAATCGGCAATCTTCTGCTTGACGCTTGGCCATCGGCAGAAGAGAAGATTGGTGACCATCCACCGGTGCTTTGCCGTTGGCAAAGGAGAAGAATGGCAGCCACCCGCCACCACATCAACAACCATGACGGAAAAGAAGGCTTCGTGATCATACGCTTGGCGCTTAGCCGCCGGCGGAAGAGAAGACTTGATGGCCATCCGTCGACGCACCAATGATAAGTACAAATTTGGATAAAATTAGGACCAAATTGGAACCTAATCAGGTTCAAAAGCTGAATGCTCTATGGTTTAATTTGCTAAAATCAAATTGAGTTGTGAATCGGATTAGAACTTCGGTTCAATTTTGACTTGCATATGATGCACTCGATTTGGACCCAAATGTGAATTCGATCTACTTTGGACTCATTAAATATATATGAAGGACTTGACTTGAACTATTTTGAGTATAATCAAACTATGTTGCATATTTTAAAATCTAACAAATAAAATCAAATAACAATTCAAACTATATTTCAAACATAAACTAAAACTAAAGTTAATTAAAACTTCAGTTACAACCAAACGGTCATCTAAACTAAAACTCAACTTTTAAATCTCGAATTGATATTTTAAAACTAAAATCCAAATGTCAAATTAAAATTCAAATCTATATTAAAATCTAATTTTAAACTTCAAAATCAAACTTAAAGTTTTTGAATTCAAACTTAATTTAAACTGAAAATTCAAATTCAAACTTAGATTTTAAACCAGCATCAGAGCTCAAATTCAATCAAATTGGATATCTGACTAAAACTTATATCTAAATCTAAAATCCAAAGATAAAATTCAGAATTTAAATTTATAATTAAAATTCAAATCCAAATCTAATTTTGAAATTCAAATCTAAAACTAAATTCAAACCTAAATTTGAATTTAAGTTAAACTCAAATCCCAAGTGCAAATTGAAATTCAAACCTAAATGCAAATCTAAACCAATAATTGAATTTAAAGTTAAATACAATGTAAATTCAAAGTAAAACTAAAAATTCGAATCTAAACTGAAATTAAATTCAACCTCAATCTCAAAGCTTAATTAAGACTCAATTTCGAAATCAAAATTAATTCAAAATTGAAATGAATACTCAAATTTGAAATTTAAATTCCACTTGTACTTCGAATTCAAATCTAAAATTGAAATTTAAACTTTAAATTAAAACTGAAACTTTCAAACTAAAATCTTACTTTTAAATTCAAATGTGGCGCGGTCAAGTCTAATTCATATATTTATATTTTACCCACATCTTTTAAGCCCAAACCTAAAGCCAAACTAAACCTGATTCAAATGGGCCCAAGCTCAGCCCAAACTCCAAACCCAACCCAAATCTAATTCTCTCCGTATGGGCCCAACTTCAGCCCAAAACTCAATTATAAACCGAGCCGAAACCTGAATTTTATCCCGATTGTCCCAAGTTGAGCCCAAACCCCAATTCCAACTCCAACCCAAATTTGAGCTTTGAACCACATAAGCCTAATCCAACCCAAACATAATGGGCCTTATATGAAACCCAAACTATATTTAAACCGTCTGTGTCTCATCCAACCCAAACTATATTCCAATCTCAACCAAAATCCAAACACAACCCAAACAATATGAACCATGACTCGAACCTAATTAGGTTATGGCATATATAAAGCCTAATCAAGTCATATTGGACTTTAATATATATAATTAGAATTCAATCAAATCAAATTAGACTCTAATACATATAATTAGAGTTTAATTTAAATTAAATTCAGCTAAATCTTAACGCAAATACCTAGGACTTAGTTATCATTCATCTTAGGGTGAATTTAAGCCAAATCAAATTGGACTCTAGTACATATTTTTAGAGCTCAATTACCGCAAATTAGACTCTAATACATATAATTTGAGTTTAATTTAAATTAAATTTGACAAATCCTAACACATGCACTTAGGATTTCGCCAGCTTTCATTTTAGAGTGAAATCAAATCAGATGTAATTGGACTCTAATACATATGCTTAGAGTTCAACTAAACGAAATTACACTCTAATATATATAATTAGAGTTTTAAGTCAAGTCTAACTAAGTCCTAATACATATATTTAGGATTTAATTAATTATTCATCTAGAGGTGAACACATTGAGCTGTTATTGGCAAGCGGTCAAGAGGATCCTTCGATATTTAAAGGAAACTAGTGATCTCGTTCTCTACTTCCAAGCTGGGGACTTGAGATTGAAAGGATATAGTGATACTGATTGGGGCGGTGATAGAGATAAGGGTAGGTCCACTTCAGGCTATGTGTTTATGCTTGGAGGTAGGGCAATTTTCTGTGCAGTAAGAAGAAGAGTTGCATTGCCTTGTCCACCATCAATGCACAGTACGTTGCTTTTTCTGCGACCGTTCAGGAGGCTGTTTGGCTGTGGAGATTTCTCCAGCACCTCGACATTGTGACTCGAGCAGATGAGCCTGTGGAGATGTTCTCTAATAGCATGGCTTCCCTCGAATATGTGAAAGATCCCCAAGTATCATGGCAGGACCAAGCATATAGACATCCGTTTTTACTACATTTGAGAGATGATTAGGTTAGGCCTCTTCCAGATTTTCGAGTCCGATTCTCGTTCTTTGCCTAGACCGTCGGCCTTGTCGGCCGGTGCCGTTGTTTCGTTGGGCTTGCCTTTCTTAGCTTTGACGACCGAATCTTCTTCAGGCCGCCCCCTTTTCGTACCATCGGCCTATTGAGCCGAACCATTCTTCTTACCATCGGCCCCTTGAGCCGAATCATTCTTCTTACCATCGGCCCCTTGAACCGAACAATTCGCTTCAGATTTTTCATCGGCCGCAATGGCCGACCCCTTGAAGTGGCAGACTCTTTTGGTCGGCATGTCATGCCGAAGCTCGTTTAGATCCTCGGCTCTTAACTCTTGACATTCTATTTTAATCAAACCGGCGGCTCTTTGGTGGCCGCCAGTGCCTCTGCCTCCTTTAGGAGTACCAGCTGTATTCTTTCTCCGGTGACCCGGACGAATGAGATCTGATCTGGATCCGCCTCGGCCCAATTCACGTGGCCGATGACTTCCACGTTCACGTCCACCACCTGTGGCCTTCCTTCGGCTGTGATCTCCTCAATACGTTCCCCGACCCACTAGAACAATTTCTCGTGTAGGGTCGAGGGCACACAATTGTTGGCGTGGATCCAATCACGCCCTAGCAACAGGTTGTAGGGACTACTGGCGTCCACTACAAAGAAGGCCGTCCGGAGAGTCTTGGATCCAACCGTCAATTCGGTTGTTAATAACCCCCGTGCTTGCTGACCGCTTCCCGTGAAGTCGGTCATGGTCGTGTCAGTGGGCTTGAGCTCGTCCTCACTCTTACCCAACTTCTTGAAAAAACGACATGGGCATGACGTTTACCATGGCCCCGCCGTCTATCATTATCGGGCCAACAGGCCGTCCCTTATCAGGGCCTTGATATATAAAAGCCTAACAAATTTAGTCTGCAGGACCACACAGAGGTGCTCAGCCATTGAGTGCTTCAGGTCCTTAGTGTACTACTGAAACTTCAGATTTAAGGCACACACCCTAGTAGCTGAAGTTTGCCAAAAAGCAATTTTGAGATTGTCCCACATGTCCTTGGCAGTCTCGTAGGTCTCAAACTGTCCAATGAGGTCATTTTGCATGGCACACAATATAGTATACCGAGCAGTTCGATCCTCATTGAACCACTAATTATAGACCTCCCTTTCATACTATGCAGTAGTGCCTTCCGATGGCATGACTATTTTGACAGAGAGGGTTTCAAGAACCTCTTGTTCGTTCAGCAGATATTGTATTTTTCTATACCAAATTTCATAATTCTTTTCATCTAGCTTATCACCCCCGGTGAGGTCAGCTATGACATGTTTTTTTTTAATGCCATTCCAAAACATTCAAAAATAGATTTGGACATTAGGTATATTTCCAAAGATTAGCAATGTAGGATATGGGGGAGCCCTAGGATCTATCTAGATACTATCAATACCTAGAGGGGGGTGAATAAGTAAGACGGCCAAACCACAAATCTCGATGGAATAAAAAATAAATGCGGAAGATAAAAATCAGCACACCAAGATTTACGTAGGAAAACTACAACTAGGAGTAAAAAACCCACGGGACCAACACGCGATAACAATCCACTAAGAAATAAAAGATTACAAGGTGTTTACCGACTCCACGGACTCAAACCTCTCTTTTATTTTTTTTGGATCTCGCGCACACAACCGGGTTGTCCACACCCCACGTTCGAATCCACCACACCTCGAATCCACAAGACGCCCAACTTCAAATCCATGTAGCCTTCTACACGTCGAATCCACGACGCCCACCCGAATCCACGAGCGCACTCCGTCCGGAGCAAGAACAATAAAGTTGATGACGATTTATTGCTTAGAATATCATGAAGGATCTGTGGGAATAATCTCTAAATAATTCTCAAATTGATTCTAAAAGAATATTAAAGATCTAGGGCACCATGAATCAATTTGAGAGAAGCTTGATTTAGAAGATGAGAAAAATGGCTACCTACAAGCTTCTAGGATTTCTAAAAGGTATTCTATGCTTAACCACGTTTTAGAGACACCCCCACATCTTATTTATAGGTTTAGGAGATATTAGAATCAGAGTAGGATTGAAAAACACGTTTTCGAAAAATCGCGACGGGTCAAGGTCTGAACCTTGGATGCAGGGTCCGGACTCTGAAACTCTCTGCGTGTTTCATATTCCGGACCGCAGCTCTCAGGGTCCGGACCCTCCCTGCGTGACAGCCAGAGAGGCGTACGGGTTTCGAACCTCACCTCAGGGTCCGGTTCCTGAAAATTGAAAAACTTAATTTTTATAATTTAAATCAATTTTTATCTATTCTAATGTCTTCCAAACACTTGTAAATGTTCATAAATCACCATCAAGATTATTTAAACTTACCAAGCTTCGTGAATCCATATGTTGAGTCTTCGAGTCTTCAATCTTCGTCTTTTCTTCTTTGAACTTTCAAGACTCCGACTCACTTCACGAAATATGCCAATATAAAATCCGTAACAAGCAAGATTGAAATATTATCCCCGACACAAAGAGATCGAAAACTTTGCTAAGCTCGTAATCATCACCAAGTGTCGGTTCAAAATATTACAATCTTATTAATTTTTCTATTAATTTTGGAAGTTATCCAAAAACTGGAAGTCATCTATTTTAAAATAAAAGAACACATCCTCTTTTTAAAAGAATATTTTGAAAATCGTATCTCCATAATATCATCACACGGATAAAAAAATAAATACTTGTGCCGAAATTTAATTTGAAAAACGTCGACGCGCAAAACACATTCCTTTGCATGGTCTTAATTATTACATCGTTTGCAGAATAAACAGCATCACTACAAAGATGTACATTTAAAAGGAAATGTTCTACAAGAATGCTGCACACGTCGAATCTATTTTTTTCAAAATTAAATTTTGTTGAAAATACGGAAAGAACACAAGTATTTATGTGCCAAAAAAGTACCATACAATCATACAATCACAATATGCTACACAAGTATTAACATTTGCACCTACATAGGATAAATAAAACCACTAATACATGCATGCTACATAAGCATAAAAAAATATGTACCGCATAGGAACATAAAAAAACTTTTTTTTTGTAGTACCCCAAAAAAATTTAAACATACAGGAAAAAAACTGCACCACACAGGAACATAAAAAATTACAAATTTTTTTTAAAGAGTAAAATAAATAAATAAATAATAAACTGTAGCCTGCTCGCGGGCCGGGCCAGGCCAAGCGCCTTTGCGGGGCGAGCAGGACTCAGGCACGGGCAGGGCCAGGCCTGGCGTGGCCCACGCTCTGGCGCGAAGCGGGTCGGGCCTAGTTCCCGCGCTGGGCGAGCGGGTACACTCCCGTGCGACCGCAGCAAGTCGGGCCGGGCATGCGCACGCGCCCGCGGCCCGCGGGGCGCCCCTATGCATGCGCAGCGAGCCGAGCCGAGCCTGCCCGCGATGCGCGCGCCCTCCCCCGCCCGGGCGGCGTGTGTCCGCTACTGTAACAAATTTTTTTTGATGCATGTGGCCAAAAAAAAAAAATACAACAGATGTAATTTTTTTTAATGCACGAAGTAAAAAGATAAAAAACAACTAATGTAAAAAAAACGTTTCACGTGTCTCATGACCAACTTAAAAGGAAACTAAAACTGATTTAGTTTTTCTTTTTCCTTTTTTTAAAAATCAATTTCACATAGAAAATGAATAAAAAAAATTATAGACCAATCTACAAAAAAAAAAAAATTGATCAACGAAGCATGCGATAAAAACATCAAGCATCACATGCATGATCATAAGGTGAAAATAAGCAAAACGGCTCTGATACCAATTGTTCGAATTAGAGGGCAGCGAAAATTTACAAATTGGATAGCCAACGTATCCAGGACCCAAAAAGGGATTGGGTTGCCTATTTTACTAGCCTTTTGGGATCGTCCTTGTCTCGATACTTTCGGATCTTCCACGTATCTTGCCTTCTCCCACGCGTTGCAAATTGTTAGATGCGAAAAGGGCTTCCAATGTCCTCTCCTATGTCCATACTCCAAAACCCCGGGAATGTAGGTGAAAATTGCAGAGAGAAAGAAGAGAGAGAGGAGAAGGAAGAAATCTATATTTTCTCGTAAGTTCTCATTGATACAAAATCCGAGAGAAATTGGATCGTATTTATAGATTATCAGGACCCCATAAAATATCCTAATGCTCACATAGAGATTATGGTTAGAATGTCTATTAAGATATTAATTAGGAGATATGTTTCTTAACTAATAAGAAACGTATAATACATCCTTATCCTTAACTTATTAGGATAAATTCCAATCCTATATGGATCTAGTTGAATTAGAATGGGTCAATGTGGACACATCACATGGTAACAATCTTGATCACGGATTCCAACGTACATACGCCAAGGTATCTAGCTTTATGCCACGGTTACCGGCGCCTATGCGCCAAGGCAATCTGCTTTACGTCGAGGTTTGGTTGATAATCTCATTGATTTGTCGCTGCGCTTAGAAGTATTCACAAACGTCGAGTCGGTTTGGCCACCAACTCGGGGTGTACTTATCCGGATAGGTCGTCCATGGTGATGTGTGGATCAGGCCTAGTGCATTATAGTGACAAGCAGTACTTGAGGTCGACGAAACAATATGGCAGGTTACAGATTTGGCATTTTTACTACCTACTTGTTCTTGTGACACATTAGTTGGTAGGTTTTTCTTTTACAATAGCGGCTTCTAGTCATATAATCTATTCATATATACTATAGACATTATTTCTATCTGATCATATGGCAGGTTATGGATTGGGTACAGGCATTGGACTATTCGTACACTCAGGCATATAGAGATAGGTTCTTTACAATAGCGGGCATATTGATTGTTTATTGTTCATACTCATATCTCTTACTATTGTAGGTTTACTTTAAGTTCTCTATATTTATCTCTATGTCTCTTTTGTGTCGTTTTTGGTGAGTGCGGCTTGCCTTCGTGGCTTTGTCATACCCACTTAAAAACCTCGGGTTGGTTTCTCACCCTATGGTTGTCCACAGGTGATTCGAGTGGGAAGGCAGGTCAGGCACGGGTGCAAGGATACGGTGTAGCTAGTTCGCTATGGTTTATTATCTCTCACCTTTTTACCTTTATCATTGCATGAATAGATGTGAATAGTGGCTCAGTTTAGACTGGTGTATATGTGCATGCTTGATTGCTTATGGTATTTGAGGCTGTGGTTAAATATGGTTTTTGGATATGGTATCGACTTTATGGCTTAATGGTTGATGGCTTTGGTTTCGTGGTTTCTATGGCAAAATAGTTTTCTACCGCTCGTAGTAGTTGTTACAGATTTTATGTTGGCGTATTTCGTGAAGTGGGTCAGAGTCTTGAAGGTTCAAAGAAGAAAAGACGAAGATTGAAGACTCGAAGACTCAAAGTATGAATACACGATGCTTGGTAAGTTTAAATAATATTGATGATGATTTATATATGATCATATACATATGTTTTGAAGACATTAGAATATGTATAAATTGATAAATATTCAAAATTGAAGTTTCCCCGTAAGCCTTCCTGGCTGGTATGTAGGGAGGATCCGGACCTTGAGGGCAAGATCCGGACTTTGATGTTTTTGAAACTTCAATGTCCGGACCCTAATGTAGGGTCCGGACCCTGAACCCGATGTTGATTTTTTAAAAATCAAATTTTCAATCCTAATCTGCTTCTAATTGCTTCCAAACCTGTAAATAAGATGGCAGATTTTTTAAAATCAGTTTTTCAATTATAATCTGATTCTAATTGCTTTCAAACCTTTTTAAAATCAGTTTTTAAATTCTAATCTGATTCTAATTGCTTCCAACCTTATAAATAAGATGTGGGAGCGTCTCTAAAATATGGTTAGCATAGATTATCTTTTAGAACCCTAAAAGCTAATAGGTAGCCGTCTTTCTCATCATCTATAACAAGCTTTTCTCAAATTGATTCTCGATGCCCTAATTCTTAATGTTCTTTTATAATTTTTTTTTTGAGATAAAGGTAGCGCGCTACCCGCTTCATTCATTAAAGGGATGAACTAAGCTACAGGGGTGAGGCAGCCAAGGCCTCGGTGATGGTGAACGATCGACAAAAAAAAAAAAAAAAAAAAAAAAAAAAAAAAAAAAAAAAAAAAAACTAATGATGAACTGAGAGGGTCTGAACCCAAAAGCTCGTCATCAGGTTGATCTTATCGACAGCAAGAAAAGGGTCCGGCTGAGCCTTTTGAAAAATTACTCCGTTTCTAGTCTCCCAGGTGACCCACCAGCAGGCTGCAAGTTGGCTTAACCAAAACTTCCTTGACCTCTCTTCTAGCTTTTCCATCCCTCTATCCCAGATCCAGTTTACATCATCCCCCAGGTCGCGAGGTTGAACCGATGGCAGAGTCGTCACCAGTAGGAATCTAGTGAAAATACACCGGAAAAATAAGTTGTCGACACTTTCCTCTTCAGTTCCACACAGCATACAGACACTGCTCCCCGTCCACCCTCTCTTAAGGAGATTATCAGCTGTGAGAAGCCTCTTCTTGAGGACAAGCCAACATAAAATTTTGACTTTAAGGGGAATTTTCAGTGTCCAAATCATACGAGCTCGGGCATCCCTGATGCCCCCGTCTCTCATCACCGAGTAGGTTGACTTTACAGTGAAACGTCCATCAGGTCTCCATCGCCAAAGCACACGATCTGCTCTCTGCTCAAGTTTGAAGTCTGAGATCCTTTCCCGCAGTGCTGAAAAGCTAGAACTTAATCCGTGGCTAATAAGTAGTTCTTCGTTTATTATCTTGTTCCAATTCCAACCGTCGCTCGTCAGGTAGGCGCTGACTTGAAGGTTGTTTCGAAGCGAGACGTTGAACAACTCCGGGAAGGACCAGTGCAAACTGGTTTCCCCACACCAGCGGTCTGACCAGAAATCGATGGTATTCCCGTCACCCAAATTAAAAATTATACTCGATCTGAAGATCTCTCTGAGATTAAGGATTCCCCTCCACCAAAAGGAATTAGGTCTAAAGGATCTACCCTCTTTCAAGGGTCTTCTACGACGATAGTACAATGTATGGATAATCTCATTCCATGGAAGTTGCGGTAGAGTGAAGAACTTCCACCACCATTTGACTAGAAGAGCTTGGTTCATAAGATCTACATCTAAGATACCGAGTCCTCCCTCTTTCTTGCTCCTGCATACTGTCTTCCAAGCTACCAGGCACCCCTTACCGGGTGAGCTCCGTCCTCCCTTCCAAAAGAAATCTCTGCGGAGTGATTCAATACGTTTAATCGCCCATTTTGGTGCCTTAAAAATCGACAGGAAATACAAGGGTAGATTGGTTAGAACCGCGTTAACTAAGATAAGTCTACCCCCTCGTGATAAAAGCTTAGCTTTCCAGCCATCAATTTTACTACTGATTTTCCGTATGATGCCCAACCACACCTCCTTTGATGGGGGTCTAACGGATAGCGGTAAGCCTAAGTACTTGGTAGGTAAGGTGCCGATTTTACAGTCCAAAAGATTCGCCAAACGCGTCTCTTTTCCTACCACCTGTCCAAAATAGTACAGCTCCGTCTTATCTCTGTTGACTTTCATCCCAGATGCCCATTCAAATAGATGCCAAAGAAATTTGAGATTTCTCGTAAGTTTTTTCTTGGCCTCACAGAAGAAGAACGTATCATCCGCAAATTGTATAAGTATGATCTTGGATGCCTCAGTAGGTCCAAGACCTTTGATAAGATTATTTGATGTTGCTCGTTGTGTCATCCGAGCTAGACACTCTGCCACCAATAAGAAAAGAAAAGGGAAAAGTGGGTCCCCCTGTCTTACTCCCCTCTTCGTCTTTATCCAGTTGGTTGCCTCACCGTTAACTAAAACTGCTACTTTGGCGTGACAAACGCAGAGTTTG
This sequence comes from Puya raimondii, assembly GCA_016920855.1. Lineage (NCBI taxonomy): Eukaryota > Viridiplantae > Streptophyta > Magnoliopsida > Poales > Bromeliaceae > Puya > Puya raimondii. The sequence continues at coordinate 53,636,956 of JABWPP010000049.1, forward strand.
ATCCAACCGCACCACTTTTCCTCAAAGCCCCACCATCGCAAAATGCTAAACAAGAAAGGCGAGTGAAGTCTATCATAAGCTTTTTCGAAGTCCACCTTTACGCCGATTCCCTCTACTGCCTGGTTATTACCCCATCCTATCAACTCCCGCACTGTTGCAAAAGCGTCAGTGATGTTCCTCCCCTTCAGAAAAGCCGATTGGGTGTTGGATATTAGGTCAGTCATAATTGGCTCAAGTGGGTTAGCCAAAACTTTAGACAAAATCTTCTGAATCCCGTTCATAAGGTTTATGGGTCTAAAGTCGTTCGCCCGCTTAGCTCCTTCCTTCTTGGGAATCAGGCAGATGAATGCATAATCGATGGGGCTGGTGGATAATCTGTCCTCGAACATTTTGTGAAAAATGTTCAAAATATCTCCCTTTAGCGTCTCCCAGAAAGATTGATAAAAACTCAAAGGGAACCCGTTGGGTCCCGGCGCCTTATCGCTCCCAAGTTGGAAAACTGCAAGTTTGATTTCCTCCAAGCTGAATGGTCTAACTAAAGCCTCACGGTTACGCGCGGAAACACGTTTCTCTACGAATAGACCACTCCAGTCCCCAAAAGAAGCTGGGGCAAGCTGATCTTGTGTGAAGAGCTCCTTGAATCTATGGTAAAAGTAATTCCTTTTGGTTTCTTCAGTGCGGTACACTACGCTGTCGTCATCAATCGGTCCAATCCCATTACCTCTTCGTCTACCATTGGCTGCTGAATGAAAGAACTTGGTATTATCATCGCCTTCTCTCAACCAATGTTGCTTGGCCCTGATCTTCCAAAGAGTTTCCTCATCTTTGAGAACTCTGCCAAGTTTATCTTTTAAGCTCTCTCTTCTCAATGCATCTTCCCCTGTTAGATCAGAGAGTTCTTCCTTTTGATCGAGCTTAAGTATTTCCGCCATCAAATTGCTCTTTTCGCCCCTAATGCTATAGAATTCAGACGCGCACCATTCTTTGATTCTCTTTCGGCAATGTCGCAGTTTTGATGTGAAGGTCAATATGGCCGTTTTCTTTTTGGTTCCCTCCTTCCACCAACTAGGTAGTTTGTGGATAAAATTCTCATGGTTCAGCCAGACCTTCTCGAATCGAAAAATCTTCTGTTTATTCTTTTCATTTCTCCCCACTGATAGTAGAATAGGGCAATGGTCCGACGTCACTCTCGGAAGGGCCTCGACTCTGGTAAACGAAAACTCCTGGTCCCAATCCGTCGAAACAAGAAAACGATCAAGACGAGCAAGGGTCGGATTTCTCTGTAAGTTGGACCACGTAAACGATTGGTTGATCATAGGTATATCAAGCATCGCCAATTCATTGATACAGTTGTTGAACATAACAGTCGCTCGGGAGCTCCAAGTCTTTCCCCTCCTCTCCTCTTGCCTCCTAGTGCAGTTAAAATCTCCGCATATAATCCATTTGCCCCTACAGTATTCCTTCAATTGAATAAGCTCGGTAAAAAAGTCCTCCTTTCCTTCCCAAGTAGGCGGTCCATAAACGTTTGTGAGATAAAACCTAGTTCCTTTCTTGGTATAGGAGAGGAGAATTGTTATAGAGAAGGTTCTGACTATTATTTCGTGACAGCAGAAAATGCGGGAGCTCCAGCATGTGATCAAGCCTCCCGAAGCACCAGCGGATTCGAGTGAACACACATTTATCGAGGAACGACCCAGCGAAGCTACGTAGAAAAGAGCCTGAAACATGGTTTACTTTCGATTCCTGCAGACACACTACCACGTTACTTAGCTTACCAATTACATCCCTAACGGCAAAACGTTTCGAAGGGTTATTAAGCCCTCGAACATTCCAGCTACAGATACGCAACATAAAAAAAAACAAGACATCACACCCACAAGGTACAAAACCCAAAAAAAGACAGTCTAACTCCCCGTGATCTCGCACCCCCTACACTCGGCCACGCGCAAAATCAGCAAATTCCTTCGCCTCCTCACCACCCAGGATTACTCCGCATCGTCGGCTCTTGTTCGTAATCTTCTTAATCTTAGGCGCTGTCAAAGCTCCGTCCCCGCCCTCGCGTAGCCTCGCCTTCCTCGCCATAGCTTTGAGGAGAGATGGTGTCGACTTATCTCTCACTAGTCTGTCGCTGGCTCGTGGTGAAAAAAGTATATCCGCTGTCGCCGGCCAATACGAAGTCCCCCCATACAGTGCAATCTGATTCCCAGTAAATCCGCTTTGCTGCCCCAGCGCGCCCTCGTCCGGCTCACAGGTTGTGCTGCGACCACCGAACATCCCTTGCTGTAGTTTATCGACTTCCCAACTCTTGTCGTTATCACGGAGAAAAAGAAGGCCTCCACCTAAGGCCTCGATGAGTCCGTGCGGAATGCAGGCCACCAGGTGTAGTAGTGGCCCGCCTTCTCTTGTCATCCTGGTCAACGCGAAGCCCATTGGGCTAGTTGTTAACCACCAGCCCTCTGTCCGTCCAAAGTTCCCCACATAAGTCCCCGTCCCCGTCACGTGCATAGAAGGCTCCCTACAATTAAGAACCATCGTGAGAGCCCCTCCGGATATCCATGCACTCCCAACAGGCACATCTTTCTCGGGTGGTTGAAGTCCCAAGGGTTGACTGGCACCCTTAACTAATAAAGAGCCCCCAGTTGCCTTGTTGATAGCTTTCCCTTCTCGAGAGAAGCCACCTGCCAACCGAATTAAATGTGGGTAGTGAGATGGGGAGGTAGGATGATGAGTCACCAACCCTTCTGTCGCTCTCTCTTCTACTTTGTTGTATGCCACTGAGGTCTTCCTCCTTTGTGCAATCCTCGAGCCGAGAGCTCGCACCCACCGACGCTCCTTCTCGAGCTTCGCGTCATTTTTGCCCGTTGCGAAGCCCCTCTGTCTGCCGTACACCGTACGGGCCCTCAGCCCCGGCAACGAACGCTGCTCAGCTGCGTTCGGCGGTATGCGGTTTACCGACCGTTCCGATCCCACTTCGTCGAGTTCACCTCCTTCCTCGCCCATCACGACATCACCGCGTCCAAGTCCTCCATTGTCCTGGGCGTTGCGACCATCGCCCCTCGCCTGTCCGTTGCCGGGTTCGTGGTCGTTCCGTGGATGCGCTGGTGGGGCATCAATCCTGCCATCCCCGATCCTTTCCCAGCTCTCTAGGTGAATCATAACAGCAAAAATCTCTTCTCCCAGTACCACGGACAGGTTCTGTGGGATGTCCATAAGAGAGTCTAACGTGATCTGGCAACGAAACGCTCGAAGGTCCGTCATCGCCTTCGTTGTTTCATCCGCCTTTACAAACCTCCCGAACCCCCCCACTAAGGCTGCCACTCGCGCAACGGTCCAGCTTTCGAAGGGTAGGTTAACTAGGCGAATCCATGCCCGAAAAGCTAAACTGTGTGGACGAGCGTTCCTGTGTTGTCCCCAAGGATAACATCGGATCCAGAACCCATCGAGGGTGAGCACCTCCCTCCTTGCAAGAACTTCAGCTGAAACCCACTCCGGTAGGAAGATCGCGAAGTCTCTATCCCTGTGCCGTGCCACAGCGAAATCTTCAGTGTACCCCCCGAAACGACGAGCCATCGCACTCGCGATCCTGCGAATGGGGTCGGGACCTAGATTTGCCGGTTGGATTACGTCAGCGAGAACCGCGTTGCGTCTCAGTTCCTTTCTCCTCAGAAACTCCTCTGTGTATGGCACGTACACCTTCGAGTGCGGAGTACGGCCATGTTGACGGAGTGCCCTGTTCATCTTGTCACTAGCTTTTTGCACCCTTTCCTTGCAGGAAATTACACAGTGGCCGAGTTTGCGGCATCGGATGCACCTGATAGGGTCACGGCACTCCGCGACCTTATGATCAGAAGCAAGACACCTGAAGCACCTAACTGCACGTCTAGGAAGCGAAGAACTCGTTGTTCGCCAAGCAGCGGAGGTGTGTTTTCGCTGAGAGGTAGACCCGACGGGCTGTGGCCTCGTCACCCGTAGCAATGCCTCCTTATAGGATCCGTGGATTGGTGGGGTGTAGTAAATACGCTTCTCTAAATCGCTGCGACATCCCACCCGCCTTGGTCCAAAGAAGGTAGACTTCTCCTTTCCACTTCGTTGCTCGTCATAACTCCCGTCCTTATGCTCTCGTCTAGAGTGCTTACCAGAAGCATGTATCTTCTCATCGCCCTCATTAAAGCCATCCTTGACCTCCAACAAGTTTCTACCTACCTCGTCAGCCCACCTTGATCCAGAGCAGGTAGACCTCCCCTTTCCACTTCGTTGATCATCATTACTCTTGTTCCTGTGATCTCGATTAGAGTACTTACCAGAAGCAGGTAACGTCTCTTCGCCTTCATCAAGAACGTCCTTGGTCTCCAGTAAGCTTCTACCAACCTCGTCGGCCTAGGCCACGCGTTTCACCGGCTTCTTTCCCCTCCTCGTCAACTCCATGACCGGTTTTCTTCGTGTAAAAATCGTTCCCCACCAAATTTTCTTAATTGCAACTTGATCACTAACTTTGGTCTGGTGTAGAAAACTCAGTATCGTTCCCCACCAAATTTTTCTTATTTGTATGGTCTTTTATTGTTCTTTTATAATTAATTTGAGAGTTCTTTTATAATTAATTATTCTTGTTCCGGATGGAGTGCGCTCATGGATTCGAGTAGACGTCGTGGATTCGACGTGTTGAAGGCTTCGTGGATTCAAAGTATGGACGTTTCGAGGATTCAGGACGTTGCGTTCATGGATTCGGACGTGGGGCATGGACAACCCGTTGGTGTGCGTGAGATTCATAGAAGATAAAAGAGAGGTTTGAGTCCGTGGAGTCGGTAATCACCTTGTAATCTTTTATTTTTTAGTGGATTGTTATCGCGTGTTGGTCCCGTGAGTTTTTTTACTCCAAATCGGAGTTTTCCCACGTAAATCTCGGTATGCTATTGTTATTTTTCACATTTATTTTTATTGCATCGAGGTTTGTAGTTTTGGCCTTCATACCTATTCACCCCCTCTAGGTATTTGATAGATCTAGATAGATCCTGGGGGTCCCCATAACTTACAAGTGGTATCAAAACGAGATCTAAATTTTTCGATTAATATGGGTGAGGGTGGTAATATTAATCGACCTTCGCTCTACGATGGCATAAATTATGCATATTGGAAGGTTCGTATGAGAGTTTTTCTAATTGCCATTGATGAGGGGGTTTGGCAATCGGTTGAATTTAGATGAAAACATCCTACCGAAACGGTCAAAAATGTTGACACCCCCAAACCTCGAAATAAGTAGACTAAGGAAAAAAATTAATTTTTCTTCTTATAATGGAAGGGGAATTAATGCTTTATTTAATACTTTATCTCAAACCGAGTTTTCACGCATTTTGGCATGTGAAACGGCGAAGGAGATTTGGGATACTCTCCAAGTTACGCATGAAGGAATTAGCGTGGTAAAAATTCAAAAACTCCAAATGTTGACAAGCAAATTTGATTCAATTCGTATGGAGGAACATGAAACCTTTACCGAGTATTATACTCGTCTGCAAGACATAGTTAATACATGCACAAACTTAGGAGAGAAAATCTCGGAACCCAAAGTTGTAAGAAAAATTTTGAGAACTCTTCCCGAAATATTTCGTCCAAAGGTTGGGGCCATTGGAACAATAAAATATCCGAATGATTTAAAAGTAGAAGAATTTGTAGGTTTTTTGCAAATATATGAGATGAGTTTTCCTACTAATCAATCTTTTTCCAAGTCTTTCTCTAAGATTACAGGAGTTGCTCTCGAATCTATCAAGGAGGAAGACAGCGATTCGGATTCCGATAAAGAAATTTCTCTTGCTGATTTGAACATCAATTAGCGCTTCTCACGAAAAAATTCCTACGAAACTTTTGAGAGAACAAATCTGATAACGCCTCATCAACAAAATAGAAAACTTTTTCCAAAGGATCTTCAAGCTCAAAATCAAAAGACAAGAAACTTGCAAAAGCCTCTGAGGAAAAAGATGATTTTGATGGGAAAATCCAATGTTACAAATGCAAAAGCTACTGCCATATTTCTACAGATTGTCCTACTAAAAAAATCTTATAAGAAGAAGCTTTGCAAGCAAAAACTTGGAAAGATTCTACCTCTGATGAATCGACATCAACTGAAGAGGAAAAGAATGATGCCATAGCTTTATGTTCTCATATTTCTTTACCTTTCTTTTCAGCTCTTTGTTTATCATCTATTATTTCTGACTCTTTTCTTTCTCCCTCCTTGCATGAAACATCGGCGGACGATGGTGGGAGTGAGGGAGAATCGGATGATGAGGGCTTAGCCGAGGCGTATCAACAACTACTTAAAGAATCCAAAAAAATGGCTAAGTACAACAAAATGCTAAAGAAGCGATTGCTTGAGCTTGAGGTTGAGAAAAATGAATTGAAGAATGCATCTAAAGCTCTTGAGGATGAACGGGAGTCGATATTGAAGAACAATGTAATTCTCAAAGAGAAGATAGACCAATCGGAGAAAACAATCAAATCATATCAAGAGAAGATTGGCTTTCTTGAGCAACAATACAAAGAAACCCATACATCCAACCAAGTTTTGACCAAACAAGTTGATCAACTCAAATCCGACATTCAAAATTTCTCCTCCGGGTCGAAAAAGCTAAATGATATGCTCGGATTGGGTCAAACAAATGAACCCGGGGTTGGATATGAATGTACATGTATTGAGAAGGTTAAAAATTCAACACCTAAAGTCTCAACAAACTTGAAGGATAAAATATGCCATAGATGTGGTGAATAAGGACATATTAAGAAGACTTGCCTTAAAAATTTAAAGAGGACTCAACTAGCATCTTCTAAACATCTATCGGCATCAACTACAACTCGACAATCTTCACAGATTCAAAAGCAACGTCAATTAAGTCGAATATCCAAGATTAATCGAAAGTCAAAGCCACAACAAAAGATTCCTACAAAGTCGAATGTGACGTGGAGACCAAAGGTTGATCAAAAGTCAAAACAAACGGCGCCCAACTTCAACAAACCAAGGCAACCAACAATCCGACAAGTTTGGGTTCGCAAAGGTGATATCTTTTCTGGTCTTAAGCCTTAATTTGTTTTTGACTCTATGAAGTGCTTTGGACGGTTTTTATTGTATATCTTTCTTGATCATTGCATTATATCTTTATGGTGCTTCCATTGTTACGTTTTTTTTTTTGCTATTATTTTTCAAAATTCATTGGATGATTACAATACTAAAGAGTGCTATGAACATCTATAATTCACTTTCATTCGCTCCTAGTTAATCTCATATGAATTATCGATTTTACTTCATTTTTATTATTTATGAAGATAATTTATTTTTGGGATTCTTAACAATTATATTCATCAAATTTAGGTAATCATCTGTGATCTTTAGACACTTAACCTATCTTTGTTGTGTGTGTTGAATTTGATGAATGAGAATTTGCTAATAGATTAAAAATTTTCAGATTTTCTTTCAAATAAGAGATTGCATTTTTTAGGGGGAGTTAGAATAATTTAAAAAAAGGGAGAAACACTCCAATGATATTAAAAGATGTGAAAAGAGTTATATCTCAAAAGGGAGTGTGAGAAGTACCACCACATATAGAAAAGAGCTACCACTCCAGTCGTCCGGTAAGCGTGCGAAGCTATCACATAAAAATTAAATGCATAATCAAAGAGGTTGAAAAATTGTGCATATATAAATTTTTTGATAGTTATAAGGTGGATAGTTTGAAAAGATGCTCAAAGAGCCATCCCTAGTTCATCATTTGCTCTATCTCAAATTTGAACGTTTATACTTTGAATTTATGTCATTTGGTGAATCTCCATAAGTCATTTTCATAGTCCGTTACGTCTTGATAGTTTTTGGACATCTAGATTAATTTTTATGACTTGATTTTTGAAGTTTATATGAATTAAAAAAATTTATAATATTTTATCTACATATTGGTGTTTTTGTAGTAAAATTTTTAATTTTATGAAATTGATGTGGATTGGAAGAGGTTCATGTGAATTTATGTTGTTCATGCACTAACATGCACTAACACTATTGTCTCATATTGCAATCATCATGGTTTTGATACTTTTCACAAGTTGGTTTCAAAATTGAAAAGATTTTAAACTTGTGTTTCCGGTGTACTACATTTTGTTACTTCTATTTGATTTCTCTCTAAACTCTCTCTATTTTTTTTGGCAATTTTTGACAAAAAGGGGGAGAGAGATGAAGTCTTTTCAAAATTTTATTGAAAATTTTATGAAATAACAGGGGGAGAAGATGCAGCATGAACAAAAGGGGAGAGATTTTGATATTAGATTTTTGATATTTTTATTACTAATTTTGTTCGTGGAGAAAGTAATCATTTTGCAGGTCTTGAAGATTTCAAGACTCCAAGTGTGTCTAAGTTATAAAGTTTGTTTTAGGAGTTACAAAGTTGTAATTTTATATTTTGTTTGCATCTTTTACGCGAGAAGTTCATTGTCTTGGTGATGGCGATGAATTTCAATTTTTGTTTTTGGAGAGTTGAGCATTATGAGTATTTTTATGTAATTTTAGATTTTGTCACGAAATTGCCAAACGAGGATATTGTTACGGATTTTATGTTGGCATATTTCGTGAAGTGAGTCGGAGTCTTGAAGGTTCACAAAGATTGAAAACTCGAAGACTCAAAGTATGAATTCACGATGTTTGGTAGGTTTAAATAATATTGATGATGATTTATAATCATATACATATGTTTGGAAGACATGAGAATAGTTATAAATTGATAGATATTCAAAACTGAAGTTTTTCAAGTTTCAGGATTCGGACCCTGTTGCAAGGTTTGGACCCCGTAAGCCTTCATGGCCGGTACGCAGGGACGATCCGGACCTTGAGGGCAAGATCCGAACTTTAATATTTTTGAAACTTCAAAGTCCGGACCCTAATGTAGGGTTCGGTTCCTGGACCCTATGCAGATTTTTTATAAATCAGTTTTTCAATCCTAATCTGCTTCGAATTGCTTCCAAACCTATAAATAAGATGACAGATTTTTTAAAATTAGTTTTTTAATTCTAATATGATTCTAATTTCTTTCAAACCTTTCTAAAATTAGCTTTTCAATTTCAAGCCTATAAATAAGATGTGGGGGTATCTCTAAAACATGATTAAGTATAAATTATTTTTTAGAAACCCTAAAACCTTATAGGTAGCCGCCTTTCTCATCATCAATAACAAGGTTCTCTCAAATTGATTCTCGGTGCCCTAATTCTTAATATTCTTTTAGAATCAATTTGAGAATTACTTAGAGATTATTTCCTCACATGTTTAATGTTCTTCTAAGCAATAATTCATCACCAACAATTGGTTATTCTTGCTCCGGACGGAGCGCGCTAGTGGATTCGAGTAGACATTGTGGATTTGACATGTTGAAAACTTCGTGGATTCGAAGTGTGGACGTTTTGAGGATTCGGGACGTTGCATTCATGGATTTGGACGTGGGGTGTGGACAACCCGTTGGGGTGCGCGAGATCTAAAGAAGATAAAAGAGATATTTGAGTCCGTGGAGTCGATAATCACCTTGTAATCTTTTATTTCTTAGTGGATTGTTATCGCGTGTTGGTCCCGTGGGTTTTTTCCTCCAAATCAGATTTTTTTCACGTAAATCTCGGTGTGCTATTGTTATTTTTTGCATTTATTTTTATTGCATCGCGGTTTGTATTTTTGACCTTCATACCTATTCACCCCCCCTCTAGGTATTTGATAGATCTAGATAGATCCTCGGGGTCACCATAACTTATAGTAGTTGGTTTTCAAAAGGCAAGGTTTTAGTATGGAAAACGGTTTTCAAAATTCAAGTTGGATTTCAATTTTATCGCATTCTTAGGCTTTTAACGTAAGTTTTTGGGTGAAAAACACTTTCAAAGAATAGATGTATTTTAATAGTTGTTGTATTGTGCATTCTGCATCATCCTTCGTCTAAGGAGTGCTTAGAGTATGCATCATCTCTTTAAGGACCGGGTAGCTGTATGTTTAGTGTTCCGAAAAATATTAAACTAGTATTCTTCGGAATGATTATAGTCGATGAATTAATCGTGGCGTTGGGGAGGTGGCGGGGCGAGTCGGATTTGAATTGGCCACGAAATTGATGCCAAAATAAATCCGAAACACCACTTTTGTCGGTAAATAGGAATCACAAATGATTCAAGTGGAGTTTTTTGTAACGTATCAATAAGATAGAGCCATGCTGCGAATTGTTTTAGGCCCAAAATACCTTCACGAGCAAGATCACGTCCTACATTACGAGCTTGTACACACGCTTCTAAAGCCACCCGATTAGCTACTGCACCAGGTGCATTTCCCCTCGAGAAGAATGAGGGGCAAAGAGATTGATATCGAGAAAGATTTCTTGTTCTTATTAGAATATGAAGACAATGAATCTTTTTATCGAAGGAGTAAATTTCCTGCTGGAACAGTTTTCTTCTATGTTGTACCTAAGACACAATTTACCTTGTTCCAACCACCCTAATTGGGACTCTTGGACTGTAGTAATCAGCAAGTATTTGACTCCTACATTCCTTTCCCCTTCTTCAGCTCTTTCTCTTTCATTCACTATTCCTCCTCTTCATCATACCCAGCTACTTCCCTTCCCCTGCACAGGCTACCACTCTACCAGCATTTGGATGAAGTGGGCACTCAGCAACAATTACGCCCTTTTACTCGGCTAGGTAGCTCCCCCGGGTGCCGCTCCAGAGTGAGTCCTTTTTCGTGTTCTTGTTGCAGCAGCCCCAGTTTGGGCATTCTACTTAGATCGGCCCCCCCCGTGGGTGGTGCGCGGAGTAGTTTTGGCACAGGTTGGACGGGCCTGGTGGCGATCACTTTGGATTGAATCAGTTGTGACAGTTTCATAGCTATTAATGCATATATACAGAGAGTTTGACTTGATCATTAGTAGAGTAGTGGCATATTAGCTGTAGAGTTTCTTCTAGCTTTATACTTTTATTTTTTACCTACTAGCTATACTTTCTAGTTTGTAGACTTAGTGGGTAGGTCGTTGGCGTCGGCGACGGTACCCACTGAGGACTACTCTGTTTTATAGTAGTTCTCACACACATTGTTGCCACTTTTTCTTACAGAGCCTTCAGTTGCTGCTGCCGCTATTGATCGTGATAAGGGAGTCACGAGCTAGATCCCTGTCTACCCCAGTCGTCAAGCTAGAGGAGTGCCCTTTTAGAGATAGTTACTTTTGTTTAGTCATGTACATATAGTTCTACTATTTTTCTCTATTCAGGGTTGAGAGATGTCGATGTTGTACTTTTGGAATATTATGTACACCTTGGATTACATGTATGTATAGAAGACTATTTATTTCCTTGTTGTAGCTCTGTTACTCTCTAGTAGTTGTTCTTGTACTGGTTACAGGTGCTTCTATCACTTCGTGTACACATGACATCCTGTGTCTGCGGCGGATCTGTTGGCGAGCCCGATAGAGCTGGAATTTGGGGCATAATAGAGTAAGTTGGTATCAGAGCTTAGAGATAGGTCGTTGAGACTTAGAAAATCGTAGGCTTGCGGCAGACCTTAGGAAGTCAATACGTGAGATACGTGACTTGTTGCAAAAGTCGATGATTGAATTATTTGTAAACTCTTCCTGGAGAGTGAAGAGTGATCGAAGAACATGTGTCTTTTCTTGCCAGATGGTTATGTCGACTGCAGACGACATAATATTGTGGGGGAAAAGATATGTCCTTCTAGACTTTCGTTTGATTGGGTCGTGTGCTGTGTTCTACGTGTATCATATGAATATTCTTTGTTGCAGCTGATTACCATGCCACATAGGCATCGACCCCTGGCACGGGCTGCGCACGCACCATTGACAAAGCCATAGCATGTAGCACTCTGAATTTCGGTGCGTTATATCAAACTTTACTAAATTTGATAAAGTTCGATGGAAGCCGATAATGGCTGGTGTGGAATTGGGTTCCGAAGGTTTCGAAACATTATGGGTGCGAGTGGAAACCCGGAAATCGAAAAATTATGAAAAAGGGACCAAGTGGAGCAAAACTGCTCACGGGGTCCGGACCCTGGAAGCTGGGGTCCGGACAATGAAGTCCGCGGGCAGCTACGGTCCGGACCCGGATGTCACGGTCCGGACCCGAGCTGAATTCCGAGTTGGGGTGCGTATGGGTTTCGGACCCGGACACCAAGGTCCGGACCCGGCCTGCGCGGTGGACTGTCACCTGTGCGGGGTCCGGACCCCACTTGCAAGGTCCGGACCCGGCTGAGGCAGAATGCCCAGTGAGGGGTATTTTGGTAATTCCACAGTGGAGGGCTATGTATTGAGGGCTGAGACCTCTCCCCTCATTCCTTCTTCACTTTTCTCTCATTCCCTCTCCCTCTCCCTCACTTTCTCTCTCTAGAGATCTCTCCAAAGCTTGGAGAAGTGGTGGATTGGAGCTTGGAAAAGGACTTCCAAGGTGCAAAGAAGCTTCTTGGTGCAAGAAGAAGCTTGGGAGCTAGGGCTTTGAGGTGAGTTCTTGTGATTTAGGATTTAAACCTTGGATTTAATCCTTCAAGATGAGGTTTTTGAAAACCCTAAGCAATCTTAACCACAAAAGGTGGAAGATTGGCCATGAAATCTAGGGTTTGGCTTGCATGCATGCAAACCCTAGGTAGATTTGGAGCTTTTGCCATGGGAGGTTCTAAAAATATTTGGAACTTCGGGAATTGCAATTGAGGCATAGGAAATCATGTTAGAACACTTGATTTTAAGTATTGAGTTGATTTAAGGGTTCGTAACGAGTAACGAACCATTTTCTTGTAGAAGCTTGGGTTGAAGCAAGAACTCAAGGCTTGGAGACCTAGGAGCTCAAGGATTCAAGAACTTGGAAGCTCTTAAGGTGGGTTTGTGTTTACCGAAGTGATTAGGTCACTTCCATGTCTAGGGTAAATATCCATTTAAAGATAAAATGGTATGTATGGTGAACCCTAGGACTTGCATGTTGGCAAAGATGAAAATCATGATAGGTAGAGCCATGAGCTCCTATTGCATGTTATAAAATTCAAGTATATTTATATTATCTATACTTGTTGCATGGTTGCATGTATGATTGGAACCTAGTGTTATTGAACATAGGTTGGAACATGTATGATTGGAACCTAGTGTTATTGAACATAGGTTGGACATGAGATTGGAACCTAGCGTTATGGAACCTAGGTTGAGAATGAGAAAGTAAACCTAATGTCATTGAACATAGGTGAGACTTAGTGACTTGAACCTAGGGTCATGAGACTTAGGTTGGCAAGTGTAAAATGTTGAGATAGGATGTGCGACGATTTTGCTATCCCGGGTATGCGACGATTTCGCTACCCATGCCATGAGTTGCTATCCCGGGTATGCGACGATTTTGCTATCCCGGGTATGCGACGAGGTTGCTATCCCGGGTATGCGACGAGTTCGCTACCTGTGCCATGTGATGGCGGTGTTGAAATGGGATGTGCAACGAGGTTGCTATCCCGGGTATGCGACGAGTTCGCTACCTGTGCCATGTGATGGCGGTGTTGAGATGGGGTATGCGACGATTTTGCTATCCCGGGTATGCGACGATTTTGCTACCCGAACTTGGAGGTGACAATTTCACTCCTTGGATGTTGGAACAATTATGGTGAGACGGCGATTCCGAAACCATAAGTAAATGACAAGTTGTTGAACTTGGTCAATGTGAAATATAGGATGAACCTAGGAGAGAATGAAAATTTATATTTTATTTGGTTGCATCCTTTGTGTTGATTTACAAGCATGTAAATATTTCTTGCATAGTAATTTGTGATCTAACTTATGCATATGGTGTTTCTTTGGACCTGGTGGGTCGAGCTTCTCTCTTGGGTGGCCTTACCCACTGGGAACTATGTTTATAGTTCTCACCCCACGTTTTTCAGGTCCTTCCGTGAGTGAGGCGGCGGAGCGAGGCAAGGGTTTAGCTCTCTAGATAGCGGCCCTTCCATTTTGGTGATACATAGAGTTGTACTCCTAGTCTTGAACTTGGATAGTATAGGGGTTTACATTGATTGTATGCAACTTGTATATTCCATAGTTTTGGAACATGATGTATGGAATGAAAATGAAAGAAAAGAAAAATTTGGGCATGTATAAATGTGCAATGTGATGTAATAGAAGAAGAACTTCTTTATGTTGATGCTTTCCTTGTGCAACTCTTGTACTCCGTTCCTAGTTGGAACCTTGTGGACATGCTTGTGTTGTGACGCCTTGGGCGGGTAGAAGAGACTCTATCCGTTCGGCGGGTCTGGGGCATGCGCCCGTGCGGTTATCCTTTCCACCTAGTTGGTGTTAAAGGCCCGACGGGGCGTGACTGACTGAGGTGGTATCAGAGAGTAGAAACGGTCTAGGTGGACCTAAGAAATCCTAGGATGGAAAAGACCCTAGGAGTGTAGGCTCGTGAGTGACGAGATCTTTGACTGTGGCGAAAGATAAGTGATTGGGTTATGTCCTTATACCTCTAGTTGAAAGTAGAGGTAGATTCGAGGTGTGTCTTATTCTTCACCAAGAGTGTTCGTGTTGGCGGCTGACAACATGAAACCAAGTGAGGGGAATAAGGACCCTTGTGTGACTTTCGCCTAGATTGGGTTCACGTTTATTTTCGTGAAACGTTATGTTACAAATGACTTTGAATGTCATGAAATGACCAAAGTCGTTGTGTTTTCAGGAGATAATGGTACGTGGACGGCCTCCTACGAGGGCTGGGCTCGGAGAATCGAGCGCGGCTCCCGAACAACTCGGGGAGGGCGAGAACTCGGGTCTTCGTAATGAGTTGACCGAGTTGATGGGCGTGGTTCGGCGACAGGCCGAAGCCATGCAGCGACAGGAGGAGCAAATTAGGAAGCTCCAAAACGAGATGGCGCAGCAAGCGGCTGCGGTTAGGGAGGAGAGAACGGGAGTACCTCCGGCCTCTGCTTCGGCACCGGCCGAGGAGGTGACACCGGCGCCGGCTGTGGCGCCACCGGCATCACCGATTATAGCTGGTGGGTCGGGTACTCCTATACCCGACTCCGTGATGGAGGATGCGGAGCGAGAGCGCGCACTTGCGGCTCTCATGAGGTTTAAGAAGTTCAACCCGCCTATCTTCAACGGGGAGAACGTGGATCCATGGGATGTAGAGACATGGATCGATGCAATGGAGACGCTCTTCGAGGATCTGTATACCTTAGAGAGGAACAAGGTGCATCTCGCCGCTCATTGTTTAGAGCGATCGGCGAAGGTGTGGTGGAAGGGAGTCCGGCGTGATCGACTCTCTAGCCTTCCACCGCCGACGTGGGTGGAGTTTTGGGGTATGGTGTTCGCCGCTTACTTCCCCGATAGCGAGAAAAGGAAACTTCAAGAAAGGTTCCGTAAGTTAAAGCAAGGGAACCGCACCGTGCGTGAGTACGAGAGGGAGTTCTCGTACATCATTAATTGCGTACCGCACGTCGTCCGCGGAGAGTTGGACAAGGTCGATTATTTCGTGCGCGGACTTCGACCGGAGATCTTTTGGGCGGTGCACGCCCTCAAGCTAAAGACCTTTGCGGAGGTCTTGAACCGTGCTCTTTGGGTAGAGCACGGGAATGCATGTGCGCGCGAGGAGCGCGAGTCTTGGGAAAGAGAGAAGGAGAAGGATAAGGAAAAAGGAAAGAAACGACCGGCGAGTGGCTCGGGTGGGCAATCTAGCTCTAAGCGGCCCCCGAAGCACTCGCAGTCGCAGAACCAGTCTCGAGGGTCCCGGCGGAATCGACGCTCGACTCAGTGCCCGATTTGTAGCGGCCCCCACAACCCTCAACAATGTGATTATCGTGAGGGCCGGTACTACAAATACGGACAGCCGGGACATATGCGATACAATTGCCCGATGGATGATGGCCGAGCACCGTCGTTGGCATCGGCATTTGCACCGCCGAGACAGCTTGCGGGCATCCCACCCGCGGCGATGTCGGTAGGCCGTACACAGCCGTCGAGACCAGTTGAGGGCCAGTGACCAGCGCCCAGTGGACGGGTGTTCGCCTCACAGGTGGAGGAGCCTTCTGCCCAGGAGGACGTCGTGGCAGGTATTGTGTTAATTAAAGGCATTCGATGTAGAGCTTTGTTTGATACTGGAGCATCGCATTCATTCATTGCTCGATCATTTGCTATAGCACATGGAATAGAAATTGTAGAAGCCACGCATGCAAGAACTGTGCAAGTACCTGAACACACCTTTTGTGTACATCACGCGTGTGTAGGTTGTCCAGTGAGGGTTGAAAACTGGATCATACCAGCTGATTTGCTGGTGTTAAGTCGAATGAATGAGTATGACTTAATCCTAGGAATGGATTGGCTCTCGAAATATCATGCTACTATTGATTGTGAGAGCCGGATAGTGAGGTTTAAAGAACCCGGGCACAAGGAGTTTGTGTACCGTGGGTGCAAGAGTTCGCTCTTTGCGTCAATGGTGTCCACGTCGCAAGCAAGAAAGCTTATTGCTAGTGGATGCGTTGCTTACTTGGCGACGGTAGTGGATGACCGAAAGGAAGTGTTGGGGCTCGAGGACATTCCTATAGTCCAAGAGTTCCCGGATGTATTTCCGGCGAAGTTACCCGGAATTCCACCAGACCGAAAAATAGAATTCGTGATCGATTTGCTCCCGGGTACGGCACCGATTTCTAAGGCCCCATACAGGATGGCACCCGCGGAGCTAAAGGAATTGAAAGCACAATTACAAGATTTGATGGACAAGGGTTTCGTAAAGCCAAGTGTGTCACATTGGGGAGCCCCTGTTCTATTTGTGCGGAAAAAGGACGGTTCGCTGCGGTTATGTGTGGATTACCGCGAGTTGAACAAAGTGACCGTCAAGAATAAGTACCCGTTACCTCGAATTGATGACTTATTCGATTAGTTGCAAGGGTCTCGGGTGTATTCAAAAATAGATTTGCAATCCGGTTATCACCAGTTGAAGATTAAACCGGAGGATGTGCACAAGACCGCGTTTAGGACGCGGTATGGACATTATGAATTTACGGTTATGCCTTTCGGGCTTACCAATGCCCCGGCAGCGTTCATGGATTTAATGAACCATGTGTTCAAACCACTATTGGATCAATTTGTGGTTGTGTTCATAGATGATATTCTTGTCTACTCTCGAAGTGAAGAGGAACATAAAGAGCACCTAAAGATTGTGCTTCAAGTTCTTCGAGAGAACAAGTTGTTCGCCAAGTTGAAAAAGTGCGAATTTTGGATTCGTGAGGTCGCTTTCTTGGGTCATGTGATTTTCACGGGAGGAGTATCGGTGGACCCTATGAAAGTTGAGGCAATCAAGAATTGGCCTCGCCCGACTAATGTCACGGAAATACGAAGCTTTTTGGGTCTTGCGGGATACTATCGGCGGTTCGTGGAGGGGTTTTCAAAAATCTCCGGTCCACTAACGCGTCTTACCCGCAAGGGGGCCAAATATGTTTGGAGCGAGGAATGCGACCAAAGCTTTAAGGAGCTAAAGGAAAGGTTGACTTCGGCTCCGGTTCTCGCCTTGCCAATTGCGGGGGAGGGCTTTGTGGTGTATAGTGATGCATCACGGCGTGGTCTTGGGTGTGTGCTTATGCAAAGAGGACAAGTATAGCATATGCCTCTCGACAGCTGAAGAGCTATGAGCAGAATTACCCCACCCACGACCTAGAGCTTGCAGCAGTGGTCTTCACACTTAAGTTGTGGAGACACTATTTGTACGGGGAACATTGTGAGGTGTACACGGATCACAAAAGCTTAAAGTACAAAAGGAGTTGAATTTGAGGCAGCGGAGATGGTTGGAGTTGATAAAGGATTACGACTTAATCATTTTGTACCACCCCGGTAGAGCTAATGTGGTGGCCAATGCACTCAGTAGAAAATCCGTGGAGAACTTCGCAATTGAGATAACGGGACAAATGCCGTTGATCAAGGAAATGGGCCGGTTTAACTTGGAAGTCGTGGCCCCGGGCGTCCCCGCTAGACTCATGAATCTCGATGTGTGGCCGACCTTGTTGGAGCAAATAAAAGAAAAGCAATCCGGTGATCCGGAACTCCAAAAGGTGCAGAGTGTTATCGAGAGTGGGCGCGCCGGTGATTTTCCTGTGGACTCGAAGGGCGCCATTCGATTCCGAAATCGATTGTGCGTGCCAAAAGTCGAGGACATTCGTAGGGAGATCTTGAAAGAAGCTCACACTTCTCCCTATGAGATTCACCCGGGCGGCACCAAAATGTATAAGGATCTTAAATTGCATTATTGGTGGCCGGGGATGAAACTTGATGTTGGACGCTTTGTGGCACAATGTTTAGTATGCCAACAGGTGAAGGCCGAGCGTCGCTTTCCAGCAGGGAAGTTGCAAGGGCTGCCCATTCCAGTTTGGAAGTGGGAGAACATAGCAATGGACTTCGTTGTGGGTTTACCTCGATTGTAAGGTGGCCACGACGCGATTTGGGTGGTGGTGGATCGTTTGACAAAGTCGGCACACTTTTTGCCAATCCACACCACTTGGTCGGGAGACAAGTTAGCACAAGTCTACCTGGACGAGATTATGCGGCTGCACGGGGTCCCGACCTCGATAGTTTCAGATCGAGATCCCCGTTTTACATCGCATTTTTGGAAAAGCTTGCAAGAAGCTTTGGGTACACGGCTCGATTTCAGTTCAGCATTTCATCCTCAAACTGACAGTCAATCGGAAAGGACAATTCAGATTTTGGAGGATATGCTGCGAGCGTGTGTGATGGACTTCAAGGGTGCATGGCCTACACATTTGCCGATGGCTGAGTTCGCTTATAATAATAGCTATCAATCTAGCATCGGTATGGCACCGTTTGAGGCCTTGTATGGAAGGAAATGCCGCTCTCCTATTCATTGGAGCGAGGTCGGCGAAAGAAGGGTCTTAGGACCGGATGTGTTGCGTGAAGCGGAGGAAAAAGTCCGCTTGGCACGTGAACGCTTATCGACGGCACAATCCAGACAAAAGAGCTATGCGGATCCGCGTCGACGAGATTTGGAATTCGCGGTAGGAGACCGCGTCTTCTTGAAAGTATCACCCATGAGAGGGGTGAAGCGATTTGGTGTTCGGGGTAAGTTGAGTCCCCGTTACATTGGACCTTATGAGGTCTTGGCGCGTGTGGGATCCTTGGCATGTCGGCTAGCCTTGCCGCCAAAACTTGCGGGGATACACAATGTGTTTCATGTATCGACGCTCCGCAAGTACATGTATGATCCGGCGCACGTCCTCGAGTATGTGCCTATGGAGCTTCATGAGGATATGACTTATGAGGAATTTTCCTTGTGTATCATGAATCGCGAGGTGAAAGGTTTGAGGAACCGTGAAATAAGGAGCAGTTTCCTTACCTCTTCGCTGAGTCCAGCTGAGGTATGATTTAGTTTCGCGGCCGAAACTCTCTTTAAGGGGGGAGGAATGTAGCACTCTGAATTTCGGTGCGTTATATCGAACTTTACTAAATTTGATAAAGTTCGATGGAAGCCGATAATGGCTGGTGTGGAATTGGGTTCCGAAGGTTTCAGAACATTATGGGTGCGAGTGGAAACCCGAAAATCGAAAAATTATGAAAAAGGGACCAAGTGGAGCAAAACTGCTCACGGGGTCCGGACCCTGGAAGCTGGGGTCCGGACAATGAAGTCCGCGGGCAGCTACTATCCGGACCCGGATGTCACGGTCCGGACCCGAGCTGAATTCCGAGTTGAGGTGCGTACGGGTTCCGGACCCGGACACCAAGGTTCGGACCCGGACACCAAGGTCCGGACCCGGCCTGCGCGGTGGACTGTCACCTGTGCGGGGTCCGGTCCCCACTTGCAAGGTCCGGACCCGGCTGAGGCAGAATGCCCAGTGAGGGGTATTTTGGTAATTCCACAGTGGAGGGCTATGTATAGGGGCTGAGGTATCTCTCTCCTCATTACTCCTCCACTCTCCTCTCATTCCCTTTCCCTCTTCCTCACTTTCTCTCTCTAGAGATCTCTCCAAAGTTTGGAGAAGTGTAGGATTTGACCTTGGGAAAAGCTTCTAAGGTGGATTTGGAGCTTCTTGGTGCAAGAAGAAGCTTGGGAGCTAGGGCTTTGAGGTGAGTTCTTGTGATTTAGGGTTTAAACCTTGGATTTAATCCTTCAATATGAGGTTTTTGGAAACCCTAAGCAATCTTAACCACAAAAGGTGGAAGATTGGCCATGAAATCTAGGGTTTGGCTTGCATGCATCAAACCCTAGGTAGATTTGGGGCTTTTGCCATGGGAGGTTCTAAAAATATTTGGACCTTCGGAAATTGCAATTGAGGCATAGGAAATCATGTTAGAACACTTGATTTCAAGTATTGAGTTGATTTAAGGGTTCGTAATGAGTAACAAACCATTTTCTTGTAGAAGCTTGGGTTGAAGCAAGAACTCAAGGCTTGGAGACCTAGGAGCTTTGGAAGCTCTTAAGGTGGGTTTGTGTTTACCGAAGTGATTAGGTCACTTCCATGTCTAGAGTAAATATCCATTTAAAGATAAAATGGTATGTATGATGAACCCTAGGACTTGCATGTTGGCAAAGATGAAAATCATGATAGGTAGAGCCATGAGCTCCTATTGCATGTTATAGAATTCAAGTATATTTATATTATCTATACTTATTGCATGGTTGCATGTATGATTGGAACCTAGTGTTATTGAACATATGTTGGAACATGTAAGATTGGAACCTAGTGTTATTGAACATAGGTTGGACATGAGATTGGAACCTAGCGTTATGGAACCTAGGTTGAGAATGAGAAAGTAAACCTAATGTCATTGAACATAGGTGAGACTTAGTGAATTGAACCTAGGGTCATGAGACTTAGGTTGGCAAGTGTAAAATGTTGAGATGGGATGTGCGACGATTTTGCTATCCCGGGTATGCGACGATTTCGCTACCCATGCCATGAGTTGGCGGTGTTGGAATGGGATGTGCGACGAGTTTGCTATCCCGGGTATGCGACGATTTCGCTACCCGTGCCATGAGTTGGCGGTGTTGAGACGGGATGTGCGACGAGGTTGCTATCCCGGGTATGCGACGAGTTCGCTACCCATGCCATGAGTTGGCGGTGTTGAGACGGGATGTGCGACGAGGTTGCTATCCCGGGTATGCGACGAGTTCACTATCTGTGCCATGTGATGGCGGTGTTGAAATGGGATGTGCAACGAGGTTGCTATCCCGGGTATGCGACGAGTTTGCTACCCGTGCCATGTGATGGCGGTGTTGAGATGGGGTATGCGATGATTTCGCTATCCCGAGTATGCGACGAGTTCGCTACTCGAACACGGAGGTGACGATTTCACTCCTTGGATGTTGAAACTATTATGGTGATGCGGCGAATCCGAAACCATAAGTAAATGACAAGTAGTTGAACTTGGTCATGTGAAATATAGGATGAACCTAGGAGAAAATAAAAATGGACATTTTATTTGGTTGCATCCTTTATGTTTATTTACAAGCATGTAAATAATTATTGCATAGTTATTTGTGATCTAACTTATGCATATGGTGTTTCTTTGGACCTGGTGGGTCGAGCTTCTCTCTTGGGTGGCCTTACCCACTGGGAACTATGTTTATAGTTCTCACCCCACGTTTTTCAGGTCCTTCCGCGAGTGAGGCGGCGGAGCGAGGCAAGGGTTTGGCTCTCTAGATAGCGGCCCTTCAATTATGGTGATACATAGAGTTGTACCCCTAGTCTTGGACTTTGATAGTATAGGGGATTTTCATTGATTATATGAAACTTGTATATTCCATAAATTTGGAACATGATGTATGGAATGAAATTGAAAGAAAAGAAAATTTTGGACATGTATAAATGTGCTAATGTGATGTAATAGAAGTAGAACTTCCTTATGTTGATGCTTTCCTTGTGCAACTCTTGTACTCTGTTCCTAGTTGGAACATTGTGGACATGCTTGTGTTGTGACGCCTTGGGCGGGTAGAAGAGACTCTATCCGTTCGGCGGGTTTGGGGCATGCGCCCGTACGGTTATCCTTTCCACCTAGTTGGTGTTAAAGGCCCGACGGGGCGTGACACATGAACATTGTTGTAAGTAGTGGCATCTACTTAGTTGGAACATATGTAGCCACTTCCATGCTTGATAATGTTGTTATATACATATTGTATATGCTCAACATAATTGGGTCATCATATGACAATAAATGTTTTCTCCTGAAATGTAAGTTGAGATAGTGGAGGGTCAAAGGACCAAGCATACGACAAAAGGGTCGAGTACCGAGATTCCATGTCTTTGGACATGACGCATGAGACTACGCTTGCATGCCACTTATGCTCATTCGCATATGCTTGTGAGGGCCACTTCATACAAGTCAGCACTCTAAAGTTTAGCCATAGCGACACCATGCGCGCCCATGTGGGATTGGGCGCCGATTTGGTCGCCGTGGGTGAGGCTCATCTCTAGGTGGGGATATTGACTACCATGGGACCATAAGGCACGATGCGAGCAGGGACATTACCCCGTATAAGTTCCGATGAACTGGATAAAGGTTAATTAAACTTGACAGTGAACATCACATATAATCGATGCATTCATGGTACGTAGTGACATTCACGATAGTAGTAAAACTACTTTCCTTTAGTTGTTATATAACGAGGCATGATAGTAATAGAGCTACTTTCATTTAGTTGTTACACATAGACATGATAGTAGTAAAGCTACTTTACTTTCAGTTTTCATTTCCACTTTTATATTTCAGCAGTTATCTCATATCTATACCTCAGTTGACCTAGTGGAGTAGTATGCCCTCTTGGTGGCGTTATCAACTGGATACTATATGTTTATAGTTCTCACCCCCGTTGGTTGATTGTTTTAATTTCTGAGCATTCTACAACAGGAGAGACTAGGTGTCACGCCCCGTCGGGCCTTTAACACCAAATAGGTGGAAAGGATAAACCGCACGGGCGCATGCCCCAGACCCGCCGAACGGACAGAGTCTCCCCTACCCGCCTAAGGCGTCACAACACAAGCATTTCCACGATGTTCCAACTAGGAACGGAGTACAAGAGTTGCACAAGGAAAGCATCAACATAAAGAAGTTCTACTTCTATTGCATCACATTTGCACATTAATACATGCCCAATTTTTCTTTTCCTTCATTCATATTCCATACATCAAGTTTCAAAACTATGTAATTACAAGTTGTATACATTTAATAAAAACCCCTATACTACCATTGTCCAAAACTCGGGGTACAACTACACATAACACCAAAATGGAAGGGCCGCTATCTACAGAGCTAAACCCTTGCCTCGCTCCGCCGCCTCACTCGCGGAAGGACCTGAAAAACGTGGGGTGAGAACTATAAACATAGTTCCCAGTGGGTAAGGCCACCCAAGAGAGAAGCTCGACCCACCAGGTCCAAAGAAACACCATAAGCATGAGTTAGATTTCAATTAACTATGCACAAATATTTACATGCTTGTAAATAAACATAAAGGATGCAACCAAATAAAATGACAACTTTCATTTTCTCCTAGGTTCATCATATATCTCACATTGTCCAAGTTCGACTACCTTTCATTTATTTATGGTGTCGGAATCGCCGCATCACCAATTTGGTTCTCAATCAAAGCGGAATTGCCGCAAGTATTGGACTCCGGGCAATGGAATCGCCATCCCCATCACGGTCCCAACATCCAAGGAGTGAAATCGTCATCTCCTTATTCAGGTAGCGGAATCGCCGTATACCCGGGATAGCAAAATCGTCGCGTACCCCAGTATTTTCTCTTTATACAATATAGTGTTGGGCACCGGGCAATGGAATCGCCATCCCCATCGTGGTCCCAACTTCCAAGGAGTGAAATCGTCATCTCCTTATTCGGGTAGCGGAATCGCCGCATACCCGGGATAGCGAAATCGTCGCGTACCCCAACTCGTCTCCGCCATCACGTGGCTCGGGTAGCAAAATCGTCGCATACCCGGGATAGCGAAATCGTCGCATACCCCAATGTTAACATTTCACACTTGCCAACCTAAGTTCAATGACCCTAGGTTCAAGTCACCAAGTCTCACCTATGTTCAATGACACTAGGTTTACTTTACATTCTCAACCTAGGTTCCATGACACTAGGTTCCAATCTCATGTTCCAACCTATGTTCAATGACACTAGGTTTACCTTACATATATGCAATCACATAGCAAGTATAACTAATAATGAAATACTTGAATTCATTAACATGCACGATGAGCCCATGGCTCAATTCATCATGATTCTCATTTTGCCAACATGCAAATTCTAGGGTTACATACTTTCACACTATTTTAATTTCAAATGGTTATTTATCCTAGTCATGGAAGTGACCTAATCACTTCGGTAAACACAAACCCACCTCAAGAGCTTCCAAGTCTCGAATTCCTTGAGCTCCTAGGTCACTAAGCCTTGAGTTCTTGCTTCAACCCAAGCTTCTACAAAAAAATGGTTCGTTACTCATTACGAATCCATAAATCAACTCGATACTTGAAATCAATTGTTCTAACATAATTTCCAATGCCTCAATTGCAATTTCCGAAGGTCCAAATAATTTTTAGAACCTCCCATGGCAAAAGCCCCAAATCCACCTAGGGTTTGCATGCATGCAAGCAAAACTCTAGATTTCATGGCCAATCTTCCACCATTTGTGGTCAAGATTGACTAGGGTTTCCAAAAACCTCATAACAAAGGATTAAATCCAAGGTTTGAACCCAAATCATGAGGAACTCACCTTAACCACGAGTTCCCCAAGCTTCTTCTTGCACCAAGAAGCTTCTTCTCCACTTTGGAAACTTTTTCCAAGCTCAATCCACCATTTTCTCCAAGCTTTGGAGAGATCTCTAGAGAGAGAAAGTGAGAGAGGTGGAGAGGAGAAGTAGAGGAGGAAGAAAATGAGAAGGGGAGGGTGTCTCAGCCTTTCATACACCCCCTCTCACATGAAAAGACTAATTTACCCCCCTCACATTTCACTACACACAACCTGCCAAAGCTGGCATTTCGTAGCTCTGTATTCCGGTATCCATATTGGTATACCAGAATACGGGTGTTAGTTCCGGTATGCCACGAAAAATTTCGCAAAACCCGAGAGCTGGATTTTCGGATTCTCCCATCGCATTCTGGTATGTCACAATCCATACCGGAACTAATCACTTCCATTTCGAAATCAACACATCCATACCGGAATCAAGAGAGTTTATTCCGGTTTCAACACTCGATTCCGCAGAACCCGAGAGCTGGCTTTTCAGCTCAACCACGCCATTCCGGTATCAATACATACATACCGGAATGCGCCGCAGAATTCTGCAGTTTGGCATACTAGACTTTTCGAAGTCCGTTTTCGCGCCTCACTTGCGCCGAAAACACTTGTACAAATCCCAAACTTGGCCGAAGCCACTCACATAGCCTCTCATGCCACTTTCCATCGGAACTCCACAATTTGTAGAAGTTCGGTACAACACACTGAAGTTCAGTGTTCTACATTCCTCCCCCTTAAAGAGTGTTTCGACCGCGAAACTAAAATCGTACCTCAGCTGGAATCAGCGAAGAGGTAGAAAAATCGCTCGTTCATCGAGCATTCCAGTTCCCATGTAGCTTCGCGCTCGTCATGATTCGTCCATTGCACCTTTACATAAGGAATTTCACAGTTCCTCAATTTCTTCACCTCGCGTTCCATGATACATAAGGAAAATTCCTCGTAAGTCATATCCTCATGAAGCTCCATAGACACATACTCGAGAACGTGTGCCGGATCATACACATACTTGCAGAGCGTTGATACATGAAACACATTGTGTATCCCCGCAAGTTTCGGCGGTAGGGCAAGCCGATACGCCAAAATCCCACGCACTCTTAAAACCTCATAGGGCCCAATGTAGCGGGGACTCAACTTACCCCGTACACCAAATCGCTTTACCCCTCTCATGGGTGATACTTTCAAGAATATGCGGTCGCCCACCGCGAACTCTAAGTCTCGACGGCGCCTATCCGCATAGCTCTTTTGCCTTGATTGCGCTGTGGATAAGCGTTCACGTGCCAAGCGGACTTTTTCCTCCACTTCACGCAAAACATCCGGTCCTAAGACCCTTCTCTCGCCGACCTCACTCTAATGAATAGGAGAACGACATTTCCTTCCGTACAAGGCTTCAAATGGTGCCATACCGATGCTAGATTGATAGCTATTATTATAAGCGAATTCAGCCATCGGTAAATAAGTAGGCCATGCACCCTTGAAGTCCAACACACACGCTCGCAGCATATCCTCCAAAATTTGAATTGTCCTTTCCGATTGACCGTCAGTTTGAGGATGAAATGCCGAACTGAAATCGAGCCGTGTATCCAAAGCTTCTTGCAAGCTTTTCCAAAAATGCGATGTGAAACGGGGATCTCGATCCGAAACTATCGAGGTCGGGACCCCGTGCAGCCGCATAATCTCGTCCAGGTAGACTTGTGCTAGTTTGTCTCCCGACCAAGTGGTGTGGATTGGCAAAAAGTGTGCCGATTTTGTCAAGCGATCCACCACCACCCAAATCGCGTCGTGGCCACCTTGCGATCGAGGTAGACCCACAACAAAGTCCATTGCTATATTCTCCCACTTCCAAGTTGGAATGGGCAAACCTTACAATTTTCCTGCTGGAAAGCGACACTCGGCCTTCACCTGTTGGCATACCAAACATTGTGCCACGAAGCGCCCAACATCAAGCTTCATCCCCGGTCACCAATAATGCATTTTAAGATCTTTATACATTTTGGTGCCGCCGGGGTGAATCGCATAGGGAGAAGTGTGAGCTTCTTTCAAGATCTCCCCACGAATGTCCTCGACTTTAGGCACACACAATCGATTTCGAAATCGAATGGCGCCCTTCGAGTCCACGTGAAAGTCACCGGCGCGTCCGCTCTCGATAGCACTCCGCACCTTTTGGAGTTCTGGGTCTCAGGATTGCTTTTCTTTTATTTGTTCCAACAAGGTCGGCCAAACCTCGAGATTCATGAGCGTTGCGGGGACGCCCGGGGCCACGACTTCCAAGTCAAACCGGCCCATTTCCTTGATCAACGGCATTTGTCCCGTCATCTCAATTGCAAAGTTCTCCACGGATTTTCGACTGAGCGCATCGGCCACCACATTGGCTCTACCGGGGTGGTACAAGATGGTTAAGTCATAATCCTTTATCAACTCCAACCATCTTCGTTGCCTCAAGTTCAACTCCTTTTGAGTGAATAAATACTTTAAGCTTTTATGATCCGTGTACACCTCACAATGTTCCCCGTACAAGTAGTGTCTCCACAACTTAAGCGCGAAGACCACCGCTGCAAGCTCTAGGTCATGGGTGGGGTAATTCTGCTCATAGCTTTTCAGCTGACGAGAGGCATAAGCTATCACTTGCCCTCTTTGCATAAGCACACACCCAAGACCACGCCGCGATGCATCACTATACACCACAAAGGTCTCCCCCGCAACCGGCAAGGCGAGAATCGGAGCCGACGTCAACCTCTCCTTTAACTCCTTAAAGCTTTGGTCGCATTCCTCACTCCAAATATATTTGGTACCCTTGCGGGTAAGACGCGTTAGTGGACCGGAGATTTTTGAAAATCCCTCCACAAACCGCCGATAGTACCCCGCAAGACCCAAAAAGATTCGCACTTCTGTGACATTGGTCGGGCGAGGCCAATCCTTGATTGCCTCGACTTTCTTAGGGTCCACCGATACTCCGCCCTCAGAAATCACATGACCCAAGAAAGCGACCTCACGAATCCAAAATTCGCACTTCTTTAACTTGGCGAATAACTTGTTCTCTCGAAGAACTCGAAGCACAATCCTTAGATGCTCTTTATGTTCCTCGTCACTCCGAGGGTACACAAGAATGTCATCTATGAACACCACCACAAATCGATCCAGTAGTGGTTTGAATACACGGTTCATTAAGTCCATGAACGCCGCCGGGGCATTCGTAAGCCCGAAAGGCATAACCGTGAACTCATAGTGTCCATACCGTGTCCTAAACGCGGTCTTATGCACATCTTCCGGTTTGATCTTCAATTGGTGATAACCGGACTGCAAATCAATCTTCGAATACACCCGAGACCCGTGCAACTGATCAAACAAGTCATCGATACGGGGTAACGGGTACTTATTCTTGACGGTCACCTTGTTCAACTCACGGTAGGCCACACACAACCGTAGTGAACCGTCCTTCTTACGCACAAATAGAACAGGGGCTCCCCAAGGTGACACACTTGGCTTTACGAAACCCTTGTCCAACAAATCTTGTAGTTGTGCTTTCAATTCTTTTAGCTCCGCCGGTCCCATCCTATACGGAGCTTTAGAAACCGGTGTTGTCCTCGGGAGTAGGTCTATCACAAACTCAACCTCCCGATCCGGTGGCATTCCGGGTAACTCCGCCGGAAACACATCCGGGAACTCTTGGACCACAGGGATGTCCCCGAGCCCCAACACTTCCTTTCGGTCATCCACAATCGTCGCTAAGAAAGCAACGCAACCGCTAGCAATGAGCTTTCTTGCTTGCGACGTGAACACCAACGATGCAAAGAGCGAACTCTTGCACCGACGGTACACAAACTCCTCGTGCCCAGGTTCTTGAAATTTTACTATACGACTCTCACAATCGATAGTAGCGTGATATTTAGAGAGACAATCCATTCCCAGGATTAAGTCATACTCACTCATTCTATCCAGCACCAGCAAATCAGCTGGCATGATCCAATTTTCAATCCTTACTGGACAGTTAACACACGCTTGATGTACACAAAAGGTGTGTTCTAGCACTTGCACAGTTCTCGCATGTGTGGCTTCTATAATTTCTATTCCATGTGTAGTAGCAAATGATCGAGCAATGAATGAATGCGATGCTCCGGTATCAAACAAAGCTCTACATCGAATGCCATTAACCAACACAATACCTGCCACGACGTCATCCGGGACAGAAGGCTCCTCCACCTGTGAGGCGAACACACGTCCACTAGGCGCCGGCCGCTGTCCCTCAACTGGTTTCGGTAGCGGAATACGGCCTGCCGACATCGCCGCGGGTGGGATGCCCGCAAGCTGCCTCGGTGATGCGAACGCCGATGCCGACGACGGTGCCCGGTCATCACCCATCGGGCAATCTGTCACGCCCCGGGCTAGTTTTAGAAGCGGAAAAAAAAACGTGCCAATTTTTTTTTGAAAGCCTAGCCCGCGCCACGTGCAGACCCGCCACAAATACAGGGTCCACTGCACATACGGACAGAGCCTCTCCTGTATTTGCACGGCGTACACAACAAGCAACAGGATCACAACCACCATTCATTCATCACAACAACACAACAGCTCAATAAGATTCATACAGCTAACAGTCCTTAAACCTGTATGAATCTAAGCAAGTCCTTAGGCGAAGGATGATGCGATGCACAAACAACAGATCATTCTAGAAAATTGCTCCTTACCCAGAAGCTTTATTTTGAAACCCTAATATCAAATATTCAAGAATCATTTGAAAACCGTTCTCCACACGAGAACTCTCTTTTGAAATCTCAAAAGTCGATCGATCGAAAATTCATTTGAAAACTGTTTTCCACACGGAAACCTTTATTTGCAAACGCTACCACGAGGGGTAGAAAACCAAGATGTGCGACATAAAGTAACAATGATAGATCTAAAGCATCAGCATCCAATAAGTCTAAGCATGCAATCCACACATGAATACTAAACCAAATCCATAATATCTAAGCATGCAAGAAATCACATCCAAAATATAATTGTACCAAAACCATAGCATGCTAGACAAAATAACCATAGTGTAACTGAACCATATCCATAACTAACTGATAGAGGATAAGGGTAATAACCAAATCTGGACAGGGAAGCCTCACAGGTCGGGACCTCTAGTACCACTAACTAGGCGTGCCTCGCTGCGTCCCGACTCTCACCACCCTGCTCACCTGAAAACAACAACGAGGGCGGGGGGTGAGGACATATAAACATGTCTCCTCTCCCAGTGGGTACCGCAAGCCGACGAAGGCGAGGTGTACACACCGGCACGAGGGTCAACAAAAAGATAGATAAGGTAAACAGTAGCACAAGTAAGTATGAGGCTGACATACAACTGAACAACTATGCTACTGTAAGCAACTAGTATATGCATCAATGGAGATAACTACAAAGTATACCCAATCACCACCAGGCCACAGGGATCCGCACTGCAGACCACTGGCACTGGCACTGTCACAACCTGCTCATCTCTCGGCACATAAACCTTCTGGACGCACTTCATCAAGGCTCACGGGTCGGAACAACTCAACGACCCTTTTCCGGAAAAGAACATCCCCAGGCGGTGGATCAGACCGCTGGTGTACGTGAAGTGCTAGAAGAGCTGTGACGATCGATGCGAATGCTCAATCCACAGAACGGCAACGAGCCGTGAAGCAACTAATAAACCACAACGAGGATCGCTCGGAACAACAGGCGATCACTACCGACCAACTGGGTCGTCTCAATAATCATGCAAACCACAACTACTCTACTATCCAAGCACACATAAGTAGAGTCAACGGGAGTCAAGTGAACTAATAACTGAAATGCAAGAGAAGGGATAGAAAGGTATCACCGTAGTCTACTGAACCGACTTCGGATCGAAGTACCCACCTGCAGGAAAGCTAGAGCCTAAACACAAAGTCCACCAAGTCGACACTAAACACAAAGCTCTCACATCCCGAAACTGACGGATCGCCCGGAAATCCCACCGGGACGATCCCGAAACCACACTAAGCCCCACAGGGGTACCAACAGCCAACCAAGTCCTCCGCTGTCCCCCAATCACACAAAACGAGGTGGCAGGACAGCGAGCACAAGCTCGGGGTGCCACGAACACAAACACACCCGAAAAGGCTCCCCGGGTTCCCGAAAAATGCCGAATTGGCACCGGAACCCATCGTCACTCATCCGCTGTCCTCGGAACTTCGGGACAGCGATGAGGAACAGCCAACAAGGCTAAATAATGAAGCCATGTCACTTGCGAAAATAGCAAGTGAGTCGCACGACTAAAAACACGCGTTTCGCCGACTATTTCATCGAAAAACGCACCGAAAATAAATCCGGATCTCCGCGAAGGGCGAAGGGGTTGGACAATCAGTCCTCAGGGTCTCAAGGGTCATGCCCTTGCTGCCCGCAGTGTCGCAACGCTGCCACAAACACCAAAGTCCCAAAACAAGCAACGATTACATACATAACAAGCGTAAATAAGGCCGTTCGAGCAATCCGTACGTCCGCACGACCTTCCGCAAGCACCAGCGGATAGGTAACGACGTAACGGAGGCCGTGCTCACAGCCCCACTGCAACAGAACCAGTCGCAAGACCAGAAAACCCATAAAAACAGTGCTCACATGCGAAGAAATTGCTCGACAAAGGCCGAACAGCGAAACGGCTCACCCAAACCGAAAACTAAGGTGAGCATGATGATCAGCGCGTCGCCGCGAT
The DNA here is from genome assembly GCA_016920855.1 of Puya raimondii. Lineage (NCBI taxonomy): Eukaryota > Viridiplantae > Streptophyta > Magnoliopsida > Poales > Bromeliaceae > Puya > Puya raimondii. The sequence continues at coordinate 53,668,410 of JABWPP010000049.1, forward strand.
CATCGTGCTCACCTTCCTGGGCTTCGGGAGGCAACAGATAGCCCAAACACAAACATGCGGCCCAAACCAAGCAAAAGAAGACCCTGGCCGGAGCAGCAAGCTCCGGCCGGCTGCCGGCCGACATGCACGGCCAGCGTCGGCCAGGGTCGGATGCGGGGGAGGTGAGGAAGAGAATGCTCACCTCAGCCGGCGGCGGAAAGCGGCGGCGGCGGCGCGGGGAGAAGGGGAGCTCGGGTTTGCTAGGGCACGGCGGCGCGGCAACGGACGGCGACGGCGGCCGGCGGCGACTCGAGCACCGGCAAGAGGAGGTCACCGGACGTCGGCCTTCTGGTGACCGCGACAGTAAAGACCGGCGGTGGCGGCGGCGGAGGGAGTTCGGCCGCGGCTGCCCTAGCTGCCCCAGCTGAACCCACGGCGGCTGCGGCGGCGCTCCGGCGGCACGGCGACGGCCAGGGAAGAAGGCGACGGCGCCGGAGGTCCCGTGGGTAGCGGCGCGCACTCTCCAAGGCGGCGGGAGGCGGCGGCAGCTCGGGTCCAGCAACCCCGGCCTGCTGCTGCCCTAACAACAGCTGGCAGCAGCTCGGCGGTGGCTCCCGGCGGTTCCCGGCGGCAGGGCACGTCGCCGGCGGTCGTGCCACCTCAGTGGAGCACAAGCGTGGGTTCCCCCTGGGTGCACACCGTAGGGAAGGAGAAGAAGAAGAAGAAGAAGAAGAAGATGGAGAAGAAGGGTTGGCCGGGGATGCGCCGGCCAGGGGGTGGTCGGCGGTGGCCGGCGGCGCACGGGGAGGTGGCAGAGGAGCTGGGGAGAGGGGAACCCTGTGCTGGGAGCTGAGGGAGAAGGAAGAAAAGGGATCTCTCTCACTCTCTCCACTCACACACACACAAGTCACATGTACACACATGTACATTTGCACAAAAGCCCCTCAAACAAAGAAAATATTCCCTGGGTCCCTCACAGCAAGCACAAAATGCCCAGACACCCCTCCACAAGCAATCTCACGCAAAACTGTGCGTGAAACAGGGTCCGGATCGCGAAACCAAAAAATGTACAATTCGACCTCTCAGCGAAGAACATGGAATAACTTTTGATCCATTCGTCGCATGTCAAAACGGATCACGCCATCGCGTTCAGCACTGCTGAGACATCGAATCTACCATTTTGGATCGTTAGAAATGGACTCCGGATTGCGCCGTTAAGCCGTTCACTCTCCGCAACAAAACTTAAACACTAAAAATACATATAATACATAACATACACATATATATATACACTTATACAGATATATATACGTATACAGATCAAATACACAGTAACAGGGGAGAGGAACACAGAATTCAAATTTTCAAAATTCGAATTCTCACACAATCAAACCGCATATGTCCCGGCTGTCCGCACTTATATCACCGGCCCTCACGATAATCACACTGATGAGGGTTGTGGGGGCCGCTACAGATCGGGCACCGGTTCAAGGGTCGATTCTGCTGAGACCCTCGAGATCGGTTCCGCGACTGCGAGTGCTTCTGGGGCCGCTTGGAGCTAGACTGACCCCCCGAGCCACCCGCCGAACGCTTCTTTCCTTTCTCATTGTCCTTCTCTTTCTCTCTCTCCTAAGATTCGCGCTCCTCGCGCGCACATGCATTCCCGTGCTCCACCCAAAGAGCACGGCCCAAGACCTCCGCAAAGGTCTGCAGCTTGAAGGCGTGAACCGCCCGAAAGATCTCCGGTCGAAGCCCACGCACAAAGCAATCGACTTTGTCCAATTCTCCGCGGACCACGTGCGAAACACAATTAATGATATACGAGAACTCCCTCTCGTACTCCCGCACGGTTCGATTTCCTTGCTTCGATTTTCGAAACTTCTTCTGAAGCTTCCTTTTCTCACTATCGGGAAAGTAGGCGGCGAACACCAAACCCCGAAACTCCTCCCAAGTAGGTGGCGGAAGGCTAGAGAGTCGATTACGCTTGACTCCCTTCCACCACACCTTCGCCAAACGCTCCAAACAATGAGCGGCGAGGTGTACCTTGTCCCTCTCCAAGATATACAGATCCTCGAAGAGCATCTCCAACGCATCGATCCACATCTCCACGATCCATGGATCCGCGTTCTCCCCATCGAATGTCGGAGGGTTGAACCGCTTAAACGTCATGAGAGCCGCAAGTGCGCGCTCCCGCTCTGCATCCCCCGCCGCGGGATCAGGCATAGGAGCACCCGACCGATCAGCCCCAATCGATGGTGTTGGTGGCGCCACAGCCGGCGCCGTTGCCACCCCCTCTGCCAGTGCTGAAGCAGAGACCGGAGGTGCACCCGGTCTCTCCTACCCAGTCGCAGCCGCTCGCTGCGCCATCTCGTCCTGGAGCTTTTTAATCTGCTCCTCCTGTCGCTGCATGGATTCGGCCTGTCGCCGAACCACGCCCAACAACTCGGTCAACTGTTCGCGAAGACCCGTGTCCTCGCCCTCCCCGAGTTGTTCGGGGGCCGCGCTCGATCCCCCAAGCCCAGCCCTCGTAGAAGGCCTTCCACGTACCATTGTTTCCTGAAAACACAACGACCTTGGTCATTTCATGACATTCAAGGTCATTTACAACATAACATTTCACGAAAATAAACGTGAACCCAATCTAGGCGAAAGTCACACAAGGGCTCTTATTCCCCTCACTAGATTTCATGTTGTCGGCCGCCATCATGAACTCTCTTGGTGAAGAATAAGACACACCTCGAATCTACCTCTACTTCCAATTAGAGGTATAAGGACATAACCCAATCACTTATCTTTCGCCACAATCAAAGATCTCGTCACTCACGAGCCTACACTCCTAGGGTCTTTTCCATCCTAGGATTTCTTAGGTCCACCTAGACCGTTTCTACGCTCTGATACCACCTTAGTCTGTCACGCCCCGTCGGACCTCTAACACCAAATAGGTGGAAAGGATAAACCACACGGGCGCATGCCCCAGACCCGCCGAACGGATAGAGTCTCCCCTACCCGCCCAAGGCGTCACAACACAAGCATTTCCACGATGTTCCAACTAGGAACGGAGTACAAGAGTTGCACAAGGAAAGTATCAACATAAAGAAGTTCTACTTCTATTGTATCACATTTGCACATTAATACATGCCCAATTTTTCTTTTCCTTCATTCCTATTTCATACATCAAGTTCCAAAACTATGGAATTACAAGTTGTATACATTTAATAAAAACCCCTATGCTACCATTGTCCAAAACTCGGGGTACAACTACACATAACACCAAAATGGAAGGGCCGCTATCTACAGAGCTAAACCCTTGCCTCGCTCCGCCGCCTCACTCGCGGAAGGACCTGAAAAACGTGGGGTGAGAACTATAAACATAGTTTCCAGTGGGTAAGGCCACCCAAGAGAGAAGCTCGACCCACCAGGTCCAAAGAAACACCATAAGCATGAGTTAGATTTCAATTAACTATGCATACAAATATTTACATGCTTGTAAATAAACATAAAGGATGCAACCAAATAAAATGACAACTTTTATTTTCTCCTAGGTTCATCCTATATCTCACATTGTCCAAGTTCGACTACCTTTTATTTATTTATGGTGTCGGAATCGCCGCATCACCAATTTGGTTCTCAATCAAAGCGGAATCGCCGCAAGTATTGGACTCCGGGCAATGGAATCGCCATCCCCATCACGGTCCCGACCTCCAAGGAGTGAAATCGTCATCTCCTTATTCGGGTAGCGGAATCGCCGCATACCCGGGATAGCGAAATCGTCGCGTACCCTAATGTTTTCTCTTTACACAATATAGTGTTGGGCACCGGGCAATGGAATCGCCATCCCCATCATGGTCCCAACTTCCAAGGAGTGAAATCGTCATCTCCTTATTCGGGTAGCGGAATCGCCGCATACCCGGGATAGCGAAATCGTCACGTACCCCAACTCGTCTCCGCCATCACGTGGCTCGGGTAGCGAAATTGTCGCATACCCGGGATAGCGAAATCGTCGCATACCCCAATGTTCACATTTCACACTTGCCAACCTAAGTTCAATGGCCCTAGGTTCAAGTCACCAAGTCTCACCTATGTTCAATGACACTAGGTTTACTTTACATTCTCAACCTAGGTTCCATGACACTAGGTTCCAATCTCATGTTCCAACCTATGTTCAATGACACTAGGTTTATCTTACATATATGCACTCACATAGCAAGTATAACTAATAATGAAATGCTTGAATTCATTAACATGCACGATGAGCCCATGGCTCAATTCATCATGATTCTCATTTTGCCAACATGCAAATTCTAGGGTTACATACTTTCACACCATTTTAATTTCAAATGGTTATTTACCCTAGACATGAAAGTAACCTAATCACTTCGGTAAACACAAACCCACCTCAAGAGCTTCCAAGTCTCAAATTCCTTGAGCTCCTAGGTCACTAAGCCTTGAGTTCTTGGTTCAACCCAAGCTTCTACAAGAAAATGGTTCGTTACTCATTACGAATCCATAAATCAACTCGATACTTGAAATAAATTATTCTAACATGATTTTCAATGCCTCAATTGCAATTCCCGAAGGTCCAAATAATTTTTAGAACCTCCCATGGCAAAAGCCCCAAATCCACCTAGGTTTTGCATGCATGCAAGCCAAACTCTAGATTTCATGGCCAATCTTCCACCATTTGTGGTCAAGATTGCCTAGGGTTTCCAAAAACCTCATAACAAAGGATTAAATCCAAGGTTTGAACCCAAATCATGAGGAACTCACCTTAACCACGAGTTCCCCAAGCTTCTTCTTGCACCAAGAAGCTTCTTCTCCACTTTGGAAACCTTTTCCAAGCTCAATCCACCCTTTTCTCCAAGCTTTGGAGAGATCTCTAGAGAGAGAAAGTGAGAGAGGTGGAGAGGAGAAGTAGAGGAGGAAGAAAATGAGAAGGGGAGGGTGTCTCAGCCTTTCATACACCCCCTCTCACATGAAAAGTCTAATTTACCCCCCTCACATTTCACTACACACAGCCTGCCAAAGCTGGCATTTCGTAGCTCTGTATTTCGGTATCCATACTGGTATACCGGAATACGGGTGTTAGTTCTGGTATGCCACCAAAAATTTTGCAAAATCCGAGAGCTGGATTTTCGGATTCTCCCATCGCATTCCGGTATGTCACAATCCATATCGGAACTAATCACTTCCATTCCGGAATCAACACATCCATACCGGAATCAAGTGAGTTTATTCCAGTTTCAACACTCGATTCCGCAGAACCCGAGAGCTGGCTTTTCAGCTCAACAACGCCATTCTGGTATCAACACATACATACCGAAATGCGCCGCAGAATTCTGCAGTTTGGCATACTTGACTTTTCGAAGTCCGTTTTCGCGCCTCACTTGCGCCGAAAACACTTGTACAAATCCCAAACTTGGCTGAAGCCACTCACATAGCCTTTCATACCACTTTCCATCGGAACTCCACAATTTGTAGAGATTCGGTACAACACACTGAAGTTCAGTGTTCTACACTAGGGATCGTAGTAAGAGAGTAACGTCTAGTTAGAGCCGGCCCGACCGAGCATTCATAGAGGTGGGTCTGATGCACCTTTCATTTTGCGTGTAGATGAGAGAGGTGTACATATATTTATTCTTATTAGCCTTCATGAGATGTACTTGAGGTACTTTTGGGATGTACCATTTTGAGGATGGCATATGAGATTTGCAGTGCTCCTTGTATTTTGGAGTTATTTTGGGAGGAGCTTGTGTATGATGTATATCTTTCTAGTTTAGTTTATATTACTTGTTTTGGTCACCTTGTTTAGGATGCCTTTGTGAAATATTCGTTGTAGACACCTTCTGTATAACGGAGGGCACCTTGTATATACGGCAGGTCTCTGCACGTGCCGAATAAGCTTCCACTGGGGCCTAGGGCGTGACAGATTAGGTTGGTATTAGAGCCTAGGGTTGAGTTCTAGTGGATCTAGCAAACCTTAGGCCGGTTTTGGACTAAGGGACTAGGAACGTGTGAGATGGGGTCTTTATGACAGATAGCGAAAGTATTACAATTTGGTCTTGTTGATGTCTCTAATAGAGTTTTGGAGTACGACCGAAGTGGTTGCATCTTCTATTTCCTTGGATGTTTAGGTTGACGGCCGATAACATAACATCAGGAAATGGTTGAAGCACACTTCACTTACTTTCGCATTATTAGGATTTATATTATGTTGAGCGGGGATACTCTTGATTAAGTTGTATTAACATCGGGTTGTGGTGAATGTTGCATATTAGAATGCCAATGACGCGCTCCATGACGGCCGTGCGGAGACATCCACAACCTTTGGATCCAGTGAGGTCCTAGCTGAGGGAGCAATTGGCCATGTTGGCCGATGTAGTGGAGCGATAATCGTTCGCGGTGCAACAGCAAGCCGAGGCTGCATGCCGACAAGAGGCAAGGATGAAGCGGCTGGAGGACTTACTGATCCAACAGCCTACATCAAGGGCAAGTCAGCACCCCTCACCGCCAGTGCAGCAGCCAGTGTAGGGGGGAGGAGCGACAGCGGCCACTCAATCAGCGATGCTTGAGACTTCTCACACTACTCCGAGCGACAAGTGCAACGAGGAGACCTCTATGACACCACCTGTCCAGGCTTCACCAGCGAGGACCATTTTACCGACCATGATTTCGGGGGTTGAGCGGGAGTGGCTTATGGCCCAATTGAAGTGAGTTTGGGAATGCAAGCCCTGAAATTTTATGGCAAGAAAGTGGATCTGTGGATTGTGGAGAAGTGAATTCTTCATATGGAGAAGTTGTTCCACGACACCTTTGTTGAGGACGGGGATCGAGTTTGGTTGGCAACTCATCATTTGGAGGGCGAGGCTTATCAGTGGTGGGCAAACATCCGAGATGATCCTAACACTGACATGGATGCGACCAGATGGAATAGGTTCAATGGCATTGCTCTCCATAATGTACTTTCCTCATAGCGTCGAGAGACAAGTGGAACGCGACCTTCACAACTTGCGATAGGGGAATAGGACAATGGCGGAGTAATGTATATGTTAATGTGACTTTCATCCATGTATACTGCACTAGTAGTAACCAACATGTGAGAAGAGGTATAGTACTTGACACTAGTTTATATTCACATACCACCTACACTATGGAGATTTATTACTCTGGTTGGTTTGTTGTTGTTATCATCAGTTAAAGGATGTTGATTGCTCAGGGTAGGGTAAGATCACTTTATGCCCGAGCTGTGGGCTGATGATTGTTAGTTTATCAGTTGATAGACTGGTTAGTGGTTCGTGATCTGCTTTGGGTGATACGATGGTTTCGAATTGTTGGGTTACACTCCGGATTGTACCAAGGGCATGTGGATAGTATGATTTATGATATGGTTGATCATTAATTTATGTTGACTACAGCCTGCATGACCGATATTGAGCTTGACACAGATACGCGATGTATACTTGGTGGAGTCGCGCCCCTTGAGTGCCGCTCCGGAATCTCGTTTTAGCGTTGATATTGCAGCAGCCCTGGTGGGCGACCTACATTTTAATGGGTCACCTACAAAATTGGTGCCATTGTAGTAGGTAGGCGCAGGCTTCATCGCACTCGCGAGTTGGTCAATGAGATTAGATTATGTTGAGAGTACTCTGTAGTTAGTTGATACATACATTCATCAGTTCTATCCCGAGTATCTGTAGTATAGAGGCATGGTAGCTATAGACTTTATTTCCAACTTACACATAAACTGTTGTACAGTAGATTATCACTTTCCTTTATGCCTCTACTAGACCTAGTGGGTAAGCCGTTGTCGTCGGTGACGGTGTCTACTGAGAACTACTTAGTAGTTCTCACGCCCTTTATTATTATCTTTTCTGTTTCAGAGCCATCCGTGCCTATTGCTGCTTCTGACCGAGGTAAGGGAATCGCGGGATAGTTAGTACCTCCTACCCGAGCTGGATGAATTAGTGGAGCAACCAATAGCACTAGTTTTTTATAGAGCATATTTTACATACTCGAACTGGCAAAGCCAGCTGTATTGTGTTTTCTTTCAGTTGTGAGAGGTGTTGTTGTACTTTTTGATCATATATGTGAAGTATGGTTTAATTTATGCTTTAATTTATCTTGTTCCGGTTCTAATATCTATAGTAGTTGTAGCTTTTAAGTTATAATTTGTAGATTTAGACGCTTCGTTTGTGTGGAACTTCTCGTGCATGCGGTGGATCTCTTGGCGAGCCCGGATTCGCGCCGTAATCCGGGGCATGACATTTAATAGATACTTCAAGTGGTGAGGCGCAGGACGTGGTGTGAGGACGTGATAGTTAAATTGCTTTGTAGCGCGACCCATGGTACTTCTTCAGGAGTTCTCAAGTAGTCTAGTTTTGATATTTGTTTATTATCAGTTATGATGATTTATACTTGGAAGGTTCATTGCATACTGTAATGTTTTGTCATTTGACGATTCTGTGTTGATTTTGAGTTGCTTTCAAAGTAGTCGAGTGGTTTTTGTCCTTTTAAAATGTAATTGTAAGTCTTCTCGTATCGATCGTGATTTTCAGAATATTTTCATGAAAATGGAGATTGGAAGAGATTTTCTTTTTATTGTGGATAAATGAGGAGACTGTATTTGTTGTATGGAGGAGATATGGAGGGATTTATGTCTGTAAAATTTTAGAGGAGAAAGCGTCACCACTGTATCATGTAGTGTAGGTCAATGATTGTCTGACTGAAATATCTTATGTGTTTAATACATATGTAGTTCACTGAGTAGTGATGAGATTGTGTATCATTGTTGTGTACCAGACGTCGTGCATGTGTAGAAGAGATTTTGTTCTTGTGAAGAGAGAATCTTTTATACATGGAATGGATTAATTTGTTGACATCTTGGGTCAAGCTCGACTTGTGCTACTCTAAGTATTGAAAAAAAAAGAAAAAATCTACATCTTTTAAGGAGAAAGTCTTGGTGCGTGACAACTGTTAAACATTTTACAATCAAAATGTCTTTTGTGTGAGGTATGTGCATTGTATAAATAAAATTAAAAAATAATTAAATCTTGAGGTAATGTTTAATGCTAATGTGAACAGTCAGATGTCAACTGCATTTAATTAACTGATTTGTCAAAAATAACAATGGGACTTGATTGCCTTATTACGTAAACTATAGATCTTTTATTTGCAAAATTTTAATGTGTAAATAAAAATTAAATTAGCGCCTAGTGCAAACTTCAGGGACTGAAAATGAAACTAATACTACTTTTTCTTTATGGAATCAATAAAACTGTTTTAGTTCTATGTATTTTGCAGTAATGGAGAGTCACCGAGAATGCTTATAAAAAGTTGAAAGATGCGATGTACCATTATTACTGTTCATGATTAGCACTTTTGTGCCGAGATGAGCGCATTAAATGCAGTGTACTAGGAAAATGGTATCTACAGAAGGAAAATTTTCCTATATGCCCTTTAAAAGTGTATAATTACATAAATGTCCCTTTAAACACCCTCTTGTGCAAAAATCTTTCCAAAATAACCTTAATTACATGCTACTTTTCGTCCAAAGTTAAGTTAATATTGATTAAATTTTCTATTTTACCAGTAGTCACTTATCAAATATAGTTTCATAAGTACCTTTTAAGTTAAAATATGTCCTAAAAATTAAGAAACGTGTTTTTATGAACTAAACTAAAACAGACTTTGAGTTCAAAATGAACGTAAAAAAAACAAACTAAAAATTCTATTAAATATGAAGAAACTCAAATAAAATGGTTAAACAGTTTAGAACTAAAAACTAAGCCAAATAATTCATTATGTTAAAAACTGAGCTATCTAAACTAATATAAAGTCTTAACTAACTCATTTACTGCATATCATAAAAAAATATTACTTAGAAAATTTTAAGAAAAAATACCTGTACAGTATATTAAGTAATTATTAGTATCTATATTTAATCTAATAAGTGAAAAAATAAATAAAGTTAAGGGGGCTAAATCACAAGGATCCACAGCTGAGGGGATCTTCATATACTTTTAGGGCCTGTTTGGATGCCCTTTTTTTTGAAGCATAGTTTACCTATGTTATGAGTATAGGAATATTTTCCTATAGGGTGTTTGGATGATATAAAAATGCACTAATTTATTGGAGTATAGTTTAACTATACCCTAAAAAACAGGATAAAAGTAAAATCCAAAAATTTCTCCTAAAAAAAAACTCCATTCTCCCTCTCCCAAGCCCGATCTAATCCTCCCCACTTCCATCCTCTCCAAACCCTCCCATCGTCGCCCCCCGCTCACTTCGGCTGCACCCTCCGCCGTCGCCACCGTCTCCGTCGCCGCTCGGCCGCCGCCTCCACGCCGCGCTCACCTCGGCCACCGTCTCCGTCGCCGCTCGGCCGCCGCCTCCACGCCGCGCTCACCTCGGCCACCGTCTTCGTCGCCGCTCGGCCGCCGCCTCCACTCCGCGCTCACCTCGGCCACCGTCTCCGTCGCCGCTCGGCCGCCGCCTCCACTCCGCGCTCACCTCGGCCACCGTCTCCGTCGCCGCTCAGCCGCCGCCTCCACGCCGCGCTCACCTCGGCCACCGTCTCCGTCGCCGCTCGGCCGCCGCCTCCACTCCGCGCTCACCACGGCCACCGTCTTCGTCGCCGCTCGGCCGCCGCCTCCACTCCGCGCTCACCTCGACCACCATCTCCACAACTGCAGTCACCTCGGCTGCGGCTGCCGCCGACATCGAGTTCTTGCCTCACTCATCTTTCGACGCTGTACCCTCGCGATCCCTCACCCGCCGCCCTTCGCCTTGCGATGGTCGGAGAGGCGCCGCAACATTTTCCCCCTCCATCAGGTTCACCCACTGAAGGCATGAGTTTGATTTGATTACTATCCTTACAACACTCACTTTGCAATCTAAGCTAAGAGAAAAGTGCATATCGGATGTTTCATCATCATTTGCCATTGGATGAACAAAATTCATAAACTCAAATTCCTCTTCTTCTCTTCTCCTCAATAGAAGAAGTGCAAGATTATTATTATCCATAGTTTGCTATTGTAGAGATATAGCGAAAAGAATATAAGAATTAATTAGTTATGTGATTGTGAGAATTTTGATTCCTTTAAATAGACTTTGATAGTATAAGAAGCTTAATACATTTCTCCAACGACTAGTTTTTGGATTTTAGAGCTCTCCAACGGCTAGTTTTTTTGATTTTCGAGCTCTCCAACGGCTAGTTTTTTTGATTTTCGAGCTCTCTAACGGCTAGTATTTGAAATTTTAGTTCACCAACTTGGCTAGTTTTTAAAATTTTGAGTGAACATATTGATAGTTTAAAATCATAATTTTTTAATTTTAAATTACTATTTAAATTTAGATATCTTTAATATATTAACTTTTTAATTAAAGCCATTTAATATTTAATAATTTAAATTTAAAGTCCATAATGACTAATTTTTGAACTAAGTCAGAAATCCTGTGGAATTATATAGTATGTATCCAAACAGCTTGTAAAATAAAATCGTGGAATGTTTTTAGAGTTACAGGATTCTCCATTTCATCAAAGCCAAAACCATGGTATTTAAACTCCATGGAGTTTTTTTTACTGCGCATCCAAACAGGCCCTTATTGAAATATGTTTGTAAGGAATTATATGTTTAAAAGATTAATTTTGGGGTAACCATATTTAATTATAACAGTATTTAGAATATTTTTAAATTTTAGAAGGGTATAAAAGAAACTAATTCCTAAATTTTTACCTACTTAAACTACTCTAATGGAAAATGCTCAAAATTAGGGCTGAAATGGTAGCATCCTATGTTAAGAAATGTATTGAAATGGGTGTTAAACTGATAGAGATCTATGGGCATTAATGAGGAGGGTTTTGTGAAACATACCTGACATTTGGAGGATTATTCATGAAATTTCGAAAATTGAAAGGGCACCACAGTATTTCAGAACTTCAGGAAGGGCAGAGTGAAATTAGCCCTTCATAGAAGGTTAATTAGGTGACTCTTTTGATGGACAGTTAATGTTACGGATATTTATTGCTAATTCTGATTTTTAGAGCGATATTGCTGATCATGTTCTCCGCTTCAAAGGAGTATTTAAAAAATTACCATTCCTCAGAAGGGTATTAGTGAAATTATTCGTACTTGATAAAGGTATGAGCATATATGCTACAACCTGTTTTGGGTTGTAATCCTACAACCTGACTCATCCAAAAGTATATATGCTTTTGTATACGGCTAAATTACACTTTTGGTGCCCAAACAACAAGTCGCGTGACACTTTAGTCGTTAAGCTTGAAAAATCTTGATATTCATGATTTGCTACGATAGCATATTCATCTACTAGCATTTTTTAATTGTCTTCCCAATGGTCTTGGTTGGATGTCGGTATAAGTTATTCATGTAACTAATTTAATATAAAAATTTTCTCATATAATTGGAAGGTAGAAATTTAATTTTTACTCCTGAAAAAATCTGAGCAAGATATATATATATATATATATATATATATATATATATATATATATATATTTCACCCACGAGTGGATTTACCTCATTCCCAAAAAAAAAATTAAAGGCCTAAAGTGCTATTTCATTCAAGATAGTTGACTACACTCTCAACTACTAATCATAATAAAAAGTTCTCATATGGAAGGGAATATTAACCAATAATTTATTTCGACGTTCAAAGAGAGCCAAAAGTTAATTTAAGGTCGAACATGATATCCATTCTAAATATTTATTCTTAATTATTTCTCCCCTCCTAAATACATACTTTTGGATAAATTGAAGAAATATACTGAATAAAATATTCATACATCTGAATAAAATATTTATGTATTCAAACAAAATCTTAAACTGCACTGCTTGATGTTGAGTTCCCTACGAAGAAGGAAACAGATAATAAAAATAACATTAAAATCCCCGCTTGGTTGGCTGGTTATCGATCATAATTGCACCGACAATCCATGCGTGCAAATACATTTGCAGCCTGCCGTAAACTTCACCAACCCAAAATTTAAAATTTGAGAATTTAAATTTAAAAATTTGAAAATTAAAATTAAAATTTTAAGTTTATATTTAAAATTTTAAATTCAAAATTCAAAATTCAAAATTTTAAATTAAAATTTTTTAAAATGACGTATTGAAAGGGTTTCTAGAGTTAGAGAGGTAAACTTGTAATTTACACAATATGCAAGATTACTTATCTTCAGTAATGCAAGATAGACCCTCCCCCGCTCGGTAATATTTTCGATGTAATCTTACACCTTTGTAATGCTGCAATACCGAGCAGATTACATACTGGATGACCCAAACACAGTAATCATGGCAGGATTGCCTGTAATCCTGCCAGGATAACCCGAACCAAACGAGCCCTTAGTTCTATGCATGATTAATTGTGTGTTTCATCAGATTTATTAAAACAAGGTAATTTAATTTTTAGCTTATATATGGTTTGCTCTTTCTCTTTGTGCGTGCAGCTTGAATGGGGGCGTACAATAACTATTCATAAATAGGGATCTTCGTGGAATCCTGCTGTCATTCTGTCTGATTAGTATTTAATATGGTACTTAAAGAGTGACCATTTGTGCATGAAAACAGCATCTTTGATTAACGTCCATATACATCCATTTGCATAAAAACAAAAAGTCGCAGACGTGATAATAGCACATATACCCTCATTAGGATGAGCCAAAAGAGATTATGCAAGCAGTGTCCTATTAATTATGTGGCATGTGATTTGATCGTACCAGCAATTAATGCTTCATATGGATTTTTTATATATATGCTTGATGCTTGCCGACTAATCAAATGTTGGAAAAAAATATTGCCCGGAATTCGTGTTGGAGATACAAGATGACATTAATTCTCTATGCAACTAATACTCATAAAAATAATGAAAAAATAGGCAAAGCTAATTTTAGAAGCAGAATATTTCATTAACTGTATGATGAAAACTGAAGTACAAGCTCCTATTTTATAAGCATTGTTGGCAAATCATGTTGCCACATTTCTAGCTCCCATGAACCCAATTAAGTTTCCATTACTAACAAACCACTAACTCACTACTTCCTACAAAATAGTAACTAACACCTAAAAATACATTGACCGTCCCTAGCGCAAGTGGCAAAGGGCTTGGTGGTTGATACCCGGGGTCCCAAATTCGAAACTTAGTTGCTTCACATTTTCAGCTAAGTTTATTTTAAAAAATAATAAACTAACCGGGTAGTATACTACCTTTCTCTCTCTCAAAAAAAAAAAAAACCTAAAGACACTCCACTAGTAGATCATGGAGAATATTTCCATGGACCATATCTCCTAAATTCTAAACCACTTTGATGTAATAACCGCAAAATTTGAATATTTTATAATTTGAATTATTTAAATTCAAATTGGTGAAATTAAGTTGAATTTATATTCAAAAATTTGAGAAAGAGAGAGGGTTATTTTCGTGAATCTGCGACCATTTTTGACGAAAAAAATTTGGTGTTCTAACGGTTCGGCAGTGCCGGAAGTCCTGGTGCGGTTCGGCACGTCGATGCAAACAAAAGCATGAAAACTTAAGAGATAATCATAATGCAAAAAGAGTTTTTATAGAAAAACCCCAATATATATTTTATTAATTGATTTGCACAAAATTGCATGTGGAGGGGCTATATTGCATATTACGCGCACCAGTAGGGGCAAATTTTTAAAAATAAATGCTTGAGGGACTTACACACGATTTTGTCAAATCCCATATTATAGAATATATCCTAGGGTTTCCACCAACCCTATTCTCCCTCTTTTCCTCCCTCTACCCCAAGAGCAATAGCAGCCTATCACACCCTGGGCCCCAGCGGAAGGCTATCCGGCATGTGTGCAGACCCACCAGTCACACCCCCACCCCCCCAAAAAAAAGTATACACAAGACGTCTACAACAAACAAATCAGAAAGATGATATACACATCCTAAACAAGCTGATCGGAGCAGGTAAACGTAAACTACACTATAAAGATGTACATCATACACTAATCTCTCAAGCTTAACATCCAAAATATATGGAACTACATATCACATCTCGCAACATCCCCGCAATCAAGCACATCCAAAAGTATATCTAGTACATCTCATGAAGGGACAACTAAATAAATACATGTACACCTCTCTCAACCACACCTAAAATGAAAGGTGTATCGTGTCCGCCTCTATGAAAGCTTGGTCGGGTCGACTCTAACTAGACGCGACTCTCTTGGTGCGATCCCTAACCTAAACAACAATCAATCAATGGGGGGTGAGAACTATAAACATATAGTTTCTAGTGGGTAACGCCGCTGAGAGGGGCGTACTACTCCACTAGGTGAACTGAGGTATGGATATAGAAACCCCGAAAATATAAAGAGCAGATATGCAATGACTGAAAGTAAAGTAGCTATACTACTGTCATGCCTCTACAAGTAATAACTGAAGGAAGTAGCTCAACTACTATCATGAATGTCACTAATATATATGCATCAACTATGTGTGATGTTCAATGTCAAGTTTAATAAACTTTTACCCAATCATTCAGAAACTTACGCTAGGTACAGTCCTAACTTATGCCATGCCTAATGGTTCCATGGTAGTCAACATTCCCCTGCTAGAAATGAGCCCTGCCATAGCGCCCTACTTCGGTGCCCAATCCCGCATGGGCGAGCATGAGGCTGCGATGGCTAAACTCTGGAGTGTCGGCTTGTAGGGAGCGTCCCTCACAAGCACATACGAACGAGCATAAATGGCAAACAAGTATGGTCTCATGCGTCATGTCTAGAAATAAAAAAACTTGAATACTCGACCCTTTGGTCGTATGCTTGGTTCTTTGACCCCTTTTCATTGTCTCAACTTACATGTAAGGTGAATAGTAACTATTGTTACAAGGTGTTTCATCTATGAATGGCGCATGCATCATGTATCTCTCAACTATATTAAACATAAGAGTATACTACTCATGTCTCAACAAAGTAGATGGCACTACTTACAATGAAGCTAGCTCATGCACAAGATTTATATGTATCATATCTACATATCTCATGACTCTACTATAGAGTATATATGTAATCTTGCCTCATGCTAAAATAATCACAAGTACTCTACTTCGTATGCTAAAGTATGAAATAAACTATATTAAGAGAATAAGAGACATAAAGAGAGTGCACCAATTTTGGATAGGTTGAACCCCACCCGATAGTTGACGAAACTCATTCGTTTCCAAAACAAAGTTGTCCCCCGATTTTCTTTTTACGCCATAAGAAAAATTCTCAAGGGGCTAGACACATCTAAAAACCCTCTCACGAAATTCTCCAAAATTTTCATAGAAAATGAGAGTAAAATTACCTCAGCTGAAGAAATTCTTGTCCAAGCTTCAAATCAAAGCTATAGGGCTTCAATTCCAACCTATATGAGTATCCTAAACATATCAATTTCAAGCTAAAAGCCCAAATTCAAAAATTTCCAAAAATAAACCTTAGTTTTCAAGAAACTATAAATTCTACACTAAATCTCTCAGTTTCTACAAATTAAAGGTACAAGAAGACTTACTAACCTCGAATCAAGATCTAATCCTTGAATCCAAAGATTGAAGATGAAGTTCAAAACCTCCAACAACTCTCCTTCCAAGCCTACGCTCCTCAGTTAGCTCAACAAGGTTCTAATTCCAAGAAGAAAAAAAGAAAAGCTAGCTAAGTGGCATGTGAGGAAAAAGAGAAAGAAAAAGGAAGAAGAATGGAGTAGAAGAGCACTCTACCTTCTCCTAAGCTCTTGCTGTGAACAGCAGTGAAGTGGGAAAGTGGGTAGCCTATAAAGGCTGCCACAATATCCAGTCCCCCAAAAACCAGAAATTACAACCTATGCTAAATAGCAACTTCACCATTGAGTTCCGGTACATAGCTCAAATATTTCGGTTCTGAGGATCTAGTCCTGCAAAACCCGAACGTTGAATTTCTAGATTCCTATTGTGTTCCGGTACAGCCCGAATCAGTATCAGTACGCAGAACATAAGTACCGGTACCCAGCTGAGTTCTGCAAAATCCGAGAGCTGCCCAAACCGTCCTTCTAATGAATTTCGGTACACCTCACTTAGTACCGGTACACAATACCAAAACTACAGTTTTTACAGATTTTGATCTTTGAAGTCTGTTTTCGTGCCAATTAGGCATCGAAAATACTCCTAAGCTCTCTAAACTTAACCAAAATCTCCAGAATAGTACTAAATACTATTTCTCTCACTAAGACTCTGTAATTTGCAAAAGTCTAGTGTGTTACGTCCTCCTCTGCTAAAAAAGAGTTTCCTCCATGAAATTAGAAATCAAATACCTCAATCCACCATCTGAAAGAGATAAGGACAACGCTCCTGTAGCGTGCTCTCTAGCTCCCAAGTAGCCTCGCGCTCCTAATGATTGCTCCAAAGCACTTTTACATAAGGTATCTTGCGATTCTGATGTTTTCTTACTTCGCGAGCGAAAATTCTCACTAGATGCTCCTAGAAGCTCAAATCCTCCCACAACTCTAACAAGGTGAAGTCTACTATATGAGATGGATTGAATACCTACTTCTAGAGTGTCAAAATAGGAAATACATCGTGCACCCTTGATAGGTTTGACGGTAGAGCAAGCCAATATGCTATCGGGCCTACACGCTTCAAAATCTCAAATGGCCCAATGAATTAAGGATTTAACTTTTCTCGAAAACCAAATCTCTTAATTTTCATTGTCGCCAACACATTTAAGAAGACATGATCTCCTACTTGGAGTTCCAATTCACACCGACGTTTATCCGCATGGCTCTTTTGAGGACTTTGTGCTAAAATCAAGCGTTCACGAGCCAGTCGAAGCTTGTCCTCGGCCTCTTGAAGAACAATGGGGCCTAAAATTAATTTCTCTCCCACCTCACTCCAATAGAGAGGTGATCGGTACTTCCTTCCGTAGAGAGCCTCAAATGGCGCCATCTTAATGCTTGCTTGGTAGCTATTGTTCTAAATAAACTCCACCATAGGTAGGTACTGATGCTAACTACTCTGAAAGTCTAAAACACAAGCCCGAGCATGTCCTCTAAAATTTGAATGGTATGCTCTGACTGCCCATCACTTTGCAGGGGGAAGCAGTGTTAAAATCCAACTGTGTGTAAGTTACGGGGACCCCAAGGATCTATCTAGAAGCCATCAATTACCTAGAAGGGGGTGAATAGATATGAAGGCCAAAAACATAAAACTCGATACAATAAAAATAAATGCAAAAAATAAAAATAGCACACCGAGATTTACGTGAAAAAATTCCAATTAGGAGTAAAAAACCCACGGGACCAACACGCGATAACAATCCACTAAGAAATAAAAGATTATAAGGTGATTACCGACTCCATGGACTCAAACCTCTCTTTTATCTTCTTTGGATTTCGCGCAAACCAACGGCTAGTCCATACCCACGCTCGAATCCATGAACGCCCGATTCCGAATCCACGAAACGATCAACTTCCAATCCACGAAGCCTTCAATACGTCGAATTCACGACGCCCACTCGAGTCCACGAGCGCACTCTGTCCGGAGCAAGATGAACAATATTGGTGATGATTTATTGCTTAGAAGAATATTAAAGATCTGAGAGAATAATCTCTAAGTAATTCTCAAATCGATTCTAAAAGAATATTAAGAATTAGGGCACCAAGAATCAATTTGAAAGAAGCTTACTATAAAAGATGAGAAAGACGGCTATCTATAAGCTTCTAGGATTTCAAAAAAATAATTTATGTTTAACTATATTTTAGAGACACCCCCACATCTTATTTATAGGATTGGAAGAAATTAGAATCAGATAAGAATTGAAAAACTAATTTTAAAAAGGTTTGGAAGCAATTAAAATCAGATTAGGATTGAAAAACTGATTTTAATAGAGCTCTGAAAATAATTAGAATTAGACTAGGATTGAAAAACTGATTTTAAAAAATCTGCATCGGGTTCAGGGTTACTGATTTTAAAAAAATCTATATCGGGTTCAGGGTCTGGACCCTACATTAGGGTCCGGACTTCGAAGTTTCAAAAACATCAAAGTCCGGATCTTACCCTCAAGGTCTGGATCCTCCCTGCGTACCAGCCAGGAAGGCGTACGAGTTCCGGACCTTGCAATAGGGTGCGGATCCTGAAACTTGGAAAACTTCAGTTTTGAATATTTATCAATTTATATCTATTCCAATGTCTTCCAAACATATGTAAATGATCATAAATCATCATCAACAATATTTAAACTTATCAAGCATTGTGGATTCACGTTCTAAGTCTTCGAGTCTTCAAACTTCATCTTTTCTTTCTCGATTCTTCAAGACTTCGACTCACTTCACGAAATATGCCAATATAAAATCCGTAACAATCTTTCCCTTTCGCAATTTCATGACAAAATCTAAAATTATATAAAGAGACTCACAATGCTCACTCCCCAAAAAGAAAAATCAAAATTCATCGCCATCTCCAAAATAATGAACTTCTTGCATGAACGATCCAAACAAACTACAAAATTACAACTTTATAACTCCTAAACAAACTCTATGACTTAGATACAATTGGAGTCTTGAAGTTTTTAAAGACCTGTAAAAAAAATTTACTTTCTCCACGAAAAAGGTTAGTATAAATCTCTCCCCCTTTGTTCATGCGTCTAAGTTTTAATTAGCAACTCTCAAAATTACAATCTTTCTCTCGATTTTCTTTTCTTAAAATTTCAATGTCATCTTCTCTCTCTCCTCTTTTGTAGTACACTAAATTTCAGTGCATCGTACCGAACTTCTACAAATTATGGAGTTCCGATGGAAAAATAGCAAGAGAGGCTATATGTGAGGCTTCAGCCAAGTTCGGGACTTGTGAGAAGTGTTTTCGGCGCAAATGAGGCGCGAGAACGAACTTCGAAAAGTTAAAACTGCTAAACTTGTGAAGTCTGCACTGGATTCCGGTATGTGGACCTCCATACCGGTACTGAAGTGATTAGTACCGGTATGTGATGAGGGGTATACCGGAATGCCATGGTTGAAACTGAGAACCCAGCTCTCGGGTTCTGCGGAATCCTCCGGGGTATACCGGAATAGCACCCGTATACCGGTATGCAATGCACATACCGGTATACAGTGTTACGAATTTCCAGTTTTGGCTGGTTGTTTGTGTTGTTTGTGGAGAGGGGCAAAACAGTCTTTTCACATGTATTGGGAGTGTATGAAGGGCTGAGACCTTCTCCCCTTCTCATTGTCTTTCTCTCTACTTCTCCTCTCCATCTCCTTCACTTTCTCTCTCTAGAGATCTCTCCAAAACTTAGAGAAAAGGATGGATTGATCTTGGAAAAGGCTTCCAACGGAGAAAAGAAGCTTCTTGGTGCAAGAAGAAGCTTGGGGAACTCGTGGTTAAGGTTAGTTCCTCACGTTTTGGGTTCAAACCTTGGATTTAATCCTTTGAAATGAGGTTTTTGGGAACCCTAGGCAATCTAAAACACAAAATGTGGAGATTGGTCAAGAAATTTTGAGGTTCTACATGCATGCATGCGAAACCTAGGTTAAATGAGGGTTTTTGCCATGGGAGGTTCTAAAAATATTTGGACCTTCGGAAATTACAATTGAGGCATAGGAAATCATGTTAGAACACTTGATTTCAAGTATTGAGTTGAATTATGGGTTCGTAACGAGTAACGAACCGTTTTCTTGTAGAAGCTTGGGTTGAAGCAAGAACTCAAGGCTTGGACACTTAGGGGCTTGAAGAATACAAGAATTTGGAAGCTCTTAAGGTGGGTTTGTGTTTACTGAAGTGATTAGGTCACTTCCATGTCTAGGGTAATTATCCATTTAAAGATAAAATGGTATGTGTTGTGAACCCTAGAATTTGCATGTTGGCAAAGGTAAAATCATGATAGGTAGAGCAATGAGCTCCTATTGCATGATATAGAATTCAAGTATAATTCAATTATCTATACTTATTGCATGGTTGCATGTATGATTAAACCTAGTGTCATTGAACATAGGTTGGAACATGTGAGAATAGAACCTAGTGTTATTGAACATAGGTCGGAACATGTGAGAATAGAACCTAGTGTTATTGAACATAGGTTGGAACATGTGAGAATAGAACCTAGTGTTATAGAATATTGGTTGGAACATGTGAGAATAGAACCTAGTGTTATTGAACATAGGTTCGAACATGTGAGAATGGAACCTAGTGTCATTGAACATAGGTTGGACATGAGATTGGAACCTAGAGTCATGGAACCTAGGTTGAGAATGAGAAAGTAAACCTAGTGTTATTGAACATAGGTGAGACTTAGTGACTTGAACCTAAGGTCATGAGACTTAGGTTGGCAAGTGAAGAAAATGTGAACAACGGGATGTGCGATGATTTTGCTATCCCGGGTAGTCGACGATTTCGCTACTATGCCATGAGTTGGCGGTGTTGAAACGGGATATGCGACGATTTTGCTATCCCGGGTAGGCGACGATTTCGCTACCATGCCATGAGTTGGCGGTGTTGACACGGGATGTGCGACAATTTTTGCTATCCCGGGTATGCGACGATTTCGCTACCACGCCATAAGTTGGCGGTGTCGAGATGGGATGTGCGACGAGGTTGCTATCCCGGGTATGCGACGAGTTCGCTACCCATGCCTTGTGATGGCGGTGTTGAGATGGGGTATGCGACGATTTTGCTATCCCGAGTATGCGACGAGTTCGCTACTCGAACTAGGAGGTGACGAGTTCACTCCTTGAATGTTGGAACCCTTATGGTGAGACGGCGATTCCGAAACCATAAGTAAATGACAAGTAATTGAACTTAGTCAATGTGAAATATAGGATGAACCTAGGAGAGAATGATAAGTTATATTTCATTTGGTTGCATCCTTTACGTTTATTTACAAGCATGTAAATAATTGTTGCATAGTTATTTGTGATCTAACTTATGCATATGGTATTTCTTTGGACCTGGTGGGTCGAGCTTCTCTCTTGGGTGGCCTTACCCACTGGGAACTATGTTTATAGTTCTCACCCCACGTTTTTCAGGTCCTTCCGCGAGTGAGGCGGCGGAGCGAGGCAAGGATTTAGCTCTCTAGATAGCGGCCCTTCCATTTTGGTGATACATAGAGTTGTACCCCTAGTCTTGAACTTTGATAGTATAGGGGATTTCCATTACATGTATGAAACTTATGTATTCCATAGTTTTGGAACATGGTGTATGGAATGAAAAGAAAAATTTGGGCATGTATAAATGTGCAATGTGATGTAATAGAAGTAGATCTTCTTTATGTTGATGCTTTCCTTGTGCAACTCTTGTACTCCGTTCCTAGTTGGAACCTCGTGGATAAGCTTGTGTTGTGACGCCTTGGGCGGGTAGAAGGGATTCTATCCGTTCGGCGGGTCTTGGGCATGCGCCCGTGCGGTTATCCTTTCCACCTAGTTGGTGTTAAAGGCCCGACGGGGCGTGACAGACTGAGGTGGTATCAGAGAATAGAAACGGTCTAGATGGACCTAAGAAAACCCTAGGATGGAAAAGACCCTAGGAGTGTAGGCTCGTGAGCGACGAGATCTTTGATGTGGCGAAAGATAAGTGATTGGGTTATGTCCTTATGCCTCTAGTTGGAAATAGAGGTAGATTCGAGGTGTGTCTTATTCTTTGCCAAGTGTGTTCATGTTGGCGGCCGACATTATGAAACCAAGTGAGGGGAATAAGGACCCTTGTGTGACTTTCGCCTAGATTGGGTTCACGTTTATTTTTGTGAAATATAGTGTTGCGAATGACTTTGAATGTCATGAAATGACCAAAGTCGTTGTAGTACACTGAATTTCAGTGCATCGTACCGAACTTCTACAAATTGTGGAGTTTCGATAAAAAAATAGCAAGAGAGGCTATATGTGAGGCTTCAGCCAAGTTTGGGACTTGTGAGAAGTGTTTTCGGCGCAAATGAGGCGCGAAAACGGACTTCGAAAAGTTAAAACTGCTAAACTTGTGAAGTCTGCACTGGATTCCGGTATGTGGACCTCCAAACCGGTACTGAAGTGATTAGTACCGGTATGTGATGAGGGGTATACCGGAATGCCATGGTTGAAACCGAGAACCCAGCTCTCGGGTTCTGCGGAATCCTCCGGGGTATACCAGGATAGCACCCGTATACCGGTATGCAATGCACATACCGGTATACAGTGTTACGAAATTCCAGTTTTGGCTGGTTGTTTGTGTTGTTTGTGGAGAGGGACAAAACAGTCTTTTCACATGTATTGGGGGTGTATGAAGGGCTGAGACCTTCTCCCCTTCTCATTGTCTTCCTCTCTACTTCTTCTCTCCATCTCCTTCACTTTCTCTCTCTAGAGATCTCTCCAAAACTTGGAGAAAAGGGTGGATTGATCTTGGAAAAGGCTTCCAAAGGAGAAAAGAAGCTTCTTGGTGCAAGAAGAAGATTGGGGAACTCGTGGTTAAGGTTAGTTCCTCACATTTTGGGTTCAAACCTTGGATTTAATCCTTTGAAATGAGGTTTTTGGGAACCCTAGGCAATCTAAAACACAAAATGTGGAGATTGGCCAAGAAATTTTGAGGTTCTACATGCATGCATGTGAAACCTAGGTTAAATGAGGGTTTTTGCCATGGGAGGTTCTAAAAATATTTGGACCTTCGGGAATTGCAATCGAGGCATAGGAAATCATGTTAGAACACTTGATTTCAAGTATTGAGTTGAATTATGGGTTCGTAACGAGTAACGAACCGTTTTCTTGTAGAAGCTTGGGTTGAAGCAAGAACTCAAGGCTTGGACACTTAGGGGCTTGAAGAATACAAGAATTTGGAAGCTCTTAAGGTGGGTTTGTGTTTACCGAAGTGATTAGGTCACTTCCATGTCTAGGGTAATTATCCATTTAAAGATAAAATGGTATGTGTTGTGAACCCTAGAATTTGAATGTTGGCAAGGATAAAATCATGATAGGTAGAGCAATGAGCTCCTATTGCATGATATAGAATTCAAGTATAATTCAATTATCTATACTTGTTGTATGGTTGCATGTATGATTAAACCTAGTGTCATTGAACATAGGTTGGACATAAGATTGGAACCTAGAGTCATGGAACCTAGGTTGAGAATGAGAAAGTAAACCTAGTGTTATTGAACATAGGTGAGACTTAGTGACTTGAACCTAAGGTCATGAGACTTAGGTTGGCAAGTGAAGAAAATGTGAACAACGGGATGTGCGACGATTTTGCTATCCCGGGTAGTCGACGATTTCGCTACCATGCCATGTGTTGGCGGTGTTGAAACGAGATGTGCGACGATTTTGCTATCCCGGGTAGGCGACGATTTTGCTACCATGCCATGAGTTGGCGGTGTTGACACGGGATGTGCGACGATTTTTGCTATCCGGAGTATGAGACGATTTCGCTACCACGCCATGAGTTGGCGGTGTCGAGATGGGATGTGCGACGAGGTTGCTATCCCGGGTATGTGACGAGTTCGCCACCCATGCCATGTGATGGCGGTGTTGAGATGGGGTATGCGACGATTTTGCTATCCCGAGTATGCGACGAGTTCGCTACTCGAACTAGGAAGTGACGAGTTCACTCCTTGAATGTTGGAACCCTTATGGTGAGACGGCGATTCCGAAACCATAAGTAAATGACAAGTAATTGAACTTAGTCAATGTGAAATATAGGATGAACCTAGGAGAGAATGATAAATTACATTTCATTTGGTTGCATCCTTTATGTTTATTTACAAGCATGTAAATAATTGTTGCATAGTTATTTATGATCTAACTTATGCATATGGTGTTTCTTTGGACCTGGTGGGTCGAGCTTCTCTCTTGGGTGGCCTTACCCACTGGGAACTATGTTTATAGTTCTCACCCCACGTTTTTCAAGTCCTTCCGTGAGTGAGGCGGCGGATCGAGGCAAGGGTTTAGCTCTCTAGATAGCGGCCCTTCCATTTTGGTGATACATAGAGTTGTACCCCTAGTCTTGGACTTTGATAGTATAGGGGATTTTTATTACATGTATGAAACTTATGTATTCCATAGTTTTGGAACATGGTGTATGGAATGAAAAAAAAAATTTGGGCATGTATAAATGTGCAATGTGATGTAATAGAAGTAGAACTTCTTTATGTTGATGCTTTCCTTGTGCAACTCTTGTACTCCGTTCCTAGTTGGAACCTCGTGGATAAGCTTGTGTTGTGACGCCTTGGGCGGGTAGAAGGGACTCTATCCGTTCGGCGGGTCTGGGGCATGCGCCCGTGCGGTTATCCTTTCCACCTAGTTGGTGTTAAAGGCCCGACGGGGCGTGACATCTTTTTTGTCAAAAATTGCCAAAAGGAAAACACCAAACGTAGACAAAGTTGAGAGAGAAATCAAATAAAGTACCGGAATATTGTAAAAGAAACACAAGTTTAAAACATTTTCAATTATGAAACCACTTGTGATAAAAATGTCAAAATATGATGATTGCATTGTAAAAATAATGTTAGTGCATGAATATGATAAATTCACATAGACTTCTTTCAAATCTTATTAATTTCATAAAAAATAATAATTTTACTACAAAATCACCACGATATAGTTGAATTATAAGATTTCTTAATTCATATATACTTCAAAATTAAGTCATCAAAAATAATCTAAAGGCTAAAAAACTATCAAGATGTAGTATATTATGAAGATGACTTATAGAGATTTACCAAATGATATAAATTCGTCGCATGAACTTTCAAATTTGAGATAGAGCAAATAATACGCCAGAGGTGGCTCTTTGAGCATCTTTTCAAACTATCCACCTTATAACTACCAAAATTTTATATATGCACACTTTTTCAATCTTTTTGGTTATGTACTTAAAATCTATGTGGCAGCTTCACACACTTACCGGACGACCGGGGTGATAGCTCTTTCCTACATGTGGTTGTAGTTTTCATACTCTCTTTGGGATGTAACTCTTTCCAAATCTTTTAAGTATTTGGAGTGTTTATCTTTTTTATATTTTTTATTTTAACTCCTCCTCAAATATGCAATTTCTTATTTGAAAGAAAATTTGACGAGATTTAGTCTATTAGCAAATGCCTATTCATCAAATTCGACATACCCAACCGAGATAGATTAAGTGCCTAAAGATCACACATGATTACCTAAATTTGATGAATATAAGTGTTAAGAACTCCTATGATAAATTATCTTCAAGAATAATAAGAATGAAATAAAATCGATAATTAATATGAAATTAACTAGGAGTGAGTACACGTGAACCTATTGATGTTCAAAACACTATTTAACGGAGCAATCATCCAATGTACTTTGAAAACAATTAGCAAAAGTTTAAAAATTGTAACAATGAAAGCACCTAAACATGTAATGCAATGATGAAGAGAGATATGCAATAAACATCGATCCAATTAACAAAAATTCAAAAATTGTAACAATGAAAGCATCTAAACATGTAATGCAATGATCAAGAGAGATATGCAATAAAAATCGATCAAAGCACTACATAAAGTCAAAAATAAATTAAGAGACAAGAAAAGATATCACATTTTCGAACCCAAACTTGTCGGATTGTTGGTTGTCTTGGTTTGTTGCGGTTGGGTACCGATTGTTTTGACTTTCGATCAACCTTTGGTCTCACCGTTGGTTGTTGTGGCTTTAACTTCTGGTTGATCTTGGATACTCAACATAATTGACGTTGCTCTTGAATCCTTGAAGGTTTTCGAGTGTTGGAAGATGCCAATTGATGTCTAGAAGATGCCGGTTGAGTCTTCTTTTCGTTTCTAGGGCACGTCTTCTTGATATGACCTTTTGTTCATACTTTATCCTTCAAGTTTGTTGAGACTTTGGGTGCTGAATTTTTAACCTTCTTAACATATGTCCTTTCATATCCAACTCCAAATTTATCCGTTTGAGCCAATCCGAGCATATCATCAAGTTTTTTTTGATCTGGAGGAGAATTTTTGTATATCGGATTTAAGTTGATGGACTTGTTTGGTCAAAACTTGGTTGGAAGTATGAACTTCCTTGTACTATTGTTCAAGAAAACCAATCTTTTCTTGATATGATTTGATCGTTGTCTCTGATTGGTCGATCTTCTCTTTGATAATTTCATTGTTCTTCAATATCGACTCCCGTTCATCCTCAAGAGCTTTAGATGTGGTCTTCAATATTTTGTTCCCATCTTCTAGCTCAATTAAGTGTTTCCTCAGTTTCTTGTTGTGCTTAGCCATCTTTTTCGATTCAATGAGTAGTTGATTATAAGCATCGGCTAAGTGTTCATCATCCGACTCCTCCTCACTCTCGTCACTGTTGCTCGATGTTGCATGCAAAGAAGGAGAAGGGAAAGAGTTAGTAATAATAGATGATAAACATGTAGCTGAAGACAGAGGTAAAGAAGTATGAGAACACAAAGTAATATTATTCTTCTCCTCCTCACTTGAGGTCGATTCATCAGAAATAGAATCTTCCCAAGTTTTTATCTGCAAAGCCTTCTTCTTATAGGATTTTTTAGTGGGACAATCCGTAGAAATATAGCCGTAGCCTTTGGCACTTGTAGTATTGGATTTTTCCTTCGAAATCATACTTTTCTGTTGAGGCTTTTGCAAGTTTTTTTTGTCTTTTGAGGATTTTGAACTTGATGATCCTTTTGAAGAAGTTTTGGATGCAAATCGATTTGTCATGTTCTTTCGAAAATTTCGACGAAATTTCTTTGTGAGAAGTGCCAATTGGTGTTCAAAGTCGGCAAGTGAAATTTCTTGATCGGAATCCGAGTCGTCATCTTCCTCCTTGATAGATTTGAATGCAACACCTGTACTTTTAGAGAAAGATTTGGAAGAAGATTGATTAGTAGGAAAAGTCATCTCATACGTTTGTAAAGCACCTACTAATTCTTCTACTTTTAAATCGTCCGGATGTTTTAGTGTTTCAATGGCTACAACCTTTGGACAAAATCTTTTGGGAAGAGTTCTCAAAAACTTTCTTACAACTTTGGGTCCCGAGATTTTCTCTCCTAAGTTTGCATATGTATTAACTATGTCTTATAGATGAGTATAATACTCGGTAAAGGTTTCATATTCCTCCATGCGAATTGAATCAAATTTGCTTGTTAACATTTGAAGTTTTTGAACCTTTACCAAGCTAGTTCCTTCATACGTAACTTAGAGAGTATCCCAAATCTTCTTCGCCGTTTCACACGCCGAGACGCGTGAAAACTTGGTTTGAGATAAAGCATTAAATAAAGCATTAATTTCCCTTCTATTGTAAGAAGATAAATCAATATCCTCCTTAGTCCACTTATTAAAAGGCTTGGGGGTGTCAACATTATTGACGATTTTGGTAGGATGTTTTCATCCAAATTCAACCGATTGCCAAACTCGCTCATCAATGGCAGAAATAAAGCTCTCATGCGAACTTTCCAATAAGTATAATTGGTCCCATAAAAAAGAGGATGCCTATTAATATTACCACCTTCACCCATAATAATAGTATATCCTAGATCCCGCTCTGATACCACTTGTAAGTTATGGGGACCTAAGTATCTAACTAGAAGCTATCAATTACCTAGAGGGGGGTGAATAGGTATGAAAGCCAAAAATACAAAATTCGATGTAATAAAAATAAATACAGAAAATAAAAATAGCACACCGAAATTTACGTGAAAAAACTTCAACTAGGAGTAAAAAACCTATGGGACCAAGACGCGATAACAATCCACTAAGAAATAAAAGATTATAAGCTGATTACCGACTACACAGACTCAACCCTCTCTTTTATCTTCTTTGGATCTCGCGCACACTAACAGCTAGTCCACGCCCACGCTCGAATCCACGAACGCCCCTTTTCAAATCCATGAAACGATCAACTTCGAATTCACGAAGCCTTCAACACGTCGAATCCACGACGCCCACTCGAATCCACGAGCGCACTCTTTCCGGAGCAAGAAGAACAATGTTGGTGATGATTTATTGCTTAGAAGAATATTAAAGATCTGATGGAGTAATCTCTAAGAAATTCTTAAATTGATTATAAAAGAATATTAAGAATTAGGGCACCAAGAATCAATTTGAAAGAAGTTTATTATAAAAGATGAGAAAGACGGCTATCTATAAGCTTCTAGAATTTCTAAAAGATAATCTATACTTAATCATATTTTAGAGACACCCCTACATCTTATTTATAGGCTTGGAAGCAATTAGAATCAGATTAGAATTGAAAAATTGATTTTACAAAGGTTTCGAAGTAATTAGAATCAGATTAGAATTGAAAAACTGATTTTAAAAGAGGTTTGAAAACAATTAGAATCAGATTAGGATTGAAAAACTGATTTAAAAAAAATCTGCATCGGGTTCAGGGTCCGGACCCTACATTAGGGTCTGGGCTTTGAAGTTTCAAAAAAGTCAAAGTCCGAATCTTACCCTTAAGGTCCAGATCCTTCCTGCATGCCAGCTAGGAAAGTGTATGGGTTCCGGACCTTGCAACAGGTCCGTATCCTGAAACTTGAAAAACTTCAGTTTTGAATATTTATCAATTTATACCTATTCTAATGTCTTCCAAATATTTGTAAATGATCATAAATCATCTTCAATAATATTTAAACTTACCAAGCATTATGGATTCACGTTCTGAGTCTTCAAATCTTCTAACTTCATCTTTTCTTTCTCGATTCTTCAAGACTCCGACTTACTTCACGAAATATGCCAATATAAAATCCGTAACATTGTGTACCCAGTGCCTCATGAAGACTTCTCCAAAAGTAAGACACAAATTTAGGATCTCGATGTGAAACAATAAATATAGGCACTCCATGAAGTCATACAATTTCATCCAGGTACACTTGTGGGAGCTTCTCTCTAGACCAATTAGTGTGAATAGGGATGAAGTTTGCCATTTGGTCAAGCTATCCATGATTACCCTAATAGCATCATGCCCAGCTTGTCAGGGGGGCAATCCCATGACAAGGTCCATGGTGATCCTTTTCCATTTTTAGATGGGAATAGGTAAACTCTGCAACATCCTTGCTTCGCTTGCACCCGTTGGCACGTCAAGCATTGTGCCACAAGCTTTCCAACATCTTTCTTTATTCCGAACAACCAATAGAGCAATCTTAAATCCTTGTACATCTTAGTGCCATCCGAATGCAACGAGTAAAGTGCTCGATGCACCTCTCTCAAGATCTCCTATCTGATCTCTGCATCCACTGGTACACAAAGTCTTATCTCTTCAAGTAGTGGCAGTTGAATAGTAACTAATAGTGCCAAATTCTCCGCCGACTTGCGATTTAGGGCGTCCGCCACAACATTCGCTTTCCCGGGATGATAAAGAATAGTCAAATCATAACCCTTAAGTAGCTCCAACTATCTCCGCTATCTCAAGTTCAATTTCTTTAGAGTAAAGAGGTACTTTAAACTTTTATGATTAGTGTATACCTCACATGCTCCTATACAAATAATGTCGTCTTATCTTTAATGCAAAAACTACGTAAGCTAACTCCAAATCATGAGTGGGATAGTTTCTCTCATAATCCTTTAGTTGACGAGAGCCATAAGTATTTACTTTCTCATTCTGCATTAATGCACATCCTAACCCACTAAGGAAAGCATTATTAAAGACCACATATCCTGGTCCAGCAGTAGGTAGAGCCAAAAGCTGGGCAGTAATCAATCGCTCATGTAATTCCTTGAAACTTCTCTTGCACTCATCACTCCAAATGAACCTTGTTCTTTTGTGTGTAAGTCAAGTGAAAGGAGTGGATAACTTAGCAAATTCCTAAATCGTCTGTAGTAACCAGCTAGACCGAGAAAAACTTCGGATCTCGGTGATATTGGTCCGTCTAGGCCAATCCTTGATCGCCTCAATCTTCTTGGGATCCACTACAATTTTCATTTATGATATTATATATCCCAAGTGTTGCAAAATTCGTACTTTTTTAATTTTGCGAAAAGCTTCCTTTCTCGAAGTATTTGCACCACTTGCCTCAAATGATCTTCATGCTCTGAGTCACTTCGAGAATACACCAAAATATCATTGATGCGTACCACGACGAATCTATCCAATAATGGCTTAAAGATACGGTTCATCAAATCCATAAATGTCGCCGGGGCATTAGTGAGCCAAAACAACATCATCGTGAATTCATAGTGTCCATACCATGTTCGGAAAGCCGTCCTAGGAACATCCTCCAGCTTAATCCTTGGTTGGTAATAAACTGATTGCAGATCGATCTTGGAGTATACCTTCACTCCTTGGAGTTGATGGAACAAATCATCAATCTTGGGCAATGGATACTTATTCTTGATCGTGATTTTATTAAACTCACGAGAGTCTACACAATGTCGAAGTGATCTATCCTTCTTCTTGATAAACAAAACTGGCGCTCCCCAAGGCGACACACTAAGCTTAATGAAGCCTTTCTCCAATAAGTTATGCAACTGCACTTTCAACTCCTTTAACTCTGCCAACGCCATTCTATAAGGGGCCTTCGAGATTGGGGTAGCTTCAGGAATGAGCTCTACTATGAACTCGATCTCTCGGCCAGGGGGCATACCTATAATTTTGTCGAAAACACATTTGCGAACTCCCGCAGGATCGGGATATCCTCAATCCTCGGAGTCTCACCACTTCTATCTACAACTGTAGCTAAGAAAGCTATAAATCTACTCTTAATCAACTATTTAGCCCAAGTGGATGAAATAGTCATCGCAGACAGTGAACTCTGATATCCTCTAAACACTACTTCCTCCTGCCCCATCTCCCGAAACGTCACTAACCGGCTCTCACTATCTATGGTAGTATGATACCTAGTGGGCCAATCCATACCCAAGACCTTGTCAAACTCTCCTAGTCTAGATAAAGCTAACAAATCTGCCGGCATAATCTAATCTCCAACTGTAACAGGACAACCAGGGAAATACTCCCGAATATCCAAGATATGATTAGCAACCAAAACTCGTCCCAGATGCAACATAGGAATGATCTCAATGCTATGCAACTCGGCGAACAACCGATCGATGAATGAATGTAATGCACTGATATCAAATAATGCTCTAGTTCTGATGCCATCAATTAAAATGATACCTACGACCATATCCTCAGTCGCTGGTGCATCCTCCGCTTGGGCCGCATACATCCTCCCGCTAGGTGTCTGCCGCGACCTCTCATACTGCCGTGCTACTGGGAGTCATCCCGACTAAGAATAGGTGTAAGAACTGGCAAAATTCAAATTGAATGAAATAAATTCAAATTTTGAAATTTGAATTTTGAAATTAATTTGAATTGGAAAACCTATTATATTAGAGATTTTGGAGAGGATGGCCTATTCTGCTAATCGAAAATAGAACCTGACGAAATAAAATCACCACTCGAAAGGTCCTATAGTGCCGAAAGTCATGGTAAAGTCCGTTTTTGGATTAAGTGTGGCGATTTTAGAAAACAGGGTGAATTTTGAAAAGTCAACGAAAACGAAATTTTGGAAATTCGCAAAAAATCTAGCATTTTATATGCAGAATTTTATGAAATTCCATATAGAGGGGGCTTCATGAGAAATATACCTACTGATGCGAACTCACCTTGAAATATGCTATGTGGAGGGACTATCTTGCAAATTTCCATTGCGAGTGTATGTATACACATATGTGGATCTATGGTTTTGGGATCCAAAACCTAACCCCAGCTCCCTTGGGTAACCCTAGCCGCAACCACCCATCTCTACAGATCCCTGCGACTACCACTGTGTCTCCGGTAGCCACCCTAGGCCCCCGGAGCTCCGGCCACCTTCAATTTCTCTCCCTCCCAAGTTTCTCTCTCTCCTTCTCTAGACCTTGCACTCGAGGAGTGTTGGAGGAGACCCATCGCGTGCAGCATCCTGCTGGCCTCCCCAAGGTCCGGTGATCCTTCCCGGCCGACATCGACATTGTTGTGCCGTCATCTGCAACTCTTTGCCAACCTGCACCTAAGTTCCAGGAACCCTGGTTGCAGGGTCTTGGCTGGTAACCTCTAGGCATCCCATTACCATAGCTCGACTTCAACGACTCCCTGACACCCTGCTGGCAGCAGTTCGATCACCCCAGCAACCGGCGTCGCCCGAAGTGAAGAACCACCCAATCTTGCCCTAGGTTGGGCCGCATGACTCCTTGGGCTGCCGCTGTCGCCGTCTGTCGCCGGCAATAACCTCCGGCAATCCCCTCTAACCGGCCTCGATCTTCCTCGGCCGAAGCGCGATGCCGTCGGCCGCCCGAAACCTACAGCCTTGAAGAACTGCCTCTGGTAGCTTGCGGGTTGGTTTTCTTAGAGCTTGGTCTTAGTCTCTAGCCACCATGTACATTGGAAAAGCTCGAAAAGGTGAACATGGTGTTCCTTGATCTCTGAAACTCTTGAGGCTTACTTAGGTTAGGGGCAACGCATCTTCGTTAGATTAGTGTTCTTGGCTTCGAAAGGCTATATACCTTGGTTCAAATTTTTTCTTTGCACTCCTCGGTTGGTGTGTCCGCTCCGAATAGTGATCATAGGCTCCGGAGCATTGAGATCCTTAGATCTACCTACACCTTTGGTTCAGTTTCGAATCTCAAAATTGTCAATAACGACTCGAAAACTCTTAATTATGTTATATTATTCACATATAATGAAGAGTTAGGGGTCCTTGGCACAATTGTTGCCTTTGGGCTATCTCGGGCAGTGTGTAACCACTGCTGGCGATCGACGGACTTGTTGTCCAAGGGCGGTGAGTAAATAGGGTCCCGATGCGGTTTCCGGCAAAATTGCCTATCAAAAACTATTATTTTAGTTCGGGATTCACGTTCGAGTAATTTGAATGATCAGGATTTACCCTGGAGCCTTACTTGCTTCTTATAGGGCTATCCTAAGTACCTTGTGACACTGGTTGGATTACGGGGAATTTCATAACCGAAATTGAGAATTTTTTAAAATGTGCTACGGTTGAAATTAGGGTTTGCTACTTTTGCATACACTGATTGGTATGCAGTTGTCCCGACTATCAAAGGTGAGTGTTTTGGGGCAGTAAGGAAAGTTGGGTGATTTTCGAAGTGTTTCGGAACACTTCAGGGACTAAACCGAATTCTAAAATACAAAAATCGGGTGGTTTCGGGTATGATTTTGTGCCGCTCGGATTGTTGCTATCCACAGTGGGTACTGGCCATTATTGCTTGTTATTAGGGTAGGGTTAGCACCCTTGGTCGCAGTAAGGAGGCTATGGTTGGGTCCGGGGCCAAATACGGCATTCCCGAAGCCAAACCGGTGGTATTCGGTTTCCCGATTTTTCATTTTGGCGCACTTCTTTTGTGGCTATTCCAAAGGCGTTAAAATGATGTATTGGGATGAGGGAGTATATGTCACGCCCCGGGCTAGTTTTAAAAGCGAAAATATGTGTTAATTTTTTTTTTTTTTGAAAGCCTA
The DNA here is from genome assembly GCA_016920855.1 of Puya raimondii. Classification (NCBI taxonomy): domain Eukaryota; kingdom Viridiplantae; phylum Streptophyta; class Magnoliopsida; order Poales; family Bromeliaceae; genus Puya; species Puya raimondii. The sequence goes on from JABWPP010000049.1 coordinate 53,702,763, forward strand.
GCCCGCGCCACGTACAGACCCGCCACAAATACAGGGCCCACTGTCCACACGGACAGAGCCTCCCCCGTATTTGCACGGCGTACACAACACACAAACAGGATCACAACCACCATTCATTCATCACACAAACCACAACAGCATAATAAGGTTCATACAGCTACCAGTCCTTAAACCTGTATGAATCTAAGCAAGTCCTTAGGCGAAGGATGATGCGATACACAAACAGCAGATCATTCTATAAAACTGCTCCTTACCCAGAAGCTTTATTTGAAACCCTAATCTCAAATATTTAGGGATCATTTGAAAATCGTTGTAATACTTGGCATTTCGAGGAGTTTCTAGACTTGGAGGCTTTCGGGCGCCCGAAACTTAGGATGTGGACGCCCGAATGTTTCCGGAGCCAGTGGATATTTTGGACGGTCCGGAAGTGGCTGACCTGATTTCGGATCTGGATGCAGGAACCGGACGCCCAGATTGTGGATCCGGATTTGGCTTGTGACGTGGAGAGCCACGTGTCCTGCCGTTGGACACATGTCGACCGTCGGAGACACGCCGCCCCACCGCCTGCGGACCGCCGCCGACCGCTTGGCCGCCAGCTGACATCTGGCATTTTGGATTTCCGGACGCCCGGAAGTTGGATTCGGGCGCCCGAATGTGGAATTTTAGGAGCCTATAAATAGGTGAGTCCCTGATGGTTTTGAGCTCATTCCACTTCGTGTTGCTACTTTCTAGAGAGAGAAAGCTAGGTTAAGGGCCATGTGTTGGCATTAGTTGTGACCTAGCTTGTACTCCTCTACTCTGATGATCTGATCTGATTCTGAGCTGTTGTTCTGTTGGAGTTAGCTATTCCTTAGTGTTATATTCAGATCAGAGTATTGCTGGAGCTTGGTGTACATCTTGGAGGGTTGGATCTGAGGATACTGTTATTCCCCACCGTGGTTGGATTAGCTCTTGAGGTGGGTTGATGTTTGCCAGATTCAGTGGACTTCCTCCTATGTGTTTACTCTCATGTTAGCATGATATGATAGTGTTGGATTATGTTAGTATGATATGATGTTGTTGGGACTATGTTAGCATGACATGCTGAGATTATGTTAGATATGACATGTTAGGTTGAGACTGATTTACTGCTTGCATGTGCATGATATGATCTTAGGTGAGATTATGATATATATAAGAGCATGCATGATTTTCTTATATCCTTGTTGCATGATTTGACCTACACCTATCCTGTTGATATCCCTTGTACCAGTTGTTGTACATACTAGTGTAGGCGATCATGTTGTGGCTCGTGCTATGTTGTTGTACCTCCTCTTTGTGGTAGAGTTGAGTTTGATTATGAGCACTGGAGCATTGATTGGGTCATACCTGTTGTTGATCATCCTTTGAGATGCCGAGAGCATGTGATTCTTTGTTGACCCAGTCGTGTCGATCATATACCTGTGGGTGCTTGGCGCTGATATGTGTTACTAAACTCGGTTGGGTCGCTCCCACGAGTACCACTCCGGAGTTGGATTTTCCGTACAGAGGGTTGTACGAGTGCTAGTGACAGAGGGTGTTGCCTGTACTAGTTGGCTCCCTACGGGTAGAGCATGATCAGGCCGCAGGTATTGTATTGTATTGTATTGTATTGTATTGTATATGGATTCATGATAGTCCTCATTTGACATGTTCAGTTCATTGGTATTCATATTGACAGTTGAGCATTTGTGCATAGTAGTGGTAGTTCATCTCCTACTTTCTTTATTGCTCTATATATATCTCTTGAGATTGAGGACTTAGTGGGCAGACCGCTGAGGCTGGTGGCTGTACCCACTGAGGACTACTTGTTTGATAGTAGTTCTCACACCCGTTGTTGACACCTTTTTTCAGAGTCTTCTCTCCCAGCTGTGCATACTGAGCGTGGAAAGGAGACCGTCGGGTAGATTTGATCCCCGGACTTGTGGCTAGAGGTATACCCCATTTTGGTAGATGGTTATGAGTCTGTACATACAGTGAGTTGGATATTACCTGTGATGTATATTTTGGTTATGGATTGATGGATGTATGTACAGTGATCTTTTGATATTTATATATAGCAGCTCTGTTGATACCTTTAGCTCTTTGTGGTTGTTGTTATTTTCGCTTCGTATGCTCAGTTTAATTACTGTGTATACGGCGGGTCTGTTGATGTGCCCGGGAGTGGTAACCCGGGGCGTGACAACCGTTCACCACACGAGAACTCTCTTTTGAAATCCCAAAAGCCGATCGATCGAAAACGATTTGAAAACTGTTTCCCACACGGAAACCTTTATTTGAAAACCGCTACCACGAGGGGTAGAAATCCAAGATACACCATAATGAGCCATAAATAAACCGGAATAGGGATCTAGTAGGCAAAGTCATCCATAATGTCTAAGCATGCACTCAACACATAAAAACTGTACCAAATCCAAAACATGCTAGACAAAACAACCAAAGTGTAACTGAACCACATCCACAACTAACTGGTAAAGAGATAAAGGCGATAACCAATCTGAAGGGAGGAACCTCACAAGTCGGGACCTCTAGTACCACTATCTAGGCGTGCCTCGCTGCGTCCCGACTCTCACCACCCTGCTCACCTGAAAACAACAACGATGGCAGGGGGTGAGAACATGTAAACATGTCTCCTCTCCCAGTGGGTACCGCAAGCCGACGAAGGCGAGGTGTACACACCAGCACGAGGGTCAACAAATAGCTAGATAAGGTAAACAGTAGCATAAATAAGTATGAGGCTGACATACAACTGAACAATTATGCTACTGTAAGCAAATAGGATATGCATCAACAATGATAACCACAAATGTATAGCCAATCCATAGGCCACCGGGACGGATCCCTGGCACTATCACAACATGCTCAACTCTCGGCACAAAACCTACCAAACGCACGGCGTCGAGGCTCACGGGTCGGATACACACGACCCTTTTCCGGAAAAGAAGATCCAAACGGTGGATCAGATTGCTGGCATACGTGAGGTGCTAGAAGAGCTGTGACGATCGATGCGAATGCTCAATCCATAGAACGGCAACGAGCTGTGAAGCAACTGATAAACCAAAATACGAGGATCGCTCGGAACAACAGGCGATCACCACCGACCAATGAGGTCGTCTCAATAATCATGCAACCAACAACTACTCTACTAAGGCAAGCACACATAAGTAGAGTCAACAGGAGTTAAGTGAACTAATAACTAAATGCAAGAGAAGGGATAGAAAGGTATCACCGTAGTCCACTGAACCGACTCCGGATCGAAGTACCCACCTGCAGAAACGATAGAGCCAAACACCGACGGCTCTCGGGAACCACGACAGGACCTATGAAAGACTCACAGGGTCAAGGTCCACCAAGTTGACACTAAACACATAGCGCTCACAACCCGAAACTGACGGATCGTCCGAAAAACCAACCGGGACGATCCCGAAACCACACCAAGCCCCACAGGGGTACCAACGACCAAACCAGGTCCTCCGCTGTCCCCAAACACACAAAACAAGGTGACAGGACAGCGACCACAAGCTTGGGGTGCCACGAACACAAACGCATCCGAAACGGCTTTCCGGGTTCCCGAAAAATGCCGATAAAAATGCCGATTTGGCACTGAAACCCTTCGTCACTCATCCGCTGTCCTCGAAACATTGGGACAGCGATGAGGAACAGCCAACGAGGCTATACGACGAAGCCAAGTCACTCGCGAAACCAGCAAGTGAGTCGCACGACTAAAACATGCGTTCCGTCGACTATTTCATCGGAAAACGCACCGGAAATCAATCCGTATCTCCGTGAAGGGCGAAGGGGTTGGACAATCAGTCCACAGGGCCTCAAGGGTCATGCCCTTGCTGCCCGCAGCATCGCAACGCTGCCACAATCACAAGGACCCCAAAACAAGCAATAATCACACAATATTAAGCATAACGAAGGCCGTTTGAGCACTACATTCGTCCGCAAGACCATCCGCAAGCACCAGCAGATAGGAAACGACGCAACGGAGGCCGTGCTCACAGCCCCACTGTGACAGGAATAGTCGCTGCCTCAAACAACCCATAAAAACAGCGCCCACATGCGATAACAATGCCCGACAAAGGCTAAACAGCGAAACGGCACGCCGAAACAGCAAAATAAGGTGAGCATGGTGATCAGCGCATTGCCACGATCATCGTGCTCACCTTCCCGAGCTTCGGGAGGCAACAGGGAGCCCAACACCATGCATGCGGCCAGAACAAAGCCAAAAACAACCCTGGCCGGAGCAACTTGCTCCGGCCGGCAGCCGGCCGACATGCAGGGTGCGCGGCCGCAGGGGAGGGGAGGAAGGGGATGCTCACCTCAACCGGCGGTAGGAAGCAACGGCGGCGGCGCGGGGAGAGTGAGAGCTCTCGGGTGGCTAGGGCACGGCGGGGCCGGCAACAAACGGCAGTGCCGGCGATCGGGGCGGCGAGCACCGGCAAGAGAGGCCCGCCGGACGTCGGAAGGTGGGTGACCGCGACAAGAAAGATCGGCGGCGGCGGCGGCGTAGGGCGCTCGGCCGCGGCTGCCCTAGCAGCCCTATCTGCAACAGCGGCGGCTGCGGCGGCGCACCTGCGGCACGGGGGCGGCCGGGGAGGAAGGCGACGGCGCCGGAGGTCCTCCTGGAGCTGGCCGGAGGCTGCTTCGCCGGCGGAAGGCGGCGGCGGCTCGGGGTCAACACCCTCGGCCCGCAGCAGCCCTAGCAGGAGCTAGCTGCGGCGCGGCGGCGGCTCCCGACGGCGGGGCTAGTCGCCGGCAGCTGTGCCACCTCAGGGGAACCTCGGGCGTGGGTTCACCCTGGGTGCACACTGCAGGGAAGAAGAAGAAGGAAGAAGAAGAAGAAAAAAAAGAGAGAAAAGAGAGAGAGCAGCTGGCCGGAGCTCCCCGCCGGCCAGGGGAGGTCGGCGGCGGTCGGCGGCGCTCAAGGGGATGGCAGAGGAGCTGAGGAGGGGATGGCACTCTGCTGAGGGAGAGCTAAGGGAGAGAGAAGCAACAAGTCTCACTCTCTCACCACTCACACACACATAAACACATATACACTTGCACAATTGCAAAAAGCCCCTCGAAATAAAGGAAATTAGCCCCGAGTCCCTCACAGCATGCTTAAAATGCATAGACACCCCTCCACACTCGATCTCACGCAAAACGATGCATGAAACAGGGTCCAATTCGCAAAACGATCAAAATGCAAAACGATCTCTCAGCGAAGATCTCGTGATATCTCACGATCCGACCGTCGCATGTCAGAAGGATCATGCCATCGCGTTCTGCACTGCCGAGACATCGAATCTACCATTTTGGATCGTCAAAAACGGACTCCGAACAGCGACACAATCCATCCTCTCTCCTCCAACACTAACTAAAAAAAACCACAAATACACATAAATACATATATATACGTATATATATACACCAATACATACATATATACATATACAAATACATATGCACACAAAAGCAAGGTAGAGGGAGAGAAAACACAGAATTCAAATTTCAAAAATTCGAATTCTTACATCACTCCCACCATACAAGAAGTTTCGTCCCCGAAACTTACTCACACACTATCCGCAAACAATTGCTGAAACCTCTCTCGCAAAGCAGACTCCAGCTCCCAAGTAGTCTCACGCTCCTCGTGACTCATCCACTGAACTCTCACATACTGAATGCTCCGGTTCCTCAATTGCTCCACCTCGCGAGCCAAAATCCTCAAAGGCACCTCGTCGTAGCTGAGATCCTCCCTCAGTTGAACCGTCGTCGGGCTGATTACGTGGGAAGGGTCGGGGATGTACTTCCGAAGCATGGACACATGGAAGACATTGTGCACCCGAGCAAGACTAGGAGGAAGAGCTAACCGATAAGCCACCGGACCCACATGCTCAAGGATCTCGAACGGTCCCACGAAACGCAGACTAAGCTTGCTCCGCAATCTGAACCGCTTGATCCCTCGAGACTGCGACACCCTGAGCAGCACATGCTCACCGACCTGAAACACTAGGTCACGTCGTCGCTGGTCCACGTAGCTTTTCTGCCAGCTCTGCGCAGTCAGCAACCGCTGCCTCGCACTGCGAATCCTGGCCTCCGCGTCCTCCAACAGGTCAGGCCCGATCACACGACGTTCACCCACGTCATCCCGACAAATCGAAGATCGACAACGACGTCCAAACAAAGCCTCGTACGGTGCCATCCCAATGCTCGCCTGGAAGCTGCTGTTGTAGGCGAACTCCACCAGAGAAAGGTAATTGAACCATCCCTCACAAAAGTCCAAAACGCATGCTCGGGGGCGATTCCAAAACCATAAGTAAATGACAAGTAAAAGAACTTAGTCAATGTGGAACCTAGGATGAACCTAGGAGAGAATGATAAATTATATTTCATTTGGTTGCATCCTTTATGTTTATTTACTAAGCATGTAAATAATTGTTGCATAGTTATATATGATCTAACTTATGCATATGGTGTTTCTTTGGACCTGGTGGGTCGAGCTTCTCTCTTGGGTGGCCTTACCCACTGGGAACTATGTTTATAGTTCTCACCCCACATTTTCCAGGTCCTTCCGCGAGTGAGGCGGCGGAGCGAGGCAAGGGTTTGGCTCTTTAGATAGCGGCCCTTCCATTTTGGTGATGCATAGAGTTGTACCCCTATTTTTGGACTATGATAGCATAGGGGATTTTCATTCTTGTATGAATGTTGTATATTCCATAGTTTTGGAACATGATGTATGGAATGAAAGTGAAAGAAAAGAAAATTTTGAACATGTATATTGTGCCATGTGATGTAATAGAAGTAGAACTTCTTTATGTTGATGCTTTCCTTGTGCAACTCTTGTACTCCGTTCCTAGTTGGAACATTGTGGATAAGCTTGTGTTGTGACGCCTTGGGCGGGTAGAAAGGACTCTATCCGTTCGGCGGGTCTGGGGCATGCGCCCGTGCGGTTATCCTTTCCACCTAGTTGGTGTAAAAGGGCCGGCGGGGCGTGACATGAGAACTATTAAACAATAGTTCCCAGTGGGTAAGCCGTCAAGAGTGGCGAAATACACCACTAGGTCAACTGAGGCAAAGATAGTAGGCTGAAACAAAAGGCATAAAGCAGTAATGAATAAACAATACATCTACTACTATCTTGCCTCCAAGTGACTAAATCATCTATATGAATATGATTCTACTATCATAAAAAAATATTCTATTCATACTAGTTTACATGCATGTCAAATTAATGCCATGAGTACTGGTTAAAAGGGATCCTTCTGTTATCATCATAATACCATGCCACTATACTAATCATCATAAGTATAGGTTAATGCCACTATGGATACCAATGCAAATAGTGACTAATATGAATGTTCAACTATGATGCATGCATCCAAATGGTGTCAAGCTAAGTAATGCCACACGACACAACTCACTACTATGTCCATACACTACATGTATATGCATCAACCAACTGTGATGTACTATGTCCAGTTTACTTAGCTTTACCCAATCAACGAGGGGACTTACACAAGGTAACGTCCCGGCTTGTGCCATGCCTAATGGCCCCGTGGTAGTCAACATCCTCACGCTAAGAATGAGCCTTCCCCACGGCATTCCACTTCGGCGCCCAATCCCGCACGGGCGAAATAACTGTCGCAAAGGCCAACTCCGGAGTGCCGGCTTGTAGGGCGCGACCCTCACAAGCATGTGCGAATGAGCACAAGGGCAAACAAGCGCAGATCAACCACATAGAATCATGCTCGTCATGTCTAAACATGGAATAGCCAAAGTCACGCTCGTCATGTTTAACATGGAATAGCCAAACAAGGTCCAAGGGGTCCAACACGTCCCAATAATCATGTCTAAAATATGGAATCATAACATCGACTCGAGGGTCGGAACCATAACTCATATGCCATACTTGTTCTCAAATTACTCGTTGATATGTCTCTACCAATATGTAACATGTCTCTAACATGCAATGTCCACATCTCACTCTACCAATAAGAATGGATCTACGTCTCATTCATGACCCCAACGGGCTACTATCATATGCTATCAACAAAGCCATACTCAATGCATTATACTAATGCTGTTTTCAATGCATTCTACTAATGCTGTTTTCAATGCATTCTACTAATGCCATAATCAATGCATTATTCTAATGCCATAATCGATGCATGTCATAACCATGCATTCTACAATATCAAACATATAGGAAACCCTTTTTCATCATGTCTAAAACATGGAATTTCACCCCGCGACCTAAAGGTCGGGTACAAAGTCACAATGCCATTTTATAATTTGCATAGGCAAAGCCTAACCTCACAATGCCGATTTTATGTTTCAACGCATGCATGTTATCCTCATAATTCTCTACTATAGAGTATACCACTTTCACATGCAACATGAATAAGTCATGTGTTTGCTTCTACCAATAGCCAATATGCTAAGTGTCATATATGAACCTCCAAGTCCACTATCCATCTAGTACCCCATATGTTGTTTTAATCATTCAAGCATGCATTTCAACACTTACATAAAGTGAAATGCCATTCTATCATAACTATCCATAATGCACTATGCATATTCTCATTTATGATCCCTACTACATAGTGCATATAATTCGCATATGTAACACATATATACTATGCATTCCAAAATTCTCTCATGTTATATCTATCATGAATATGCACCATTTTAAGCCATTAAGCTAAATAGAAGGCATAGGGGGAGTTCACCCATTTCGGTGAGGTTAGACCCACCGGAAACCCATCGAAACCTCGCAGTACATCAGAACGAAGTTGTCCCCCAAGCTTCTCTTGCCCTAAGAAAATTTTCTAAGGGGTTAGGGGCTTCGAACAAGCTCACCATGAAATTCACTAAAAATCATAAGGAAAATAGGTAGAAATTACCTTATTCCAAGAAAAACTTGGATAAACTCCAAATCAACCCATTGGAGCTTCAAATCCAACCTACAAGAGTGTTCTACACTCATCAATTCCAATTCAAGGGCTCATAATCAAGAAACCCTAAATCAAACCCTAGTTTCTACCAAACTAGGTTTACATCCAAAATTTCATACAATACTCATGAAAAGAGATTGCTAGAGAGCCACTCACCACCTCAAGAGCTCCAATCCAAGCTAGCAAGTGCTAGGGTTGAAGTTTGATCCACAAACAAGCTCATCTCTACCATCCCGAGCTCCTTCCAAAGCCTAGGAGCAAGCCTCCATGGAGAAAATGGAGAAAAGGGGATCAAATCCATGATCTAGAAGGTTGGAGAAGAGAAAATCTAGAGAGAGAGAGGAAAACCCACTTTCCTCATTCTCCCAAGCCTCAGCCAAGCAGTGAAAGGGGTGAAGGGGTATTTAGTCTAACGCAACAAAATCCACATAGACCCATCACAAAGCCAAAATTGCAAAACTGCACGAAACAGTTTTCTGCAGCATTGCGTACACGAACAGACGTACCGATATCAGGCTCAAATTCTGCAAAACCCGAGCCTCGGTCAAACAGACCAATACACAGTATTCCGGTATCTCGTAAATCTGTACCGGAATAATTCACCCCACAACGAAACGTCGGCATCGTTTCTGATTCCGTCTCTTCGTAACCCTCACCCTCATCTCACCTCCGCAGAAACCCTAACCATGACCCTAGATTTCTCACCTTCGCCGCCCCTCCCACTCGAATAGGAGCCTCCGCCTCCGCACCCTCACCTCTTCCGCCCCCGCAGCGCCACAAGAGGCTGTCAAAGAGGGCGAAGTGATAGTAGTTCTCACACCCATTGGTGACATCTTTTTGCAGAGTCTTCTTCCCCAGTTGTGCATACTGAGCGCGGAAAGGAGACCGTCGGGTAGAGCTATTCCCCGGATACTTGGCTAGAGGTATACCCATTTTTGGTTAGATGGTTGAGTCTGTACATACAGTATGATTGTGATATCAGTGTTGTATATGAGAGTTATATGTGAGAGTTATGGATGATGTATGTACAGTGATCTTTTGATATATTATATAGCAGCTCTGTTGATACCTTAGCTCTGTGTTTTTGATTGTGGATGTTGTTTCGCTTCGTATACATGGTAGAGATACTGTGTATGCGGCGGATCTAGTCATGCGCCTGGGAAGAGGTAACCCGGGGCGTGACAGATTAAGTTGGTATCAGAGCTTAGGAATAGGTCAAGAGGGCCTAGGAAACCTAAGATAAACAGACCTAAGAATGACGAGAGAGACGTGATTGATCGCGGAAGTCAAAGATTGGGTTTTGAATCCTTCCTTGTGTAGGAAGAGTGATTGAGGGATTATGCCTTCTCTTATCGGATGAATTATGTTGGCTGCAGACGACATAATAATCTGAGAAGAAAAGAAGTGTCCTTCTAGACTTTCGTTGGATTGGGTCGTGAGTTGTTTGTGGTCCTAATCGGGTATTCTGTTGCAGGATTATTACTATGCCTCCTCGACGACCGTCGACGCGAGCGCATCCGACGCCTTCGGATATGCCTGAGCAGACGGGACCTAGTGAACGGCCCGCTTAGCAGGAGCAGCTAGCAGATATAGCTGCAGTTGGAAGGCAGCAGAGTGCCTTGTTACAGAAGATGTGTGATGCTTTCTCTACGCCTCGAGCTATGGAACCTCAGGCGGCGACGACTCCAACTACATCTCAACCTGGAGAAGGAAGTACTCAGCCTAGTCAAGTGCTTTCTGAAGAGGAGCAGGAGCGGATGGCGGATAGATTGGCTCGCTTCTGTAGGTTTGATCCACCGCGATTCAATGGAAGTAGCATAGAACCGTGGGTGGTAGAAGCCTGGATTTGTGAGATGGAGAAGTTATTCGAGGATCTCTTTGTGCCAGCACGGGAGCAGGTGCATATGGCAGTGCATTGTTTATCTGGTGATGCACATGTCTGGTGGAGGAGGACCCGTGATCATAGGTCCTTGAATCCTCTACAGATGACTTGGAGTGAGTTTCGGGGGATTATGTATGGAGCGTATTTTCCTAGTAGCGTGAAAATGAAGATAGAGGAAGACTTGAAGAACCTGAAGCAAGGGAATCGCTCGGTACAGGAGTATGCAAGGGAATTTACTAGGTTGCTTAACTGTGTTCCCTCAGCAGCAAGAGATGAGATACAGAAGGTTTATCTGTATGAGAAGGGTTTGAGACCCGAGATCTTTCCATTTGTCCACTCGCAGAGACTTCAGACTTTGGATGCTACTATTGAGCAGTCTCTGTGGGTAGAGCGAGGGGCATTTGTGACGAGAGGGCAGCATATGGACCCAGCTCAGGGTCAGGAGAGGAAGCGCCCAGCGCCTGACGATGGAGGGCAATCAAGTAGCAGACGGCCACCTAAACCTCCTCAGCAATCGCGTTTCCAGAGACGTGGATCTTTTAGTCGCCAGCAGTCTGGAGGATTTCGCCAGCAGTCTGGAGGATATCGCCAGCAGCGACAGCAGCAGCAGCAGCCGAGGGGACCTCCCCGATGTGTGATTTGTGGAGGACCTCATTTTGCTTATCTTTGTGATCGACCAGAGGGCCGATGTTTCGAATGTGGACAGCGGGGACACATCAGGAGGGCTTGTCCCAGACTTGTAGCGACTCCTTCTATGGCATCCGTACCTTTTACTCCACCGCAGTATTCTGGAGCTTCCCGGGTATTTTCTCAGGAGCGATCTTCTATGCCACGACAGCAGGATCGACGCCAGCCACCGGCGAGCGGGCGAGTTTATGCCGCTCAGATCGAGGATCCTGCGATAGCTAATCGAGTGGTGGCAGGTATAGTTTTGATTTGTGGCATTAGATCGCGTACTTTATTCGATACAGGTGCATCGCATTCCTTTGTTAGTAGGACATTTGTATTGCATCATGGTCTAGAGATAGGATTGTTACCCCAGACACAGGAGGTGCGGGTACCTGACCATAATTTACAAGTGATTGAGGGTTGTGTAGGATGTCCTGTGCAAGTAGGACCTTGGATCATGTCTGTTGACTTATTAGTATTGAGACAGTTGCAGGATTTTGATGTAATCCTAGGCATGGATTGGTTGTCTCGATACTTTGCTACGATCGATTGTGAATCTAAGACGATAATTTTTCGTGAGCCTGGGCATGAGGAGTATGTTTATGAAGGTTGTAAGAGTTCACTGTTCGCAGTGACGATTTCTTCTGCTAAGGCCAGACAGATGTTAAATAGTGGATGTATGGCCTATTTAGCAACAGTGACTGAAGTGCCTACTGTTGTACCAGGACTCGAGGATATTCCTATTGTCCGTGAATTTCCGGACGTATTTCCTTCTGAGTTATCCTCGATGCCTCCTGATAGGGAGATTGAATTCGTGATTGATGTGGTACCAGGAACCGCGCCAATCTCGAAGACACCCTATAGAATGGCACCAGCGGAGTTGAGAGAATTGAAGGCGCAATTGCAAGATTTGATGGATAAAGGATTTATCAGACCCAGTGTGTCGCCCTGGGGAGCGCCTGTACTATTTGTGAAGAAGAAGGATGGTTCACTTAGGTTGTGTGTGGATTATCGAGAATTGAACAAAGTGACCATCAAGAATAGATACCCCCTCCCACGTATCGATGATCTGTTCGATCAATTACAGGGAGCGTGTGTCTTTTCTAAGATTGATCTTCAGTCCGGTTACCACCAGTTGAAGGTGAAGGCCGAGGATATTTCTAAGACTGCTTTTAGAACTCGTTATGGGCATTATGAGTTTACAGTCATGCCGTTTGGGTTGACTAATGCCCCTGCTGCATTTATGGATATGATGAACCGAGTTTTTAAGTCCTTCTTGGACAAGTTCGTAGTAGTTTTTATTGATGACATTTTGATTTACTCCCGTGATGATGCGGAGCATGAGGAGCATCTGAGATTAGTGCTACAACTCTTGCGAGAGAAGAAGTTGTATGCAAAGCTCAAGAAGTGTGAGTTTTGGTTGAGAGAGGTTGCCTTTTTAGGCCATGTGATTTCAGCTTCGGGAGTAGCTGTTGATCCTAAGAAGATTGAGGCAATTCGTGATTGGCCTAGACCGACGACCATATCTGAAGTGCGGAGTTTTCTTGGTCTAGCCGGGTATTATCGACGATTTGTGGAGAGCTTTGCGAAACTCTCTACGCCACTTACTCGGTTAACCAGGAAAGGAGTTTAGTATGTTTGGAGTAATGAGTGCCAAGAATGCTTTGATGAACTTAAGCAGAGATTGATGACAGCCCCTATTCTTGCACTACCTGTGATGGGCGAAGGATTTGTCATCTATAGTGATGCTTCGCATAGTGGCTTGGGTTGCGTGCTGATGCAACATGGCAAAGTGATTGCATATGCTTCAAGACAACTAAAGGAATATGAGAAGAACTACCCCACTCATGATTTGGAGTTGGCAGCGGTAGTCTTTGCTCTGAAGCTATGGCGTCACTATCTCTATGGAGAGCATTGTGAAGTGTACACAGATCATAAGAGCCTCAAGTATCTGTTTACACAGAAAGAGTTGAATCTACGGCAACGGAGATGGTTAGAATTATTGAAGGATTATGACATTTCTATATTATACCATCCCGGTAAGGCGAACGTTGTTGCCGATGCTTTGAGTAGGAAGGTTGTGGCAACTTTGAGTTTGTGTATTACTCAACAGCCTGTCCTAGTGGAGGAGATGCGGAGGTTGTCCCTTGAAGTGGTTACTTCTGGGATGACAGCGAGACTGATGACTCTGATCTTACAGCCCACTCTGTTAGATAGGATTCGAGAGAAACAGAGTGTGGATCCTTACTTGGTGAAAGTTCGAGATCAACTGAAAAGTGGAGATCTTGAAGACTTTACTTGTGATGATGCTGAGACTCTTCGCTATAGAGGACGTCTGTGTGTACCAGTGGATCAGGAGATTCGAGAGGAGATATTGAAGGAAGCACATTATTCTCCTTATTCTGTACATCCTGGAGGGACAAAGATGTATCAGGATCTGAAGACTCACTTCTGGTGGAATGGTATGAAGCGGGATATTGGTAGAGCTGTAGCTCAATGTTTGACATGTCAGCAAGTTAAGGCTGAACATCGTGTACCAGCTGGTAAGCTACAGAGTCTTCCAATACCTGAATGGAAGTGGGATCATATTATGATGGATTTCATCGTAGGATTGCCGAGGACTTCTAGCGGCTGTGATTCTATTTGGGTGATTGTCGATAGGTTGACGAAGTCTGCTCATTTTCTGCCTATGCAGATTACTTGGTCACGTGAGCGACTTGCGCAGCTCTATATGGATGAGATATTGAGATTGCATGGAGTGCCAATCTCAATAGTATCTGATAGAGACCCAAGGTTTGTTTCTCATTTTTGGAGGAGTTTACAAACAGCTTTGGGGACTCAGCTTCGATTTAGCACTGCGTTTCATCCCCAGACTGGTGGTCAGTCCGAGCGCACTATACAGACACTCGAGGATATGTTGAGAGCTTGTGTCTTGGATTTTGGTGGAGGTTGGGATCGACATATGAGATTGGTAGAGTTTGCATACAACAATAGCTATCAAGCGAGCATTAAGATGGCTCCGTTTGAAGCATTGTATGGACGCAAATGTCGATCACCTCTGTATTGGGATGATGTTGGTGAAAGGAAGACGTTGGGACCTGACCTTTTGCTTGAAGCCGAAGAGAAAGTTAAGTTGATACGACGGCATATTGAGACGGCTCAGAGTAGGCAAAAGAGTTATTCTGATACTCGGATGCGAGATCTAGAGTTTCATGTTGGTGATCATGTTTTCTTGAAGGTCTCACCATCGAAGGGCATACGGAGATTTGGGATTCGCGGAAAGCTTAGTCCGCGATTTATTGGTCCTTTTGAGATCTTAGAGAGAGTTGGACCCGTGGCTTATCGGTTAGCCCTTCCGCCTCGACTAGCAGGAGTGCACGACGTCTTCCATGTATCTGTTCTAAGGAGATACATGCATGATCCTTCCCATGTGATAGACTTTTCTCCACTGGAGCTTACTGAGGATTTGCAGTACGAGGAGCGACCGATACGAATTCTTGCTCGTGAGACGAGGGAATTGCGTAATCGGGTCATACCTTATGTTAAGGTACAGTGGGATTTTCATGATGATAGAGAGGCGACATGGGAGTTGGAGACTGTTATGCAGAGATCTTATCCCCACCTGTTTATATCTTGAGGTGAGTGCCTTAGTTTCGAGGACGAAACTATTTTAAGGAGGGGAGAATGTAGTACTCAGAAATTTTCATGAATTAGGGTTTCTGGACTTGGCAGGATTCGGGCGCCCAGAAGTGGTGAAGTGGACGCCCGAAAGAAGTGGACCCTGTTGCATTTTGTGGACGATCCGGTTGTGGCCGACGGAGGTCGGATCTGGATGCATGAACCGGACGCCCGGACGGAGGATCCGGTTTGAGTTGTGACGTGGAGGGCCACGTGTCGCGACGCAGGACACGTGTCGATCGCCGGAGACACACCGCCCCACCGCCTGCTGACCGCCGACCGACCGCTTGACCGCACGACGACACCTGTACGGCAGGATTTCCGGACGCCCGGAAGTTGTGATGTGGGCGCCCGAAAGTGGACTTTTGGCAGCCTATAAATAGGCGAGTCCCTGATGGTTTTTGGTGCATTTCCACTTCGTATGATCCCTATTTCTAGAGAGAGAAAGTGGGTTTAGGGCCATGTGTTGGCATAGTTTGTAACCTTGCTTGCTCTCTTCTACTCTGCTGATCTGATCTGGTGCCAAGCCGTTATTCTGCTGGAGATAGCAGTTTCCTTGGAGGTTTTGATAGATCGAGGTGCTGCCGGAGTACGTTCTCTGGAGGGTTGGATCTGAGGATACTATTCTTTCCCCACCGTGGTTGGATTAGCTTTTCAGGTGGGTTGATGTTTGCCAGATTCAGTGGACTTCCTCCTACGTGTTTTATCTCATGTTAGCATAATATGATATGATGTTGTTTGGATTATGTTAGCATGATTGGATTATGATATGTGGATTGGATTATGATATTGGGATTATGATAGTATGCCATGCTAAGATTATGTTAGAGATGCCATGTTAGGGTGAGACTGATCTATAGACCGCATGGGCATGTTATGATCTTAGATGTGCTAATGATATGTTTGTGAGCATGCATGATTTCCTTGTATCCCTGTTGCATGATTTGGACCTACACCTATTCTGTTGATATCCTTTGTACCAGTTGTTGTACATGTAGTGTAGGTGATCATGTTGTGGCTCGTGCTATGTTGTTGTACCTCTTCTTTGTGGTAGAGTCGAGAGCCTCCTCTTGTGATAGAGTTGAGATTGATTGTGAGCACTGGAGCATTGATTGTGCCAAGGGCACGTGGTTCTTTGTGAGAGCATGGATTGGGTCATACTTGTTGATTATCCTTTGTGGTGCCAAGGGCACAGTGGATTGGGTCTTACTTGTTGACTATTCTTTGAGGTGCCGAGGGCACATGATCCTTTGTTGACCCAGTCGTGTCGATCATATACCTGCGGGTGCTTGGCGTATACTATGGTTGTACTTTGCTCGGTTGGGTCGCTCCCACGAGTACCACTCTAGAGTTGGCATGTTCCGTACAGAGGATTGTACGAGGAACTAGTGACAGATGGTGTTCCTGTCCTAGTTGGGCTCCCTATTGTGTTGAGCAGCTCCCTATTGTGTTGAGCGGGATCAGGCCGCAGGTATGGTATTGTATTGAGAGGTATGGTATTGTATTGAGAGGTATGGTATTGTATTGAGAGGTAAGGTATGGTATTGTGAGGTATTGTATGGCGAGAGCTAGGTACAGATGGGGTTCCTGTACTAGCTGGTTCGCAGGTATTGTATTGTGTATGATAGTCCTCATTTGGTATATTCAGTTTATTGGCATTCATACTGACAGTTGAGCTTTGTGCATAGTAGTGGTAGTATATCTCCTACTCTTTTATTGCTCTATACATATCTCTTGAGATTGAGGACTTAGTGGGCAGACCGCTGAGGCTGATGGCGGTACCCACTGAGGACTACTTGATTGATAGTAGTTCTCACACCCATTGGTGACATCTTTTTGCAGAGTCTTCTTCCCCAGTTGTGCATACTGAGCGCGGAAAGGAGACCGTCGGGTAGAGCTATTCCCCGGATACTTGGCTAGAGGTATACCCATTTTTGGTTAGATGGTTGAGTCTGTACATACAGTATGATTGTGATATCAGTGTTGTATATGAGAGTTATATGTGAGAGTTATGGATGATGTATGTACAGTGATCTTTTGATATATTATATAGCAGCTCTGTTGATACCTTTAGCTCTGTGTTTTTTATTGTGGATGTTGTTTCGCTTCGTATACATGGTAGAGATACTGTGTATGCGGCGGATCTAGTCATGCGCCTGGGAAGAGGTAACCCGGGGCGTGACAGTGTGCACCCAGGGTGAACCTATGCCTGAGGTCACCCTGAGGTGGCACAGCTGCCGGTGACCCGCTCCGCCGTCGGGAGCCGCCGCCGAGCGCCGCCGCGCCGCCGCGCCGCAGCTGGCTGCTGCTGGGAGTAAGGGCAGTGTGCTGGTGATCCGAGACGCCGCCACCTCCCGTCGTCGTAGCGGCCTCCCGCCGTCCTTAGGAGGGCCACCGCCGCCGTCGCTTCCTTCCCCGGCCGCCTCCGTGCCGCCGGTGCGCCGTCGCGCTGCCTGCGGTTCCTGCATGCAACTTACGGGCAGGAGCAGCTGCAGGCCGCGCCCTACCGCCTCCCGCCGCCTCAGACGGTGCGCGCCGCCACCCTCTGGACCGCCGCCGTCGGTCCACCTCTTCCCGGCCGTCCCCGTGCCGCCGGAGCGCCGCCGCAGCCGCCGCGGGCTCAGCCTATTTTTATGGGTTTTCTGTGCTTGCGACTGGTCCTGTCGCAGTGGGGCTGTGAGCACGGCCTCCGTTACGTCGTTACCTATCCGCTGGTGCTTGCGGAAGGTCGTGCGGACGAACGGAATGCTCGAACGGCCTTATTTATGCTTGTTATGTATGTAAATGTTGCTTGTTTTGGGACTTTGGTGATTGTTGCAGCATTGCGACGCTGCGGGCAGCAAGGGCATGATCCTTGAGGCCCTGTGGACTGGATGTCCAACCCCTTCGCCCTTCGCGGAGATCCGAATTTATTTTCGGTGCATTTTTCGATGAAATAGTCGGCGAAACGCGTGTTTCTAGTCGTGCGTTTCACTTGCTGGTTTTGCGAGTGACTTGGCTTCGTCATCTAGCCTTGTTGGCTGTTCCTCATCACTATCCCGAAGTTCCAAGGACAGCGGATGAGTGACGGAGGGTTCCGGTGCCAAATCGGCACTTTTCGGGAACCCGGGAAGCCGTTTCGGGTGCGTTTGTGTTCGTGGCACCCCGAGCTTGTGCTCGCTGTCCCGCCACCTTGTTTTGTGTGTTTGGGGACAGCGTAGGACTCGGTTTTGCTGTTGGTACCCCTGTGGGGCTTAGTATGGTTTCGGGATCGTCACGGTGGGTTTCCGGACGATCCGTCGGTTTTGGGATGTGAGCGCTATGTGTTTAGTGTCGACTTGGTGGACCTTGACCCTGTGAGTCTTTCGTAGGTCCTGTCGTGGTTCCCGAGAGCTGTCGGTGTTAGTCTCTATCGTTTCGACAGGTGGGTATTTCGATCCGGAGTCGGTTCAGTGGACTACGGTGATACCTTTCTATCCCTTCTCTTGTATTTCAGTTATTAGTTCACTTGACTCCCGTTGACTCTACTTATGTGTGCTTGGATAGTAGAGTAGTTGTGGTTTGCATGATTATTGAGACGACCTAGTTGGTCGGTAGTGATCGCGTGTTGTTCCGAGCGATCCTCGTTGTGGTTTATCAGTTGCTTCACGGCTCGTTGCCGTTCTGTGGATTGAGCATTCGCATCGATCGTCACAGCTCTTCTAGCACCTCACGTATGCCAACGGTCTGATCCACCGTTTGGTATTCTTTTCCGGAAAAGGGTCGTGTGTGTGACCGACCCGTGAGCCTGGACGCAGTGCGTCTGGTAGGTTTTAGTGCAGAGAGTTGAGCAGGTTGTAACAGTGCCAGGGATACGTCCCGGTGGCTATGGATTGGGTATACTTTGTGGTTATCTCCATTGATGCATATACTATTTGTTTACAGTAGCATAGTTGTTCAGTTGTATGTCAGCCTCATACTTACTTGTACTACTGTTTACCTTATCTATCTATTTGTTGACCCTCGTGCCGGTGTGTACACCTCGCCTTCGTCGGCTTGCGGTATCCACTGGGAGGGGAGACATGTTTACATGTTCTCACCCCCCGCCATCGTTGTTGTTTTCAGGTGAGCAGGGTGGTGAGAGTCGGGACGCAGCGAGGCACGCCTAGTTAGTGGTACTAGAGGTCCCGACCTGTGAGGCTTCTCTCTCCAGATTTGGTTATCACCCTTATCCTTTATCAGTTAGTTATGGATGTGGTTCAGTTACACTGTGATTGTTTTGTCTAGCATGTTGTGGTTTCGTTACAGTTACATTTTGGATGTTCTTTCTTTCATGCTTAGATCTTGTGGATTTGGCTTAGTATTCATGAGTGGATTACATGCCTAGACTTTTGGATATTGATGCTTTTAGATCTTTCATTATGGCTTTATATCGCATATCTTGGATTTCTAACCCTCGTGGTAGCGTTTTCAAATAAAGGTTTCCGAGTGGGAAACAGGTTTCAAATGGATTTCCGATCGATCAACTTTTGAGATTTCAAAAGAGAGTTCTCGTGTGGAGAACGATTTTCAAAAGATCTTTAAATGTTTGAGATTAGGGTCTCAAAATAAGGCTTCTGGGTAAGGAGCAGTTTTCTAGAATGATCTGTTGTTTGTGCATCGCATCATCCTTCGCCTAAGGACTTGCTTAGATTCATACAGGTTTAAGGACTGTTAGCTGTATGAATCTTATTGTGTTGTTGTGGTTTGTGTGATGAATGAATGGTGGTTGTGATCCTGTTTGTATGTTGTGTACGCCGTGCAAATACAGGGGAGGCTCTGTCCTTGTGTACAGTGGACCCTGTATTTGTGGCGGGTCTGTACGTGGCGCGGGCTAGGCTTTCAAAAAAAATTGGCACGTATTTCCGCTTCTAAAACTAGCCCGGGGCGTGACAGATTGAGATGGTATCAGAGCGTAAAGGGTACAAACACTCATTCATTCATAAACTTGTAACTGAACCATTGGTTAGGCTGACCCATAGGAAGACCTAAGATGTATAGGTGCACGAGTTCGAGGGTGTTTGTTTTCGGCTTGTGTTTTGTGGGAGTTGCCGACCCCCCTTCTCTTGCGCAGGTTTCTGTGTTTTACAGATGACTTGTGGTCGTGGTAGACCTCCTCGTCCGGGTCGTGGTGTAGGCGTGCGCCTGCGGAACCGTCTGCTGGTGTTCAGACTCGGGCTATTGCGGCTGGTTCGAGCAAGGAGCCGGCAGGAGGCGAGCAGCCTGCTGTTGGCCGTACCCTGTGTGCTTGAGGCCGAGGCGAGGGGTCAGCTGACGACCCTCTCCAGCATGTTCCGGCATGTTCCGGCAATTTTTGCAGCAGCAGGCTACGGCGACTGCCGCTCCAGCCCCTCCTCCTCCTCCGTCGAGTGCCCCGATGACTGCAGACCCTCCTGTGGCACCCACGCCGTTGTGGCCACGACCGCGACAACGGCAGCGACTACGTCGGTTGTTTCGCGTGTGGACGCCGACCCCGTGAATGGGGGGGGGGGGGTGGTGGCCACGTCCGAGCGCGATTGCCGGATTTCCTGAGGTTCGATCCGCCCTTGTTCGCAGACTCGTGCTTCTTCTAGAAGTGGTGGTGGAGTACCAGACAGATACCAAGTGGTAGGGTGTTTTCCCCTTTGCATAACCACTCGTTGGCAGGTGGTGGCCCTATCGGGCTAGGTGACGTCACTTGGTGGATCTGTGTTGTCGTTTGGGCTGTTCTTGCCCTGGCCCCACTTTCTGTGTGGAGCACGAGGGCTATTGCGAGCGTCTCTACGGAGACGGTGCTTTGAGCGGTTTAGATCGCAACTTTGGTGTTACCTTCTCTGTTTTGTTGGGTAGGGCGGTGAAGCCTACCCCACTGACGTATTGCTGGTGGAATCGTCAGTGTTGGTCTTTCAACCTTTAGCTAGTTCTTGCGTCAAACTGACGTGTACTAGACTGAGTGGACACTGTTTGGTGTCAGGTTTTTGTTGGTGCCTACTTGGTTTGCGACTATCCTAACGCCTAAATTAGTGTGTTATGGGATTTCTGGTGGTATTTGTAGGCTTTCGTGCTGTCGCGAGATCTTCCTGGTTGTTGTTGGAGGTCTCGCAGCGTTTGACGTTGGTTAGTCGACGCCGGAATTTATTTTTCCTTCGCTTTGGTTCGTGTGGTTGGCGACCCTACGTCGCGTGTAGCCGTCGGTTTGTTGTTGGAAGCCGAAGACTCCTAGGGAGTTGGCTCAGAGCAGACCTTGTTTTGTGGGTCGGTTTGCTTTTTCCCGTTAATTTGGTGATTCTTCCGTGAATTTGGTCCAGCTTTGGAGTTGGTTGACCTGGTACCTTTGTGGTGTTGCCAACTTATTGTCGGCATTTGATCTTCGGATATTTCATTTTTCTTTTGATAAGTACGTTGGCTGCAGACAACGTAGTGTCAAAAGTTAGAACGAAATACCCTATCCCTTTTGGGACTGTCAGGATTGGGTCGGTGCTTTCTCTTGCAAGACAATCTCTCTGCGTCATGTTGTGGGAAAGCTGTGTTGTGGTCATCCCTGATCACGTAGTGAGCCTTGAGCTGATCCTGGAGTGGTTTTGCGCAGTTGATTTGCCATCACTGCGGATGGTTTGACTCCGGTTGAGTCTGGTTGCCTTTTAGCTCGGTAGCTGTGCCTTCACAGCTGAAAGGTTTGTTTTGCGAGGTGATCTCGATTTTTGCCAGGAGTTTTGGTGCCTTGGTGATCGAATGTCGGGAGCCTGGTTGTTGGCTCCGAGGCCTCTGTGCATGTGTTTGCGTACGAGGTTTTCGTCACGGCTTCCGTATAGTCTTGGTTTGGAGCGCGTGTCCGATCACTTGGAGACAGGTGTTTGGCATCACTGGTGATTTTATCGCCTGTTGCAATTGGTAACCCTGTGCACCAGAGTGATGGATTCGCAAGGTTTGTACGTTGGTTTGATTGTGAGTTCGAGCTCAACGAGATGACGGTGAAGATTTAGTACCCTCTACCGCGGATCGAAGATCTCTTCGACCGGCTTTAGGGAGCCTCGGTATTCTCGAAGATTGTTTTGCAGCCAGGTTAGTTTTAGCTGAAGATCAAGGCCGAGGACGTTGCGATGACGGCCTCCCGGACTCGTTACGGGCATTACGAGTTCACGGTTATGCCGTTCGGTTTGACGAACGCCCCGACAGCTTTTATGGATTTGATGATCAATTTTTTCGGCAGTTCTTGGGTCATTTTGTCGTGGTCTTCTTTGACGACATACTGATCTATTCGAGAAGTTTCCTTCTTGGGTCACATCGTGACGCAGTCTGGTATTGCGGTGGACCCAAGGAAGGTGGACTATGTGATGGATTGGCCTATTCCGACTTCTGTGGCGGAGATTAGGAGCTTCCTCGGCTTGGCGAGTTGTTACCGGCGATTTGTTTAGGGTTTCTCAAAGATCACCGCCCCTTTGAGCAAGCTGACGAGGAAGGGCGAGAAGTTTCTGTGGACTCCCGCTTGTCAGATGGGCTTCCAGGAGCTGAAGGGCAGTTTGACTCTTGCCCCTATCTTAGCATTGCCGCAGCCTGGTGAGGATTTTGGTGGTCTGCTGCGATGCGTCTCGGATAGGATTGGGGTGCGTGCTCATGCAGCAGGAGAAGGTCATCGCGTATGCTTCGCGCCAGTGGAAGGACTACGAGAAGAACTATCCGACGCACGATCTCGAGCTAGCAGCAGTGGTGTTCGCTCTCAAGCTTTGGAGACACTACCTGTACGGAGCGCATTGTGAGATGTTCACGGATCATCAGAGTCTGAAGTACCTCTTCAAGGAGCTGAACCTCAGACAGAGACGGTGGCTTGAGCTTTTGAAGAATTACGACATCTCCATCCAGTACCATCCGGGCAAGGCGAACGTCGTGGCGGACGCCTTTAGCCGGAAGCAGCCTTCGGCGGAGCTATCTCTCATGATCACCGACCAGGAGCGTTTGGTGGAGGAGTTTCGTCGACTAGAGTTGGAGATTTTACCTTCTGGAGCTACCGCTCAGTTGTTGACTTTGGTGGTGCAGCCCACCTTGTCTGATCGGATTTCCGGTGGGCAGCTTATGGATCCGCACTTGCAGAGAGTGCAAGCAGAGGCCGAGCAGGGCAGAGATGGTGACTTCACGTTACTTGCTGATGGTTCCCTTCACTTTCGAGGGCGGAGGTGTGTGCCCAGTGATCGGGATTTGAGGCGAGAAATTTTGACTGAGGCACACCGGTCGCCGTACACCGTTCATCCTGGAGGGACGAAGATGTACCGCGACCTGAAGCAGAGTTTCTGGTGGCCTGGCTTGAAGATGGATGTAGCTCAGCATGTGGCACAGTGACTGGTTTGTCAGCAGGTGAAGGCTGAGCATCAGCGACCAGCAGGGAAGCTTCAACCGTTGCCTGTACCTGTATGGAAGTGGGAGCAGATTACCATGGATTTCGTCACCGGGTTGCCTCGTTCTCAGCGAGGTCATGTTGCGATCTGGGTTTTTGTGGACCGACTGACGAAAGCAGCTCACTTCCTATCGGTACACACGACTTGGTCTCGGGATCGACTGGCGCAGCTCTACTTGGATGAGATCGTCAGGCTGCATGGAGTGCCAGTGTCGATCGTTTCTGATCGGGATTCTCGCTTTGTTTCTCAGTTCTGGAGGAGCTTGCAGCAGACTCTGGGAACGAAGCTCTTCTTCAGCTCGGCTTACCACCTTCAGAGTGATGGGCAGTCGGAGCGAGTCTTCCAGACTCTCGAGGATATGCTCCGGGCATGCGTTCTGGACTATGGTGAGGGATGGTTCAAGTATCTTTCTTTGGTGGAATTCGCCTACAACAGCAGCTTCCAGGCGAGCATTGGGATGGCACCGTACGAGGCTTTGTTTGGACGTCGTTGTTGATCACCGATCGGTTGGGATGACATGGATGAGCGTCGAGTGATCGGGCCTGACCTGTTGGAGGACGCAGAGGCCAGGATTCGCAGTGCGAGGCAGCGGCTGCTGACTGCGCAGAGCCGACAGAAAAGCTACGCAGACCAGCGACGACGTGACCTAGTGTTTCAGGTCGGTGAGCATGTGCTGCTCAGGGGGTCGCCGTCTCGAGGGATCAAGCGGTTCGGATTGCGGAGCAAGCTTAGTCCGTGTTTCGTGGGACCGTTCGAGATCCTTGAGCGTGTGGGTCCAGTGGTTTATCGGTTAGCTCTTCCTCCTTGTCGTGCTCGCGCGCACAATGTCGTCCTTGTGTCCATGCTTCGGAAGTACATCCCCGACCCTTCTCACGTGATCAGCCCGACGACGGTTCAGCTGAGGGAGGATCTCAGCTACGACGAGGCGCCTTTAAGGATTTTGGCTCGCGAGGTGAAGCAGTTGAGGAACCGGAGCTTTCCGTTGTGAGAGTACAGTGGACGAGTCACGAGGAGCATGAGATTACTTGGGAGCTGGAGTCTGCTTTGCGAGAGTGGTTCCCGCAATTGTTTGCGGATGGTGTGTGAGTAAGTTTCGGGGACGAAACTTCTTATTTGGTGGGAGTGATGTGAGAATTCGAATTTTGGAAATTTGAATTCTTTGTTCTCTCCCTCTACTTTGTATCTGTATACGTATATATATATGTATAGGTGTATATATATATATGCATATATATATTGTATTATTTGTGTATTTTATTGGTTTTCGAATTTGGTTGCTGAGAGAGGATGGATTGTGGCGCTTTTCGGAGTCCGTTTCTGACGATCCAAAATAATAGATTCGATGTCTCGGCAGTGCTGAACGCGATGACACAATCCGTTTTGACATGCGACGGACGGATCGAGAGATATCGCATGTTTTTTGCTTAGAGGTCGTATTGTACATTTTATCATTTTGCGAATTGGACCCTGTTTCACGCACTGTTTTGCGTGAGATCGAATGTGGAGGGGTGTCTGGGCTTTTTGTACTAACTGTGAGGGACCCAGAGGTTATTTGCTGTGTTTGAGGGGCTTATTTGCATTTTGTGCAAATGTGTTTTTGTGTGTGTGTGTGTGTGAGTGGAGAGAGAGAGAGGTTTATGGTTGTTCTCTTCTCCCTCAGCTCCCCAGCAGGGTGCCACCCTCTCCTCAGCTCCCCTGCCCACCTCCCTGTGCGTCACCGACCGCCGCCGACCTCCCCTGGCCGGCGGGGAGCTCTGGCCAGCAGCCCTCTCCCTTGTTTTCTTTCTTTTCTTCTTCTT
Source organism: Puya raimondii (assembly GCA_016920855.1). Lineage (NCBI taxonomy): Eukaryota > Viridiplantae > Streptophyta > Magnoliopsida > Poales > Bromeliaceae > Puya > Puya raimondii. Next base: position 53,728,117 of record JABWPP010000049.1, read on the forward strand.
TCTCCTTCTTTTTCCTTCTTCTTCTTCTCTGCAGTGTGCACCCAGGGTGAACCCATGCCTGAGGTCACCCTGAGGTGGCAAAGCTGTCGGCGACCCGCTCCGCCGTCGGGAGCCGCCGCCGAGCGCCGCCGCGCCGCAGCTGGCTGCTGCTGGGAGTGCGGGCAGTGTGCTGGTGATCCGAGCAGCCGCCGCCTCCCGCCACCGCAGCGGCCTCCCGCCGTCCTTAGGAGGGCCACCGCCGCCGTCGCTTCCTTCCCCGGCCGCCCCCGTGCCGCCGGTGCACCGCCGCGCCGCCTGCGGCTCCTGCATGCAACTTGCGGGCAGGAGCAGCTGCAGGTCGCTCCCTGCCACCTCCCGCCGCCTCGGAGGGTGCGTGCCGCCACCCTCTGGACCGCCGCCGTCGGTCCACCTCTTCCCGGCTGTCCCCGTGCTGCCGGAGCTCCGCCGCAGCAGCCGCGGGCTCAGCCTGGGCTATTAGGGCAGCCACGGCCGAGCACCCGCCGCCGCCAGGTTTTGTTGTCGCGGTCACCTCCCACCCGACGTCCGGCGACCCCCTCTTGCCGGTGCTCGCGTCGCCGCCGGCCGCCGTCGCCGTTCGTTGCCGGCGTCGCCGTGCCCTAGCTACCCGAGAGTGAGCTTTCTCCCCGCGCCGCCGCCGCCGCTTCCTGTCGCTGGCTGAGGTGAGCATTCCCTTCCTCATCTCCCCCGCATCCAGCCCTAGCCGCCGCGCGCCGTGCATGTCGGCCGGCAGCCGGCCGGAGCTAGTTGCTCTGGCCAGGGTGCTTTCGGCTTTGTTTTGGGCCGCATGCTTGTGTTCTTGCTCTCTGTTGCCTCCCGAAGCTCGCGAAGGTGAGCACGATGATCGCGGCGATGCGCTGATCATCATGCTCATCTTAGTTTTCTGTTTGGGTGAGCCGTTTCGCTGTTCGGCCTTTGTCGAGCAATTTTATCGCATGTGAGCACTATTTTTATGGGTTTTCTGTGCTTGCGACTGGTTCTGTCATAGTGGGGCTATGAGCACAGTCTCCGTTACGTCGTTACCTATCCGCTGGTGCTTGCGGAAGGTCGTGCGGACGAACGGAATGCTCGAACGGCCTTATTTATGCTTGTTATGTATGTAAATGTTGCTTGTTTTGGGACTTTGGTGATAGTGGCAGTGTTGTGACGCTGCGGGCAGCAAGGGCATGATCCTTGAGGCCCTGTGGACTAGTTGCCCAACCCCTTCGCCCTTCGCGGAGATCCGGATTTATTTTCGGTGCGTTTTTCGATGAAATAGTCGGCGAAACGCGTGTTTCTAGTCGTGCGTTTCACTTGCTGGTTTCGCGAGTGACTTGGCTTCGTCATCTAGCCTCGTTGGCTGTTCCTCATCGCTGTCCCGAAGTTCCGAGGACAGCGGATGAGTGACGAAGGGTTCCGGTGCCAAATCGGCACTTTTCAGAAACCCGGGAAGCCGTTTCGGGTGCGTTTGTGTTCGTGGCACCCCGAGCTTGTGCTCGCTGTCCCGCCACCTTGTTTTGTGTGTTTGGGGACAGTGGAGGACTCGGTTTTGCTGTTGGTACCCCTGTGGGGCTTAGTGTGGTTTCGGGATCGTCCCGGTGGTTTTTCCGGACGATCCGTCGGTTTCGGGATGTGAGCGCTATGTGTTTAGTGTCGACTTGGTGGACCTTGACCCTGTGAGTCTTTCGTAGGTCCTGTCGTGGTTCCCGAGAGCCGTCGGTGTTAGGCTCTATCGTTTCGACAGGTGGGTACTTCAATCCGGAGTCGGTTCAGTGGACTACGGTGATACCTTTCTATCCCTTCTCTTGTATTTCAGTTATTAGTTCACTTGATTCCCGTTGACTCTACTTATGTGTGCTTGGATAGTAGAGTAGTTGTGGTTTGCATGATTATTGAGACGACCTAGTTGGTCGGTAGTGATCGCCTGTTGTTCCGAGCGATCCTCGTTGTGGTTTATCAGTTGCTTCACGGCTCGTTGCCGTTCTGTGGATTGAGCATTCGCATCGATCGTCACAGCTCTTCTAGCACCTCACGTATGCCAACGGTCTGATCCACCGTTTGGTCTTTTTTTTCGGAAAAGGGTCGTGTGTGTGACCGACCCGTGAGCCTCGACGCAGTGCGTCTGGTAGGTTTTAGTGCAGAGAGTTGAGCAGGTTGTGACAGTGCCAGGGATACGTCCCGGTGGCTATGGATTGGGTATACTTTGTGGTTATCTCCATTGATGCATATACTATTTGCTTACAGTAGCATAGTTGTTCAGTTGTATGTCAGCCTCATACTTACTTGTGCTACTGTTTACCTTATATATCTATTTGTTGACCCTCGTGCCGGTGTGTACACCTCACCTTCGTCGGCTTGCGGTACCCACTGGGAGGGGAGACATGTTTACATGTTCTCACCCCCCGCCATCGTTGTTGTTTTCAGGTGAGCAGGGTGGTGAGAGTCGGGACGCAGCGAGGCACGCCTAGTTAGTGGTACTAGAGGTCCCGACCTGTGAGGCTTCTCTCTCCAGATTTGGTTATCACCCTTATCCTTTATCAGTTAGTTATGGATGTGGTTCAGTTACACTGTGGTTGTTTTGTCTAGCATGTTGTGGTTTCGTTACAGTTACATTTTGGATGTTCTGTCTTGCATGCTTAGATCTTGTGGATTTGGCTTAGTATTCATGAGTGGATTACATGCCTAGACTTTTGGATATCGATGCTTTTAGATCTTTCATTATGGCTTTATATCGCATATCTTGGATTTCTACCCCTCGTGGTAGCGTTTTCAAATAAAAGTTTCCGAGTGGGAAATAGTTTTCAAATGGATTTCCGATCGATCGACTTTTGGGATTTCAAAAGAGAGTTCTCGTGTGGAGAACGGATTTCAAAAGATCTTTAAATGTTTGAGATTAGGGTTTCAAAATAAGGCTTCTGGGTAAGGAGCAGTTTTCTAGAATGATCTGTTGTTTGTGCATCGCATCATCCTTCGCCTAAGGACTTGCTTAGATTCATACAGGTTTAAGGACTGTTAGCTGTATGAATCTTATTGTGTTGTTGTGGTTTGTGTGATGAATGAATGGTGGTTGTGATCCTGTTTGTATGTTGTGTACGCCGTGAAAATACAGGGGAGGCTCTGTCCGTGTGTACAGTGGACCCTGTATTTGTGGCGGGTTTGTACGTGGCGCGGGCTAGGCTTTCAAAAAAAAATTAGCACGCATTTCCGCTTCTAAAACTAGCCCGGGGCGTGACAACACCTGCTAACCGAGGTGGAAGGTGTTACGGATTTTATATTGGCATATTTCGTGAAGTGAGTCGGAGTCTTGATGGTTCAAAGAAGAAAAGACGAAGATTGAAGACTCGAAGACTCAACGTATGAATTCACGATGCTTGGTAAGTTTAAATAATCTTGATGATGATTTATGATCATTTACAAGTGTTTGGAAGACATTAGAATAGATAAAATTTGATTTAAAATATAAAAATTGAGTTTTTCAATTTTCAGGATCCGGACCCTGAGGTGAGGTCCGAAACTCGTACGCCTTCCTAGATGTCACGCATGGAGGGTCCGGACCCTGAGGGCTGAGATTCGGACTATGAAACGCTGGAGAGTTTCTGTAATACTTGGAAATTTGAGGGTTTCTGGAGTCGACGGATTTCGGGCGCTCGGAAGTGAGGAAGTGGACGCCCGAATGTTTCCGGACCCAGAGGACTTTTCGGATGATCTGGTTGTGGCCGACGGAATTCGGATCTGGATGCAGGAACCGGACGTCCGGATGGTGGATCCGGATTGCACTTGTGACGTGGAGAGCCACGTGTCGCAACGCAGGACACGTGTCGACCGCCGGAGACACGCCGCCCCACCGCCTGCTGACCGCCGACCGACCGACTGGCCGCCAGCTGACACCTGGCCTGCTGAGTTTCCGGACGCCCGGAACTTGTGAAGTGGGCGCCCGAATGTTGGATTTTGGGAGCCTATAAATAGGTGAGTCCCTGATGGTTTTTAGGCTCATTTCCACTTCGTGACTTCGGTTCTAGAGAGAGAAAGTTGGGTTTAGGGCCATGTGTTGGCATTAGTTGTAACCTAGCTTGTTCTCCTCTACTCTGTTGATCTGATCTGGTGCTGAGCTGTTGTTCTGTCGGAGTTAGCAGCCTTTTGGAGATATTCAGATCGGAGTGCTGCTGGAGCTTGATTAGCTTGGAGGGTTGGATCTGAGGATACTGTTTTCCCCACCGTGGTTGGATTAGCTCTTGAGGTGGGTTGATGTTTGCCAGATTCAGTGGACTTCCTCCTATGTGTTTACTCTCATGTTAGCATGATAGTGTTGGATTATGTTAGCATGATATGATGATATTGGATTATGATAGCATGATGATATTGAATTATGATAGTATGATGATATTGGATTATGATAGTGTGATATTATTGGGATTATGATAGCATGACATGCTGACATTATGTTAGATATGACCTGTTAGGTTGATATTGCATGATATGCTAATGATATATACGTGAGCATGCATGATTTCTTTGTATCCTTGTTGCATGATTTGACCTACACCTATCCTGTTGATATCCCTTGTACCAGTTGTTGTACATACTAGTGTAGGTGATCATGTTGAGGCTCGTGCTATGTTGTTGTACCTCCTCTTTGTGGTAGAGTTGAGATTGATTGTGAGCACTGGAGCATTGATTGGGTCATGTTATTGACTATCCTTCGAGGTGCCGAGGGCACGTGATTCTTTGTGAGATCAGTGGATTGGGTCATACTTGTTGATTATCCTTGTGATGCCGAGGGCATGTAATTCTTTGTTGACCCAGTCGTGTCGATCATATACCTGCGGGTGCTTGGCGCTGATATGGTTGTACTATACTCGGTTGGGTAGCTCCCACGAGTACCACTCTAGAGTTGGCATGTTCCGTACAGAGTGTTGTACGAAGGGCTAGAAACAGACGGGCTTCCTGTACTAGCTGGCTCCCTGTAGGGTTGAGCATGATCAGGCCACAGGTATCGTATTGTATTATGTTGCATGGCATTATGGATTCATGATAGTCCTCATTTGATATATTCAGTTCATTGGTATTCATATTGACAGTTGAGCTTTGTGCATAGTAGTGGTAGTATATCTCCTACTTTCTTTGTTGCTCCATATATATCTCTTGAGATTGAGGACTTAGTGGGCAGACCACTGAGGCTGGTGGCGGTACCCACTGAGGACTACTTGTTTGATAGTAGTTCTCACACTCGTTGTTGACACCCTTTTTGCAGAGTCTTCTTCCCCAGTTGTGCATACTGAGCGCGGAAAGGAGACCGTCGGGTAGAGCTATTCCCCGGATATTTGGCTAGAGGTATACCCATTTTGATAGATGGTTGAGTCTGTACATACAGTGTGATTGTGATATCAGTGTTGTATATGAGAGTTATATATGAGAGTTATGGATGATGTATGTACAGTGATCTTTTGATATATTTATATAGCAGCTCTGTTGATACCTTTAGCTCTGTGTGATTGTTGTTGTTGTTGTTTTCGCTTCGTATACATAGTAGAGATACTGTGTATGCGGCGGATCTCGTCATGTGCCTGGGAAGGGGTAACCCGGGGCATGACAGTTTCAGAGTCCGGACCCTACATCCAAGGTCCGGACCCCGACCCGTCGCGATTTTTCGAAAATATATTTTTTCAATCCTATTCTGGTTCTAATGTCTCCCAAACCTATAAATAAGATGGTAGACTTTTTAAAATCAGTTTTCAATTCTAGTCTAATTCGGATTGCTTCCAAACCTATAAATAAGATATGGGGATGTCTCTAAAACGTGGTAAATCATAGAATACCTTTTAGAAACCCTAGAAGCTTGTAGGTAGCCGTTTTCCTCATCTTCTACATCAAGCTTCTCTCAAATTGATTCATGGTGCCCTAGATCTTTAATGTTCTTCTAGAATCAATTTGAGAATTGCTTAGAGGTTATTCCTACAGATCTTCAATGATATTTTAAGCAATAAATCATCATCGACTTTATTGTTCTTGCTCCGGACGGAGTGCGCTCGTGGATTCGAGTGGGCGTCGTGGATTCGGCGTGTAGAAGGCTTCGTGGATTCGAAGTTGGGCGTCTTGTGGATTCGAGGCGTGGTGTTCGTGGATTCGAATGTGGGGCGTGGACAACCCGGTGGTGTGCGCGAGATCTATAGAAGATAAAGGAGAGGTTGAGTCCGTGGAGTCGGTAATCACCTTGTAATCTTTTATTTCTTAGTAGATTGTTATCGCATGTTGGTCCCGTGGGTTTTTTACTCCTAGTTGGAGTTTTCCTACGTAAATCTCGGTGTGCTATTTTTATTTTCGCACTTATTTTATTGCATCGAGATTTGTGATTTGGCCGTTATACCTATTCACCCCCCTCTAGATATTGATAGTATCTAGATAGATCCTTAGGGCTCCCCCGTAACTTACAGAAGGGCTATCCGATAAGCCACGGGTCCAACGTTTTCCAGAATCTCAAAAGGACCAATAAATCGCGGACTAAGCTTTCCGCGAATTCCAAATCTTCGTATGCCCTTCGATGGTGAAACTTTCAAGAAAACATGGTCTCCAACTTGAAATTCTAAATCCCGCTTCGAGTATCAGAATAACTCTTTTGCCTGCTCTGGGCTGTCTCTAAATGTCACGCCCCGGGCCCTAGTGAGAGCCTACCAGGCACGTGCACAGACCCGCAGTGTACCTCAAAACAACACACAATGTACACAAGGCGTCTATAATAACAACAATCAAGTAGAAGAAGGAATACGTCCTAAACAAGATGATCAGAGCGAGAACATAATTCTACAACTAAAATAAGATCAACACAACTAAAATCTTGAGATATACAAAAGAATTTATACATCTTATGTACTAATAGATCAACCAACAATATAACTATACGCCTTTCACTCAAAATACAATGAAAGGACACCATGGTATGTCTATAGCAACATCGTAGAGGCTCTAGCTAGCTGCTAACCCCTCGCCACGATCCCAAGCCTCTCCTGCTGCGGAAGGCTCTGAAACAAAAACCCAACAACTATGGGGGTGAGAACTATTAAACAATAGTTCCCAGTGGGTAAGCCGCCGAGAGTGGCGAATTACACCGCTAGGTCAACTGAGGCAAAAGTAGGTTTAGTAATAAAGCATGATTAGCATATAAAAGTTCTACTCTACTATGCCTCTAACATCAAGTTATAAACGTGTTCATGTTACAAAGCATGTAAACATTTTATTCATATATGTGTAAGTATGCCATGATCAACTACACATGTTCTAATGTCATAAACTCACTATATGTCAAGTTTACTATTACACATATGACTTGTCTCCAACTACAAGTATGAAATGTATAACCGACTTTCCACTACATGTATGAACTATGTGACTTGTTCCCGACTATATGTATGTTATGTTCACTAACCACAAATGTGCCAAGTCATGTCAATGTCTCACTACATGTAATGCCACAATCCACTACTATGTCCATTTGCTACATCTATATGCATCAATTACTTATGATGTCGAATGTAACATTCCTCACAATATTTCCTACCATAAAGGACTTTTCAAGTCTCGGCTTGTGCCGTGCCTAATGGCCCCGTGGTAGTCAACATTCTCTCGCTAGAATGAGCCTCCCCCACGGCAATCCACTTCGGCGCCCATATAACCTGCACATAGGCGATCAAACGTCGCGAAAGGCCCACTCCGGAGTGCCGGCTTGTAGGGACCGACCCTCACAAGCATGTGCGAATGAGCACAATGGCATTAACAAGCATAGTCAACAGCATAGGAAATACGTTCATCATGTCTAAGACATGGAATCACAACATCGACTCGAGGGTCGGAATCATAATGCATAAGTCATTCTTGTTCTCAATTCACATGTGGGTATGTTTCTACCAATATGTAACATGTCTCTAACATGCAAGTGGATACATCTCACTCTACCAATAGGAATGGACCTAAGTCTCATTCATGACCCCAACGGGTTACTATCACATGCTATGACTAAGTCATACTCAATGCATTATACTAATGCTATTTTCGATGCATTCTACAAATGCCACAATCGATGCATTATTCTAATGCCATGATCCATGCATTCTACAAATGCTATAACAATGCATTCTACGATGCCGACAAAACCATAATCCATGACATGCATGAGCTACACAAACCTCTACTACATAGAGTATAAAAGCCATCATGCAAATATTTATTTCATATTATCAAAGTGATGGTATGCAATTACCACTTACCTTACCAACAAGAAAACTCATACCCCATGTCTTAAACATGGAATACCAATCAATGACCCGAGGGTCTAGTACTAAGTCATAAGGCCAATCTTGTTGTTCTTCTAAATGAAGTGTAACATACTTAGCCTCTCACTATGTCATATATCATGCTCATTTCTACCAATACCCGAAATGCTAAGTGTACCCAAGTCCACTTTCCATCCATTGCTTCATATGTTGTTTAATCATTCCGTATCATAAATTGAAATGCCATCTCACCACAATTTTCCATAATGTGCCATGTATAAACACAATCATGAACTCTACTACATAGAGTATGCAATTCTCATATATGCTATACATATATCATAATCCCAATATTTCTATCATGTCATAATAAGCATGATTATGCAACAATTCAACTCTAAAATATTAGAGGAGACATAGGGGGAGTTCACCCATTTCGGTGAGGTCAGACCCACCGGATAACCGTCGAAACCTCGCAGTACTTCAAAACGAAGTTGTCCCCCGAGCTTCACATACCCTAAGATAATTTTCCAAGGGGTTACAAGTTTCGAACGAACAAATTCGAAAACTACCAAAATTCATGAGGTAAATGGGTGGAAAATACCTTGAGCAAGTAGAACTTGTTCTAAGTCCAAATTGAGGTTAAGGATCTTCAAATCCAACCTACAAAAACATTGTACACCCATCAATTCAACCTCAAGAGCCCACAATCACGAAACCCTAATTCAAATCCTAGTTTTCATGAAACTAGGTCTTCATCCCAAATCCAAGAGATAAACGCAAATAGGGGAGTTGTAAAGGTAGCCACTCACCTCACATGAGCTCCAAACCAAGCAAAAGAGACTAGGGTTGGAGATTCATCCACCAACAAGCTCTCCTCTTCAGCCACGAGCTCCCTCCAAGCCTAAGAGTCAACCTCCATGAAGAAAATGGAGAGAAAGGAGATCAAAACCACCCTTCATGGGTTTGGAGAGGAGAAAATCAAGAGAGAGAGAGGAAGGAAGCTCACCTTTCTTCTCCTCCATCCTCAGCCAACACAACAACATGAGAGGGGTGAAGGGATACTTAATCCCAAGCAACAAAATCCAGTTAGGCCCCTCAAAAAGCCAAAATTGCAAAACAGCACAAACTGCAATCTGCTGCACTGTGTTCCGGTATGCGTATAGGCATACCGGTATACAGCACAAAATTTGCAAAACCCGAGCCTCGGCCAAAAGGCCACGAAACAGTATACCGGTATACCAAACATCAGTACCGGTATACATTGCATCTTTTCCGGTATCACATGCCGGATTTCGCAAAACCCGAGAGCTGCGCAAAATCCAGTTTTCCACTGGATTCCGGTATCCCAAAACCAGATACCGGTATGCAATTGCAAAATCTGTACTTTTGCAGATTTTGACTCCCGGAGTCCGTTTTCGCACTTTTCAAGTCCCGAAAATGCTCCGAAGCTCACCAAACTCAACTCAAACTCCATAATAGTATAAGCCACTATTCTCTCACTAGAACTCCGCAATTTGCTAAAGTTCAGTGTGCTACATTCTCCCCTCCTAAAAAGGAGTTTCGTCCGTGAAACTACGGATCAACAACCAACAACAAACAGCAAAACCAAAGGAGATAAGAACATCGCCCTCGTAGTGAAGTCTCCAACTCTCACACCTTGCATCGCATCCAAGATGTTGCTCCAAAGCATCTTGTAGTAGGAATAGTGATAATTCCAAATTCCTACATTCCACAAGTCCAATCCACAACAATGCTCCTTGAAGTTTAGATCTTCATGTAGCTCTAATGAAACGTCATTCACCATCGGGGTAGAATTCAAATACTCGTTCGGAGTGTCAACACACATCATATACCTTCAACAGATCTGAAGTAAAACGGCTCGACATGCCACTAGGCCCATTTGCCTCAGGGTCTCAAATAATCCAAAGAATCTGGAACTTAGATTCCTCATACACACAGCACTTGGATTTCCTTAACCAAGTATCACAATCCAATCATCAGATTCAGATGCCCAAAAATTCTATCTCTCACCGAGAATCGTCCAGTGGCCCAAATTCCAAAGCGATAGAGCTAGACGCTCTACGCAGTCGTACAATTTACCAAGGTATACTTGCGCAAAATTTTCTCAATCCACTCAGGTGAATAGTTACTCCTATTCACAATCTCCCAACAATCATCATATCTAGCTTGGAAGCGAGACAATCCAATTCCGGAGCCTCCAGTATTCATCCTCTATCCATACAAGGTAGATAGCCTTTACTTAGCATATCTCATAAATCCTGCTATCACAGGTACAACTTGTCGGTTTCCACCGCCAACGCACATTGAAAGTCCACAAGGAATTTACCAGCCGCTGCATTCTTGATCGTAATTGCACCATTACAAGTCGAGATCAAGGCTAACTCCCGTGATCCGATCCAAAGGATAGATATCACATCATGTTACCCATCTCATCGATATATCTAGTACACCAGCCTCTAATCTGTTTTCTCAGCTTCAACTCATTCTCCTGAGTGAAGAGACATCTCCAACATTAAGATCTGGGTGAACTTCACACCACTATCTAAACATAAAGTTGCCATAGTTTCCAAGTAAATGCCATGGCAATCATTTCCAAATCACAATTTGGCAATTCCTCTTGCATTCTCTCAATTGATGAAAGGTCAATACTACCTTTCTAATCTGCATCAAGTACAGTTCAGTCCACTGAGAGGAATATAACGACAATTACATAACCCACCTTCGGGGCAAACAAGGTTGGCGGTTGTCAACCACACCAACGATTCCAAGAAGTTTTTCTCACACATATCTTTCCAAAATGTTTAATCCCTTTATGTGTGAGTCAAGAGAAGGGAGTAGACAACTTAGTAATCTCCCCACAATTATCCATAACATCCACTCAAACTAGGAAGTTTGAACTTCGATTACATCCGCTTGTCCAACTCAACTATGGATGGCTTGATTTCTTGAGATCTCCAATTATATCCACTTTGGCATCAACTGCCAAGGGACGCTAGTCCTCACAACCGAATCAGCACGTCTTCAACTTGAAGCACTTGCAGTCCTCATTCAAAGGAATCTTCATGGTCTTCATCACCTCTCGACTTCCAACATGTCGTCGATGCGCACAGGGACAAAGACACCCAGAAGGGCCAAACATCACCACACACAAGAGCATCAACAGCTCGAACGACATCACGACAATTTCGTAATGTCTACACCGAGTGAACAAGTCACCCTCGGTCCAAACTCAAACTCGATCCAACGAGAGTAGTACTCAGATTGCAACTACCCTCGAGTAAAACCAGAATCCATAGAGCTTGATCAAACAGATCAACAGATCTCGGCTACGGGTACATATTCTTGATCGTGACCCTACCGAGTTCACGATAGTCGACCCACAGTCGAAATGACCCGTCCACTCAAAAAAAATGAGATCTATGCTCCGCAAGAGAAAACACTAGGCAAAAGAGATCTCCAGACCAAGCCTTCAATTCTCACAACTCAATCGGGATTGCACAAGCAACTCCCTCACAAGAGACATCCTCGCTTTTGAGGATTCTCAACTCTCACCAAAGATACTGGCCTCAAGGCCACGCGCCCACTCAGCCAACAACTAGGCTTGGGCGGGTGAAACAATCATCGCAAATAGCGAACCTCCAAGCCCTCTGAAAACACTATTTCGTGTCCAGGTTCCCAAAACACTACAGCTTGGCTCACTCCATCATCGGCAATCTGATAGCCGAAGAGCCAGCCCTAGTTCAAATCAGAACTATACACTCTCAGCCAAACAAAGCCGATTGCTTCGTTGGCGCACAGAAACATCCAATCCTAATGGAGTACAAGAACAGTACTTCCAAGTCCAAGCAATCAGGACCAACTCATTCTGCAAGCATCAAGGAATGAGTTCCCTGCCATGCATTCGGCAAACAGCCGATCCAAAGCTACAATCATAACAAACGACAAACAAGCTCCAATACTACGAGCTGCGACAACCTCCATCGTCGCTGCATCAATCTCCGCCTGTCAAACAGGCATGCCTTCACCCGGTACCAGCCGCGCGAAGTCGATCCCAATATTGTCGACACTGTTCTCCTCAGACACTCCAACTGGGAATGGCCCGCCTGGCCACGAAGAGAGTACTTGCCTCTACTCCAAGGGCATCACCGGGTACATGCGGACTCCACCGCTCACACATCGCTATAGTTGATGACGATTTGACGTCCCTCTTTCATCCTGCTATAGATTAACATTCTCGAAATCAATTTCTCTTTGAACACCTTGATTGTCTTCTTACGATAGACTTGCCACTCTTAGTAGCTTCTTTGCCGTCTCCAACGGTCTCCACGTCTCTCGCCCTTTTCAAGGTGCGATTCGTATTCTCACAAAATTTCTTGAGGTCGGCTGCCAACTGGATCGGCAAATCCTCCCGTCGCTTAATCCTCTCGTCTGTCGGCGCAAAGCCTCAACTTGGAGTAACATCACAATTGATGGCCGCTCCACCGTGCTTGCTGAAATTGCCAGTTGTTCTCTCATTTCAGGGTCTCACCAAATTCGGAGGATGCAGGGTTCCCGTCTCGGCTGCCTCGGCCGCTATCGAGTGCGTCGTTCACCACTCAAGCTGCAACAAGCATGCGCATGTAAAACACCCCACGCCAACGCAACCCCACACAAAACTATAACCCCAATCATACGAAAGTAATGAAGTGGACTCCCACTATTCCCCGATGTCACGTTGTCGGCCGCCAACGTGACCCTCCAAGGGTTTAGAAGTGGTTCACTCCGATCTAACTCCAACACCTTTGGAGCTTTAGAAATGACCCAATCATAATACTTTCGCCAATGAGTCACAAGAGATCCCGTCTCTCACGTTCCTATTCCTTATCGTCCAACCTGCCTAAGGTTTACTAGGTCCACTACGACTCAACCCTAGGCTCTGATACCACAATAATCTGTCACGCCCCGGGCCCTAGTGAGAGCCTACCAGGCACGTGCACAGACCCGCCGTGTACCTCAAAACAACACACAATATACACAAGGCATCTATAATAACAACAATCAAGTATAAGAAGGAATACGTCCTAAACAAGGTGATCAGAGCGAGAACATTTCTACAACTAAAATAAGATCAACACAACTAAAATCTTGAGATATACAAAAGAATTTATACATCTTATGTACTAACAGATCAACCAACAATATAACTATACGCCTTTCACTCAAAATACAATGAAAGGACACCATGGTATGTCTATAGCAACATCGTAGAGGCTCTAGCTAGCTGCTAACCCCTCGCCACGATCCCAAGCCTCTCCTGCTGCAGAAGGCTCTGAAACAAAAACCCAACAACCATGGGGGTGAGAACTATTAAACAATAGTTCCCAGTGGGTAAGCCGCCGAGAGTGGCGAATTACACCGCTAGGTCAACTGAGGCAAAAGTAGGTTTAGTAATAAAGCATGATTAGCATATAAAAGTTCTACTCTACTATGCCTCTAACATCAAGTTATAAACGTGTTCATGTTACAAAGCATGTAAACATTTTATTCATATATGTGTAAGTATGCCATGATCAACTACACATGTTCTAATGTCATAAACTCACTATATGTCAAGTTTACTATTACACATATGACTTGTCTCCAACTACAAGTATGAAATGTATAACCGACTTTCCACTACATGTATGAACTATGTGACTTGTTCCCGACTATATGTATGTTATGTTCACTAACCACAAATGTGCCAAGTCATGTCAATGTCTCACTACATGTAATGCCACAATCCACTACTATGTCCATTTGCTACATCTATATGCATCAATTACTTATGATGTCGAATGTAACATTCCTCACAATATTTCCTACCATAAAGGACTTTTCAAGTCTCGGCTTGTGCCGTGCCTAATGGCCCCGTGGTAGTCAACATTCTCTCGCTAGAATGAGCCTCCCCCACGGCAATCCACTTCGGCGCCCATATAACCTGCACATAGGCGATCAAACGTCGCGAAAGGCCCACTCCGGAGTGCCGGCTTGTAGGGACCGACCCTCACAAGCATGTGCGAATGAGCACAATGGCATTAACAAGTATAGTCAACAGCATAGGAAATACGTTCATCATGTCTAAAATATGGAATCACAACATCGACTCGAGGGTCGGAATCATAATGCATAAGTCACTCTTGTTCTCAATTCACATGTGGGTATGTTTCTACCAATATGTAACATGTCTCTAACATGCAAGTGGATACATCTCACTCTACCAATAGGAATGGACCTAAGTCTCATTCATGACCCCAACGGGTTACTATCACATGCTATGACTATGTCATACTCAATGCATTATACTAATGCTATTTTCGATGCATTCTACAAATGCCACAATCGCTGCATTATTCTAATGCCATGATCCACGCATTCTACAAATGCTATAACAATGCATTCTACGATGCCGACAAAACCATAATCCATGACATGCATGAGCTACACAAACCTCTACTACATAGAGTATAAAGGCCATCATGCAAATATTTATTTCATATTATCAAAGTGATGGTATGCAATTACCACTTACCTTACCAACAAGAAAACTCATACCCCATGTCTTAAACATGGAATACCAATCAATGACCCGAGGGTCTAGTACTAAGTCATAAGGCCAATCTTGTTGTTCTTCTAAATAAAGTGTAACATACTTAGCCTCTCACTATGTCATATATCATGCTCATTTCTACCAATACCCGAAATGCTAAGTGTCCCCAAGTCCACTTTCCATCTATTGCTTCATATGTTGTTTAATCATTCCAACATGCATTTCTACGTTATCATAAATTGAAATGCCATCTCACCACAATTTTCCATAATGTGCCATGTATCAACACAATCATGAACTCTACTACATAGAGTATGCAATTCTCATATATGCTATACATATATCATAATCCCAATATTTCTATCATGTTATAATAAGCATGATTATGCAACAATTCAACTCTAAAATATTAGAGAAGACATAGGGGGAGTTCACCCATTTCGGTGAGGTCAGACCCACCGGATAACCATCGAAACCTCGCAGTACTTCAAAACGAAGTTGTCCCCCGAGCTTCACATACCCTAAGATAATTTTCCAAGTGGTTACAAGTTTCGAACGAACAAATTCGAAAACTACCAAAATTCATGAGATAAATGGGTGGAAAATACCTTGAGCAAGTAGAACTTGTTCTAAGTCCAAATTGAGGTTAAGGATCTTCAAATCCAACCTACAACAACATTCTACACCCATCAATTCAACCTCAAGAGCCCACAATCACGAAACCCTAATTCAAACCCTAGTTTTCATAAAACTAGGTCTTCATCCCAAATCCAAGAGATAAACGCAAATAGGGGAGTTGTAAAGGTAGCCACTCACCTCACAAGAGCTCCAAACCAAGCAAAAGAGACTAGGGTTGGAGATTCATCCACCAACAAGCTCT
The DNA here is from genome assembly GCA_016920855.1 of Puya raimondii. Classification (NCBI taxonomy): domain Eukaryota; kingdom Viridiplantae; phylum Streptophyta; class Magnoliopsida; order Poales; family Bromeliaceae; genus Puya; species Puya raimondii. The sequence goes on from JABWPP010000049.1 coordinate 53,743,850, forward strand.
CCTCTTCAGCCACGAGCTCCCTCCAAGCCTAAGAGTCAACCTCCATGGAGAAAATGGAGAGAAAGGAGATCAAAACCACCCTTCATGTGTTTGGAGAGGAGAAAATCAAGAGAGAGAGAGGAAGGAAGCTCACCTTTCTTCTCCTCCATCCTCAGCCAACACAACAACATGAGAGGGGTGAAGGGATACTTAATCCCGAGCAACAAAATCCAGTTAGGCCCCTCAAAAAGCCAAAATTGCAAAACATCACAAATTGCAATCTGCTGCACTGTGTTCCGGTATGCGTATAGGCATACCGGCATACAACACAAAATTTGCAAAACCCGAGCCTCGGCCAAAAGGCCACGAAACAGTATACCGGTATACCAAACATCAGTACCGGTATACATTGCATATTTTCGGGTATCACATGCCGGATTCCGCAAAACCCGAGAGTTGCGCAAAATCCAGTTTTCCACTAGATTCCGGTATCCCAAAACCAGATACCGGTATGCAATTGCAAAATCTGCACTTTTGCAGATTTTGACTCCCGGAGTCCGTTTTCGCACTTTCCAAGTCCCGAAAACGCTCTGAAGCTCACCAAACTCAACTCAAACTCCAGAATAGTATAAGCCACTATTCTCTCACTATAACTCCGCAATTTGCTAAAGTTCAGTGTGCTACACTATATGCCGTCGTATTACTTTAACTTTCTCCTCAGCTTCAAGCAATAAGTCCGGTCCCAATGTTTTCCTTTCACCTACATCATCCCAATACAAAGGTGTTCGATATTTACGTCCATACAATGCTTCAAACGGGGCCATTTTAATGCTCGCCTGATAGCTATTGTTGTATGCAAATTCTATCAATCTCAGATGTCGATCCCATCCTCCACCGAAATCCAATATACAAGCTTTCAACATATTCTCAAGTGTCTGTATAGTACGCTCGGACTGACCATCCGTCTGCGGATGAAATGCAGTACTAAAACAAAGCTGAGTCCCCAAAACTGTCTGTAAACTTCTCCAGAAATGTGAGACAAATCTCGGGTCTCTATCAGACACTATCGAGATTGGTACTCCATGCAATCTCAATATTTCATCCATATAAAGCTGTGCAAGCCGCTCACGGGACCAAGTAATCTGCATAGGTAGAAAATGAGCAGACTTCGTCAACCTATCCACAATTACCCATATCGCATCATAGCCGCCCGAAGTCCTCGGCAATCCTACGACAAAATCCATCGTAATATGGTCCCACCTCCACTCAGGTACCGGAAGGCTTTGTAACTTGCCAGCCGGCACTCGATGCTCAGCCTTCACTTGCTAACATGTTAAACATTGAGCTACAGCTCTTCCAATATCTCTCTTCATACCATTCCACCAGAAATGAGTCTTTAAATCTTGGTACATCTTAGTTCCACCAGGATGGACAGAATATGGAGAATAATGTGCTTCCTTCAATATTTCCTCTCGAATCTCCGAATCTGCTAGTACACATAAACGACCTCTGTAACGGAGAACTTCCGAATCATCACAACTAAAATCTTCAAGATCGCCACTCCTCAGTTGATCTCTAATTTTCATCAAGTGATGATCTACACTATGTTTTTCTCGAATCCTATCCAACAGAGTGGGCTGTAAGACCATAGTCATAAGTCTTGCAGTTGTTCCAAGAGCAACCACTTCAAGTGACAATCTCCGCATCTCCTCCACTAGGACAGGCTGCTGTGTGATAACTCATACTCAATGTTGCCACAGCCTTCCTACTCAACGCATCGGCTACTACATTTGCGTTGCCGGGATGATACTGAATAGAGATGTCATATACCTTTAGTAACTCCAACCATCTTCGTTGCCGTAAATTTAACTCCTTCTGTGTAAACAGATACTTAAGGCTCTTGTGATCAGTATAAACCTCACAATGTTCTCCATAGAGATAGTGGCGCCATAACTTCAGAGCAAAAACTACCGCTGCCAGCTCTAAGTCATGGGTAGGGTAATTTTTCTCGTACTCCTTTAATTGTTTCGAAGCATATGCAATTACTCTACCATGCTGCATCAGCACGCAACCCAAGCCACTATGTGAAGCATCACTATAGGTTACAAATCCTTCGCCCATTACTGGTAACGCAAGAATGGGAGCTATCATCAACTTCTGCTTTAACTCTTCAAAGCATCTCTGGCAATCATTACTCCAAATAAATTTAACCCCTTTTCTAGTTAATCGAGTAAGAGGCATAGAGAGTTTCGCAAAACTCTCCACAAATCGTCTATAATTCCCGGCTAAGCCAAGAAACTCCGTACTTCAGAAATCGTCGTCGACCTAGGCCAGTCTCGAATTGCCTCAATTTTCTTAGGATCAACAGCTACTCCTGAAGCAGAAATCACATGGCCTAAAAAGGCTACTTTTCTCAGCCAAAACTCACATTTCTTCAACTTTGCATACAACTTCTTTTCTCGGAAGAGTTGCAGCACTAATCTCATATGCTCTTCATGCTCCGCATCATTACGGGAGTAAATTAAGATATCATCAATAAAGACTACAACAAACTTATCCAAGAAGGACTTGAAGACTCGGTTCATCATATCCATAAATACAACAGGGGCATTCGTCAAACCAAAAGGCATGACTGTAAACTCATAATGCCCATACCGAGTTCTAAAGGCTGTCTTAGAGATATCCTCGGCCTTCACCTTTAACTGGTGGTAACTGGACTGAAGATCAATTTTTGAAAAGACACACGCACCTTATTACTGATCAAACAAATCATCGGTACGTGGGAGGGGATATCTATTCTTGATGGTCACTTTGTTCAATTCCCGATAATCCACACATAATCTAAGTGAACCATCCTTCTTCTTAACAAACAACACTGGTGCTCCCCAAGACGATACACTGGGTCGAATAAATCCTTTATCCATAAGATCCTGCAGTTGCGCCTTCAACTCTCGCAATTCAGCTGGTGCCATTCTATAGGGTGTCTTCGAGATTGGCGCGGTTCCTGATATCACGTCAATCACGAATTCAATCTCCCTATCATGAGGCATTGATGATAGCTCAGAGGGAAAGACATCCGAAAACTCACGGACAATAGGAATATCCTCGAGTCCCGGTACAATAGTAGGCACCTCAGTCACTGTCGCTAAATAGGCCATGCATCCTCTACGCATCATCTGTTTGGCCTTAGATGAAGATATCGTCATTGCGAACAGTGAACTTCTACATCCTTTAAAAGTAAACTCCTCCTGTCCAGGCTCACGAAAGATCACCGTCTTGGTTCCACAATCAATCGTCGCAAAATAACGAGACAACCAATCCATGCCAAGGATCACATCAAAATTCTGCAACTGCTTTAATACCAACAAATCGGCAGGCATGATCCAAGGCCCTATCTGCACAGGACATGCCCAACAACCCTCCGTCACCTGCAAGCTATGCTCGGGTACCCGCACCTCCTGTGTCTGGGGTAACGACCCTATCTCTAAACCATGATGCAATGCAAATGCTCTACTAACAAAGAAATGCGATGCACCAGTATCAAATAAAGTGTGCGATCTAATACCACAAATTGAAATAATATCTGCCACCACACGATCAGCTATCGAGACGTCCTCAATCTGCGTGGCATAGACTCGGCCGCTCACCTGCTGCTGGCGTCGATCTGGCTGTCGTAGTATAGAGGATCGGTCCGCCTGACTATACACCGGGGAAGCTCTAGTTACTTGCGGTGGGGAGAAAGGAATAGACGCCATTGATGGAGCTACTGCTACTAATCTGGGACAAGTCCTCCTCATATGTCCCGGCTATCCTGTCACGCCCCGGGCCCTAGTGAGAGCCTACCAGGAACGTGCACAGACCCGCCGTGTACCTCAAAACAACACACAATGTACACAAGGCGTCTATAATAACAACAATCAAGTAGAAGAAGGAATACGTCCTAAATAAGGTGATCAGAGCGAGAACATAATTCTACAACTAAAATAAGATCAACACAACTAAAATCTTGAGATATACAAAAGAATTTATACATCTTATGTACTAACAGATCAACCAACAATATAACTATACGCCTTTCACTCAAAATACAATGAAAGGACACCATGGTATGTCTATAGCAACATCGTAGAGGATCTAGCTAGCTGCTAACCCCTCGCCACGATCCCAAGCCTCTCCTGCTGCGGAAGGCTCTGAAACAAAAACCCAACAACAATGGGGGTGAGAACTATTAAACAATAGTTCCCAGTGGGTAAGCCGCCGAGAGTAGCGAATTACACCTCTAGGTCAACTGAGGCAAGATAGTATAACTGAAACATAAGGCATAAACATTAAATGTTAAACAAATAGTTCTACAACTATCATGCCTCCAATGACTAAATCATCTACATGAACATGAATATGTTCCTACTATCATATGCTCAACATCTAATCACACCAGTTTATATGCATGTCAAATTAATGCCATGGATACTAGTTAAAAGATTTTCTTTGTTATAATCATAATATCATGCCTCTATACTAATCATCATGAGTATAGGATAATGCCACTATGGATGCCCATGCAAATAATGACTAAAACGAATGTCCAACTATGATGCATGCATCCAAAAGGTGTCAAGCTAAGTAATACCACCAAATAACAACTCACTACTATGTCCATACACTACATGTATATGCATCAACCGACTGTGATGTACTAGGACCAGTTTACTTAGCTTTTACCCAATCCACGAGGGACTTACACATGGTAACGTCCCGGCTTGTGCCATGCCTAATGGCTCCGTGGTAGTCACCACCCTCACGCTAAGGATGAGCCTTGCCCACGGCGGTTCCATTTCGGCGTCTCAATATTGCGCGGGCGAAATAACTGTCGCAAGCGAAATAACTGTCGCATAGGCTAACTCCGGAGTGCCGGCTTGTAGGGAGCGACCCTCACAAGCATGTGCGCATGAGCACAATGGCAAACAAGCATAATCAACCACATAATACCATACTCGTCATGTCTAGACATGGAATAGCCAAAGTCATGCTCGTCATGTCTAACATGGAATAGCCAACCAATGTCCAAAGGATCTAACACTATGTCACAATGTCAACCTAGTTATTCACCTAAGTGAAATATAATATGCTTAACCTCACACTATGTCAAAACATGTCATATCATGTTTATTACATTCAATAGCCAATATGCTAAATGTCAACAATATCATGTTGTTCTCAAATCACATGTGAGTATATTTCTATCAATATGTAACATGTCTCTAACATGCAAGTGGTTACATTTCACTCTACCAATAGGAATGGACCTACGTCTCATTCATGACCCCAACGGGTTACTATCATATGCTATAACCAAAGTCATACTCAATGCATTATACTAATGCTACTTTCAATGCATTCTACAATGCTATAACAATGCATTCTACGATGCCAACAAGACCATAATCCATGACATGCATGAGCTACATAAACCTCTACTACATAGAGTATAAAAGTTATCATGCAAGTATTCATTTAACCAAGTAAATTCATATTTAGCCAATTACAATTATCAACACAAAAGAATCCCTTTCCTCATGGCTTAAACATGGAATCGTTCAACGACCAAAAGGTCGAGCTCAATGTCAACAACGCCCGTCATAGTTGTTCACCTAGATGAGGCGCAACAAACTTATTTTGCCTTGTCATATCCTCTCTTTTCTCTATACAAGCATACTTTAGTATGCGAAGAGATTTCACTAATCCAACAACCAAGTAGTGTCTCATATGACACTCCTTTCTAGCATGCATATCTTAATTAGCATTTCATAATGCATCATTACACTACTAGTACAAATACTCTCGCATGCATGTTATCCTCATAATGCCATATTATATGGAATATGCACTTTTCATATACAACATATATATCCCATGCAATCACAACTTCCATCATGCCATAATTATCATAATTATGCATCTAATCAATCCTATAACAAGATAGGAGACATAGGGGGAGTTCACCCATTTCGGTGAGGTCAGACCCACCGGATAACCGTCGAAACCTCGCAGTACATCAAAACAAAGTTGTCCCCCGAGCTTCTTATACCCTAAGATAATTTTCCAAGGGGTTATAAGTTTCGAACGAACAAATTCGAAAACCACCAAAATCTATGAGGTAAATGGGTGAAAAATACCTTGAGCAAGTAGAACTTGTTCTAAGTCCAAATTGAGGTTAGGGATCTTCAAATCCAACCTACAACAACATTCTACACCCATCAATTCAACCTCAAGCGCTCACAATCAAGAAACCCTAAAATAAACCCTAGGTTTACCATTCTAAGGTTTCATCAACAATAAACCAAATAAACCACAAAAAGGGGTTTACAAGAGAGTTACTCACCTCTTTTGATCTCCAATCTAGGTCCAAAGAAGCTAGGGTTGGAGATAAAACCACAACAAGCTCTCCTCGACACAAGCAAGTCTTCCCCAATGCTCCACCAGCAAGCAACAAGCAAAAGGAGAAGAGAAAAGAGATCAAATCCCAAGATCTCAAGGGTTTGGGAGAGAAATCCTAGAGAGAGAGAGAGGAAGAACCCTACCTTTCCTTCTCCAAGTCCTCAGCACAAGAGGCAGTGAAGGGTGAAGGGGTAAGTTGTAATGGTTGTAACAATATCCCCATAAGCCCCTCCAAAGACCAAAATTGCAAAACTGCACAAATTGCAATCTGCTGCACTGTGTTCCGGTATGCGTATAGGCATACCGGTATACAGCACAAAATTTGCAAAACCCAAGCCTCGGCCAAAAGGCCACGAAACAGTATACCGGTATACCAAACATTAGTACCGGTATACATTGCATCTTTTCCGGTATCACATGCCGGATTCCGCAAAACTCGAGAGCTGCGCAAAATCCAGTTTTCCACTGGATTCCGGTATCCCAAAACCAGATACCGGTATGCAATTGCAAAATCTGCACCTTTACAGATTTTGACTCCCGGAGTCCGTTTTCGCACTTTCCAAGTCCCAAAAACGCTCCGAAGCTCACCAAACTCAACTCAAACTCCAGAATAGTACAAGCCACTATTCTCTCACTAGAACTCCGTAATTTGCTAAAGTTCAGTGTGCTACATTCTCCCCTCCTAAAAAGGAGTTTCGTCCGCGAAACTACGGATCAACAACCAACAACAAACAGCAAAACCAGAGGAGATAAGAACATCGCCCTCGTAGTGAAGTCTCCAACTCTCACACCATGCATCGCATCCAAGATGTTGCTCCAAAGCATCTTGTAGTAGGAATAGTGATAATTCCAAATTCCTACATTCCACAAGTCTAATCCACAACAATGCTCCTTGAAGTTTAGATCTTAATGTAGCTCTAATGAAACGACATCCACCATCGGGTTAGAATTCAAATACTCGCTCGGAGCGTCAAAACACATCATATACCTTCAACGGGTCTGAAGTAAAACAACTCGATACGCCACTAGGCCCATTTACCTCAGGGTCTCAAATAATCCAAAGAATCTGGAACTTAGATTCCTCATACACATAGCTCTTGGATTTCCTTAACCAAGTATCACAATCCAATCATCAGATTCAGATGCCCAAAAATTCTATCTCTCACCGAGAATCGTCCAGTGGCCCAAATTCCAAAGTGATAGAGCTAGACGCTCTACGCAGTCGCACAATTTACCAAGGTATACTTGCGCAAAATTTCCTCAATCCAACTCAGGTGAATAGCTACTCCTATTCACAATCTCCCAACAATCATCATATCTAGCTTGGAAGCGAAACAATCTAATTCCGGAGCCTCCGGTAATCATCCTCTATCCATACAAGGTAGATAGCCTTTACTTAGCATATCACATAAATCCTGCTATCACAGGTACAACTTGTCGGTTTCCACCGCCAACGCACATTTGACAGTCCACAGGGAATTTACCAGCCGCTGCATTCTTAATCGTAATTGCACCATTACCAGTCGAGATCAAGGCTAACTCCCGTGATCCGATCCAAAGGATAGATATCACATCATGTTACCCGTCTCATCGATATCTCTAGTACACCAGTCTCTAACCTGTTTTCACAGCTTCAACTCATTTCCTTGAGTATAGAGATATCTCCAACATTAAGATCTGGGTGCACTTCACACCACTAACTATACATAAAATTTCCACATTTTCCAAGTAAACGCCATGGCAATCATTTCCAAATCACAATTTGGCGATTCCTCTTGTATTCTCTCAATTGCTGAAAGGTCAATACTACCTTTCTATTTCACACCAAAGCATAATTCAGTCCGCGGAGAGAAACATAGCTACAAAGCACATAACCCACCTTCGGGGTAACCCAGGTTGGCGGTCGTCAACCACACCAACAGTTCCAAAAAACTTCTCTCACACGTGTCTTTCCAAAAGGTTTAATCCCTTTATGTGTGAGTCAAGAGAAGGGAGTAGACAACTTAGTAATCTCCCCACAATTATCCATAGCATCCACTCAAACTAGGAAGTTTGAACTTCGATTACATCCGCTTGTCTAAATCAACTATGGATGGGTTGATTCCTTGAGATTTTCAATCATATTCACTTTGGCATCAACTGCCAAGGGACGCTAGTCCTCACAACCGAATCAGCACGTCTTCAACTTGAAGCACTTGCAGTCCTCATTCAAAGGAATCTTCACGGTCTTCATCGCCTCTCGACTTCCAACATGTCGTCGATGCGCACAGGGACAAAGACACCCAGAAGGGCCACACATCACAACACACAAGAGCATCATCCAGCTCAAACGACACCACGACAATTTCGTAAAGTCTACACCGAGTGAACAAGTCACCCTCGGTCCAAACTCAAACTCGATCCAACGAGAGTAGTACTCAGATTGCAACTACCCTCGAGTAAAACCAGAATCCATGGAGCTTGATCAAACAGATCAACAGATCTCGGCTACGGGTACATATTCTTGATCGTGACCCTACCGAGTTCACGATAGTCGACCCACAGTCGAAATGACCCGTCCACTCAAAATAAACGAGATCTATGCTCCGCAAGAGAAAACACTAGACAAAAGAGGTCTCCAGACCAAGCCTTTAATTCTCACAACTCAGTCGGGATTGCACAAGCAACCCCCTCACAAGAGACATCCTCGCTTTTGAGGATTCTCAACTCTCACCAAAGATACTGGCCTCAAGGCCACGCGCCCACTCAGCCAACAACTAGGCTTGGGCGGGTGAAACAATCATCGCAAATAGCGAACTTCCACGCCCTCTGAAAACATTATTTCATGTCCAGATTCCCAAAATACTACAGCTCGACTCACTCACTCATCTACAATCTGATAACCGAAGAGCCAGCCCAAGTTCAAATCAGAACTATACGCTCTCAGCCAAACAAAGCCAATCGCTTCGTTGGCGCACAGAAACATCCAATCTTAATGGAGTACAAGAACAATACTTCCAAGTCCAAGCAATCAGGACCACTCGATCTGCAAGCATCAAGGAATGAGTTTCCTGCTATGCATTCGGCAAACAGTCGATCCAAAGCTACAATAATAACAAACGACAAACAAGCTCCAATACTACGAGCTGCGACAACCTCCATCGTCGCTGCATCAACCTCTGCCTGTCAAACAGGCATGCCTTCACCCGGTACCAGCCGCGCGAAGTCGATCCCAATATTGTCGACACTGTTCTCCTCAGACACTCCAATTGGAATGGCCCGTATGGCCACGAAGAGAGTACTTGCCTCTACTCCAAGGGCATCATTGGGTACATGCGGACTCCACCGCTCACACATCGCTATAGTTGATGACGATTTGACGTCCCTCTTTCATCCTGCTATAGATCAACATTCTCGGTCATGAGACCTCCTTCTGTCTAGTGTTTCTTTTGTGGAGCATCGGTCTCATTTGTCTCGAGTGCATAGGTTACTTCGACTAGGTGTCGACTATCGTGGACTCAGTGAGGTCACGATCAAGGACGAGTACCCGTAGCCGAGATCTGTTGATCTGTTTGATCAGCTCCATGAATTTTGGATCTGCTCAAGATTGGTCTGCAATCTGAGCACTACTCTCGCTGGTCTGAATTTGAGGTTGTACCGAGGGTAACTTTCCGCACTCGGTTTGGACATTACGAAATTTCGTGATGTCGTTCGAGCTGGTTGTTGCTCGTGTGGTGTGTTGTGATGTTTGACTCGTTTTGAGTGTCTTTGTCTCTGTGAGCATCGACGACATGTTGGAAATCGTGAGGCGATGAAGACCGTGAAGATTTCCTGGAAGTGAGTGTTGCAGGTGCTTCAAGTTGATGAAATGCCGATTTGGTTGTGAGGACTAGCATTCTTTGACAGGTGATGTCAAAGCGGATAGGATCGAAGATCTCAAGAAATCAAGCAATCTATAGTTGATTTGGATAAACGGATGTAATCGAAGTTCAAACTTCTTAGTTTGATTGGATGGTTGTGGAGAGACTTGCCGAGTTATCTACTCCCTTTACTTGACTCACACATAAAGGAACTAAGCCGATTTAGGAATAATATGTGTGAGAGAAGTTACTTGGAATTGTTGGCGTGGTTGACAACCGCCAACCTTGTCTAACTCGAAGGTGGGTTATGTAGTTTGCAGCTGTTCCTCTCAGTGAACTGAGTTGGGTTTTGATGCAAATAGAAAGGTAGTACTGACCTTTCCAGTTGAGGAAATATGAGAATAATCGCCAAACCATGATTTAGAATTGGCCGCCATAGCCCTTGCCTGAAAACTATGGCAATATTATTCTTGGCAAGTGGTGTGAAGTACACACAGATCTTAAAGTTTAAGATGTCTCTTCACTCAAGGTAATGAGTTGAAGCAGCAAAGACAGGTTAGAGGATATTTTACTGGAGATTCTGGTATTTGATTGTCTCGCTTCCAAGCTAGACATGATGTTAGTTGGGAATTGTGAATAGAATGCTAAGCCAGCTCAATTACCGCTATTCAGATGATTTGGCTTGAGGAAAGATTCTCACAAGCGTATCTTTGGAAAATTGTGCGACTGCGTGGAGCGCCTAGCTCTATTATGTTGGAATATGAGCTAAATGGGTAATTCTCAGTGAAAGGTAGGATTTCGAGCATGAAATCAGATGTTCTGAATATGATACCTGGTTAAGGAAATCCAGGAGTTATGTGTATGAAGAATCTAAGCCCTAGATTCATTAGACTATTTGAGACTCTGAGGCGGATGGGCCTAGTAGCATATTGGTTTGTCTTACCTTCGAACCTGTTGGATGTATGCGATGTGTTTCTGTAGTACACTGAACTTTAGCAAATCGCGAGGTTCTAGTGTGAGATTAGAAATTTGTACTAATATGGAGGTTTTGGCTGTGATGCGAGAGCTTGAGAGTGTTTTCGGGACTTAAAAAGTACGAAAACGGACTCCGGAGGTCAAAATCTGCAAAAACTGTAGTTTTAACATTGTATACTGGTACTGGCATCAAGATACCGGAATCCAGTGGAAAACTGGGTTTTGCGCAGCTCTCGGGTTCTGCGGAATCTGACAATTGGTACCGGAATAGCTTTAATGTATTCCGGTACTGATTTAAAGTTTACCGGAATACTGTTTCGTGGCCTTTTGGCCGAGGCTCGGGTTTGCGGGATTTCTGGCCTGATTCCGGTACGTCAGTTCGTATACCGGAATGCAGTGCTGCAGAACCAGATTTCGCACAGTTTGCAAATTCTGTGTTTTGGAGGGGCTTAAAGGCAATTGTTACAACATGTAACTTAACCCTCCCTTTCCCCCTCACTGCCCTCTTTTGTGCTGAGCTTGGAGAGGAGAAGAAGTAAGTTTTCTCCCTCTCTCTCTCTAGATTTCTTCTCCCAAATCCTTGAGATCTTGGGTTTTGATCTCTTTTCTCTTCTCCTTTTGCTTGTTGCTTGCTAGAGGAGTATTGGAGGAGGCTTGGATGTGATGAAGAGAGCTTGTTTGTGGATCAAACTCCAACCCTAGCTTGTTCTAGCTTGATTTGGAGCTCCTAAGAGGTGAGTAGCTCTCTTGTAAACCCTCTTTTGTGGTTTATTTGGATTATTACTTGTGGAAACCTTAAAATGGTGAATCTAGGGTTTATTTTGGGGTTTCTTGATTTTGAGCCTTAGAGGTGGAATTGATGGGCGTAGAATGTTATGTTAGGTTGGATTTGAAGCTTCCTAACTTCGATTTGGGCCTTGGACAAGTGCTTCTTGATCTAAGGTATTTTTCACCCTTTTACCTCTTGTATATTGGTGATTTTTGAAAGTGTTCGTTCGACACTTGTGACCCCCTAGAAATTTTCTTTGGGTTGCTAGAAATCGAGGGGACAACTCCGCTTCGACGTACTGCGAGGTCTCAAAGGAGTTCCGGTGGGTCTGACCTCACCGAAATGGGTGAAATCCCTCTATGTCTTCGGTTTAGCTTAAAAGCTTGAATTGGTGCATTTTCATGTAAAACACGACATTATGGCATTTTTGGAATCATGACATATAGGTGTCATTCATAAGAGAATTGCATGTTCCTTGTAGGGGTTGATAACATGCATGGTATATTTTGTGTGATGATTTTAGTGGCATTTCATCTTGTAGAACGCAGCGGAAGTATGGTTCGGTTCGTTCGTACCTTTTTGCGGATCCACGTGTCCTTTGATCGTCCTCGAAAGTCTTCAATCGCTCCAAACTCGCGGTGGATCGAACTACAAACGAGCACGATCTCTAATCCACCGTTCAAGACCCTCTAGAACAATAGGTTAATGGAGGATGTGATTTCTCTCTATTTTACTTGTCTCGTATATATTCTATCATATGAGAGATAGCCCGTATATTTATAAGGAATTCCAAAATCCTAATGGGCAAGTAAAGATAAGGCCAAATCGGTTTATATTACGTTATCCTAATCTGACTAGGATTTATCTCTAATTAGCTTTCCTATTTTAAAGCGAGATTAAACCTAACCTAATTAGACAACATAATAACCATCGGATCGAGCCCGATCATGGGCGTACCCGATTCGGTTTAACCGAATGCCAACACATCTTATACTATGTAGAAATGCATTTTTGGGATAAGTGGAACATCATGTGAGGTTCATTCATGATACTTGCATATTGGCTTTTGGTAGCAATAAACATGATATATGACAAGCTCTTGATAATGTTAAACTAAGTATATTGCACATTACTTAGGTGGATAACAAAGTGGTCATTATGACATAGTACTAGACTCTTGGTCACTACTTGGCATTCCATGTTATAGACATGATGAACGTGACGCTTATGCAGTTGATTATGCTTGTTGGCCATTGTGCTCATTCGCACATGCTTGTGAGGGTCGCTCCCTACTAGCCGGCACTCCGGAGTTAGCCTTGCGACGTTTGATCGCCCGTGCAGGATTGGGCGCCGAAGTGGATTGCCGTTGGGGGAGAGTCACATTCTAGCGTGAGAATGCTGACTACCACGGGGCCATTAGGCACGGCACAAGCGGGACAACACCGTCCCCTATGGATTGGGTAACTATGGTCACATGTGGTAGTAGACATGACATGACATATAGTGAGATTCTGACATTAGAACATGTGTAGTTAAAACATTGCATAGTTACACATGTACATGAGTAGAAGGCTTACATGCATTGCAACATGAACATGAATAGAATGTTTACATGTTTTATAACTTAATATTTAGAGGCATAGTAGCGTAGAACTTTCAAATGTAATCATGCTTTATTATACTAATCCTACTTTCGCCTCAGTTGACCTACTGGTGTATTCCGCTCTTCTCGGCGGCTTACCCACTGGGAACTATTGAATAATAGTTCTCATCCCCCTGGGGTTTGTTGTTTTATTTCAGAGCCTTCCACTTCGGGAGAGGCGAGGGACCGAGGCAAGGGCATTGCGACTAGTTAGCATTCGAGGGAGATAGTCGCATAAGTGGACACCTTTCTTTTGTTCTTGTTGAGAGGTGTATGTACTTTTGGGTTATAGTTTGTAGAGTTCACCCTATGTCTTGGACATGTATTTTTTTTTGGTGGAACCTTGTATATATTTCCTTGTTATGATTATTGTTCCTCTATCTAGTATGCTTATGCTCTGATCACCATGTTAGGATTGTTATTATTATTCCTTTCATTGTATACTTGTGGTAGACGCCTTGTGTGCATTGGGGCGCCTTGTGTACACGGCGGGTCTGTGCACGCGCCCTGGTGGGCTTCCGCTGGGACCCCGGGGCGTGACAGATTATAGTGGTATCAGAGCCTAGGGTTAAGTCATTGTGGACCTAGTAAACCTTAGGCCGGTTGGATTATAGGAATTAGGCTCGTGAGAGACGAGATTGTCTATGACTTTGGGCGAAAGTAACACAATTGGGTTGTGTTTTAACTCCAAATGATTGGAGCTTGATCGAAGTGTGTGATACCTAACTCTTAGAGGGTCACGTTGGCGGCCGACAACGTGACATCGGGGGTTAGCTAGGAGCTCACTTCACTACTTTCGCGTGATTGGGATTTTATTTACTTGTGTGGGGTTTCGTTAGCATGAGTTTTCTAACTTGCGCATTTTACGTTTGTTGTAGCTTGTAATGCCGATTACTCGTTCTCAATCGACCGAGGCGGCCGCGGCAGCCGACGCAGAGGAGGTGGAGACCTCTGCTACCTCCGGATCTAGTGAGGTCCGTGAGCTTCGTGATCAGCTTACTTTGTTGACGGACTTGGTGGCGCAACAATCAACTGCGGCTCAACAGCAGGCGGATGCCTCACGCCGACAGGAGGCGAGGATGAAGCGATTAGAAGATTTGCTATTGCAACAAGCTTCTACCAGGACGACACAGTATCCTTCACCACCCGCGCCGACAGGGGGTGTGACTGCAGGAGCACAATCACCGGCATCGGGTACTGGTCATGCAGCCCCAGGTACGGAGTCAAGGGAGGAGGTCGTTGTGACACCGCCAGTTTAGGCATCACCTTTGAGGACGGTTCTACCGACGATGGTGACTGGAGCGGAGCGGGATCGACTTATGGACCGCTTGAATGAGTTTAGGAGGTGCAATCCTCAGACCTTTGATGGTGAGAAGGCTGATCATTGGGCTGTGGAGAAGTAGGTTCTTCACATGGAGAAGCTGTTCCACGACACCTTTGTGAAGGAGCGAGACAAAGTGTGGCTAGCGACCTATCATCTGGACGGCGTTGCATATCAGTGGTGGGCGGACATTCGGGATGATCCTAACACCGACCTTGCGGCCATCACTTGGAAAAGGTTCAAGGAGTTACTGTTGGAGACGTACTTCCCTCAAAGCGTCAAGAGACAGATGGAGAGGGATTTGCGCAGTTTGCGCCAGCGGGATAGGACGGTGACGGAGTATGAACGAGAGTTTTCTCGTCTGCTGCATTGTGTCCCGTTCATGGTGAGAGATGATGAAGACAAGGCTCGTATCTTTGAGACGGGCCTTCGACCGTCAATCTACAGGATGGTTCAGTCGACGGGTTTGCAGACATACCGAGAGGTGGTGAATCGCGCCTTGATTGTAGAGAAAGGCGCGGAGATTGCTAGAGAGGAAAGCGAAGCTTGGGACAGAGCTAAGGGCAAGAGGTCAGCGGATGAAGGAGGCAGCAAGGCTAGCTCGAGGAGGCCGCCGAAGTATCCTAGGAGCCAATCCCGAGGGCGTGGCTCTACTTCATCGCGCGGAGCGCCGGATCGCCGCCGGCCACCGCGTTGCGTGATCTGTGGTGGTCCTCATATTCCACCATAGTGCCCGCAGCGTGTGGGCAAGTGCTATCTGTGTGGCCAGGAGGGCCACTTTCGCTCGGAGTGTCCGAGAGGTTCTTCCCTAGCCCCGTCATCGGCATCAGCACCAGCATCACCGGGTCAGAGTCGTGGGACTCCACCTACCCACCACCAGGCCGGGCGACCGCCCGTTCAGCGACAGACTGAGGGGTCGCGGCAGACACCTAGTGGGCGTTTGTATGCGGCCCAGACTGAGGAGGCAGCGGCAGCGGGGGAGGTCGTTGCAGGTATCATTTTAATTAATGGCATAAGAGTTAGAGCATTATTTGATACCGGTGCATCGCATTCATTCATCGATCGGTTGTTTGCCGAGTTGCATGGCATTGAGCTTTTACCGACCGTGCATCCTGGTCGAGTTGTTGTCCCCGACCATGTTCTGGACATTCGGGAGCTTTGCCCTAGTTGCCCCGTTAGGATAGGGGATTGGATTATGCCGATTAATTTATTAGCTCTACGGAAGCCTGGAGAATTCGACGTGGTGTTGGGCATGAATTGGCTTACCAGATATTATGCCACGATCGACTGCAAGAACCGGGTTGTGATCTTTCAAGAACCTGGACAATATGAAGTTATATTTCAAGGGTGCAAGAGTTCGTTGTTTGCGATGACTATCTCTTCGACGCGAGCTAAACAGTTGATTCGGAGTGGTTGTGTAGCCTACTTGGCTAGTATCACTGTGAGGGATGGAGATACCCCTCAGGTTGAGGATATACCGGTTGTGCGGAAATTTGGAGATGTGTTCCCGACTGAATTACCGGGAATGCCACCTGATAGGGAGATTGAGTTTGTGGTAGATCTTATTCCTGGGGCTACCCCGATCTCAAAGACACCCTATAGGATGGCACCTGCGAAGCTTAAGGAGTTGAAGGCGCAGTTGCAGGATCTGCTGGACAAAGGTTTTGTTAGACCAATTGTCTCACCTTGGAGAGCGCCAGTTTTATTTGTGAAGAAGAAGGATGGATCCCTTCGACTTTGTGTGGATTATCGTGAGCTCAATAAGGTCACGATCAAGAATAGGTATCCATTGCCGAGGATTGATGATCTATTTGATCAATTGCAAGGATTGATGGTGTACTCCAAGATAGATTTGCAATCTGGGTACCATCAACTTAAGATCAAGGCAGAGGACGGGCCTGTGACGGCTTTTCGAACACGGTATGGACATTATTAGTTTACAATTATGCCGTTTGGGCTTACTAATGCCCCGGCAGCTTTTATGGATCTAATGAACCGTGTCTTTAAGCCTTATGTAGATAGGTTTGTCGTGGTATTCATCGACGACATCTTGGTGTTTTCCCGAAGCGACGAGGAGCATGAGGATGATTTGAGGCAAGTGTTGCAAGTACTTCAGGAGAAAAAGCTTTTTGCTAAATTAAAGAAATGTGAGTTTTGGCTCCGCGAAGTATCATTTTTGGGACATGTAGTATCGGGAGCCGGTATAGCGGTGGATCCTAAGAAGATCGAGGCGATCAAGGATTGGCCTAGACCGACCAATGTGACTGAGGTTCGAAGTTTCCTCGGTTTGGCTGGGTACTACCGGAGATTCGTTGAGGGATTTGCTAAGTTATCTACGCCCCTCACTCGACTCACACATAAAGGGACCAAATTTATTTGGAATGATATGTGTGATAGAAGCTTTTTGGAGCGAAGGAGCGTTTGACCACCGCCCCAATTTTGGCATTGCCTATCACGGGAGCAGGGTATGTGGTTTATAGTGATGCTTCACTTATTGGTTTTGGGTTGTATTTTGATGCAGGACGGAAAAGGTGATAGCTTATGCTTCCCGTCAACTTAAGGATTATGAAAAGAATTACCCAACCCATGATTTGGAGCTGGCAGCCGTAGTGTTTGCCCTGAAACTGTGGCGCCATTACCTTTATGGCGAGCGGTGCGAAGTCTACACCGATCATAAGAGCCTAAAGTATCTTTTCACTCAGAAAGAATTGAACTTAAGGCAGCGAAGATGGTTGGAGCTACTAAAGGATTATGATCTGACGATTCTCTACCACCCGAGAAAAGCAAACGTGGTGGCGGATGCATTAAGTCGCAAATCGATGGAGAATTTGGCTATGCTACTTGTCACTCAACCACCATTGTTAGCGGAGTTGAGATGGATGGATTTGGAAGTGGTAGCTCCCGATACACCTTTGAGGTTGATGTCTTTGGTAGTGCAACCTACCTTGTTAGATTGGATTAAAGAAAAGCAAGCCCAAGACTTGGAGTTGCAAAAGATTCGATCTAGAATCGACGAAGGAAACGCCGGTAGTTTTCTTTTGGATGATCAAGGGATGCTCCGATTTTAGAGCCGGATTTGTGTGCCGGCAGAGGCTGAGATTAAAGAGAAGATCCTGATGGAGGCTCATCGAGCGCCCTATGCTGTACATCCGGGTGGCACGAAAATGTACAAGGATTTGAAGTTGCATTATTGGTGGCCCGGGATGAAGAAAGATGTTGGCGAGTTTGTGGCTCGATGTTTGACTTGTCAGCAAGTGAAGGCTGAGCATAGGCTCCCTGTGGGAAAACTACAAAGTCTACCTGTACCTGTTTGGAAATGGGAGCGAATCACAATGGATTTTGTCACGGGTTTGCCTCGCTCACAAGCCGGGCATGACGCCGTGTGGGTAATTGTGGATAGGTTGACTAAATCAGCACATTTTATTCCTATTCACACTACTTGGACCGGAGAGAGGCTCGCACAAGTTTATCTTGATGAAGTGGTGCGGCTTCATGGTGTGCCCACATCGATTGTATCGGACCGAGACACTAGATTTGTATCGCACTTTTAGAAAAGCCTACATGAAGCGTTGGGCACTCGTTTAGATTTCAGCACAGCATTTCACCCTCAGAGCGACGGGCAGTCTGAGCGTACTATCCAGATCTTGGAGGACATGCTTCGAGCTTGTGTGATGGATTATCAAGGTGGGTGGCATCAACACCTACCTATGGCGGAGTTTGTTTATAACAATAGTTATCAAGCAAGCATTATATGGCACCATTCGAAGCACTTTATGGAAGAAAGTGCCGATCACCTCTTCATTGGAGTGAAGTTGGTGAGAAGCTGGTTTTAGGCCCTGATGTGCTACAAGAAGCTGAAGACAAGGTTCGCATTGCACGACAAAGATTGATTTCAGCTCAAAGTCGCCAAAAGAGTTATGCGGATAAGCGTCGGCGGGAATTGGAATTCCAAGTAGGAGACCATGTCTTCCTAAAGGTATCACCGACGAAAGGGATTAAAAGATTTGGCATTCGAGGAAAGCTAAGTCCTCGATTCATTGGACCCTTTGAGGTTTTGGAGCGTGTAGGCCCGGTAGCTTATCGGCTTGCTTTGCCGCCGAACCTATCGGGAGTGCACAATGTGTTTCATGTATCCATGCTCCGGAAGTATGTTTTTGATCTAGCTCATGTTTTGGACTCCACTCTATTAGAGCTTCATGAGGATTTGAGCTTTGAAGAGCATCCGGTGAAGATTTTGGCTCGTGAGGTAAAGAAGCTAAGGAATCGAGATATCCCTTATGTGAAGGTGCTTTGGAGCAACCACGACGAGCGCGAGGCCACGTGGGAGTTGGAGAGCTCACTGCGGGAGCGTTACCCCCATCTTTTTCAAATGGATTCTTGAGGTATTCGACTTCTAGTTTCGCAGACGAAACTCCTTTTTAGGAGGGGTGAATGTAGTACACTGAACTTTAGCAAATCGCGAGGTTCTAGTGTGAGATTAGTATTTTGTACTAATCTGGAGGTTTTGGCTGTGATGCGAGAGCTTGGGAGTGTTTTCGGGACTTAAAAAGTGCGAAAACGGACTCCGGGGGTCAAAATCTTCAAAAACTGTAGTTTTGACATTGTATACCGGTACTGGCATCAGGATACCGGAATCCAGTGGAAAATTGGGTTTTGCGCAGCTCTCGGGTTCTGCGGAATCTGACAATTGGTACCGGAATAGCTTTAATGTATTCCGGTACTGATTTAAAGTTTACCGGAATACTGTTTCGTGGCCTTTTGGCCGAGGCTCGGGTTTGCGGGATTTCTGGCCTGATTCCGGTACGTCAGTTCGTATACTGGAATGCAGTGCTGCAGAACCAGATTTCGCACAGTTTACAAATTCTAGGTTTTGGAGGGGCTTAAAGGCAATTGTTACAACATGTAACTTAACCCTCCCTTTCCCCCTCACTGCCCTCTTTTGTGTTGAGCTTGGAGAGGAGAAGAAGTAAGTTTTCTCCCTCTCTCTCTCTAGATTTCTTCTCCCAAATCCTTGAGATCTTGGGTTTTGATCTCTTTTCTCTTCTCCTTTTGCTTGTTGCTTGCTAGAGGAGTATTGGAGGAGGCTTGGATGTGATGAAGAGAGCTTGTTTGTGGATCAAACTCCAACCCTAGCTTGTTCTAGCTTGATTTGGAGCTCCTAAGAGGTGAGTAGCTCTCTTGTAAACCCTCTTTTATAGTTTATTTGGATTATTACTTGTGGAAACCTTGAAATGGTGAATCTTGGGTTTATTTTGGGGTTTCTTAATTTTGAGCCTTAGAGGTGGAATTGATGGGTGTAGAATGTTATGTTAGGTTGGATTTGAAGCTTCCTAACTTCGATTTGGGCCTTGGACAAGTGCTTCTTGATCTAAGGTATTTTCCACCCTTTTACTTCTTGTATATTGGTGATTTTTGAAAGTGTTCGTTCGACACTTGTGACCCCCTAGAAATTTTCTTTAGGGTGCTAGAAATCGAGGGGACAACTCCGCTTCGACGTACTGCGAGGTCTCGAAGGAGTTCCGGTGGGTCTGACCTCACCGAAATGGGTGAAATCCCCCTATGTCTTCGGTTTAGCTTAAAAGCTTGAATTGGTGCATTTTCATGTTAAACACGACATTATGGCATTTTTGGAATCATGACATATAGGTGTCATTCATAAGAGGATTGCATGTTCCTTGTAGGGGTTGATAACATGCATGGTATATTTTGTGTGATGGTTTTAGTGGCATTTCATCTTATACTATGTAGAAATGCATTTTTGGGATAAGTGGAACATCATGTGAGGTTCATTCATGATACTTGCATATTGGCTTTTGGTAGCAATAAACATGATATATGACAAGCTCTTGATAATGTTAAACTAAGTATATTGCACATTACTTAGGTGGATAACAAAGTGGTCATTATGACATAGTACTAGACTCTTGGTCACTACTTGGCATTCCATGTTATAGACATGATGAACGTGACGCTTATGCAGTTGATTATGCTTGTTGGCCATTGTGCTCATTCGCACATGCTTGTGAGGGTCGCTCCCTATAAGCCGGCACTCCGTGTTACGGATTTTATATTGGCATATTTCGTGAAGTGAGTCGGAGTCTTGAAGGTTCAAAGAAGAAAAGACGAAGATTGAAGACTCGAAGACTCACCGTTTGAATTCACGATGCTTGGTAAGTTTAAATAATCTTGATGATGATTTATAAACATTTACAAGTGTTTGGAAGACTTTAGAATGGATTAAAATTATTTTAAAATATAAAAAATGAGTTTTCCAACTTCCGAGGTCCGGACCCTGAGGATGAGGTCCGGAACCCGTACGCCTCCCTGGCTGTCACGCAGGGAGGGTCCGGACCCTGAGGATGAGGTCCGGACCCTGAGGGCGGAGGTCCGGACCCTGAGGGCTGAGGTCCGGACCCCAGGCTGTTTCGCAGACCGGGTCCGGACCCTGATGGCTGAGGTCCGGACAATGAAACGCCTGGAGAGTGTCAAGGTCCGGACCCCATACCCGCGGTCCGGACCCCGACCCGTTGCGAAGTTTTGGAAAGTTATTTTTTCTATCCTACTTTGATTCTAATGTCTCCCAAACATGTAAATAAGATGGTAGATTCCTTAAAATATCTTTGCAATCCTAATTTGGTTCCAAACCTTTCTAAAATCAGTTTTGCAATCCTAGTCGAAATCGGTTTGCTTACAAACCTTTCTAAAAACTGTTTTTTAGTCCTAATCTATTTCGGATTGCTTCTAACCTATAAATATGATGTGGGGGTGTCTCTAAAACGTGGTGAAGCATAGATTATCTTTTAGAAACCCTAGAAGCTTGTAGGTGACCGTTTTCCTCATCTTCTACATCAAGCTTCTCTCAAATTGATTCATGGTGCCCTAATTTCTAATATTCTTTTAGAATCAATTTGAGGATTGCTTAGAGACTATTCCCACAGATCTTCAATGATATTCTAAGCAATAAACCATCATCAACGTTGTTGTTCTTGCTCCGGATGGAGTGGCGTCGTGGATTCGGCGTGTTCAAGACGGTTCGTGGATTCAGATCGTTGGCGCTTGTGGATTCGGGAGTGCGTCGTGGATTCGACGTGTAGAAGGCTTCGTGGATTCGAAGTGAGGCGTCTCGTGGATTCGAGGCGTGGCGTTCGTGGATTCGGACGTGGGGCGTGGACAACCCGTTGGTGCGCGAGATCCGGAGAAGATAAAAGAGAGGTTAAGTCCGTGGAGTCGGTAATCACCTTGTAATCTTTTATTCTTAGTGGATTGTTATCGCGTGTTGGTCCCGTGGGTTTTTCTCCAAGGTGGAGTTTTCCACGTAAATCTCGGTGTGCTGATTTTATTTTCCGCATTACTTTATCGCATTGAGATTTGTGATTTTTGTTTATACACCTATTCACCCCCCTCTAGGTGATTGATATACTCTAGATAGATCGTAGGGCACTCCCTAACTTACAATTGGTATCAGAGCAGGATCTAGACTTTATCTTTCATAATGGGTGAAGGTGGTAACATTAATCGACCTCCGTTCTTTGATGGCACGAGCTATGCTTATTGGAAAGTTCGCATGAGAGCTTTTCTAATAGCCATCGATGAACGAGTGTGGCAATCCATAGAATTTGGATGGACTCATCCCACTCAAATCGTCGATAATGTTAGCGTCCCTAAACTTCGAAATAAATGGAGTAGGGAAGAGATTGATTTATCTTCTTACAACGGTAGGGGAATTAATGCCTTATTTAATTCTTTATCTCAAACCGAGTTTTCACGCGTCTCGGCGTGTGAAACGGCTAAGGAGATTTGGGATACTCTCCAAATTACGCATGAGGGAACTAGCTTGGTAAAGGTCCAAAAACATCAAATGCTTACAAGTAAATTTGATTCAATTTCCATGGACGATCATGAGACCTTTACCGAGTACTATACTCGTCTTCAAGACATAGTCAATACATGCGCAAATTTGGGAGAGAAAATCTCGGAATCTAAAGTTGTAAGAAAAATTTTGAGAACTCTTCCCGAAAGATTTCGTCCGAAAGTTGCGGCCATTGAGACTATAAAACATCCGGACGAGATGAAAGTAGAAGAATTAGTAGGCGCTTTACAAACATATGAAATGACTTTTCCTACTAATGAATCTTCTTCCAAGTCTTCTTTTAAGAGTACAGGTATTGCACTAAAATCTACGAAGGAGGAAGACGACGACTCGGATTCCGACGAAGAAATTTCACTCGCTGATTTTGAACATCAATTGGAGTGTCTCACGAAGAAATTTCGTCGGAATTTCCGGAAGAATAAGTCAAATCGATCTACATCCAAGCCTTCTTCTAACGGATCTTCACATTCTAAATCTTCTAAAGAGAAGAAGCTTGCCAAGTTCCCTAAAGATAAGGATGAGATTGAAGAGGAAATCCGATGTTACAAGTGTCGCGGCTACGGTCACATCTCCACGGATTGTCCCACTTAAAAGTCTTATAAAAAGAAGGCTTTACAAGCTAGAACTTGGGATGATTCAACTTCTAATGAATCGAGTTCTAGTGAAGAGGAAACCAATGATGCAATTGCCTTTTCTTCACATGTTTCTCCTTCTCCCTCTACTTTTTGTTTATCATCTATTATTTCTAATGATTTGCTTTCTCCTTCTTTGCATGAAATGTCGAGCGACGATGGCACAAGTGAAGGGGAGTCGGATGATGATGACTTAGCCGAGGCGTACAATCAACTACTAATTGAATCGAAGAAGATGGCTAAGCACAACAAGAAGTTGAGGAAGCGACTTTTGGAGCTTGAGGATGACAAAAAGACATTGAGTACTTCAAATAAAGCTCTTGAGGAGGAAAGGGAAAACATATTGAAGAACAACAAAATCCTCCATGAGAAGCTCAACCAATCGGAGATAACGATCAAATCGCATCAAGAAAAGGTTGGCTTTCTAGAACTACAATACAAGGAAATTCATGTTTCTAATCAAGTCTTGACCAAACAAGTCCATCAACTCAAGTCCGACATACAAAAATTCTCCTCCGGTTCAAAGAAACTTGATGATATGTTCGGATTGGGTCAAACAAGCAAACTTGGACTTGGATATGAGCGAAAATTTGTTGAGAAGGTTAAAAATTCTATTCCCAAAGTCTCAACAAGTGTAAAAGAGAAAACATGCCATAGATGCGGAAAGAAAGGACATATCAAAAAGACATGCCCTAAAAAGAAAACTCAAGCGGCATCTTCTCAACATCTATTGGCATCTTCCAATACTCGACAACTCCCACGGTTTCAAAAGCAACAACAACCAAGTCGAGTACCCCAGATCAACCAAAAGTCGAAGCCACAACAACCGGTTTCTACAAAGTCAAATACAACATGGCAACCAACGGATGATCAAAAGTCAAAACAATCGGTGCTTAACCGCAACAAACCAAGACAACCAACAATCCGACAAGTTTGGGTTCGGAAAGGTGATATCTTTCCTTGTCTTAAACTTTAATTTGTTTTTGACTTTATGTAGTGCATTGATTGATTCTTATTGCATATCTCTTGATCATTGCATTACACGTCATGGTGCTTTCATTGTTACGATTTTTAGATTCTTTGAATGATTAGAACATTAAATAGTGCATTGAATATCAATATGTTCACTTTCATTCACTCCTAATTAATCTCATATTAATTATCGGTTTTACTTTATTTTCATTATATTTGAAGATAATTTATTATGAGAATTCTTAATACTTATATTCATCAAATTTAGGCAATCATGTGTAATCTCTAGGAACTTAACCTATCTCGGTTGTGTGTGTTGAATTTGATGAATAGTCATTCTCTTATGGACTAAAATTTGTCACATGTTCTTTCAACTAAGAGATTGCATAAGCGAGGGGGAGTTATTATTATATAAAATAAAATGCTCATATGCTTTGAAAGATGTGGAAAGAGTTACATCCTTAAAGGAGTGTGAAAACTACCACCACATGGAGGAAAGAGCTACCACCCCGGTCGTCCGGTTAGTGTGTGCAGCTACCACATGAGAATTGAATTGCATATCCGAAAAATATATATAAGTGCAAAAGGATGCAAAAGGAAAATATCACAAAATTTTATTTTTTTTTCGGTGTTATAAGGTGGTCCACATACATGAAAGATGCTCAAAGAGCCACCCCCTGTGCGATATTTGTTTTATCTCAAATTTGAATGTTTATGCAACAAATTTATGTCTCTTTGATGAATCCCTTAAGTCATCTTCATAATCCGTTTACATCTTGATAGCTTTTGAGCCTTTAGATTATTTTTGATGACTTGTTTTTGAAGTTTATATGAATTAAGAAATCGGATAATATTTTATCTACATTATGATGATTGTGTAGTAAAGTTCTTAATTCTTATGAAATTAATAGGGATTGAAAGAAGTCAATGTGAATTTATACTCCTCATGCACTTACAATATTTGACGTTTTTATCACAAGTGGTTTCAAAAATAAAAAATATTTTGAACTTGTGTTTTATTTTCTTTCAACTCTCTCTATTTTTGGGTGTTTTCTTTTGGCAATTTTTGACAAAAAGGGGGAGAGAGGTAATGA
Organism: Puya raimondii; assembly: GCA_016920855.1. Classification (NCBI taxonomy): domain Eukaryota; kingdom Viridiplantae; phylum Streptophyta; class Magnoliopsida; order Poales; family Bromeliaceae; genus Puya; species Puya raimondii. The sequence continues at coordinate 53,769,381 of JABWPP010000049.1, forward strand.
GAACTTAGACGCAAACTTAGACGCGCAAACTTAGACGCAACTTAGATGCATAAACATAGGGGGAGAGATTGCATGAACAAAGGGGGAGAGATTTAGATATATTTTTTTTTTCTACTAACTTTGTTCGTGGAGAATGTAAATTTTTTTTGCAGATCTTTCAAGACTTCAAGACTCTATGTTTGTCTAAGTTATAGAGTTTGTTTTTTAGGAGTTACAAAATTGTAATTTTGGATCTTTCACGCGAGAAGTTCATTGTTTTGGTGATGGCAATGAATTTCATTTTTTGGAGAGATAAGCATCGTGAGTGTTTTATGTATTTTTGGATTTTGTCACGAAATTGCCAAAGGGGGAGATTGTTACGGATTTTATATTGGCATATTTCGTGAAGTGAGTCGGAGTCTTGAAGGTTCAAAGAAGAAAAGACGAAGATTGAAGACTCGAAGACTCACCGTTTGAATTCACGATGCTTGGTAAGTTTAAATAATCTTGATGATGATTTATAAACATTTACAAGTGTTTGGAAGACTTTAGAATGGATTAAAATTGTTTTAAAATATAAAAAATAAGTTTTCCAACTTCCGAGGTCCGGACCCTGAGGATGAGGTCCGGAACCCGTACGCCTCCCTGGCTGTCACGCAGGGAGGGTCCGGACCCTGAGGATGAGGTCCGGACCCTGAGGGCGGAGGTCTGGACCCTGAGGGCTGAGGTCCGGACCCCAGGCTGTTTCGCAGACCGGGTCCGGACCCTGATGGCTGAGGTCCGGACAATGAAACGCCTGGAGAGTGTCAAGGTCCGGACCCCATACCCGTGGTCCGGACCCCGACCCGTTGCGATGTTTTGGAAAGTTATTTTTTCTATCCTACTTTGATTCTAATGTCTCCCAAACATGTAAATAAGATGGTAGATTCCTTAAAATATCTTTGCAATCCTAATTTGGTTCCAAACCTTTCTAAAATCAGTTTTGCAATCCTAGTCGAAATCGGTTTGCTTCCAAACCTTTCTAAAAACTGTTTTTTAGTCCTAATCTATTTCGGATTGCTTCTAACCTATAAATATGATGTGGGGGTGTCTCTAAAACGTGGTGAAGCATAGATTATCTTTTAGAAACCCTAGAAGCTTGTAGGTGACCGTTTTCCTCATCTTCTACATCAAGCTTCTCTCAAATTGATTCATGGTGCCCTAATTTCTAATATTCTTTTAGAATCAATTTGAGGATTGCGTAGAGACTATTCCCACAGATCTTCAATGATATTCTAAGCAATAAACCATCATCAACGTTGTTGTTCTTGCTCCGGACGGAGTGGCGTCGTGGATTCGGCGTGTTCAAGACGGTTCGTGGATTCGAATCGTTGGCGCTCGTGGATTCGGGAGTGCGTCGTGGATTCGACGTGTAGAAGGCTTCGTGGATTCGAAGTGAGGCGTCTCGTGGATTCGAGGCGTGGCGTTCGTGGATTCGGACGTGGGGCGTGGACAACCCGTTGGTGCGCGAGATCCGGAGAAGATAAAAGAGAGGTTAAGTCCGTGGAGTCGGTAATCACCTTGTAATCTTTTATTCTTAGTGGATTGTTATCGCGTGTTGGTCGCGTGGGTTTTTCTCCAAGGTGGAGTTTCCCACGTAAATCTCGGTGTGCTGATTTTATTTTCCGCATTACTTTATCGCATTGAGATTTGTGATTTTTGTTTATACACCTATTCACCCCCCTCTAGGTGATTGATATACTCTAGATAGATCCTAGGGCACTCCCTAACTTACACTCCGGAGTTAGCCTTGCGACATTTGATCGCTCGTGCAGGATTGGGTGCCGAAGTGGATCGTCGTTGGGGGAGAGTCTCATTCTAGCGTGAGAATGCTGACTACCACGGGGCCATTAAGCACGGCACAAGCGGGAGAACACCGTCCCCTATGGATTGGGTAACTATGGTCACATGTGGTAGTAGACATGACATGACATATAGTGAGATTCTGACATTAGAACATGTGTAGTTAAAACATTGCATATTTACACATGTACATGAGTTGAAGGCTTACATGCATTGCAACATGAACATGAATAGAATGTTTACATGTTTTATAACTTAATGTTTAGAGGCATAGTAGCGTAGAACTTTCAAATGTAATCATGCTTTATTATACTAATCCTACTTTTGCCTCAGTTGACCTAGTGGTGTATTCCGCTCTTCTCGGTGGCTTACCCACTTGGAACTATTGAATAATAGTTCTCATCCCCCTGGGGTTTGTTGTTTTATTTCAGAGCCTTCCACTGCGAGAGAGGCGAGGGACCGAGGCAAGGACGTTGCGACTAGTTAGCATTCGAGGGAGATAGTCGCATAGGTGGACACCTTTCTTTTGTTCTTGTTGAGAGGTGTATGTACTTTTGGGTTATAGTTTGTAGAGTTCACCCTATGTCTTGGACATGTATTTTTTTTTTGGTGGAACCTTGTATATATTTCCTTGTTATGATTATTGTTCCTCTATCTAGTATGCTTATGCTCTGATCACCATGTTAGGATTGTTATTATTATTCCTTTCATTGTATACTTGTGGTAGACGCCTTGTGTGCATTGGGGCGCCTTGTGTACACGGCGGGTCTGTGCACGCGCCCGGGTGGGCATACGCTGGGGCCCCGGGGCGTGACAGTTTCAGCGATCTACGCTCCGAGTGAGTGTTTTAATCCTACTCCGATGGTGGAGGTTGCTTCCTCAGAGCTACACGAGGATCTAAACTTCAAGGAGCAGTTGTTGTGGATTGGACTTGTGGAATGTAGGAGTTGGGAATTGTGACTACTCCTATTACAAAGGTGCTTTGGAGCAAACATTATGGATGCGAAGCATTGCGGGAGCTGGAGGTTTCACTGTGAGGGCGATGTTCTTATCTCCTTCAGATTTGCTGTTTGATTGTTGATTGTTGATCCGTAGTTTCACGGACGAAACTCCTTTTTAGGAGGGGAGAGTGTAGCACACTGAACTTTAGCAAATTGCAGAGTTCTAGTGAGGGAATAGTGTCTTATACTATTCTAGAGATTTGGTTTGAGTTTGGAGAGCTTGGGAGTATTTTCGGAACTTAAAAAGTACGAAAACAGGCTCTGGAGATCGAAATCTACAAAAGGTGCAGATTTTGTATTGTATTCCGGTACTGGCTTGGGTCGAGCTCCTCTCTTGGGTGGCCTTACCCACTGGGAACTATGTTTATAGTTCTCACCCCACATTTTCCAGGTCCATCCGCGAGTGAGGCGGCGGAGCGAGGCAAGGGTTTGGCTCTTTAGATAGCGGCCCTTCCATTTTGGTTGTATGTAGAGTTGTACTCCTATTTTTGGAATATGATAGTATAGGGGATTTACATTCTTGTATGAATGTTGTATATTCCATAGTTTTGGAACATAATGTATGGAATGGAAAAGAAAAAAATTTGGGACATGTATATTGTGCCATGTGATGTAATAGAAGTAGAACTTCTTTATGTTGATGCTTTCCTTGTGCAACTCTTGTACTCCGTTCCTAGTTGGAACATTGTGGATAAGCTTGTGTTGTGACGCCTTGGGCGGATAGGAAAGACTCTATCCGTTCGGCGGGTCTGGTGCATGCGCTCGTGCGGTTATCCTTTCCACCTAGTTGGTGTTTAAGGACCCGGCGGGGCGTGACAGAATCGCTTCACCCCTCTAATGGGTGATACTTTCAAGAAGACGCGGTCTCCTACCGCGAATTCCAAATCTCGTCGACGTCGATCCGCATAACTCTTTTGTCGAGATTGCGCCGTCGATAAGCGTTCGCGTGCCAAGCGGACCTTTTCCTCCGCTTCACGCAACACATCAGGTCCTAAGACCCTTTTCTCGCCGACTTCACTCCAATGAATAGAAGAGCGGCATTTTCTTCCATACAAGGCCTCAAAAGGTGCCATTCCGATGCTAGACTGATAGCTATTATTATAAGCGAACTCAGCCATCGGCAAATGTGTAGGCCATGCACCCTTGAAGTCCATCACACACGCTCGCAGCATATTCTCCAAAATCTGAATTGTCCTTTCCGATTGACCGTCAGTTTGAGGATGAAAAGCTGAACTGAAATCGAGCCGTGTACCCAAAGCTTCTTCCAAGCTTTTCCAAAAATGCGATGTGAAACGTGGATCTCGATCTGAAACTATCGAGGTCGGGACCCCGTGCAACCGCACAATCTCGTCCAGGTAGACTTGCGCTAACTTGTCCCCCGACCAAGTGGTGTGGATTGGCAAAAAGTGTGCCGACTTTGACAAACGATCCACCACCACCCATATCGCGTCGTGGCCACCTAATGATCGAGGTAAGCCCACAACAAAATCCATCGCGATATTTTCCCACTTCCAAACCGGAATGGGTAATCCTTGCAGTTTTCCCGCTGGAAAGCGACGCTCGGCCTTCACTTGTTGGCACACTAAGCATTGTGCCACAAAGCGTCCCACATCAAGTTTCATCCCCGGCCACCAATAATGTAGTTTGAGGTCCTTGTACATTTTGGTGCCGCCCGGGTGAATCACATAGGGAGAAGTGTGAGCTTCTTTTAAGATCTCCCTACGAATGTCTTCAACTTTCGGCACGCACAATCGATTTCGAAATCGAATTGCGCCCTTCGAATCTACATGATAATCACCGGCGCGCCCGCTCTCGATAGCACTCCGCACCTTTTGGAGTTCCGGATCACCGGATTGCTTTTCTTTTATTTGCTCCAACAAGGTCGGCCACACCTCGAGACTCATAAGTCTAGCGGGGACGCCCGGGGCCACGATCTCGAAATCAAATCGGCCCATTTCTTTCATCAACGGCATTTGTCCCGTCATTTCACTTGCGAAGTTTTCCACGAATTTTCTACTGAGCGCATCGGCCACCATATTGGCTCTACCGGGGTGGTACAAGATGGTAAAGTCATAGTCTTTTATCAACTCCAACCACCTCCGCTGCCTCAAGTTCAACTCCTTCTGAGTGAATAAGTATTTTAAACTTTTGTGATCCGTGTAAACCTCACAATGCTCCCCGTACAAGTAATGTCTCCACAACTTGAGTGCGAAAACCACCGCCGCGAGTTCTAAGTCGTGGGTGGGGTAATTCTGCTCATAGCTCTTCAGCTGTCGAGAGGCATATGCTATTACTTGTCCTCTTTGCATAAGCACACACCCAAGACCACGTCGTGATGCATCACTATACACCACAAAGCCCTCCCCCGCAATCGGCAAGGCGAGAACCGGAGCCGAAGTCAACCTTTCCTTTAGCTCCTTAAAGCTTTGGTCGCATTCCTCGCTCCAAATATATTTGGCCCCCTTGCGGGTAAGACGCGTTAGTGGACCGGAGATTTTTGAAAATCCCTCCACGAACCGCCGATAGTATCCCGCAAGACCCAAAAAGCTTCGTATTTCCGTGACATTGGTCGGGCGAGGCCAATCCTTGACTGCCTCTACTTTCATAGGGTCCACAGATACTCCTCCTGCGGAAATTACGTGACCCAAGAAAGCGACCTCACAGATCCAGAATTCGCACTTTTTTTAATTTGGCGAATAACTTGTTCTCTCGAAGAACTTGAAGCACAATCCTTAGGTGCTCTTTATGTTCCTCTTCACTCCGAGAGTAGACAAGAATATCATCTATGAACACAACCACAAATTGATCCAATAGTGGTTTGAACACACGGTTCATTAAATCCATGAACGCTGCCGGGGCATTGGTAAGCCCGAAAGGCATAACCGTGAATTCATAATGTCCATACCGCGTCCTAAACGCGGTCTTATGCACATCCTCCGGTTTGATCTTCAATTGGTGATAATCGGATTGCAAATTAATCTTTGAATACACCTGAGACCCTTGCAATTGATCGAATAAGTCATCAATTCGGGGTAACGGGTACTTATTCTTGACGGTCACTTTGTTCAACTCGCGGTAATCTACACATAACCGCAGCGAACCGTCCTTTTTCCGCACAAATAGAACAGGGGCTCCCCAAGGCGACACACTTGGCTTTACGAAACCCTTGTCCATTAAATCTTGCAATTGTGCTGTCAATTCCTTCAGTTCCACGGGTGCCATCCTGTACGGGGCCTTAGAGATCGGCGCCGTACCTGGGAGCAAATTGATTACAAATTCTATTTCCCGGTCCGGTGGCATTCCGGGCAACTCCATCGGAAATACATCCGGGAACTCTTGGACTATAGGAATGTCCTCAAGTCCCAGCACTTCCTTCCGGTCATCCACTACCGTCGCCAAGTAGGCAATGCATCCTCTAGCAATAAGCTTCCTTGCTTGCGACGTGGACACCATCGACGCAAAGAGCGAACTCTTACACCCACGGTACACAAATTCCTTGTGCCCGGGTTCTCTAAACCTCACTATCCGGCTCTCACAATCAATAGTGGCGTGATACTTCGAGAGCCAATCCATTCCTAGGATCAAATCATATTCATTCATTCGATTTAATACCAGCAAATCAGCTGGCATAATCCAGTTCTCAACCCTCACGGGGCAATCTACACACGCGTGATGTATACAAAAGGTGTGTTCAGGTACTTGCACAGTTCTTGCGTGCGTGGCATCTATAATTTCTATTCCATGTGCAATAGCAAATGATCGAGCAATGAATGAATGCGATGCACCAGTATCAAACAAAGCTCTACATCGAATGCCTTTAATTAACACAATACCTGCCACAACGTCATCCTGGGCAGAAGGTTCCTCCACCTGAGAGGCGAATATCCGCCCACTGGGCGCTGGCCGCTGGCCCTCCACTGGTCTCGGCGGCTGTGCACGGCCTGCCGACATCACCGCGGGTGGGATGCCCGCAAGCAGTCTCGATGGTGCAAACGCCGATGCCGACGACGGTGCTCGGCCATCGTCCATCGGGCAGTTGTACCTTATATGCCCTTGCTGTCCGTATTTGTAGCACCGGCCCTCACGATAGTCACACTGCTGAGGGTGGTGGGGGCCGTTACAAATCGGGCACTGGGTTGCGGGTCGATTCCGTCGGAACCCCCGCGATTGGTTTTGCGACTGCGAGTGTTTCGGGGGCCGCTTAGAGCTAGACTGCCCACCCGAGCCACCTGCCGGTCGCTTCTTCCCTTTTTCCTTATCCTTTTCCTTCTCCCAAGACTCGCGCTCCTCGCGCGCACATGCATTCCCGTGCTCCACCCAAAGAGCACGGTCCAAGACCTCCGCAAAGGTCCGAAGCTTGAGGGTGTGCACCGCCCTAAAGATTTCCGGTCGAAGTCCGCGCACGAAACAGTCGACCTTGTCCAATTCTCCGCGGACAACGTGCGGTACGCAATTAATAATGTACGAGAACTCCCTCTCGTACTCGCGCACCGTACGGTTCCCTTGTTTTAACTTGCGAAACCTTTCTTGAAGCTTCCTTTTCTCGCTATCGGGGAAATAGGTGGCGAACACCATACCCCGAAACTCTTCCCACGACGGTGGCGGAAGGCTAGAGAGTCTATCCCGTCGGACTCCCTTCCACCACACCTTCGCCGATCGCTCCAAACAATGAACGGTGAGATGCACTTTGTCCCTCTCCAAGATATAAAGATCCTCGAAGAGCGTCTCAATAGCATCGATCCACGTTTCCACGTCCCATGGATCCACGTTCTCCCCGCTGAAGATAGGCGGGTTGAACTTTTTGAACCTCATGAGAGCCGCAAGTGCGCGCTCTCGCTCCGCATCCTCCCTGTCGGAGTCGGGCATAGGAGTACCCGACCCACCGGCTACAATCGGTGATGCCGGTGGCGCCACGGCCGGCGTCGGTGCCACCTCCTCGGTCGGTGCCGAAGCAGAGGCCGGAGGTACTCCCGTTCTCTCTTCCCTAACCGCAGCCGCTTGCTGCGCCATCTCGTCTTGGAGCTTTTTAATTTGCTCCTCCTGTCGTTGCATGGCTTCGGCCTGTCGCCGAACCACGCCCATCAACTCGGTCATCTCATTACAAAGACCCGAGTTCTCGCCCTCCCCTAGTTGTTCGGGAGCCGCGCTCGATCCTCTGAGCCCAGCCCTCGTAGGAGGTCGTCCACGTACCATTTTCTCCTAAAAATACAACGACTTTGGTCATTTCATGACCTTCAAAGTCATTCGTAACATAACGTTTCACGAAAATAAACGTGAACCCAATCTAGGCGAAAGTCACACAAGGGTCCTTATTCCCCTCACTTGGTTTTCATGTCGTCGGCCGCCAACATAAACACACTTTGTGAAGAATAAGACACGCCTCGAATCTACCTCTATTTCCAACTAGAGGCATAAGGACATAACCCAATCTCTTATCTTTCGCCAAAATCAAAGATCTCGTCACTCACGAGCCTACACTCCTAGGGTCATTTCCATCCTAGGGTTCTTAGGTCAACCTAGACCGTTTCTATTCTCTGATACCACCTCAGTCTGTCACGCCCCGCCGGCCCTTTAACACCGACTAAGTGGAAAGGATAACCGCACGGGCGCATGCACCAGACCCGCCGAACGGATAGAGTCCTTTCTATCCGCCCAAGGCGTCACAACACAAGCTTATCCAACAATGTTCCAACTAGGAACGGAGCACAAGAGTTGCACAAGGAAAGCATCAACATAAAGAAGTTCTACTTCTATTACATCACATGGCACAATATACATGTCCAAAATTTTCTTTTCTTTTCATTCCACATATCATGTTCCAAAACTATGGAATATACAACATTCATACAAGAATAAAAATCCCCTATGCTATCATAGTCCAAAAATAGGGGTACAACTCTATGTATCACCAAAATGGAAGGGCCGCTATCTAAAGAGCCAAACCCTTGCCTCGCTCCGCCGCCTCACTCGCGGAAGGACCTGGAAAATGTGGGGTGAGAACTATAAACATAGTTCCCAGTGGGTAAGGCCACCCAAGAGAGAAGCTCGATCCACCAGGTCCAAAGAAGCACCATATGCATAAGTTAGATCACATATAACTATGCAACAATTATTTACATGCTTGTAAATAAACATAAAGGATGCAACCAAATGAAATATAATTTATCATTCTCTCCTAGGTTCATCCTATGTCTCACAATGACTAAGTTCATTTACTTGTCATTTATTTATGGTTTCGGAATCGCCGTCTCACCATAATTATTCCAACATTCGAGGAGTGAACTCGTCACCTCCTAGTTCGAGTAGCGAACTCGTCGCATACTCGGGATAGCAAAATCGTCGCCTACCCCGTCTCAACACCGCCATTACATGGCATGGATAGCGAACTCGTCGCATATCCGGGATAGCAACCTCGTCGCACATCCCCTCTCGACACCGCCAACTCAAGGCGAGGTAGCGAAATCGTCGCCTACCCGGGATTGCAAACTCGTCGCACATCCCGTGTCGGTACGGCCAACTCATGGCATGGTAGCGAAATCGTCGCCTACTCGGGATAGCAAAATCGTCGCACATCCCGTCTCAATACGGCCAACTCATGGCATGGTAGCGAAATCGTCGCCTACCCGGGATAGCAAAATCGTCGCACATCCCGTCTCAATACGGCCAACTCATGGCATGGTAGCGAAATCGTCGCCTACCCGGGATAGCAAAATCGTCGCACATCCCGTTGTTCACATTTTTCACTTGCCAACCTAAGTCTCATGACCTTAGGTTCAAGTCACTAAGTCTCGCCTATGTTCAATAACACTATGCTTACTTTCTCATTATCAACCTAGGTTCCATGACTCTAGGTTCCAATCTCATGTCAAACCTATGTTCAATGACACTAGGTTTCAATCTCACATGTTCCAACCTATGTTCAATAACACTAGGTTTAATCCTCATGTCCAACCTATGTTCAATAACACTAGGTTTAGCCTCATGTTCAACCTATGTTCAATAACACTAGGTTTAACCACACATGCAACCATGCAACAAGTATTAATATTTGAATTATACTTGAAATATACATCATGCAATAGGATCTCATTGTTCATCCTATCATGATTTTTACCTTTGCCAACATGCAAATTCTAGGGTTCACAACACATACCATTTTATCTTTAAATGGATATTTACCCTAGACATGGAAGTGACCTAATCACTTCGGTAAACACAAACCCACCTCAAGAGCTTTCAAATCCTTGTGTTCTTCAAGCTCCTAAGTGTCCAAGCCTTGAGTTCTTGCTTCAACCCAAGCTTCTACAAGAAAACAGTTCGTTACTCGTTACGAACCCAAAAATCAACTCAATACATGAAATCATGTGTTCCAACATGATTTCCTATGCCTCAATGGCAATTCCCGAAGGTCCAAATATTTTTAGAACCTCCCATGGCAAAAGCCCCAAATCTACTTAGGTTTCACATGCATGCATGTGAAACCACAAAATCTCTTAGCCAATCTCCACGTTTTGTGGTTTAGATTGCCTAGGGTCTCCAAAAACCTCATGCTAAAGGATTGAATCCAAGGTTTAAACCCTAAATCACAAGAACTCACCTCAAATCCCTAGCTCCCAAGCTTCTTCTTGCACCAAGAAGCTCCAAATCCACCTTAGAAGCTTTTCCCAAGGTCAAATCCTTCACTTCTCCAAGCCTTGGAGAGATCTCTAGAGAGAGAAAGTGAGGGAGAGGGAGAGGAAGTGTGAGGAGGATGAAGAAGGAATGAGGGGAGAAGTCTCAGCCCTCAATATATAGCCTATCCCCCACGAAATTACCAAAATACCCCTCACTGGGCATTCTGCCTCAGCCGGGTCCGGACCTTGCAGATGGGGTCCGGACCCCGCACTGATAACTGGCCAGTGCGCAGGCCGGGTCCGGACCTCAGGTCCCGGGTCCGGAACCCGTACGCACCCTATTTCGGAAATCGGCTCGGGTCCGGACCGTGGCTGCCCGGGTCCGGACCGTGGCTGCCCGGGTCCGGACCGCAGCTGCCCGCGGACTTCATTGTCCGGACCCCAGCTTCCAGGGTCCGGACCCCGTGAGCAGTTTTGCTCCGGTTGGTCCTTTTCTCAATATTTTTTGATTTTCGGGTTTCCACTCGCACCCACAGTGTTCCGAAACCTTCGGAACCCAATTCCACACTAGCCATTACCGGCTCTCTCCGAACTTCATCAACTTTAGTAAAGTTCGAGACAACGCACCGAAATTCAAAGTGCTACAAAATATTTAAGAAACGCGTAGATAAGTTTTAATTGTTAATTCAAATTTAAAAATTTTCGTGGGCATTATGTGCGAAACGATTAGTGGGTATGAAAAGTTAAACTTTAATTTTTTTTATTTTAAATATTACGTGATTGGCATAGATTTAATTTAAGTATTACGTGATTGGCGGGTATTACGTGTGAAAAAGAAAATATTTGGGAAACGCGAAGAAAATATTTGAGAAATGCATAAATAAGAGATATCAGATATTGAGGGTATTATTGTCAAAAAAAAGTGACAAATCCTTTTATTTTCAATCGGTGGATGAGATCCAATGCAAACAATATCCATCTATATTTGAGAATAAATTATTATTTGATGAATTATCTGAAATGAATGGTTGAAAATTACTGGACATGAAAATATTAGTAAAAAAGATAGAGGTCTTTTCGGAAAGGGGAAAAAAATCAAAACTCACGCTTTTATAAGTAGTATAGATATATATTCGAGTTATATCGAGCCAATCACTAGCAAGTTGATATTAGCTCGTGTTGAACTCATTAAAGACTTCAAGCTAAAAATTCAGCTCGTATTTGTCTTATTTATTAAACGAGCTTTCGATCTCGAGCTTACTTCGAGCTGACGACAAGCTGACGACAAGCTGGCTCGCGAACAGAGAGCCGAATTGACAGCCCTACTTATAATAATTTTTTTTGTAGGATTAAGTGCCCAAGATACCCTTTTTTATTTGCAAGAGCATGGGGACACTGCAGAGAGAATTATTTTTTATTATTATTTTTTACTTTTTATTTGACAGGAAAAATGTATGTAGCCTAGGGTTTCCTGCAGCGGCCTTTTCTGTCCCTTGGATTGGATTGGGGGTTCCTCTTCCGACTTTACCCCTCTCTGCTGCTCGATCTCCTCCTCTATTCGGCGGCTGCTGGTGCTCAATTTTCTGCTTCTTCAATTTGCTGCTGGTTTGATTGTTTGTCCTCCCGACTGCTGCGGAATTATTTAGATTGATCGCTGAACATTATAGTGGTTGTGCCCGTGCGCCCCGAAGGTAACTTCGACTCTAATTCATATTAATGGATCGTCTCTCTCTCTCTCTCTCTCTCTCTCTCTCTCTCTCTCTCTCTCTCTCTCTCTCTCTCTCTCTCTCTTTTCTTTTTCTTTTTTATCGATCACTCCTCTTTTGGGTGTGGCGCGGTATATTATATCGTAGCGGAATTTGATGGTAAAATATTATTTTGAGGGCTCCGAACATTCCGATGCCTTTTATCCTTTGTTAATTTTGGCGATTTCCTTCAGTTTTTCGTCAGTTTTGAACAATTAATTTCAAATTTATTATTCTTTTTATTTGAGCTATTACTATCACGCCCCAGTTTCACAGCGGAAGCCCACGGGGACGTCCACGTCAACAGACTCGCCGAACGGGCAGAGTTTTTCCTGTCCGCACGAAGCGTCCAACAAAACAGAACAATAGTCAAGCAATCCTAGAGTCAGCATTAACAATTCTAGAGTCCACAACTAAACACACAAAGTATCATAGCGATATATAGATATGTCTGAACTAAACAAGTATCACTACCCATATAAATATACAACCATACATCCCGAAATAAAATATACAAGTAGAGGCCCTGGCCTCGCCAGTCCTGAAGTACAGTATACAATCCCAAAACCAACTAGCTGGAAGTCCTCTACAACTAATGTACACGGGTAGGAGATGCTATCTACGGCGCGATCCCATTTACCTCGATCAACTATCGGTGTAGATGTCTCTGAAAAGTAAACCACAATAGAGTGTGAGAACTACTAACAGTTCCCAGTGGGTACGGTCAGTGACCACCACGACCTTCCCACTAGGTCTACTAAAGGCAAGCATAGAGAAAGTATAATAAAGAATGCTATAGAACGAGTAATGAAGCATAATATGAATGATATGCATATACTAAACTATCATGCCTCTATCCATGTAATGAACATGAGAGAAGATGAGTAATACATGCATCAATTCTAATACTGGTAAATAAAAACAGAACCCCATACAAAGTAATTAACTCTGTCCTTCATCAACTAGAGTACTAGTAATAAATGCAAGATATCACCTATCATACACATGCAATCCAATCAACACACTGTGACCCACTCATAAACTGACCAACTCGCAGGTCACATATGTGATGAACATGAGACAAAGTGAGTAGAGTATGCCTCAATACTAATACTAATAAATAGATGCAGTAATAGTACCCAATCGCAACGACCGACTTATAGGTTCGGTCAAGCCTGCGCTCACCTAGTGCCCGGATCTCACTCCCGCAGGTGTGCCATTAACACATAGGCTCTGCCCCTAGCCCGATCACCACTCCCGCAGGTGGGTCGTCATCCCAAGGGCAAATATTTCTGCTATAGCTAGCTAGCATCCGGAGCGGCACTCGAAGGGGAGCGACCCCTACCGAGTCTAATAGAACAGAACTCTGTCAAGCTCAATATGGCTCTGCAGGCTATGGTCTATGCAATAATAAAAAAGATCACAAGTAACTAATCTGCTGCCCTCGACACAATCATAGAGTGTCAACTAATTTATATATCACAATAGCAAAATCATATACCTCTCAATATCCAAAATCTATCACATGAACTAGAGTATGTATAATGCAAATAAACATTAGATATCTTACTAAATATGCATATGATGTCCAATGGTATTTCACTAAATATGTATACGATGTCCAATGGCCCTTCCCGGCCTCACTTAGTGTATGCAAAATAATACACTAATTGGTAATTACTAACTAAGGCAATTCAGCCTATTGATCATATAATTAGACATAGATTAATGTTCGCATGATTACACTATGTAATCCACTTTCTCTAGTCAATTTCAAAGTAACACAATTCTCTTCGAACATATAACCACATACGTACACCTACACATGCACCGTAAACATATACATGACCTATTGCCCAATTCATCTAACATCAACTAGTGTTCACGTGCAACATCTAATTTCCACTCCTCACGTACCTCTATTGCCATCACAACCCTCAAAGTATGCAATCTGCACATATACACATATACACATATATGCAAAATAGGCGTAGAAGGAAGTTCACCGTTTTCGGCGACATGGAACCCATCTCATTAGCTAATCCAACTACGGCAGGGATTCGACCACAAATGCACCTCACTTCAGCCCAAACTCCAGCTAGGACCAACTTCAAATCCACAAGAGTGAGAGGAACAACCAACTAGAATCCATCAAAATCACTATCAGATGGAATAGGATGAGGCAAATTATCAAAAATCCAACTATGCTTCAATTTCAGCTTACTATGTCATAAATTAGTAATTTTATCCAACTAACCTATAATCAAGAAGAAGAAATTGACCCCCAGCTTTTCTTTGTTAGAAAATCTACGAGCATATTCCAATTTGACAGTTGGAAGCTTCAATTTCACCCACAAATCCTATTCACACAAGAATTTCATTATAAATTGTTCAAAAGATGTTATTTTTCAACTCCTTAGCTTGAATCTCATAAGTTTTTCAAGAAAGCTCTTTAATTAAAATTTTCCAAATTTCTCATTTTAGGCTTCAACTTTGGAACCTATTTACACAAATATTCAATTAACTAATTTTTATTAAATTTTTCTTAAACTAGCTTTCTATTACTCACCACAACAAAAAAATTTCAATATAATTTCACTTATCACAACCTAGAGAAAGAACCCTAATCTTATCCTCATAAAAAAAATTTCTAATATTTAGAGATAATATAAATCACTCTAGAATCATGCTTTTAAAGCTTACAATTTAATGCTATCAACTAAGCAAATTCATAAAACTTCTTAATTTTGAAACCCACAAATTACTCACCTCTAGTGTTGAAGCCTAGGATTTTTCCATCCTTTTTCTTCAAATTATAGGATGATTCAAGGTTGGCTTGCTCGCAATCAAACTTCTCTCTCAATTTTTCTAAGATTTCACCTCACTTTTTTCTTAATTTTTACACCTTTTTTTTGTGTAGAAGTGGGAAAGAAGAATTAGTGATTTGAGGAAAGAATGAAAAAGAGGAGAGAGAGAGAGAGAGAGAAAGAGAGAGGCGGTGGGCTGGTGGGAGGAGATGGGTTGGGACTTTTTTTCACAATAACCCTATTAAAATTTCTAATTTGCCAAATAATTCAATTTTATTTGGCCAACTAACCTGAGATCGTTCACCGCCTTTAGAAAGCAGTGAATGATTCGCCGTTTTCTATTGTTATCCTTTTTTTTGTAAGTTGTGAGAATTTTTATGAGGTTGTTAAGATTGTATGGGTATTATTAGAATTTTTATTTGATGGTTAAAATTATATGGATATGTTGTTAGGATATTTTAAATTGTTAGGATTATATATGATTTGTTGAAATCTTTGTGTGGTTGTTAAGATTTTATATGGAAATAGAAAGAAACGATAAATCATTTATTTGTTCTTTTTTAAGAGAAAGACGGTGAATCATTTACCGCCTTTAAATGAAAAGAAAAGACGATGAATGATTCACCGTCTTTTAAATTCTATTAATGGCGGTTAATGATTGACCGCCTATCAATTATTTTTCTATCTTGGACAAAATAGGGTTATTTGACTAAATAAATTTGTTATAAGATTATTTGGCCACTTATAATATTTTATAGGGTTAGAATGAAAAAAAATCCGATGGGTTGGGGTTGGCCAAATCGCAGAAAACCCCCTGCACCTCTTGTAATTCATAGTTTCATCCAATTCTGATCTGATACATCTAATTGGGGCCCTTCTGAATATCGGTTTACACTCAAATTTAACGGGCAGGCTCAATCAAAGGTAATCAGAAGTAATTTATCTTAAATTTTTAGTTTTGAATCATTTTAGGTCACCCGAAAGCTCTACCGACTAAAATCTTTAACAGATTGCTGTTAGACTCCGTTTTCACTCGTCTGAAATCCAAATGAGACGAAATTTTAAATCTTGCCTCAGAAAAATAATTTCGACAAATTCTTAAATTTTCATAATTTTTTCTCCACTATAAATCTTTTAGCTGAAATGTAAGCCCTGTTCCATATAATTTTTTTAAAATCTTCTATTTTCATTCCAATCCCACAGTAAATTATTTTTAAATTATCTTTTTTACTTCTCTACGTCCAATAAAAATAGTATTTCATACTATTTTTATCTGCACTTATTTCTGTATTAAATATTCGATGTACTACAATTACACTTTTCGATCCCATCAATTTTGTTTTCAGAGCATCATAAGGAAGCGACCCTATTAGGTTTAGGGCCGTATCAAGTTGTTAAACATAGAATTTGATTCGGATCATATTTTGTTTAACATAGCAATCAGGAAAATTTCTTTTGCTATTTGCAATAAATTTAATTATATGCCCTTCTGATATTCGCTGCAAGATTAAGCTAAGGATGCGTTTGGTTCGGGTTATCCTGACAGGATTACAGACAATTCTGTCAGAATTACTGTGTTTGTATATAATTTGTTTGATATTGCCACGTTACAAAACGCGTAAGATTATACCGAAAATATTTCCAAAGGGGTGTGTATTTTGGATTACTGAAGACGGGGATAATGTTACTAAAATAACAATTTTACCCTCCAACACCCCCGAAACCCTATCAACAGCATCGTTTCCATCTCTCGCTCCCTCTCACGCACGCCCCTCTCTCTCTCTCGCACGCCGCTCTCTCTCTCTCTCTCGCACGAACACCTATCCTCTTCTACTGCTTCGTCCTCCCAGGTAATCTTCGCGATCTCCTTCCCTCCATTCGCCATTTTCGCATACATATTTAATCACTTCTTCTCTCTCGCTAAAACCCATTGTTTTCGAACTGAAGTTAGATCCGATTTGGAGGTATTTTTTTTTTCCTTTTTTCCGTCGATTTAAGGAGTGTTTATGCCTCTTTTTCACATATTGATTACATATCTGTTGCCAACTTCGTCAGATCTGAAGCCATGTCTTGTTTCTTTTAGTTGCAATCTTTCTACAGGACATGCTTAACAGGCACTTTGGTATTTTTGATTCTTATTAATCTAGTTTTGGATCTCCTTTTTTTTTTTTTTTATCTCCCTTTTCCTGGATCTGATTTGGAAATGTTAGGGAAAAATTTATATATTTTTTATGCCCTAATTAATCATGTGTAGGCCTAAAAATAAAAACCCTAATTAAAAATAAAAACCCTAGAGGAAGAGTTAACGACACATGCATCCACCCAAGATCCTGATGTCGAGATGTTTTTTATGGAACAAAGTAGTGCTCGAGTAAACACTTCGAATGGTGGGCACATCAACAAAATCAAAGCGAAAGTCACCACTTGGAGAGGATTCGATTAATGAACAATTTTGTTCAACCTTGCGTTCACTTGAAATTTCATTTAATGATGCCAATGAGCACTTAGGTCGGCTTGCTAATTGCTTTCAATTCATGGCTTATAATGAGATCAAAAAGGAAAAGTTGTTCGAAGAGATACTAAAGATCGAGGGACTTGAGGACAGGCAAATAATGAATGCCACTAAAATCCTAACGGGTGATTCTACAAAATTACATACATTTTACTGCATGCCCGATTTTGTTGCTAGCATAGTTCCCTCGTGTTGGTAAGTAACGCGGTATCGGACTCTTTTCTGATTTTCTGAATTATTCAGTTTTTATTCATCGATTATGATTATTTATTTACTTTGACCATACTCGTTTGTTTTAGTTGATTATGTGGTGTGTATCCTGTTGATAATAGGGGTTATTGAGAGAATTTCTATCTTCTCCAGGATATTTTGATTTTTAATTGCTAATATTTGGCAAGATTTTGAGGTCCAATTTGATTTGATTGGATTTCGGCCCTTAATTGTCTATCCGGTTCACCTTTTAGGTTTTGGGTTCATTTTTAATTTGCTGTTGGGCCAACCGGTTCTTAGTTGCGCCCTCCTTGAGTTGGCTGCTCTGTTCTTCATTGCACCCAGATTTTTGGACTTCAAAGCATTTATGGGCTGTTTGGTCTTTTTTCTTTTCCAACATGAATCGAATTACAGTAACTTTTTCCCTCATGTCATCCTTTCGTGGGCATTACCTCTCTTCCGCTGCTATGGATTTGGCATTCCCATCTTTCTTCTTCAGCCTGTCGCTAGATTCGGCTCCTCCTTTTCTCTAACCCTGTATTGGGTTTTTCCTATCTTTCCTTTTCCCTCACCTGCTGTTTTTCCTTGCTGCACAGTATTGCTATTTTTTTTCCATTTTTGTTAGTCCCGTGAATCCTGAAGGTAGTTTTAAGCTTGAACTCAATGCTGGTTGAATTGTTCCTCGTTCCTCTTTGTGGTTTGAGGATAATTAGTTTTAAGCTGTTCATGAAGAAAACAAGGAAGCTCCAAGGGCTTAGAGCACACAATTAGGGTTTTGATTGATTCTTCAGTCTTGACTTCGTTTGATATCACTTTATGTTATTTAATCTCACCTTTAGTAAATATCGTTGGTTTGTTACACCGTTCAGTATATATTTCCTGTTTCAAAACAAAGCATACTAGAAACGATTTAACTTTATTTAGGTTTACATCATTAAGGCGCTTGTTGCTAGCATTGTGCCCTTTGCAGATGAGCCATTGAATGGGTGCTTGAAGTTTGTTGTCAAGAAACCCTTTCAAATCGTTTCGAATGTTTCATTTTCTAGCCATATTACTCACTTTGTTAATTTAGTTTATTTTGTGTGTTTATAAAATTGCTAGTCAAAATGTGGGCAAACTCCTTGTCTCTATCATAATTTGATTGTTTGGGAACCATGAATGTAGGACTTCACATTGTTACATATTGTAAGGTCGTTTATGGGTCTTACTATAACCATGATTCTGTAACTTGACCTATTGATTGTGGTGGTAGATAATACAAGAATTACAGCCTAAAAGAGGTTGAAACTTTATTGGTAATTAATAGAACTGCCAATAAAATTGGGGAAATGAACATAGTTATGAGATATTTGAAATAAGTGAAGATGACATAGCCCTTCTCGGATTTGTATGCTTTTTATAGAGAGACAAGTTTCGAAGAAAGCAGAGTTTCTGTTTTGGAACGACTGTGCCACAAATTCTTGAAGAACTAGACTTACAAATTTATTAGTAATTGCAAACCAAGCTCTTAACTGCTGGTGCACCCATCCTAGCTACTCACCATGATGATTAAGCACAATTTGGATTGCAGCAGACCATATCCAGCCCACCATTATAAGCAGTTTGTTGGGCGTACACAACTCGAGATGCTTAAGGTCACTAACTAGTGAACTAGCTCTTATTTACCTAAGTATGTACCCGTCATCTCTCTGTGTAGAACTATTCGGGTGTCACAAGCTCCTACCATTTAGTCCCACATATTCTCGTCAAGCCCAGCTATCTCAGTCCAAGACTACTAAGCCATTGTGATTCTACAAATAGCTGCTTATAAGTTCAAGCGGTGGCACCCATGGTATAGCGCTTTGTTTCATGTAGTACTTAGTTCTCATACTTCTGATCGGTAGCTTGCTTTTGTTACTATATGTAAGGCATATTTATCTGACTAGTATAAGTGGTTTGTTTGGCCTAAACAACTGGCCATAATGCTTAAGTCCAAGTAACTAGAACTTGTGAACTAACTTTTATAGCAAGAAGTACCCATCATCTTCTAATGTGAGGTTACTGGAATTCCACTCTATGGCATACAATGGTGCAGGTTTTAGATGTGAAGTGAAAATGCTACAACTGATTTTTGGTATAATAATCTGTTCCTGCTTGATTACTGAGTGCATATCAAGTCAGGACAATTATGTTGTGCTCCATTTGACGTCTGTGTTTGAGTATAATCACTTTATTTATGGCATTCTTCAAAAATTGTTACTTTTGCAGCATCTATCTTGCCTGTTTCAGTCTGTGGTGCGCATTTATACTTCATCTTCCGCTTTTCTATGCAGGTGAATTAGCCTTAGCATCTTAAAATGGCGGATGGTCATGAAACAGATAAGAACATCGAGATATGGAAGATCAAGAAATTAATAAAGGCACTGGAATCTGCGAGGGGTAATGGCACAAGCATGATCTCTCTCATAATGCCTCCCCGTGATCAAATCTCTCGAGTCGCCAAGATGTTGGGTGATGAATATGGAACTGCTTCTAACATCAAGAGCAGAGTCAACAGGCAATCTGTTTTAGCAGCCATCACTTCAGCCCAGCAGAGGTTAAAACTGTACAACAAGGTCCCCCCCAATGGCCTTGTTCTCTATACTGGAACTATTGTTACCGAAGATGGAAAAGAAAAAAAAGTCACTATTGATTTCGAGCCTTTTAAGCCCATTAATGCATCGCTATATCTTTGCGATAACAAGTTCCATACAGAGGCTTTAAATGAGCTTTTGGAATCTGATGACAAGTTTGGTTTCATAGTTATGGACGGTAATGGAACCCTTTTTGGCACATTGAGTGGCAATACACGTGAGGTACTTCACAAATTCACTGTTGATCTCCCAAAAAAGCATGGGAGAGGAGGACAATCGGCACTTCGTTTCGCTCGTCTTCGGATGGAAAAGCGCCACAACTATGTTAGAAAGACAGCTGAGCTTGCCACCCAGTTCTTCATAAATCCTGCAACAAGCCAGCCGAATGTAGCTGGACTGATTCTTGCCGGTTCAGCTGATTTTAAAACAGAATTGAGCCAGTCGGACATGTTTGATCCCCGTCTTCAAGCCAAAATCCTCAATGTGGTTGATGTTTCTTATGGTGGAGAGAACGGTTTCAATCAAGCCATCGAATTGTCTGCAGAGATTCTATCCAATGTGAAGTTTATACAGGAAAAGCGCCTGATAGGAAAGTACTTCGAAGAAATTAGCCAAGACACAGGGAAATATGTTTTCGGTGTGGATGACACTCTAAAGGCTCTTGAGATGGGTGCTGTTGAGACCCTGATAGTTTGGGAGAATCTGGATGTCAATAGATATGTGCTAAAGAACAGTGGCTCAGGTGAGATTGTCATAAAGCATTTGAACAAGGAGCAAGAAGCAGATCAGAGCAACTTCCGCGATCCTACAAACAATGCAGAATTAGAGGTGCAGGAGAAGACATCTCTGCTGGAATGGTTTGCGAATGAATACAAACGTTTTGGCTGCACTCTCGAGTTTGTGACCAACAAATCTCAAGAGGGATCACAGTTCTGTAGAGGATTTGGTGGCATCGGTGGCATCTTGAGGTATCAGCTCGATATGAGGTCCTTTGATGAGCTGTCTGATGATGGAGAAGTGTATGAAAACTCTGATTAGCAATTAGCCAAACTGGCGCCAGAGCTGGCCCACAGGAAGCTTTCTATTGCCGCAGCTTCTCAGTTTTGCTTGAGAGATCTTCGTCGACTACTAAATATGCTATTAAGGGTTCGTGATCTTTCTTTATTCTTGCAGCCATTTCACATTTAATAATAGCATTAAAAGTTCATATCCAGCCCTTGATTGCTATTGATATAAATTTTGTAATTAGAGAACAAATCAGTCTCTGTAGATTAATCTGTGTAACAATTAGGTCCTTCCATTTGTAAACCATCTAACCTTTCTTCTCCCCTTTGTTTGGGGATGGCCTATTGATAAATTCTGGTGTCGTGAGTCTTTTTATCAGATGGTAGACTTATAGGACTCACTGGTTATATAATACAGAGCAAGCTTCTGTGATTGAGCTGTTAAAATCGGATAATGCCATTCAAATCAATTTCAAACTTAAAGGGACTAATATGTGTTTAATCCTAGTTTTTGATAATATTTGTAATTTTGCTCTTACTTGCTATTTTCTACAATCCTTTGCTTCTCCTGCGCCTTTTATTCAAGTTGTGGGTTTCTTGTTTCAGGTCAGATCTCAGATTGAGCAAGAAAACATTCGATGGGCCAGCGTGATGGATCGACTTTCGGGGATAAACTTCACAATGGGATCTACACATTTCCTTGTTGCAAGGTGTTGAAGATATTTCAACTTTCGTGACCCATGGGACCTTAGCAAGTATCTGCGTGTTTTAATTTTTTTCCCTAGTGTATTTATGATGATTTTCTTTCACTGCTGTGTGTTTGCATGACTATCTGTTTTCTCAGAACTTGTTAAGTACACGCAGATACCTGGATTGCGCCTCTGTATTTTTAAATTGTATATCGGAAATGGTCTGTGATACTTAGCCAGCCTTTTGTGCTGCAACTTCTAGCGAAATTAAGCATGCTTTTTTGTGTGCATATTTGCATATGCAATTGGAGGAAATGGTTTGGTCGTCATTGATGTGCTACGCTTTGATTCAGGATGATTTTCTACTCTTGTTATGGATACTTCAGGTAAATGTTTTGGTTAGTAGTGAGCCGCACTCTGATGCAATATGATTTTCTATTCGTACTTAGGGATATTTCAGGGAAGCGCTTGTGAATGTGAATTTGTTTTCGGCATCTGTTGTGATATTGAGCTGAAACATCGTTATTTCTTGGTGCTCTCATGTTGGTGGAATCGAATTGCTGAATCTGATTCTGCCAGGCAGGATGGTCATCTGATGCTAATTTTGTGTACAATTTTGCTTACTGATTGGCACGGCTTGGAAAAACTCTGATGTTTTCTGGATCTTGTTGAAAGAAACTTGTTTTGAGGCTTGCTTCTTTTAAAGTCGTCGGGCCCAAAGCTGAAGGGCCATATATGGAAGTGTAGACCATATACTGTTCCATGAAGCTGCCTTCTACAATTTCTAATACTAGATGGAAAGGGCTTCTTCAGGATGTGCTAAACACAGTTCACAAATGCAAATCAGGAGGAATTACCGGCTGGAGCTTAAGCACAATGTCTGGTACCATGAGCCTTGTTATGGGCTATTAGTGTTCCGAGTCAGTTTGAAATTAACTAGGAGCGAGCGAGCTCAATTTTGGATCTGGATGGAGTGGCCTCATAAACCAAATTTGATTTAATTAAGCTAACTAAAAATGATTTTTCTCAAACAGTATTTCAAATATAGGTTTTGACGCAGGGGTTGGGTGTGAAGAATCATCCATTGTGTTGCCAAGCGGAGGGAGCTACTGAGCCCAGAAGTACATGCAATTTGGAACTACTACAATCTTCGTGAAGTAGGTTTTTAGCTACATTTGTTATTAGATTTCAAGGTTTTGACCTATTTCAGACTGCACATAGTGCAAGCGAGATGCCTGCAGAGTAACGCATTTTGGCGTCTAAGCTAATTGCAACAAGAGGCAGAGTAACGCATTTTGGCGTCTAAGCTAATTGCAACAAGAGAAAAAAAAGGGAGGGAATACACGCAAGAGTTACTTAATGGTATCCGACCGTATCAAGAAACGTTTCTCTTTTATTGACAGAGAAGAAAAACCTTATGGAGCACCAATTTACTTGTGGAACCCTAGACTTTCTTACAAGTTTTATTCTTTATCACTCCAGAAATAGTCTTGTTAGCTCTAAGTAGACTTTCTTGTCTACAGTGCTGAAAGCAATGTACAAATTGTATATAAACATCTTGTGTTGAGAGGCTACAAACTGAATCGGCGCCGGATCTCAATTCTCTCTCCTCTGAGGCATGTCCCCTGAACCAGTAACCTAACATTTGCGGGAATCGTTTGTCTCAGATGTTGACTAAGATGAGACCGGACCTCGAAGTGTGTAACACCAATCGCCATTCGAAATTGTCTAGTAGAGTGGAATTTAAGAAAAGTGGAGAATATCACCGACATGAGTTTGATCTCTCCTTTCTCTAAAACTTTCTTTGGTTGCATGAATATATTATGAGTAATATTAAGCTAAAATGTATTTTAGTTGCATACTAGAAGATCGAGTAGGTCAAAATGGCTTGTAAGCATTTGATTTA
This sequence comes from Puya raimondii, assembly GCA_016920855.1. NCBI lineage: Eukaryota > Viridiplantae > Streptophyta > Magnoliopsida > Poales > Bromeliaceae > Puya > Puya raimondii. The sequence goes on from JABWPP010000049.1 coordinate 53,793,301, forward strand.
GAAAAATAAGGTTTTGAACCCTTTGTATGTGAGGAGTGATATGTGAACCTTGGAACGAAGGGAACATGTGTGGATTTAACCTAGATTTAAACTTAAGGTGTGAAAATAGTGGCATATAAACCCAATCCTAAACTTGAGATAGAGAATAAAAGAATGGTAAATGAATAATGTGGATAACCCTAAAAGTCATGAAACTCTAGAAGTCATGAAATTAGAGTGAAATGGTGAATCATGTGCGACCTTCCGAAAGTGTCAAAGAAGAGGAGAAGTCCAATCCACTCGACTCCTGATGCGGTACTTAGGGGAGTTTGAGAGCAATCGACCCCATGTGCCCACTGATTGGAGAGAAGTTCCAGAGTAGTCGACTTTTCATGAGGTGTGTAATAAGAAAGGAAACAAAACTAATAAGTTGATAAAGGTAAAGAAATGAATTGAGATGAATGTATTGGCTAATGACATAGCAAACTATTGTTGCATATTTGTATATATATTGAGGCATTATAGTTGTTTTTGGCTTACTGCATTTTTTTCATAGAAATAGATATTGTTTATTATCATCATCTACTAATGCCTCTTCTAGATCGAGTGAGTGTAGAGCGTCACTTTCGGGCGTTGCACCTATTGAAAACTTATTTCAAGTTCCTCTCCCATCGGAAGAATCGAGTGACTTGTGACTGTGGAAGATTCTTGGCCGCGGGTGTATGTGGCATGTTCCTCTCCCATCGGAAGAATCTTCGTGCGCTAGGGTGTATGTGGCATGTTCCTCTCCCTATGGGAGATCTTGGCTGCGGGTGTATGTGGCATGTTCCTCTCCCACCGGGGGATCCCTGACCGCGGGTGTATGTGGCATGTTCCTCTCCTGGTCGGGCGGCTTGGTATCGGAGGTGCTTGTGGTATATCCTCACCTGCCGAGTGGATTGAAGGCTGAGGTGTATGTGGAACGTTCTTCTCCTCAGGCCTGGACAAAGAGCGGTAGTTCGCTGTTGATTGACTCAAGAGTGAGTCGAGTGGTATAGCTTGGCTAAGGTAAGAGAAACCTTAGCTGATTGGAAATGAGATGGATAGTGAAATAGAAAGTAGAAAATGTAGGTCTACTTGCATGATTTTCATTATACCATTTACTTGAGGCATAATCATGGATGTTTGTTATTTCGCATATAGTTATATATTTATTTGTTGGACTAATCTGCCTTTGTTGCCTCCTTTGGACCTGGTGGGTCGAGCTCTTTCCTTGGGTGGCCGTACCTACTGGGAAGTATGTTTATAGTTCTCACCCCCATATTTTTCAGGTCAACACGTGAGCGGCGCGGCGGCGCGAGGAAAGGGCGTAGCTCGATAGATAGCACCCTACCACTTTGTGACCAGAGATAGATATACCCTTGAACAGCGTAGCTTAAGGGTGTTGAAATGAAAAGAGAAAAAATATAGTAACAATCTGCTTGTATTTGGAAAGAAAAAATGTAATGTGTAATTTGAATGAGACGAATGCTTGTAATAGCGTAGTTATTCATATTTATGATGCTTTCCTTATGCAATCTGTGTATGAATTCTATTCCTGTTTGGAATGTTTTGAATTGTACCGATTGTGACGCCTTGGGCAAACATGAAAAACTCTGTCCGTTCGGCGGGTCTGGCACACGCGCCCGTGCGGGGCTCCTTCCACCTATTTGGGGAAGGGACGGCGGGGCGTGACACTACATCTCTGAGAGTCGGCAACTTATAACAAATAATCAGTTATCTGATGTTTGGCCTCAGCCCTTTCTCGAAACTTCCAAGCTCGCTCAAGTTCGGACTCCATCAATTTAGAAGCAAAGTGCTCCAACCGAGTAAAGTCGAGCTCATATCGATAATCGTGTGATTATCCTGTTTCAAGTGCATGAACTCCACCTTCTTAGTCTAACGGATGCTATCTAGGAAGTATTATTGTGGAAAACCTTGCAAAATTTCTTCCATGTCTACGATTGTGTCTTGTCATTGCATCTGTCCTAAATTGACTTCCACCACTCATAAGCCCTATCTCGAAGCATATAAATGGCGAAGGTCATTTGTGTCTCTCCTTCGAAGCCCATATGCATCAATACCTTCTCCATCTCTTGGAGTTAAGATTCTGCCTCTAGAGGAACTCACAAAAAATAGGAGGATTAATTTAGCTTATGATAATCAATAAGATTTTTTTTCTCACCTCGGAGATCGCTACTTTGCGCTGCTTTAAGGTCTCTGATCATAATTTACCGGAGCATAAGCAATGGTTTTTGTATGAATTTTCATAGTATTGTTTCGAACCGAAACCAAACCTAAACAAAACCAAATAAACCAATTTGGTTCAATTTTCAGTTACGGTCTGGCTTTCAGGTTTTACCAAACCGAACCAAGCCGAAAACCGAATTCCTTATAGAATCCAAGCCGTCACTTGTTCAAGTGCTAGGATGAAAGAAGGAAGAAACTCTACATAAATCTAACCCTACAAATCCGCCATTTACGTTTATTATTTTCGTCGCTTCTCCTCTCTATGGTCTTCCTCTCTGTCACGTCTTCAATCCCCCCCCCCCCTCCCTCCAAATTGGACCTATTTGGGCACGTGCAACAGACTTCACTTTTTCTCTAGCTGCACGAAGCGGTAACATACACCATCCTGTATATAGTATACATGATACGGGTACAATAGAGCATCATAGTAAAACCTCTAAATTAAAACCATTACGGATATCCTTTTTTAAAAAGTTTACAACACTTTGTTTGATCTAAAATATTACAACATTGATGACCATACAAAGGAGTACTCAATAGACCGACTTACAACAATTTAGCTACTTAGTAACGCCCTTGTCAAAGTCCTGCGCCTCATTGTGATAATAGGATTTGAAAAACAACAAATCACAAAGGGAGAAAACTTAAAATAAGTTTTCAGTCGGTGCAATCGTCGAAACTAGTGCTCTACACACACCCACGGCTTATCTTCGGATAAATCGTGATAATATTCTTTTTTTAATATTATTTATTGTGCTAAATCGTAGACAATTCTCCAAATAGAGCTAATGCCATATTTTATGGCATGAGTACAATCATTTTTATGATGCGAGTGAATATTCATGGCCAAATGTGAATGCATATGTATGTCAATACTTTGTATGAATTGCCATTTTTGTATTTATTATCAAACTTATACCTAAATCGGCTTTATGTATGTTTGCTATTTTCTTTTGGAGCTTGCATCGATCATCTTCTATTACCCGCAGTTGCTTAAATTGTCAGAATTTCGGTATATTTGGTTCTTTCTCTTCCATCTTTTTTTTTTCTTTTTGGATAGTGGCAGAAGTTTAACTCTTTTTCTTTGTTGGTGATTTAGTGGATTAAATTTTCACAGGGTTTACAAATGGATATACTCTTGAGGCTTTTTCTTACGAGTTTGTAGACTCAAATCTAGGGTTGAAAGACAACTAATTTGGAATTCTAGAAACTTTTGATGTGGTTGCGGCCTAAACCTTTCATTTGAATTGGAAAAACTATTCTGAATCTTTAAATCTTTGATTGTTATTTACTAGGCATTTTAGCCATTTAATAGCATTTAATAGAAATTTGAATTGATTATTAATATTAAAAATTAAAAAAATATCTAATTTTTGAATAAAAAAAAAATTAATACTCACTTTTCGGGTTGGGTGTAGAATAGAGATAGGAGGATTGCTCATGATGCTCAATTAAATGGTAGCACGAGACAAATAAGAAAAAAGTTAAAACTATAACGAAAAACGCCAAGAACTTGTGTATTGGAAGCACCAGTATACCATGTACCATTGCATGCATTTAGCTGCTCGACGAAATGCCCGAGAAAAGAAGAACATTAATTAGTCTGCAGCAATGTATGCGGTCGGCGGCGATCCCTGTTCAGATCAGGGAGATGGAGATTTCAAAAAGAAAGTTGTTATTTCCTAATTAAATAATGGGTTTGAAAAAAAAAAAAAAAACCACAAATTTGCAACCAGCCGGATGATGCGAATGAGTCCGAAAGGAAGGAATGATCGAATCGAACTAGGCGCGGTTCTTCTTCTTCTTGTTCGGGGAGGCGGAGGCGGAGGCGGAGTAGGCGCGGGTATGGAAGTTGAGGAAGAGGGCGAACAGGGAGGCGTTGAAGGCTGCGTTGAAGAGCCATCCGCTCATCCCCCGGCAGCCGGCGGCGGAGCGGAAGTGGTACCAGAGGAAGACCAGCGACGCCGCGAAGCTGAAGACGAACTGCGCGATCTGGATCTCCGTCACGGCGCGCTTCCACCGCGGCGGCCAGCGGCGCCCGAGGCTGGAGGACAGGTAGTAGCCGTACATGACGACGTGGACGCCCGCGTTGGTGACCAGCGCGATCGGCACCAGCGACTGCGACGCGGCCAGCCACACGTAGCACATGACCACCACGACGGCGTGGTGGTACACGTGGAGGAAGGTGAGGCGGCGGCGCCCGCCCTCCCCCGACAGGAGGATGAGGAGGGTGTCGGCCAGCTCGTAGAGCTTGGAGAGGTAGAAGACGTGGGCCCAGAAGAAGACGGGGCCGGCAGCGGCGGAGGAGGCGGCGGAGGAGCCAGAGGAGGCCGGGGCCGGTGGGGGGAAGCAGAAGAGCCAGCGCGGCGAGGGCATGCGGGTGAGGGCCGAGAGGGCGCAGCCGGCGGCCATGACGGCGGAGAGGAGGAGGAGGACGACGTTGTGGGCGGCGGAGGCAAGGCGGAGGACGGCAGGAGGCGGCGAGGGGAGCGGCACCAGGCCGCCGCCGCCGTGGCGGAAGACCAGCACGGCCGCGAGGTAGGTGGCGACGGCGGTCGCAACGAAGGGGACGGAGGCGCCCAAGGTGCGGCCGGGTGACCATTCGAACGAGGAGACGGTCGGGTTGTCCACCAACCACCACCGCAGCCGCTCGTACGCTCCCCACCATAGCGGAGGATCCGCCGCCGCCGCCGCCATTGATTTGAGCGACCGTCAATCGGATTGGACTGGCCCCAAAAGGAGGACACCCTGAGACTAAAGCTATCCAAGGACACTCTCTGAGCCTTCAATTATCCCTCCGAATATTGGAATCAAAAAAATATTATTTGTCTATTTCTATATCTACATATATACTATTTATAAAATAATTTCTTTTTTTCAACATATTCATTTTTTTATATCTATTATTACTTTACTCTTGACCAATTTCATTCATCAATTTTTTAATCTATCAATAAAAAGCACAGATTTCAATGAGTCCGGCTACTATACTCTTATGAGTATAGGACACTTTGTACTCATAAGTTTTTTGCCGTTAGATCTACCCATTTGAGCATTTTCACCCGTTAGATCATACTATTCAACCAACCACCAACTCAACCCTAGGGGACCACTATCATCATAACCGGGGACCACTATCATCCTAATCGCACGTCCCTTCATCCAACGTCCGAAAACTTATGAGTACAAAGCAGTCTATGCTAATAAGAGTATAGTACCCCTAGCCGATTTCAATATGCTATTTCATAGATAACTCTATTGATTAATTTTGTAACTTTGGATATAATCGAACGGATAATCTATCAATTTTTATTTCAAAAAATATTCCTTATAAAATTTATTTAAAAATTAGTTATTCAATAAAACTTTTTCGGGAAGGTATCATCTTCTCTACATGGTGTTCATTTCTTATGCAGATATTCTACTTCCAAGATCTCGCTAGTCAGTATAAATTATACCATTTATTTTGGTAAAATTAAACAAAGGCCCCCTAATCTTGATTTAGAAAGTAATGGTTAAAGGGGTATCATATTAAATGAAAAAAGAAGTTGAGAGGTCAATTTCAAAATCCCCTATAGATCCTATATTTACTTCTTCTTTTTTTAAACACTTGCTTCGTCTTTTCCTCTCTCTCTCTCTCACTAATTGAGTATAAAATTTAATATAAAATAAGAAAGTGTATTAACTAAAAAAATAGAAGTTGAGAGGTGGATTTCAAGATCACCTATAGTTGAGGGGTCTATATTTTTCCCTTTTTTCGCACATACACTATTTGTCGTATTCCTCTCCTCTCCGTTGACACTACCATAGAACTCTGAATGTTGTTTTCACCATTTTAATGTGCCCCCTCAAAACTTTTTAAATTATTTTTTTATTTTAATATTTTAATATTTTAAATTAAAATATATTTATCATGCTTCGAGACTGCCAATTGGATCTACTCGGACACATATAACAGATCCACCAAACCGGCCAGACTTTCCCTATCCGCACAAAACGGAATCACATGCCAAGTTGTACAACTACTATCATATATGATATAAATACAAATAATATCAGTGTACAGCTACTAATTAAAATATTAAACTTTAAAAAAATTTAAAGTCTACAACTAATTGAAACCATTTCACAGAAATTAAACTTCATTAGAGTTTAAATGATTTGTTTCCAAAAATACTACAATATTTCATTGTCCAAAATAAAGGGGTACATGTAAACCTCTCTCTAGGTCCACTAGTCCGCGACACCTTTGGCGTGATCACGCACCTCACCGGCGATCGTAGGCTCTAAAAAATGATAAACAATAAAGGGATGAGAACTACAGTTAATTTTCAGTCGGTGCAACTACCGAAAGTGACGCTCTACACTCACTCAGTCCAAAGGAGGTATTGATAAATAAATAATGATGATGACAAGTGTTTCTATACTAGAAATGCGATAATAAATTTACTATTACAATGCCTCAAGTATACAAAATGCCATTTTATTACCGATTACATGACCCAACTATCTCATGTCTCTAACCATCTATTTGATCGGTTTCATTATACATACACACTTTATAGAGAGCCAAGGAAAATTGTACTAATCTACAATTGATTAACACTTGGAGTCGAGGACGATCGTCCCTCCAAGTACCACATGTGGATTCGAGAGGATTGGCACTTCGATGTATAATGAGAGTCAAGAATGAACGACCCTCCCAATGTACAAGAGGGAGTCGAGGGTGTTCGGCACTCGCTATTGACACTTCCGAAAAGTGGCGACAAAACTCATTATAACACTCTAAGTTCAAATGACTTTCGAGGGTTATTAACTATGTCCAAATGCTCATAACTTGTTATCTAATTCACATTTAACTTAGAGTTCACATGTCTCCATATTTTATATTAGATTTTGACATAAGTTCAAATGTCACACTTATTTAACCTATATCGAAGGTTTACATTTTTTTACTCTCATGCATAAGTCTATTATTTCATTCAGATGCAAGGGTCAAAACCCTATTTCTTAGCATGCAACTAAACTCATTTAGTTTAATTATCTTACATAATACATGCAAATAAATCCAAAAAGTAATGGACAAAGGGTAGATCAAACCCTTTTCGGTGATATTCTCCACCTTTGCTAAATCTTGTATAAGGAGATAGACTTTATCTCCTTGAACACCAAGAAAATTTCTAAAATAGTTTTAGCACAATTAGAACCCTAAAAATCTACATTTGGGAAAACCCTAAAATCCAAATCTCTAATTACCTACTCACATCTTCTCTTTTTGTAAGCCACACGTGGGAAAGAAAGCCTTCTCTTTCCTCCTAGAGCTTTCTCTTGAAGCTCTCCATCTCTTCCAAGCTTTGGAGAAAACAGATATGAGCTCCAAGCTCTAATAATGGCGGATCAGTCGTTTTCTCTTCTAGAGAGACAAACAGAAGAGAGAGTGACGGAGAAGGTGGCTATGGATTAGGGTTTATAGTGAGAAAACCCTATTTAAAGGGTTGCTACGATAGCAACTTAACCAAAAATAATTTGTTTTGCATCAGACAAAACACAATTTGTGCGCCATGTTTCGGGCGCCCGCTCGACATTTCGGACGTCCGAATAGAAGGTGTATGGTGATCATCATTTCATGTTGCTGTGCTCGGTTCCAAAATTAGGCCCCCGCTCTACTACCTGGCTCTCAATTCAAGCGCTCAAACTAGCATTCGGGCGTCCGAATGTTTAATCTATCGTGCGAAGGGTACTCTAGGGATAATAGATCCGAAACCCATTCTGGCGTCCACTTTGGACTGTCCAAAAGTAGTTTTGGGCACCCACAGGACATTTCGGACATCCGAACCTTCTACACAGGAATACCAACTCTCGGATTGGGAGTCCAAAAGAATTTCTGATTCCCGCAAATAGGCTCTCTAGATAAGCAAGTGTCCGAATGATCCAGGCGCTACAAAGGACCCTCCGAGACTATTTATGGGCATCTGATTCCCTGTTCCAGGCATCCGAATTGGTTTGGAACTCAGATTTTTGAGTTTTGGAGCACTGTTTCGATCCGAATTGATTTTAATTCAACCCAAAATTGTTCTAAACCTCTCAAATTTTATTTTAATCACGTCTAGCATGATTTAATCTGTACTTTATCAATTTAGCCAAAGTCTGGTACAATACATTCATTCCTCCTTAAAAAGAGTTTCATCCGTAAAACTAAAATCCATACCTCCCACGGTTGTCCGAATAAGTGAGGAAAACACTCCCGCATAGTGCTCTCGAGCTCCTAAATAGCTTCTCACTCTTCGTGGTTACTCCACAGTACTTCTACATAGGGGATAGAGCGATTCTGTAACATCTTCTCTTACGGATCAAGGATGCTAACCGGATACTCATCATAGCTCAAATTCTCTCGCAAGTCCAACGATGGATACTCATCATGTTCTTCTGCTAAGCTTGGGGGTAGTGCAACTCGATATGTCACAGGGCCAAGCTGTTTCAACACCTCAAAGAATCCAATATAATGAGGATTTAGCTTTCTCTGCATTCTGAATCACCTCATACCCTTTGTAGGAGAGACTTTCAAGAACATATGATCTCTGACGCTAAACTTTAATCGCGCCGTCGCTTGTCGGAGTAGCTTTTTTGTCGACTTTGTATCGTCAATAGCCTTTGACGGGCAATTCTCACTTTTTTCTCGACCTCATGCGCTATGTCTGGGTCCAAGGTAGACCTCTCGCCGACTTCACTCCAATACAATGGAGATCATCACTTCCTGCCATACAATGCTTCATAGAGTGCCATCCCGATGCTTGCTTGGAAGCTATTGTTATAGGCAAACTCCACTATAGACAAATATTGTTGCCAACTGGTCCCATAATGTAGGACGCACGCCCGCAGCATATCCTTAAGTATTTGATTAGTTCTCTCCAATTGCCCGTCGCTTTAAGGATGATACGTCGTGCTAAAATCGAGGCGTATCCCAAGAGCCTCATGGAGATTCCTTCAAAACTGCAAAACGAATCAAGGATCCTGATCCAAGATGGTATATTCCGGCACTCTATGAAGAAGCCTCAGCCATGTAAATCCGTGCCAATCAATTTTGCGACGAAGTGGTGTGGATCGGTAGAAAATGAGCCAATTTCATCAGTCGAACCACAATCACCCAAATCGTATCGTGCCTCGCTTGCGACTGCGTAAGCCCACAATGAAGTCCATGTTAAGAATTTTGTAGTTGGAGGATTTCGTGAAGTCTTTCGGAGTCTTGAAGGTCGAAAGATGAAAAGATTAAGACTGAAGACATGAAGACGTGGATTATGGAGCTCATAGACTCCAGATAAATTTACATAAAGTTAATGGTGATTTATGCATATACTTAAGTATTTGGAAGCATTGGAATTAGGATTAACTTGTTTTCACATATTACTAAAAATTTTCTGGTGTCAGGATCCGGACCCTGAGGGAGGATTTGGATCCTAAAGGGGTGATAATCTATGATATACATAGGATTTGGTCCCTGAGGGAGGATCCAGATCCCAAACAGCAGATTTGTTGTTTCGCCGACAGGATCTGGACCCTGCCTGGAGGATCCGGATCCCGAAAGGCCTACTCTCTGTAGCGCAGAGAGGGTCCGGACCCTGAACAGGGAATTCGGATCCTGCACATATTTTTTAAGATTGGTTTCTCCAATCCTTATTTAATTCTAATTTATTCCTACCCTATAAATAAGATATGGGGTCTCTCTAAAATGTGGTTAAGATTAGAATATCTCTTGAAATCCTAAAAACTTATTTTGGTACTTCTTCTTCCTTCTCTCAAGAACAAATTTCTTTCTTCAATTTGATTCTTGGAGCTTTGATTCAGATTTTCTCTTTGACCCTCTTTTCAGGATCTTAACCTTGACAGGATGTTGACCTTGAAAAATTTTAGTTTTTAATATTTATGATTTTTCTCAATTCTAATGACTTCTAATGGAATAATATATTCATAAATCGCCACTAACATTGTAAAAATTTACCGAGCATTATGAATTCATATTTTGAGTTTTCGAGTCTTCAACTTAAACTTTTCGTGCTTCAAACTCTTCAAGACTCCGATTCAACTCGTCATGGCACGTAACGACACGTCACGACTCGTCACGAAATATGCCAACACTAAAATCCCTAACAACTTTATCACAACAGTGTTGTTCAGTATTGCTGTCATGCCCGTGCCCAACGGAAGCCTATCTAGAGCATACATAAACCCGCCGTGTGTATAAGGTATCCCCTAGTATACACAAGGCGTCTACAACATACAATCCACAAAGATGATATATATGTCCTAAACATGGTGATCAGAGAAAATAAAACATAAGATGAACTAGTAAGGATATACATCATACACCTATCATCTCGAATGCAACTCCCCAAATATATGATTTACTACATACAACATCTCCAAAATGAATACAACCCAAATACATCTCATGAACCTCCAAAGTAATCTAACAACAATAAATATATAAACGCCTCAAACATCTATGCCTCAAAACGAAAGGTGCATCTGGTCCACCTCTAAGTAAGCTCGGTCGGGACAGCTCTACCTAGGCTCAATACCCTTTCCGCGATCCCTGGCCTTTCTCGCTGTGGGTGGCTCTGAAATAAAAACAGCCAACCAATAAGGGTGAGGACTATAATCATATAGTTCCCAGTGGGTAATGCCGCCGAGAGGATGTACTACTCCACTAGGTCAACTAAGGCGTAGATATAACAACTGCTGAAATGTAAAAGCAAAAATAAAATAACTGAAAGACAAGTAGCTCTACTACTATAGTGAATACCACTACTATGTATACATCAACTATATATAATGTTCAATGTCAAGTTTAATTAACCTTTACCCAATCTCTTGGGGACTTACACAAGGTGAAATCTCGGCTTGTGCCGTGCCTCATTGTCCCACAATAGTCAACATCTCCACCCTAGAGATGAGCCTCCCCCTCAGCGTCCCAATCAGCGCCCAATCTCGCATGGGCGAGCATGTAGCGGTGGCTAAACTCCGGAGTGCCAGCTTGTAGGGAGCGAACTGCCCAAGCGAATGAGCATAATTGGAAAGCAAGCATAATTTCATGCGTCATGTCCAAAGACATAGAATCCTGATACTTGACCTTTTGATTGTATGGTTGGCCATTTGACCCTTTTCAAAGTTTCAACTTACATTTAAGGAGAATAGTAATCAATGTCATAAGATGTCTCATCTATGAATGGCACATGCATCATATATTTCTCAACCATAGCAAATATAAAGGGTATGCTACTCATGTCTCAACTAAGTAGATGACACCTCTTAACAATAAAGTTCATACATAAGAAATTACATGCATCATATAGAATTACCTCATGACTCTATTATAGGGTATTTATGCCATTTGCATAGAATAGTTTGTCTCATGCTCAATTAATTCTAAATATTCTGCATGTTAGAATATGGAATGAACTCAATGGGAAGGAATAGGCGATATAGAGGGAGTGTACCTGTCACGCCCCGGGCCCTTGTAAAAGCCTACCAGGCACGTGCACAGGCCCGCCGTGTACCCCAAACAACACACAATGTACACAAGGCGTCTATAACAACAACAATCAAGTAGAATGAGAAATACATCCTAAACAAGGTGATCAGAGCGAGAACATAATTCTACAACTAATACAAGATCATCACAACTAAAATCTCAAGATATACAATAAAATTATACATCTTAACAATACTAGGAGATCACTCTCTAGAAAATAACTATACACCTTTCATACAAAATACAATGAAAGGTATCCAGGGTATGTCTATAACAACATCGTAGAGGCTCTAGCTAGCTGCTAACCCCTCGCCACGGTCCCAAGCCTCTCCTGCTGCGGAAGGCTCTGAAATAAAAACCCAACAACAATGGGGGTGAGAACTATTAAACAATAGTTCCCAGTGGGTAAGCCGCCGAGAGTGGCGAATTACACCGCTAGGTCAACTTAGGCAAGATAGTATAAGCTGAACATAAAGCATATAACATTAAATGCTAAACAGATAATTCTACTACTATCATGCCTCCAAATGACTAAAACATCTACATGAACATGAATATGATCCTACTGTCATATGTTCAACATTTAATTACACAAATTACATGCATGTCAAATTAATGCCATGATCAATCACATATACTCTATTGTAATAAACTCACTATATGTCAAGTTTACTATTACACATATGACTTGTCTCAACTACAAGTATGAACTATATAACCAACTTCCCACTACATGTATGAACTATATGACTTGTTCCCAACTACATGAGTGTTATGTTCACTAACCACTAGTGTGCCAAGTCATGTCAATGTTTCACTACAAGTAATGCCACAATGTCACGCCCCGGGTTAACTCTTCCCAGGCGCATGACCAGATCCGCCGCATACACAGTATCTCTACCATGTATACGAAGCGAAACAACATCAACAACAATCACACAGAGCTAAAGGTATCAACAGAGCTGCTATATAATATATATCAAAAGATCACTGTACATACATCATCCATAACTCTCATGTATAACTCTCATATACAACACTGATATCACAATCACACTGTATGTACAGACTCAACCATCTATCAAAATGGGTATACCTCTAGCCAAGTATCCGGGGAATAGCTCTACCCGACGGTCTCCTTTCCGCGCTCAGTATGCACAATTGGGGAAGAAGACTCTGCAAAAAAGGTGTCACCAACGGGTGTGAGAACTACTATCAAAGAAGTAGTCCTCAGTGGGTACCGCCACCAGCCCCAGCGGTCTGCCCACTAAGTCCTCAATCTCAAGAGATATATATAGAGCAATAAAAGAGTAGGAGATATACTACCACTACTATGCACAAAGCTCAACTGTCAGTATGAATACCAATAAACTGAATATGAGGACTATCAAACACAATAATACCAGCGAACCAGCTAGTACAGGAAACCCCGTCTGTACCTAGCTCAGTCCATAATATCATACAATACCTCACCATACGATACCTGCGGCCTGATCAATGCTCAACACAAAAGGGAGCCCAACTAGGACAGGAACACCATCTGTCACTAGTTCCTCGTACAATCCTCTGTACGAAACATGCCAACTCTAGAGTGGTACTCGTGGGAGCGACCCAACCGAGCAAAGTAAACCCAAGTATACGCCAAGCACCCGCAGGTATATGATCGACACGACTGGGTCAACAAGGATCATGTGCCCTCGGCACCTCAAAGAATAGTCAACAAGTAAGACCCAATCCACTGTGCCCTTGGCACCACAAAGGATAATCAACAAGTGTGACCCAATCAATGCTCTCACAAAGAATCACGTGCCCTTGGCACAATCAATGCTCCAGTGCTCACAATCCATCTCAACTCTATCACAAGAGGAGGCTCTCAACTCTACCACAAAGAGGAGGTATAATAACATAGCACGAGCCACAACATGATCACCTACACTACATGTACAACAACTGGTACAAAGGATATCAACAGGATAGGTGTAGGCCAAATCATGCAACAAGGATACAAGAAATGCATGCTCACATATATATATCATTAGCACATCTAAGATCATAACATGCCCATGCAGTCTATAGATCAGTCTCAATCTAACATGGCATCTCTAACATAATCTTAACATGGCATACAATCATAATCCAATATCATAATCCAATATCCACATATCATAATCCAATCATCATATCATGCTAACATAATCCAAACAACATCATATCATATTATGCTAACATGAGATAAAACACGTAGGAGGAAGTCCACTGAATCTGGCAAACATCAACCCACCTCACAAGCTAATCCAACCACGGTGGGGAAAGAACAGTATCCTCAAATCCAACCCTCCAAGATAATGAACTCCGGCAGCACTCCGATCTGTCTAAACCTCCAAGGAACTGCTAACTCCAGCAGAATAACCGCTCGGCACCAGATCAGATCAGCAGAATAGAAGAGAGCAAGCTAGGTTACAAACTAATGCCAACACATGGCCCTAAACCCGACTTTCTCTCTCTAGAAAATAGGATCTCGAAGTGGAAATGAGCCAAAGTGATCAGGGACTCGCCTATTTATAGGCTCCCAAAATCCCACTTTCGGGCGCCCACTTCACAACTTCCGGGCGTCCGGAAACCCTGCAGTCCAGGTGTCGTCGTGCGGTCAAGCGGTCGGTCGGCGGTCAGCAGGCGGTGGGGCGGCGTGTCTCCGGCGATCGACACGTGTCCTGCGTCGCGACACGTGGCTCTCCACGTCACAACTCAATTCGGATCCTCAATCCGGGCGTCCGAATCCTGCGCCCAGATCCACAACTCGTCAGCCACAACCGGATCGTCCACAAAGTCAACAGGATCCACATCTTTCGGGCGTCCACTTCGCCACTTCCGGGCGCCCGAATCCCGCCAAGTCCAGAAACCCTAAATCTCAAAAATTTCCGAGTACTACACACAATGTCACCACCCAATACTACGTCCATCAGCTACATCTATATGTACCGATTAATTAGGGTGTCAAATGTCACATTCCTCACCATATTTCCTACCATAAAGGACTATTTAAGTCTCGGCTTGTGCCGTGCCTAATGGCCCCGTGGTAGTCAACATTCTCGCTAGAATGAGCCTCCCCCACGGCAATCCACTTCGGCGCCCATATAACCTGCACACAGGCGATCAACATCGCGAAAGGCCCACTCCGGAGCTGCCGGCTTGTAGGGAGCGACCCTCACAAGCATGTGCGAATGAGCACAATGGCATAACAAGCATAGTCAACAGCATAGGAAATACGTTCGTCATGTCTCTAACATGTAATAGCCAACCGATGTCCAAAGGTCTAACATTATGTCAAAATGTCAACCTAATTATTCACCTAAGTGAAATACAATATGTTTAACCTCACACTATGTCAAAACATGTCATAATTATGTTTACTACGTTCAATAGCCAAGATGCTAAATGTCAACAATATCATGTTGTTCTCAATTTGTCCGTTGGTATGTCCCTACCAATATACACATGTCTCTAACATGTAAATGCTCATCTCTCAGTTTACTAAGTTCATAAACCATGCATTACTCTAATGCCATATATCGTGCATTCTACAAATGCCAAAACCATGCATTATTCTAATGCCATATATCATGCATTCTACAAATGCCAAACCATGCATTATTCTAATGCCATATATCATGCATTCTACAAATGCCAAAACACTAAATCCATGCCATGCATGAGCTACAACAACCTCTACTACATAGAGTATAAAGCTATCATGCAAGTATTTATTTAGCCCATTACAACTATCACATACAACTAGAATCCCTTTCCTCATGTCTTAAATATGGAATCATTTCCACGACCAAAAGGTCGAGCCAAAGCCAACAATGCCCGTCAAAGTTGCTCACCTAGATAAGGTGCAACAACTTATCCTGCATATGCCATAACTTCTCTTTTCTCTATACAAGCATACTCTAGTATGCAAGAGAATTCACTAATTCAACAACCAAGTAGTGTCTCCTATGATGCTCATTTCTAGCATGCATAACCTAATTAGCATTTCATAATGCATCATTACACTACTAGCACAAATACTCTAGCATGCATATTATTCTCATAATGCCATACTATATGAAATATGCACTTTTCATACACAATATGTATGTCTCATGCAATCACAATTCTCATCATGCCATAATTATTCTAATTATGCATCTAATTAATCATATAACAAGATAGGAGACATAGGGGGAGTTCACCCATTTCGGTGAGGTCAAACCCACCGGATACCCGTCGAAACCTCGCAGTACTTCGAAACGGAGTTGTCCCCCGAGCTTCTCATACCCTAAGATAATTTTCCAAGGGGTTACAAGCTTCGAACGAACAAATTCGAAAACCACCAAAAACTATGAGGTAAATGGGTGAAAAATACCTTGAGCAAGTAAAACTTGTTCTAAGTCCAAATTGAGGTTAGGGATCTTCAAATCCAACCTACAACAACATTCTACACCCATCAATTCCACCTCAAGAGCTCCTAATCAAGAAACCCTAAATAAAACCCTAGTTTTCAAGAAACTAGGTTTTCATACTAATCTCAAGCAAAAACACAATTTAGAGGTTGTAAAAGGGTTTACTAACCTCAAATCAAGCTTCCAACCGAGCTCAACATGCTAGGGTTGAAGCTAAGCCCACCAACAAGCTCATCTCCTCAGCCCCGAGCTCCCTCCAAGCCTAGGAGTACTCCTCCATGAAGAAAATGGAGGAAAAAGAGATCAAAACATGATCTAGAGAGGTTGGAGAAGAGAAAATCTAGAGAGAGAGAGAGAAAAACCCTACCTCATCTCCTCCCAAGCCTCAGCCAACAATGGCTGTGAAGGGGTGAAGGGGTAAGTTGTAATGGTTGTAACAAAATCCCCAAAAGCCCCTTCGAAGAACAAAATTGCAAAACTGCATAAGATGTACTCTGCAGCATTGTATACCGGTATGCGCATGTGTATACCGGTATACTGCACAAATTCTGCAAAACTCGAGCCTCGGCCAACCAGCTGCGCAACGGCATTCCGGTATGCGGCTTTTTTTCAGTACCGGTACAAAACACTTCAGTACCGGTATCCCAACATCAGTATACCGGTATGCAGCCTATTCCGGTATCAGCTGCTGGATTCCGCAGAACCCGAGAGCTGCACACAACCAGTTCTCACTGGATTCCGGTATGCCTAGACCAGATACCGGTATGCAATTGCAAAATCTGCACTTTTGCAGATTTCGACTTCCGGAGTCCGTTTTCGCACTTTTCGAGTCCCGAAAACACTCCGAAGCTCACCAAACTCAACCCAAAACTCCAGAATAGTATAAGCCACTATTCTCTCACTAGAACTCCGCAATTTGCTAAAGTTCAGTGTACTACATACTCCCCTCCTAAAAAGGAGTTTCGTCCGCGAAACTACAGATCAACAACAACAATCAAACAACAAAACCAGAGGAGATAAGAACATCTCCCTCGCAGTGAAGCCTCCAGCCCTCACACCATGCATCGCGTCCGAGATGTTGCTCCAAAGCATCTTGTAGTAGGAATAGTGATAATTCCAAATTCCTACATCCCACAAGTCCAATCCACAACAATGCTCCTTGAAGTTTAGATCTTCATATAGCTCTAAGAAAACGACATCCACCATCGGGGTAGAATTCAAATACTCGCTCGGAGCGTCAAAACACACTTCATATACCTTCAACAGATCTGAAGTAAAACAACTCCACATGCCACTAGGCCCATTTGCCTCAGGGTCTCCAATAATCCTAAGAATCTGAAACTTAGATTCCTCACACATAAGCTCTTGGATTTTCTTAACCAAGTATCACACTCAGATCATCAGATTCAGATGTCCAAAAATTTCCATCTCTCGCCGAGAGTCATCCAATGGTCCAAATTCCAAAACGATAGAGCTAGATGCCCTATGCAATCGAACAAATTGCCCAAGTATACTTGTGCAAAATTCTCTCAATCCAACCCAGGTGAATAGTTACTCATATTCACAACCTCTCAACAATCATCACGTCTAGCTTAGAAGCGAGACAATCCAATTTCGGAGACTCCGGCAATCATCCTCTATCCAAACCAGGTAGATAGCCTTTACTTAGCATATCTCATAAATCCTGCTATTATAGGTACAACTTGTCGGTTCCACCGTCAAGGCACTTTCTGGCAGTCCACTAGGAATTCGTCCGCCGCAGCACTCTTGATTTCAATTGCACCATTCACCAGTCGGGATCAAGGCTAACTCCCGTGATCCGATCCAAAGGATAGATATCACATCATATTACTC
Source organism: Puya raimondii (assembly GCA_016920855.1). Taxonomy (NCBI): domain Eukaryota; kingdom Viridiplantae; phylum Streptophyta; class Magnoliopsida; order Poales; family Bromeliaceae; genus Puya; species Puya raimondii. The sequence continues at coordinate 53,811,376 of JABWPP010000049.1, forward strand.
ATCTCATCGATATCTCTAGTACATCAGCCTCTAACCTGTTCTCACAGCTTCAACTCATTTTCCTGAGTGTAGAGGTATCTCCAACAATAAGATCGGGGTGCACTTCACACCACTAACAATGCATAAACTTGCCACATTTTCCAAGTAATTACTATGGCAATCTATTCCAAATCACAATTGGCGATTCCTCTTGCATTCTCTCACTTGCTGAAAGGTCAATACTACATTTCTATTCCACACCAGAGTGCAACTCAATCCGTGGAGAGAAACATAACTACAAAACACATAACCCGCCTTCGGGGTAACCAAGGTTGGCGGTAGTCAACCATACCAACAGTTCCAAGAAACTTCTCTCACACATATCTTTCCAAAAGGTTTAATCCCTTTATGTGTGAGTCAAATGAAGGGAGTAGACAACTCAGTAACCTCCCCACCATTATCCATAACATCCAATCAAACTAGGAAGTTTGAACTTCGATCACATCCGCTTGTCCAAATCAACTATGGATGGTTGATTTCCTTGAGATCTCCACTCATATCTATTTTGGCATTAACTGCCAAGGGACGCTAGTCCTCACAACCGAATCAGCACGTCTTCAACTTGAAGCACTTGCAATCCTCGTTCAAAGGAATCTTCATGGTCTTCATCGCCTCTCGACTTCCAATATGTCGTCGATGCGCACGGGGACAAGGACACCCAGAAGGGCCAAACATCACAACATACAAGAGCATCAGCCAGCTCAAACGACACCACGACAATTTCGTAATGTCTACAACGAGTGAACAAGTCACCCTCGGTCCAAACTCAAACTCGATCCAACGAGAGTAGTACTCAGATTGCAACCACCCTCGAGCAAAACCAAAATTTATGGAGCTTGATCAAACAGATCAACCGATCTCTGCTACGGGTACACACTCTTGATCGCGACCCTACCGAGTCCACGATAGTCGACCCACAGTCGAAAAGACCCGTCCACAGAAAACAAACGAGATCGATGCTCCATAAGAGAAAACACTAGGCAAAGGAGGTCTCCAGACCAAGCCTTCAATTCTCACAACACAACCGGGATTGCACAAGCAACTCCCTCACAAGAGACATCCTCGCTTTTGAGGATTCTCAACACTCACCAAAGGTGCTGGCCTAAAGGCCACGCGCCCCCTCAGCCAACCACCAGGCTTGGGCAGGTGAAACAATCATCGCAATTAGCGAACTTCCAAGCCCTCTGAAAACACTATTTCGTGTTCAAGCTCCCAAAGCACTACAGCTCGGTTCACACACTCATCGGCAATCAGATAGCCGAAGAGCCAGCCCAAGTTCAAATTAGAACTATACGCTTTCAGCCAAATAAAGCCAATCGCTTCGTTGGCACACAAAACACCAAAGACTAACGGAGTACAAGAACAGTACTCTCAAGTCCAAGCAATCAGGACCACTCAATCTGCAACAACAAGGAATGAGTTCCCTGCCATGCATTCGGCAAACAGCCGAACCAAAACCACAATCATAACAGACCACAAACAAGCTCCAATACTAAGAGCTGCGACAACCTCCATCGTCGCTGCGTCATCATCCGCCCGTCATACAGGCACGCACACATCCAAAGCCGGCCGCGCACAAAGTCGGTCCCAATATTGTCGACACTGCTTTTCTCAAACACTCCAACTGGGAATGGCCCACCTGGCCACGAAGAGAGCACCTGCCTCAATTCCAAGAGCATCATCGGGTACATGCGGACTCCACCGCTCACACGTCACAATAGTCGATGACGATTTGACGTCCCATTTACATCCTGCTAGAGGTCCACCTTCTCACTATCAATTCCTCTTACGATAGACTTGCCACTTTTAGTAGCTTCTTTTGCCGTCCCAACGGTCTCCACATCTCTTGCCCTTACCAAGGTGCGATCCGTATTCTCATAGAATTTCTCAAGGTCGACTGCCAACCGGATCGACAAATCCTCTAGTTGCTTAATCCTCTCGTCTGCCGGCGCAAAGCCTCAACTTGGAGTAGCATCATAAATGATCGCCGTTCCACCGTACTCGCTGAATTTGCCAGTTGTTCTCCCCACTTAATATCTCACCAAATTCGGAGGATGTAGGGTTCCCGCCTCGGCTGCCTCGGCCGTCATCGAGCGCGTCGTTCACCACTCAAGCTGCAACAAGCAAAACATGCGCAGGTAAAACACCCCACGCCAACGCATCCCCACACAAAACTATAACCCCAATCATGCGAAAGTAATGAAGTGGACTCCCACTATTCCCCGATGTCACGTTGTCGGCCGCCAACGTGACCCTCCAAGGGTATAGAAGTGGTTCACTCCGATCTAACTCCAACTCCTTTGGAGTCTTAGAAATGACCCGATCAGAATACTTTCGCCAATAAGTCATAAGAGATCCCGTCTCTCACGTTCATATTCCTTATCGTCCAACCTGCCTAAGGTTTACTAGGTCCACTACGACTCAACCCTAGGCTCTGATACCACAATAATCTGTCACGCCCCGGGCCCTTGTAAAAGCCTACCAGGCACGTGCACAGACCCGCCGTGTACCCTAAACAACACATAATGTACACAAGGCGTCTATAACAACAACAATCAAGTAGAATGAGAAATACATCCTAAACAAGGTGATCAGAGCGAGAACATAATTCTACAACTAATACAAGATCATCACAACTAAAATCTCAAGATATACAATAAAATTATACATCTTAACAATACTAGGAGATCACTCTCTAGAAAATAACTATACACCTTTCATACAAAATACAATGAAAGGTATCCAGGGTATGTCTATAACAACATCGTAGAGGCTCTAGCTAGCTGCTAACCCCTCGCCACGGTCCCAAGCCTCTCCTGCTGCGGAAGGCTCTGAAATAAAAACCCAACAACAATGGGGGTGAGAACTATTAAACAATAGTTCCCAGTGGGTAAGCCGCCGAGAATGGCGAATTACACCGCTAGGTCAACTTAGGTAAGATAGTATAAGCTGAACATAAAGCATATAACATTAAATGCTAAACATATAATTCTACTACTATCATGCCTCCAAATGACTAAAACATCTACATGAACATGAATATGATCCTACTGTCATATGTTCAACATTTAATTACACAAATTACATGCATGTCAAATTAATGCCATGATCAATCACATATACTCTATTGTAATAAACTCACTATATGTCAAGTTTACTATTACACATATGACTTGTCTCAACTACAAGTATGAACTATATAACCAACTTCCCACTACATGTATGAACTATATGACTTGTTCCCAACTACATGAGTGTTATGTTCACTAACCACTAGTGTGCCAAGTCATGTCAATGTTTCACTACAAGTAATGCCACAATGTCACCACCCAATACTACGTCCATCAGCTACATCTATATGTACCGATTAATTAGGGTGTCAAATGTCACATTCCTCACCATATTTCCTACCATAAAGGACTTTTCAAGTCTCGGCTTGTGCCGTGCCTAATGGCCCCATGGTAGTCAACATTCTCGCTAGAATGAGCCTCCCCCACGGCAATCCACTTCGGCGCCCATATAACCTGCACACAGGCGATCAACATCGCGAAAGGCCCACTCCGGAGCTGCCGGCTTGTAGGGAGCGACCCTCACAAGCATGTGCGAATGAGCACAATGGCATAACAAGCATAGTCAACAGCATAGGAAATACGTTCGTCATGTCTCTAACATGTAATAGCCAACCGATGTCCAAAGGTCTAACATTATGTCAAAATGTCAACCTAATTATTCACCTAAGTGAAATACAATATGTTTAACCTCACACTATGTCAAAACATGTCATAATTATGTTTACTACGTTCAATAGCCAAGATGCTAAATGTCAACAATATCATGTTGTTCTCAATTTGTCCGTTGGTATGTCCCTACCAATATACACATGTCTCTAACATGTAAATGCTCATCTCTCAGTTTACTAAGTTCATAAACCATGCATTACTCTAATGCCATATATCGTGCATTCTACAAATGCCAAAACCATGCATTATTCTAATGCCATATATCATGCATTCTACAAATGCCAAACCATGCATTATTCTAATGCCATATATCATGCATTCTACAAATGCCAAAACACTAAATCCATGCCATGCATGAGCTACAACAACCTCTACTACATAGAGTATAAAGCTATCATGCAAGTATTTATTTAGCCCATTACAACTATCACATACAACTAGAATCCCTTTCCTCATGTCTTAAATATGGAATCATTTCCACGACCAAAAGGTCGAGCCAAAGCCAACAATGCCCGTCAAAGTTGCTCACCTAGATAAGGTGCAACAACTTATCCTGCATATGCCATAACTTCTCTTTTCTCTATACAAGCATACTCTAGTATGCAAGAGAATTCACTAATTCAACAACCAAGTAGTGTCTCCTATGATGCTCATTTCTAGCATGCATAACCTAATTAGCATTTCATAATGCATCATTACACTACTAGCACAAATACTCTAGCATGCATATTATTCTCATAATGCCATACTATATGAAATATGCACTTTTCATACACAACATGTATGTCTCATGCAATCACAATTCTCATCATGCCATAATTATTCTAATTATGCATCTAATCAATCCTATAACAAGATAGGAGACATAGGGGGAGTTCACCCATTTCGGTGAGGTCAGACCCACCGGATAACCGTCGAAACCTTGCAGTACTTCGAAACGGAGTTGTCCCCCGAGCTTCTCATACCCTAAGATAATTTTCCAAGGGGTTACAAGCTTCGAACGAACAAATTCGAAAACCACCAAAAACTATGAGGTAAATGGGTGAAAAATACCTTGAGCAAGTAAAACTTGTTCTAAGTCCAAATTGAGGTTAGGGATCTTCAAATCCAACCTACAACAACATTCTACACCCATCAATTCCACCTCAAGAGCTCCTAATCAAGAAACCCTAAATAAAACCCTAGTTTTCAAGAAACTAGGATTTCATACTAATCTCAAGCAAAAACACAATTTAGAGGTTGTAAAAGGGTTTACTAACCTCAAATCAAGCTTCCAACCGAGATCAACATGCTAGGATTGAAGCTAAGCCCACCAACAAGCTCATCTCCTCAGCCCCGAGCTCCCTCCAAGCCTAGGAGTACTCCTCCATGAAGAAAATGGAGGAAAAAGAGATCAAAACATGATCTAGAGAGGTTGGAGAAGAGAAAATCTAAAGAGAGAGAGAGAAAAACCCTACCTCATCTCCTCCCAAGCCTCAGCCAACAATGGCTGTGAAGGGGTGAAGGGGTAAGTTGTAATGGTTGTAACAAAATCCCCAAAAGCCCCTCCAAAGAACAAAATTGCAAAACTGCATAAGATGCACTCTGCAGCATTGTATACCGGTATGCGCATGTGTATACCGGTATACTGCACAAATTCTGCAAAACTCGAGCCTCGGCCAACCAGCTGCGCAACGGCATTCTGGTATGCGGCTTTTTTTCAGTACCGGTACAAAACACTTCAGTACCGGTATCCCAACATCAGTATACCGGTATGCAGCCTATTCCGGTATCAGCTGCTGGATTCCGCAGAACCCGAGAGCTGCACACAACCAGTTCTCACTGGATTCCGGTATGCCTAGACCAGATACCGGTATGCAATTGCAAAATCTGCACTTTTGCAGATTTCGACTTCCGGAGTCCGTTTTCGCACTTTTCGAGTCCCGAAAACACTCCGAAGCTCACCAAACTCAACCCAAAACTCCAGAATAGTATAAGCAACTATTCTCTCACTAGAACTCCGCAATTTGCTAAAGTTCAGTGTACTACAGTACCAATTTCGGTTAGGTCAAACCTATTGGATAGTCGCTGAAACTCCTTCATTCCTCAAATTAAAGTTGTCCTCTTGATTTTCTCAAGCCTTAAGAAAAATTTGCAAGGGGTCGCAACATCCTAAAATCTCCACTATGATATTTACTAAAGATCCCCAGATAAATGAGTGTAAAATATCTCAAATCAAGATATCTTCGCCCAAGCTTCAAATTGAGTCAATAGGGCTTTAATTCCAACCTAAATGGTTGTTCTAAACACATCAATTCTATGTTAAAAGCCCTCATTTGGAAATTCCCAAAATAAACCCTAATTTTCATAAAACTAAAAATTCTACAAAAACCTCTCAATTTCTACAAATTAGAGGTGCCAAGAAGCTTACTAACGTTGATCAAGCTCTAGATCCCAAATCTAAGTGTTGAGGATGAAGATTGGAAGCTCCAACAACTCTCCTTCCACACTTTGTTCAAAAGGTCCTAGTCCCATGGAGAAGGAAGAAGAAGGAAGTTAAGTGGAAATTAGGAGAAGAAAGGAGAAGAAATGAGAAGGAATGGAGAGAAGAAGCCAAAAACTCACCTTTCTCCCTAGCTGCTACGAGCACAGTGAAAAGAGGGGAGAAAGGTCCCTACATAGGCTCCAGAAAATGCCCAAAGGCCCTCCAAGACTCAGAAATTGTAATCTGTGTGAAAACAGGTTCTGCACTATTGAGTACCGGTACACGAATACAAGCACCGATACACGGCCACTGAGTTCCAATACTCAGGTCCAATTCTGCAAAACCCAAATGTTGGTCGCAGCAATTTTCTACTACATACCGGTACTCGCCAAAGTTAATACCGGTACTTAATAAATCAGTACCGATACTCAGACTGCAAAACCCGAGAGCTACTCAAGCCAGTCTTCTATTGAGATCCGGTACACCTCAACCAGTAACACAATATCAAAACTCCAGTTTTGCAGATTTTGATTTTTGAAATCTATTTTTGTGCCAATTAAGCATCGCAAAAACTCCTAAGCTCTCCAAACTCACCCAAAATCTTCAGATTCTCTCATTAAAACTCCACAATTTTCAAAAGTCTAGTGTGCTACAGTTGCCTTTTGGAGGCAGTGTCTTTTTGATAGTAGGTGTTCGAAAACACCCTATTTCTTGAGCAAAAATTTTATTTTCATGCGCCAAATACTATAGTTTTTGCCGTCTAATTTTGCACCTTTCTTTAAATCGATAATCACATTTTTGAAAGCCATTTCACTATGTAAAATTGGCAGGACAGGACATCAAGCATATAATGAATAAAATTAACATAATTGAAATATTCTAGCCTACACAATAGGGTCATAAATTTCGCTAAGCTCATAATCATCACCCTGTGCGGTCTTAAACATCCAATTCTATTAATTTTTAACTTATTAGGAATATATCTAGATTTTAATAAAGGAATAAATTTCTTATATATATAACACAATCTTGGTTTTGGGGATTTAATTCAGCCATAATTAATTCCTTAATTTTACATGATCCTCCATTAGTCTCTGTATGGCTAAGGACCTTCCATATAAGTCTTGTTCCTGTAAGCAGAACTCTAGCAGGTTTATCACTAGCTATAATTATAGTCATTAAGCTTTTTGATACCCTTTGTTGCACTAATAAGAACTACTACAATGACTTCGTATTTTGTGCAGCAATTAGCCGAGTAAGTCTGATCCCTGAAGTATAGTTATTAAGCTTTTTGATACCCTTTGTCACACTAGGCATTCTCCCTGGGTCATACAGTTGTCTACATATGGCTAATAACCTTCCGTAGGTCTTGTTCCTATAAGTAGAACTATATCCAGATTTGTCAATACTTATAATTATAGTCATTAAGCTTTTTGATACCCTTTGTCACACTAGCAAGAACGACTACAGTGACTAGATTTTTGTGCAGCAATTAGTCAAATTTGATTCCCGACCAACCAACTTCACAGTATCAAACTGTGCACTAGCAAAATCTCCTCGTATGCTGGTGTTGGGCTAGAAACCGAATGCGGGGCGACACTGGCCGGATCAAAGCGTTGACCAGGTCAGACACTTTCTCAGATGCGGATCAGCTATTGAGATGACCCTCGAATGCGCCACTATCAATTCAAGCGATTCGGTTTCAACCGGACTTTATCGCTAACTATTCACAAATGAACTGAAAAGCAAGCTCGGCTGCAAGAGCCGAACTATTTATATTGATTGAAAAAGAGCGATACAAAGGTTGTTACAGGGACTAAATCTACTCCTAAAGAAACTCTTAACAAACACTTGACTAAGCTCTTAAAAGCAGAAAAAAGAAAGAAAAATTTGTAAACTACTCTTAGAAAGCCATAGATGCTAGGAACTGAAAAGAAATTGAAATTCGCTGTGGTCGCTTGCTCGTGTTAAGGGCCTCTATCATAGGCACGCTTTTTCCTATTTATAGTAATATATTCTCCCGCCTGTAGTTATTGGATGATTCTTAGGAGGTTTCTTTGGCCACGTCCCTATTTCTTCGGGTTGTGCTTCAGCTAATACCTTGCTGGCCACGGAACTCTCCCTCCACGTCTCTAACCGCTCCCGCCTAGACCGCTCTTCCATTTAGGCATTCTTCTCCTCGACTTCCGGTGTAGCACGTGTCACCTTTTGTTTTGTTCCTGCTGTTTGATCACGTAGCCTGAATTGCCTACCATGTGGCACTATTTTTTCGGGGACAATAATGCCCCCCCCGGCAGTCTCCTGAACAGACGTTTCGGGTGAGTAACGTTACTTAATTAACGGCTGAGATCAAACATCACTGGATTAACGGTCGAGCTATACCGTCTTTTTTGGTCATATTATTTTTCCATTCGGCGGCCTCGATTAGCTACGCCTTTTAGTCATTTCGTACTTGATTTCATTCTTTAACGACTATGATTTCTTGTGTCCTTTTGTCTTACCTAGGGCATTAAATATTGTCGTCATCATCAAAATTTATTTCAAAACTCCCTCCGACGACTCTATATCGTCTCCTCCAAGCCGCCTCCTTATTCTTCTTCTCGACTCTTCCTCTTTGACTCTTCCTCTTCGATAGAGCCTTTTTCTCCACATCCTTCTTCCCCAATGGCTCGGATTCTTCCTCTTCCATCATCTTCCAATGTTGACTTCCACCTCTTGAAATTATCCGTGGCTGACCCTTCTCGCTTCGTCCTTGGCCCTTTCTTCGTGGGGTCCCCTGAATACGACGTTTTTCCTTTCTTAGCGAAAGAGCTTCCCTTAACGGCGGACATCATTCATCTCCACTCTTGGTCTTCCTCGAAGTTGCCGGGAAAGAGCCTTCGCACTTGGCCCTGCGTCTCAGAGCTATACCTAGCCTGGTTAGATCGAGTCGAAGGGTCCTTTGCTGACTCATGGCGTGACATTGGATTTATGATGCCATTCAATTTTCGAGGACTCCTCCCCAAGATGACAACCTTCTTCTTGCTGCGGCTTTATGCTTCTGGTCCTCTATTTTGAACACCTTCCTTTTTCGGTCATGGCCTTTTACCCCGGCCCTTTTTGATGTGGCGGCGATTCTTGGTCTTCGTCCGCATGGCACCATCCTATCTATGGCCTACAACCCTAATGGCGTGACGAAATTTGAGACCCTTTTGGACCCGAAGGTGGACCTCGCCTATACCAAATTTATGAAAAGGTTCGCGGGTCGTGCCCCTGCTCCTATCACCAGGAAAAAGCATACCGTTTTCCTTCTTTATTGGCTCTGCCGCAATCTTTTCTATACCCGATTACAGAAGATCAACCGAGACTTTGTCCCCATCGCCATCACACTGGTCCACGGCAAAAAACTATCTCTTGGCTCTTATTTTCTTTCGTTTCTTTATCGGGAGATCCCAAAGTCGATCAAACCACTACCGTCAAAGAATAGTATAGTCATCAATTCGGGCTGCGGCGTCTTGTGGTTCTTCCAACTCTGCCTGCAGCTCTACTTCCCTATCCTGTGCCGAACCCCCATCGACCAGAATTCGGCTCCACATTTTGACACGTACGGGCTGGCTCTCGGCTGTCCGGAGCCCCTTTTTTTAGGCAAACCTTCAGATTTTCCAACTTACTTCTGGGTTTTCTACTCCCAGGACACTCGGCACCTCATCAACTAGGCACCTTTCGGAGAGCGACTGACTGGCCCAGCTTGATTCATTGCGAGGTTTCGAAGCTATCCAAAGTCAAATGGCTTCGTCCACTACTAGTGAGTACTCCGAAGTCTGGTATTCTTTCTTTGCCGTGCGGGATCTTCATGTCGGCTTGAAGACCTGTTCTAAGTTGACGCCGAGCATGAAGGTTTATTGCCCTCACTTCGTAGTGCGGTAGTTCGGACTAATTCAATCGCTTTCGGTTCCACCTAAATTTGTGCGGCCAACACCTCTCATTCTCGTCCCTCTACCAAAAAAGCAGCTAAGGCGGATCGGATCGGATCGAATCTCGACAATGGTGAATCGTCTGAAGCGCTTTTTTACCCCTGTAAGTTTTCGGGTGAATAGAACAGGATTAACCGACGCGCTTTTTCGACGCACATGGGACAAATTCTGCGATGGGTTATTCGCAATATCCCTATCGAATTGTCTTTGTTGCTTCAACTTTGATCAGGCAAAAGGTATTTCTTTTTTTTTAGATTCCCTTTTCTTTGCACCCTTCTTTTTTTATTTATTCTGTTTCCAATCTGCTTCGTTTCAGCCGGCACCTCTAAGGGTAAGGTTCGTTTCAGCCGGCACCTCTAAGGTTAAGGAGACTATGGTCGATTCTCCAGACCAAGAAGTCTCGAGTGAGGGTTCAAACAAGGAGTCGGCTGCTTCTCCTCGCCCCCTGGCGGTACGTTTCGTCTCTTTTCACATATTCACTTATCTTACTATTCTGGCTCATCCTTCTTTATTCCTTTCTGTCGCTTCATACCCTCGATCCACTGGTTCGGTTGAGGGGCAAACGCCAAGCAGAAACCACTTCTCCGGTCCCTCGCCACAGCAAAAACGGCAAAAAGCGATTGCGAGCAAACCTCGCCCTCAGCCTGTTTTCGAACAAGCCGAGGAACAATCATCTCCCAAGGAGCCTATCTTTGGTAAGGTTTCCTCGGCTCTACCTCCTTTGGTTCTGTAGTACACCGGATTTTTAATATAAAATCAAGTGTAAATAAAAATAGTGTGAGATACTATTTTTATTGGACTTAGAAAAGTAGAAGATGATTTAAAAATAATTTATGATGAAATTGGAATGAAAACAGAAGATTTAGAATTTTCTGTAAGGAACGGGGCTTATTTTTTAGCAGAAAATTTGCAGTGTCAAAAAATTACGAAAATTTGGGAATATGTCGAAATTATTTTTGTGAGGCTAGATTTAAAGTTTCATGTCATTCCGACACCCGAGCAGTTAAAACGGAGTCTGACTGCAATCTGATAGAGATTTTAGTCGGTAGAGCTTTCGTGACCAAAAATGGTTCGAAACTGAAAAATTAAGATCACGTTCTTCTAATTGATTTTAACCGAGCCTGACTGTCAAATTTGAGCGCAAACAGACATTCAGAAGGGCTCCGACGAAAAGTATCAGATTCTGAACTAAGCTGAAACTATAATTTCTCATTGGTGCAGGGGATTTCCTGCATTTTGACCAACCCAACTCCTTTTCTCTTGCATCAACCGAGCTCTCATCTTATCACTCTCTCTCTCACACACACACACAAAAGAGGAAAAGCTTCTCTCTTTCTCTCTAATATCTCTCTCTCCCTCTCTTGTAATCTCTCTACCAAAGAGGAGATTTTGGAGGAGATTAAGCTTGGAAGAGCTCTCTAATGGTGGATCTCTTCCTTGAGCAAGAAGAAGTTGGTGAGCATGGTGGCCTAAGGTGAGATTTTCATGATTTGAGTTAGAAGTTGGGTTAAATCCTTTAAATTGATGAATTTAGAATCTCTAGATTGTTCTAAACAAGTTTGGTTAAGGGATTATTAAGATCAATGAGGTTTGCTTGTAAAACTTAAAACCCTAGGATGAGACAAGTGTTCTTGTCCTTAAGAGGTTGCCTCGCCTCATTCCCCTGTCGAGGAGAGGCCTGAGCCGATTCCCACGAAAACCCCTTCCGAGCAAGTCCTTATCGAAGAGGACCCTCAGGTGGCTCCACCCCCGGCCGAGGTAGGTCCTCGGCCCATTTTAGTTGACTCTCCTGCTCCTCACTCCCCAGCCGAGGCATCCCTGCCACTTACCCTACGAGAACTGGCGGCTCAGCAGCAAAGGATGGAGGCTGAATGCTTTCAAATTAAGAAAGAGACGAAGACTCCAAGTAGAACTCCGGCAGAAATTGCCGAAGCTGAGCTTGCCAAGAAAACTAAGCCGGAGCTTCATCGGCAAGGAAGGCGAGCTCGTAGGGAAGCTCGTCAAGATAAAAATAATAAGAGGGAGGAGAAAAAGAAAAAGAAGGGGGAGGAAGAGAGGAAGAAGGAAGAAGGAAGAAGAAGAGATAAAGAGAGAAGAAAGAGAAAGGTGATCTGGCTTCCACTGGTGAGCCTTTAGCCGAAGTCTCAGCCTTTATCCTTGCGCCAGCATCTGATGACCCCATTTCTTCATCCGGAAACACTTACAGACTTTCCCGTTGCAGTATCAGCTGATACGCAAAGAAAGTTAGAAGAATATTTGCAGCTATATAGCAATGGTCTCCCTACGTTGACTCGGAGCTCGGCTCAGCTCGATCGGCTAGGGGCTCTTCTCAGCGACCTCCTGAGCCAACCCGACCTATCTTCTCTAGAGCGATACTTCTTGGAGACTTAGTCGGCTCGCCTTTCTCCTCTCCTCGCTCGGCAACAAGCGCTCTCTACCGAGTATGACACTTTGGGCGTTCACTTCGCATCAGTTAGCTCTTACAAGGCGAAGGCCAATGAGCTGGCTGCTCCATTAACCGACCTTAATAAGCAGAGCGACGTCATGAAAGAACAGGAATCGACTCTTCGACAGAGAGTGGCTCATCTAAAGGAGGAGCTTGCCGAAGTAGAGAAAGCATTGGCCTGTGCATCTTAGGAGTTTGTTGCCCTCCAAACACAATATCAGGCCAAGCAGGACGAAGGGGCGGCGATCTACGACCAACTCTCCAACCTTTACAAGCTCCATCCGTCCATGAAACGAAGGAAACATACGGCTGACCAAGCTCAATCTGTACTAGAAGCCGAATGGAATCAGCTTAAGGACTTTTTGTCTTAATTGTTTTGCTTCAATATCTCGGCTGTAATGTGTCTTTTCGAGAATTTCTTACTTTTGTACTTGGCTACATTTAATTTGTTATGTTGATATATGTCATCTTTTCTTCTCTATTCATCTTCTCACACAGAAGGATAATTTTTAAAAAATATTTTTCATTGATTGGCTTATGATTTTTCGATCCTTCTAATATTTTTAGAAAGTACGCATTCCCTCTTGCCACTTTGTATATTTAAAATTGCCCTTTCCAATTCGGAGACTATTTTTCGTACATTCGATTTTTCTTACCGATTGGCAATATCAACTTTAATACTAAGTCTCCAACACTAAAAGACTTAGCCCTGACCTTCTTGTTGTAGGCGTTACTCACTCGATTCTGATAGGCTTTCAAATGATCTAATACCCATAACTGAGTCTCGTCAATCTCATCTAAATTCTCATACATCAAGAGCTCGTACTCCTCCAGTAATAACTCTTTTTGATTTTTGACTCTTAATGATGGGACCATTGTTTCAGCTGGTAACACGGCCTCGTGACTGTAATAATTGGCATTTTGAGAGGTTACTGGACTCGAAAGATTTCGGGCGCCCGAATCTTGGGAAGTGGACGCCCGAAAGTTTTCGAAGCCGGTGGACGTTTTTGATGGGTCCGGAAGTTGCTGACTTGATTCGGACCTGGGCGCAAGTTTCGGACGCCCGGATTGTGGATCCGGATTGGACTTATGACGTGGATTTACACGTCGCGTTGCAGGACACGTGTCGATCGCCGGAGGAGCGCCGCCTCTCCGACTGCTGACTGTTGCCGGACTGCTTGGCCACCATCTGACACCTGGATTACTGGATTTTCGGACGCCCGGAAGTGGGAATTCGGGCGCCTGAATATGGAGATTTGGAGCCTATAAATAGGTGAGCCCCCTGGTTGTTTTGGAGCCATTTTCCACTTCGTGATTTCCTTTTCTAGAGAGAGAAAGATAGAGTAAGGGCCATGAGTTGGCATTAGTTATGATCTAACTTGTTCTCCTCTACTGTGTTGTTCTGATCTGGTTCTGATCAGTTGTGCTGTTGGAGGTTACAGTCCATTCGGTGGTATATTCTGATTGGAGTTCTGTTCGAGCCTAGGGTGTGCTCTGGAGGATTGGATCTGAGATTATAGTTGATTTCCACCGTAGTTGGATTAGCTTTTGAGGTGGGTTAATGTTTGCCAGATTCAGTGGATTTTCTCCTATGTGCTTACTCTCATGTTAGCATTATATAATATTGTTGGGATTATGCTAGCATGATATGATAATATTGAGATTATGTTAGCATAATATGATATTATTGGGATTATGATAGCATGATATGATATTGTTGGGATTATGTTAGCATGATATGATATTGTTGGGATTATGTTAATTGTGACATGTTCTAGTTGAGATTGATGCATATGTATGATATGATCATAGATGATGTTGTGATACCTGATTAGCATGCATGATTTCATTATATTCTTGATGCATGATCTAGCCTACACCTATCATGTTGATACCCCTTGTACCAGTTGTTGTACATACTAGTGTAGGTGATCTATTGTGGCTCGTGCTATGTTGTTGTACCTCCTCTTTGTGGTAAAGTTGAGTTGATTGTGAGCACTGGAGCATTGATTGGGTCATACTTGTTGTTGTTACATTTGAGGTGCCGAGGGCACGTTATTCCTTGAGTGAGATCAGTTTGACCCAGTCTGTCGATCATATACCTGTGGGTGCTTGGCGCTGATACGTGTTGTGATACTATACTCGGTTGGGTCGCTCCCACGAGTACCACTCCGGAGTTGGTTTTCCGTACAGAGGGTTGTACGGGTTGGTTTATATGCAGTACGGAGAGACATGCCTGTACTAGCTGGCTCCCTACGGGTAGAGCATGATGTTCAGGCCGCAGGTATGATGTTGTGGATTCGTGATAGTCCTCGTGGATGTGTTATGATCGGGTTATTGTTATTCTTGAGCATTGTGCATAGTAGTGGTAGTTTGTCTCCTACTTTCTTTATTGCTCTCTCTATATCTTGAGATTGAGGACTTAGTGGGCAGACCGCTGACGCTGGTGGCGGTACCCACTGAGGACTACTTGTTTGATAGTAGTTCTCACACCCGTTGTTGACACCTTTTTGCAGAGTCTTCTTCCCCGGTTGTGCATTCTGATCGCGGAAAGGAGACCGTCGGGTAGAGCTGTTCCCCGGACATTGGCTAGAGGTATACCTGTTTCGGTAGATGGTCCTATGAGTCTGTACATACAGCGATATGGAGATTGTCAGTGATGTATATTTTTGGTTATTGAATGATGTATGTATGTACAGTGATCTTATTATATATAGCAGCTCTGTTACTTTTGATACCTTTAGCTGTTGTTAGATGATTGTTCTTTGCTTCATGTACTCAGTAGAAATACTGTGTATGCGGCGGATCTGGTCATGCGCCTGGAAAGAGATAACCCGGGGCGTGACAGATTAAGTTGGTATCAGAGCTTAGGAATAGGTCAAGAGGGCCTAGGAAACCTAAGATAAACAGACCTAAGAAGGTCATGACGTGAGAGACGTGATTAATTGCGAAAGTCAAAGATTAAGTTTTGAATCCTTCCTTGAGTAGGAAGAGTGATTGAGGGATTTAAGCCTTCTCTTATCAGATGAATTATGTTGGCTGCAGACGACATAATAATTTGAAAAGAAAAGGAGTGTCCTTCTATACTTTCGCTGGATTGGGTCGAGAGATTGTTTGTGGTCTTAATTGGGTATTCTGTTGCAGGTGATTACAATGCCTCCTCGACGACCGTCGACGCGAGCGCATCCGACACCTTCGGAGATGCCAGAGCAATCGGGACCTAGTGAACGGCCCGATTTGCAGGAACAGTTAGCGGATATAGCTGCAGTGGGTAGACAGCATAGTGTTTTATTACAAAAGATGTGCGATGCTTTCGCACAGAGTACTATGCCTCGAACTGCAGAGCCTCAAGCCGCGACCATTCCAGTTGCATCTCAACCTAGAGACGAGAGTGCGCAGTCAAGTCGAGTGCTTTCTGAGGAAGAGCAAGAGAAGATGGCGGGCAGGCTGGCTCGTTTCTGTAGATTTGATCCACCACGATTTAATTGTAGTAGTATAGAACCGTGGGTGGTAGAAGCTTGGATTTGTGAGATGGAGAAATTGTTCGAGGATCTTTTTGTGCCAGCACGGGAGCAGGTGCATATGGCAGTTCATTGTTTATCTGGAGATGCTCATGTTTGGTGGAGGAGGACTCGTGATCATAGGTCCTTGAATCCTCTACAGATGACTTGCAGCGAGTTTCGCGGGATTCTATATGGAGCGTATTTTCCTAGTAGCGTGAAGGTGAAGATAGAAGAGGATCTGAAGAATCTGAAGCAAGGGAATCGCTCAGTGCAGGAGTATGCTAGGGAGTTTACTAGATTGCTTAATTGTGTACCTACTGCTGCAAGAGATGAAGTATAGAAGGTCTATCTCTATGAGAAGGGTTTGAGACCGGAGATATTTCCATTTGTCCACTCGCAAAGACTTCAGACTTTGGATGCTACTATTGAGCAGTCTCTGTGGGTAGAGCGAGGGACATTTGTGACTAAGGGGCAGCTTGTGGACCCAACTCAGGGTCAGGAGAGGAAGCGCCCAGCACCTGATGATGGAGGGCAGTCGGGTAGCAGATGGCCGCCAAGACCTCCACCACGATCACGTTTCCAGGGTCGTGGAGCATTTAGCCGACAGCAGTCTGGAGGATTTCGCCAGCAGCGACAACAGCATAAGGGATCTCCTAGATGTGTGATTTGTGGAGGACCTCATTTGGTTAGTCTTTGTGATCGGCGTGAGGGTCGATGTTTTGAGTGTGGACAGCCGGGACACATCAGGAGGACTTGTCCCAGATTAGTAGCGGCTCCATCTATGGCGTCTGTTTCTTTCTCCCCGCCGCAAGTATCTGGAGCTTCCCCGACGGATCGATTCTCTATGCCACGTCAGCCAGATCGACGCCAGCAGCAGGCGAGCGATCGAGTCTATGCCGCGCAGATTGAGGACGCCTCGATAGCTGATCGTGTGGTGGCAGGTATCATTTTGATTTGTGGCATTAGATCACGCACTTTATTTGATATCGGTGCATCGCATTCCTTTGTTAGTAGAGCATTTGCATTGTATCATGGTTTAGAGATAGGGTCGTTACCCCAGACACAGGAGGTGCGGGTACCCGACCATAGCTTGCAGGTGACGAAGGGTTGTTGGGCATGTCCTGTGCAGATAGGACCTTGGATCATGCCTGCTGATTTACTGGTATTGAAGCAGTTGCAAGATTTTGATGTGATCCTTGGCATGGATTGGTTGTCTCGTTATTTCGCGACAATCGATTGTGGAACCAAGACGGTGATCTTTCGTGAGCCTGGACAGGAGGAGTATATTTTTAGTGGATGTAGAAGTTCACTGTTCGCTATGACGATATCTTCATCTAAGGCCAGACAGATGTTGAGTAGAGGATGTATGGCCTATTTAACGACAGTAACTGAGATGCCTACTAGTGTACCGGGACTCGAGGATATCCCTATTGTTCGCGAGTTTCCGGATGTTTTTTCTTTTGAGCTTTCTTCGATGCCTCCTGATAGGGAGATTGAATTCGTGATTGATGTGGTATCAGGAACCGCGCCAATCTCGAAGACACCCTATAGAATGGCACCAGCTGAATTGCGAGAGTTAAAGGCGCAACTACAGGATCTTATGGATAAAAGATTTATTAGACCCAGTGTGTCGCCTTGGGGAGCGCCTGTGTTGTTTGTGAAGAAGAAGGATGGTTCACTTAGGTTATGTGTGGATTATCGGGAATTAAACAAAGTGACCATCAAGAATAGATATCCCCTCCCACGTATCGATGATTTATTTGATCAATTACAAGGAGCGTGTGTCTTTTCTAAGATTGATCTTCAGTCCGGTTACCACCAGTTAAAGGTGAAGGCCGAGGATATCTCTAGACAGCTTTTAGAACTCGATATGGGCATTATGAGTTTACAGTCATGCCTTTTGGTTTGACGAATGCCCCTGCTGCATTTATGGATATGATGAACCGAGTCTTCAAGTCTTTCTTGGACAAGTTTGTTGTAGTCTTTATAGATGACATTCTGATTTACTCTCGTGATGATGCGGAACATGAAGAGCATCTGAGATTAGTGCTGCAACTCTTGCGAGAAAAGAAGTTGTATGCAAAGCTGAAGAAATGTGAGTTCTGGTTGAGAGAAGTAGCCTTTTTAGGCCATGTGATTTCTGCTTCTGGAGTATCTGTTGATCCTAAGAAAATTGAGGCAATTCGAGACTGGCCTAGACCGACGACGATTTCTGAAATACGGATTTTTCTTGGATTAGCCGGATATTATCGACGATTCGTGGAGAGTTTTGCGAAACTCTCTACGCCTCTTACTCGGTTAACCATAAAAGGGGTTAAATATATTTAGAGTGATGAGTGCCAAGAATGCTTTGATGAGCTAAAGCAGAGGTTGATGACAGCCCCTATTCTTGCGCTACCAGTGATGGGTGAAGGATTTGTAATCTATAGTGTGCTTCACTGAGTGGCTTGGGTTGTGTCACGCCCCGGGTTACCTCTTCCCAGGCGCATGACGAGATCCGCCGCATACACAGTATCTCTACCATGTATACGAAGCGAAAACAACAATAATCAACACACAGAGCTAAAGGTATCAACAGAGCTGCTATATATAATATCAAAAGATCACTGTACATACATCATCCATAACTCTCATATACAACTCTCATATACAACACTGATATCACAATCTCACTGTATGTACAGACTCATAACCAACTATCAAAATGGGGTATACCTCTAGCCAAGTATCTGGGGAATGCTCTACCCGACGGTCTCCTTTCCACGCTCAGTATGCACGACTGGGGAAGAAGACTCTGCAAAAAGATGTCACCAATGGGTGTGAGAACTACTATCAAACAAGTAGTCCTCAGTGGGTACCGCCACCAGCCTCAGCGGTCTGCCCACTAAGTCCTCAATCTCAAGAGATATATATAGAGCAAGAAAGAATGTAGGAGATATACTACCACTACTATGCACAAAGCTCAACTGTCAGTATGAATACCAATGAACTGAATATATCAAATGAGGACTATCATACACAATACAATACCTGCGAACCAGCTAGTACAGGAAACCCCGTCTGTACCTAGCTCAATCCATGATACCATGCAACACCATATGATACCATATAAAATAATACCTGCGGCCTGATCATGCTCAACCCTCCAGGGAGCCTGCTAGTACAGGAACACCGTCTGTTACTAGCCCCTCGTACAACCCTCTGTACGGAACTTGCCAACTCTAGAGTGGTACTCGTGGGAGCGACCCAACCGAGCAAAGTACAACCATAGTATCCGCCAAGCACCCGCAGGTATATGATCGACACGACTGGGTCAACAAAGGATCATGTGCCCTCGGCACCTCAAAGAATAATCAACAAGTAAGACCCAATCCACTGTGCCCTTGGCACCACAAAGGATACTCAACAAGTGTGACCCAATCAATGCTCTCACAAAGAACCACGTGCCCTCGGCACAATCAATGCTCCAGTGCTCACAATCCATCTCAACTCTACCACAAAGAGGAGGCTCTCAACTCTACCACAAAGAGGAGGTACAACAACATAGCACGAGCCACAACATGATCACCTACACTACATGCACAACAACTGGTACAAGGAATCAACATAATAGGTGTAGGTCCAATCATGCAACAAGGATACAAAGAAATGCATGCTCATATACATATCATTAGCACATCTAAGATCATAACATGCCCATGCAGTCTATAGATCAGTCTCAACCTAACATGGCATCTTTACATAATCTTAGCATGGCATACTATCATAATCCCAATATCATAATCCAATATCCACATATCATAATCCAATCATGCTAACATAATCCAAACAACATCATATCATATTATGCTAACATGAGATAAAACACGTAGGAGGAAGTCCACTGAATCTGGCAAACATCAACCCACCTCACAAGCTAATCCAACAACGGTGGGGAAAGTAGTGTCCTCATATCCAACCCTCCAAGCTCCAGCAGCACGAGCAGTACACCGATCTGAATAAACCTCCAAGAAAACTGCTAACTCCAGCAGATCAACAGCACAACACCAGATCAGATCAGCAGTAGAGGAGAACAAGCTGGGCTACAACTAATGCCAACACATGGCCCTAAACCCACTTTCTCTCTCTAGAAAACAGGATCACGAAGTAGGAAATAAGCCAAAGTGACCAGGGACTCACCTATTTATAGGCTGCCAAGATCCCACTTTCGGGCGCCCACTTCACCACTTCCGGGCGTCCGGAAATCCTCAATGCCAGGTGTCAGCTGGCGGGCAAACGGTCGGTCGGCGGTCGCAGGCGGTGGGGCGGCGTGTCTCCGGCGGTCGACACGTGTCCTGCGTCGCGACACGTGGCTCTCCACGTCAACAGCTCAAACCGGATCCTCATCCGGGCGTCCGAATCATGCGTCCAGATCCGAAGCTCGTCAGCCACAACCGGATCGTCCACAAAGTCCTCTGGATCCACATCTTCCGGGCGTCCACTTCCTAATTTCCGGGCGCCCGAAACCTGCCAAGTCCAGAAACCCTAGAATCTCAAGTATTACATTCTCCCCTCCTTAAAATAGTTTCGTCCTCGAAACTAAAGTAAACACTCACCTCAAGATGTAAACAGGTGGGGATAAGATCTCTGCATAACGGTCTCCAACTCCCAAGTAGCCTCTCTATCATCATGAAAATTCCACTGTACCTTAACATAAGGTATGACCCGATTACGCAATTCCCTCGTCTCACGAGCAAGAATCCGTATCGGTCTCTCCTCGTAGTGCAAATCCTCAGTAAGCTCTAGTGGAGAAAAATCAATCACATGAGAAGGATCGTGCATGTATCTCCTCAGAACAGATACATGGAAAACATCATGTACTCCTGCAAGTCGAGGCGGAAGGGCTAACCGATAAGCCACGGGTCCAACTCTCTCCAAAACCTCAAAAGGACCGATAAATCGCGGACTAAGCTTTCCGCGAATCCCAAATCTCCGTATGCCCTTTGATGGTGAGACCTTCAAGAAAACATGATCACCAATACTAAACTCCAGATCGCGCCTCCGAGTATCAGCATAACTCTTCTGCCTGCTCTGAGCTGTCTCAATATGCCGCCGTATCACTTTCACTTTCTCCTCGGCTTCAAGCAAAAGGTCTGGACCCAACGTCTTCCTTTCACCAACATCATCCCAAAACAGAGGTGATCGACATTTGCGTCCATACAATGCTTCAAACGGAGCCATCTTAATGCTCGCTTGATAGCTATTGTTGTACGCAAACTCTACCAATCTCAGATGTCGATCCCAACCTCCACCAAAATCCAAGACACAAGCTCTCAACATATCCTCGAGTGTCTGTATAGTGCGCTCGGACTGACCATCAGTCTGGGGATGAAACGCAATGCTAAATCGAAGCTGAGTCCCCAAAGCTGTCTGTAAACTCCTTCAGAAATGGGAAACAAATCTCGAGTCTCTATCAGATACTATTGAGATTGGCACTCCATGCAATCTCAATATCTCATCTAGATAAAGCTGCGCAAGTCGCTCACGTGACCAAGTAATCTGCATAGGCAGGAAATGAGCAGACTTCGTCAGCCTATCAACAATCACCCAAATGGTATCACAGCCGCTCGAGGTCCTCGGCAAACCCACAACGAAGTCCATAGTAATATGATCCCACTTCCACTCAGGTATTGGAAGACTCTGTAGCTTACCAACTGGTACACGATGTTCAGCCTTAACTTGCTGACATGTCAAACATTGAGCTACAGCTCTACCAATATCCCTCTTCATACCATTCCACCAGAAGTGAGTCTTCAGATCCTGGTACATCTTAGTCCCTCCATGATGTACAGAATAAGGAGAATAATGTGCTTCCTTCAATATCTCCTCCCGAATCTCCTGATCTGCAGGTACACATAATCGTCCTCTATAGCGAAGAGTCTCAGCATCATCACAAGAAAACCCTTCGATATCTCCACTCCTCAGTTGATCTCGAACTTTCACCAAGTAAGGATCCACACTCTGTTTCTCTCGAATCCTATCTAACAGAGTGGGCTGTAAGACTAAAGTCATCAGTCTCGCTGTCATCCCAGAAGTAACCACTTCAAGGGACAACCTCCGCATCTCCTCCACTAGGACAGGCTGTTGAGTAATACACAAACTCAAAGTTGCCACAGCCTTCCTACTCAAAGCATCGGCAACAACGTTCGCCTTACCGGGATGGTATAATATAGAAATGTCATAATCCTTCAATAATTCTAACCATCTCCGTTGCCGTAGATTCAACTCTTTCTGTGTAAACAGATACTTAAGGCTCTTGTGATCTGTATACACTTCACAATGCTCTCCATAAAGATAGTGGCGCCATAGCTTCAGAGCAAAGACTACCGCTGCCAACTCCAGATCATGAGTGGGGTAGTTCTTCTCATATTCCTTTAGTTGTCTTGAAGCATAAGCAATCACTCTACCATGCTGCATCAGTACGCATCCCAAGCCACTATGCGAAGCATCACTATAGATAACAAATCCATCACCCATCACAGGTAGTGCAAGAATAGGGGCTGTCATCAATCTCTGCTTAAGCTCATCAAAGCATTCTTGGCACTCCTCACTCCAAACATACTTAACCCCTTTCCTGGTTAACCGAGTAAGTGGCGTAGAGAGTTTCGCAAAGCTCTCCACGAATCGACGATAATACCCGGCTAGACCAAGAAAACTCCGAACCTCAGATATAGTCGTCGGTCTAGGCCAATCACGAATCGCCTCAATCTTCTTAGGATCAACAGCTACTCCCGAAGCTGAAATCACATGGCCTAAAAAGGCAACCTCTCTCAACCAAAACTCACACTTCTTCAGCTTTGCATACAACTTCTTCTCTCGCAAGAGTTGTAGCACTAATCTCAGATGCTCCTCATGCTCCGCATCATCACGGGAGTAAATCAAAATATCATCGATGAAGACTACCACAAACTTGTCCAAGAAGGACTTAAAGACTCGGTTCATCATATCCATAAATGCAGCAGGGGCATTAGTCAATCCAAACGGCATGACTGTAAACTCATAATGCCCATACCGAGTTCTAAAAGCTGTCTTAGAAATATCCTCGGCCTTCACCTTCAACTGGTGGTAACCGGACTGAAGATCAATCTTAGAAAAGACACACGCTCCCTGCAATTGGTCAAACAAATCATCGATACGTGGGAGGGGGTATCTATTCTTGATGGTCACTTTGTTCAATTCTCGATAATCCACACACAACCTAAGTGAACCATCCTTCTTCTTTACAAACAACACAGGCGCTCCCCAAGGCGACACACTTGGTCTGATAAAACCTTTATCCATAAGATCCTGCAGTTGCGCCTTCAACTCTCTCAATTCTGCTGGTGCCATTCTATAGGGTGTCTTCGAGATTGGCGCGGTTCCTGGTACCACATCAATCACGAATTCAATCTCCCTATCAGGAGGCATCGAGGATAACTCAGAAGGAAATACGTCCGAAAATTCACGGACAATAGGAATATCCTCGAGTCCTGGTACAACAGTAGGCACCTCAGTTACTGTTGCTAAGTAGGCCATACATCCACTATTTAACATCTGTCTGGCCTTAGAAGAAGAGATCGTCACTGCGAACAGTGAACTCTTACAACCCTCATAAATGAATTTCTCCTGTCCAGGCTCACAAAAGGTCACCGTCTTAGATCCACAATCGATAGTAGCAAAGTATCGAGATAACCAATCCATGCCAAGGATTACATCAAAATCTTGCAATTGTCTCAATACCAATAAATCGGCAGGCATGATCCAAGGCCCAACTTGCACAGGACATCCTAAACAACCATGCGTTACTTGCAAACTATGGTCAGGTACCCGCACCTCCTGTGCCTGGGGTAACAACCCTATCTCTAAACCATGATGCAATGCAAATGTGCTACTAACAAAGGAATGCGATGCACCAGTATCGAATAAAGTACGCGATCTAATGCCACAAATCAAAATAATACCTGCCACCACTCGATCAGCTATCAAGGGATCCTCAATCTGAGCGGCATAAACTCGTCCGCTCGCTGGTGGCTGGCGTCGATCCTGCTGTCGTGGCATAGAAGATCGCTCCTGAGAAAATACCGGGGAAGCTCCAGAATACTGCGGTGGGGTAAAGGGCACAGACGCCATAGAAGGGGCTGCTACAAGTCTGGGGCATGCCCTCCTTATGTGTCCTACCTTCCCACACTCAAAACATCGACCCTCTCGTCGATCACAAAGATAAGCAAAATGAGGTCCTCCACAAATCGCACATCGGGGAGGTCCCCTCGACTGCTGCTGCTGTGGTCGCTGCTGGCGATATCCTCCAGACTGCTGGCGACTATAAGATCCACG
This sequence comes from Puya raimondii, assembly GCA_016920855.1. Taxonomy (NCBI): domain Eukaryota; kingdom Viridiplantae; phylum Streptophyta; class Magnoliopsida; order Poales; family Bromeliaceae; genus Puya; species Puya raimondii. Next base: position 53,835,873 of record JABWPP010000049.1, read on the forward strand.
TTTTTGGAAACGCGATTGCTGGGGAGGTCTAGGCGGTCGTCTGCTACTTGATTGCCCTCCATCATCAGGTGCCGGGCGCTTCCTCTCCTGACCCTGAGCTGGTTCCACCTGCTGTCCTCTCGTCACAAATGCCCCTCGCTCTACCCATAGAGACTGCTCAATAGTAGCATCCAAGGTCTGAAGTCTCTGCGAGTGAACAAATGGAAAGATCTCGGGTCTCAAACCCTTCTCATAAAGATAGACCTTCTGAATCTCATCTCGCGCTGCTGAGGGAACACAGTTGAGTAGTCTCGTAAACTCCCTCGCATACTCCTGCACCGAACGATTCCCTTGCTTCAGATTCTTCAGATCCTCTTCTATCTTCATCTTCACGCTACTCGGAAAATACGCTCCATACATGATCCCCCGAAACTCGCTCCAAGACATCTGTAGAGGATTCAGAGACCTATGATCACGGGTCCTCCTCCACCAGACATGTGCATCACCAGATAAACAATGCACTGCCATATGCACCTGCTCCCGTGCTGGCACGAACAAATCCTCAAACAACTTCTCCATTTCACATATCCAAGCTTCTACCACCCATGGCTCTATACTACTGCCATTAAATCGTGGTGGATCAAACCTACAGAAACGAGCCAACCTGTCCGCCATCCGCTCCTGCTCCTCCTCAGAAAGTGTCTGACTAGGTTGAGTACTTCCTTCTCCTGGCTGCGATGTAGTTGGAGTCGTTGCCGCCTGAGGTTCCATAGCTCGAGGCGTAGAAAAAGCATCACACATCTTTTGCAACAAGGCACTCTGCTGCCTTCCAACTGCAGCTATGTCTGCCAGCTGCTCCTGCAGATCGGGCCGTTCACTCGGACCCATCTGCTCAGGTATATCCGAAGGCGTCGGATGCGCTCGCGTCGATGGTCGTCGATGAGGCATAGTAACAACCTGCAACAGAATACCCGATTAGGACCACAATCAACTCACGACCCAATCTAGCGAAAGTCTAGAAGGACACTTCTTTTCTTCTCAGAGTATTATGTCGTCTGCAGCCAACATAAGTCATCTGATAAGAAAAGGCATAATCCCTCAATCACTCTTCCTACACAAGGAAGGATTCATAACCCAATCTGTGACGTCCGCAATAAATCACGTCTCTCTCGTCATTCTTAGGTCTGTTTATCTTAGGTTTCCTAGGCCCTCTTGACCTATTCCTAAGCTCTGATACCAACTTAATCTGTCACGCCCCGGGTTACCTCTTCCCAGGCGCATGACGAGATCCGCCGCATACACAGTATCTCTACCATGTATACGAAGCGAAAACAACAATAATCAACACACAGAGCTAAAGGTATCAACAGAGCTGCTATATATAATATCAAAAGATCACTGTACATACATCATCCATAACTCTCATATACAACTCTCATATACAACACTGATATCACAATCTCACTGTATGTACAGACTCATAACCAACTATCAAAATAGGGTATACCTCTAGCCAAGTATCTGGGGAATGCTCTACCCGACGGTCTCCTTTCCACGCTCAGTATGCACGACTGGGGAAGAAGACTCTGCAAAAAGATGTCACCAATGGGTGTGAGAACTACTATCAAACAAGTAGTCCTCAGTGGGTACCGCCACCAGCCTCAGCGGTCTGCCCACTAAGTCCTCAATCTCAAGAGATATATATAGAGCAAGAAAGAATGTAGGAGATATACTACCACTACTATGCACAAAGCTCAACTGTCAGTATGAATACCAATGAACTGAATATATCAAATGAGGACTATCATACACAATACAATACCTGCGAACCAGCTAGTACAGGAAACCCCGTCTGTACCTAGCTCAATCCATGATACCATGCAACACCATATGATACCATATAAAATAATACCTGCGGCCTGATCATGCTCAACCCTCCAGGGAGCCTGCTAGTACAGGAACACCGTCTGTTACTAGCCCCTCGTACAACCCTCTGTACGGAACTTGCCAACTCTAGAGTGGTACTCGTGGGAGCGACCCAACCGAGCAAAGTACAACCATAGTATCCGCCAAGCACCCGCAGGTATATGATCGACACGACTGGGTCAACAAAGGATCATGTGCCCTCGGCACCTCAAAGAATAATCAACAAGTAAGACCCAATCCACTGTGCCCTTGGCACCACAAAGGATACTCAACAAGTGTGACCCAATCAATGCTCTCACAAAGAACCACGTGCCCTCGGCACAATCAATGCTCCAGTGCTCACAATCCATCTCAACTCTACCACAAAGAGGAGGCTCTCAACTCTACCACAAAGAGGAGGTACAACAACATAGCACGAGCCACAACATGATCACCTACACTACATGCACAACAACTGGTACAAGGAATCAACATAATAGGTGTAGGTCCAATCATGCAACAAGGATACAAAGAAATGCATGCTCATATACATATCATTAGCACATCTAAGATCATAACATGCCCATGCAGTCTATAGATCAGTCTCAACCTAACATGGCATCTTTACATAATCTTAGCATGGCATACTATCATAATCCCAATATCATAATCCAATATCCACATATCATAATCCAATCATGCTAACATAATCCAAACAACATCATATCATATTATGCTAACATGAGATAAAACACGTAGGAGGAAGTCCACTGAATCTGGCAAACATCAACCCACCTCACAAGCTAATCCAACAACGGTGGGGAAAGTAGTGTCCTCATATCCAACCCTCCAAGCTCCAGCAGCACGAGCAGTACACCGATCTGAATAAACCTCCAAGAAAACTGCTAACTCCAGCAGATCAACAGCACAACACCAGATCAGATCAGCAGTAGAGGAGAACAAGCTGGGCTACAACTAATGCCAACACATGGCCCTAAACCTACTTTCTCTCTCTAGAAAACAGGATCACGAAGTGGGAAATAAGCCAAAGTGACCAGGGACTCACCTATTTATAGGCTGCCAAGATCCCACTTTCGGGCGCCCACTTACCACTTCCGGGCGTCCGGAAATCCTCAATGCCAGGTGTCAGCTGGCGGGCAAACGGTCGGTCGGCGGTCGCAGGCGGTGGGGCGGCGTGTCTCCGGCGGTCGACACGTGTCCTGCGTCGCGACACGTGGCTCTCCACGTCAACAGCTCAAACCGGATCCTCATCCGGGCGTCCGAATCATGCGTCCAGATCCGAAGCTCGTCAGCCACAACCGGATCGTCCACAAAGTCCTCTGGATCCACATCTTCCGGGCGTCCACTTCCTAATTTCCGGGCGCCCCAAACCTGCCAAGTCCAGAAACCCTAGAATCTCAAGTATTACAGGTTGCGTGCTGATGCAACATGGTAAAGTGATTGCGTATGCTTCAAGACAATTAAAGGAGTATGAGAAGAACTACCATACTCATGACTTGGAGTTAGCGGCGGTAGTCTTTGCTCTGAAGTTATGGCGCCACTATCTCTATGGAGAGCATTGTGAAGTCTATACGGATCACAAGAGCCTCAAGTATCTGTTTACACAGGAGGAGTTGAATCTACGGCAACGGAGATGGTTAGAGTTACTGAAAGATTATGATATCTCTATTCAGTATCATCCCGGTAAGGCAAATGTAGTTGCCGATGCTTTGAGTAGGAAGGCTGTAGCAACTTTGAGTTTGATTATCACTCAACAGCCTGTCCTAGTGGAAGAGATGCGGAGATTATCACTTGAAGTGGTTACTCATGGAACGACGACGAGACTTATGTCTATGATCTTACAGCCCACTCTGTTGGAAAGGATTCGAGAAAAACAGAGTGTAGACCCTCATTTGATGAAGATAAGAGATCAACTGAAGAGTGGTGGTCTTGAAGATTTTCGTTGTGATGAGTTGGAAGTTCTCCGTTATAGAGGTCGTCTATGTGTACCAGCTGATTCGGAGATTCGAGAGGAGATATTGAAGGAAGCACATTATTCTCCTTATTCTGTACATCCTGGTGGGACTAAGATGTATCATGATTTGAAGACTCACTTCTGGTGGAATGGCATGAAGAAAGACATTGGAAGAGTTGTAGCTCAATGTTTAACATGTCAGCAAGTAAAGGCTGAACATCGAGTACCAGCTGGTAAGCTACAAAGCCTCCCGATACCTGAGTGGAAGTGGGACCACATCACGATGGATTTTGTTGTGGGATTGCCGAGGACTTCGAGCGGCTATGATGCGATATGGGTAATCGTGGATAGGTTGACGAAATCTGCTCATTTTCTACCTATGCAGATTACTTGGCCCCGTGAGCGACTTGCTCAGCTTTATATGGATGAGATATTGAGATTGCATGGAGTACCAATCTCGATAGTATCTGATAGAGACCCGAGGTTTGTCTCACACTTTTGGAAAAGTTTACAGACAGCTTTGGGGACTCAGCTTCGTTTTAGTACTGCTTTTCACCCGCAGACGGACGGTCAGTTCGAGCGTACTATTCAGACGCTTGAGGATATGTTGAGGGCTTGCATATTGGATTTCAGTGGAGGATGGGATCGACATCTGAGATTGATAGAATTTGCGTACAACAATAGCTATCAGGCGAGCATTAAGATGGCTCCGTTTGAAGCATTGTATGGACGTAAATGTCGATCACCTTTGTATTGGGATGATGTAGGTGAAAGAAAGACTTTGGGTCCAGACTTATTACTTGAAGCTAAAGAGAAAGTTAAAGTAATACGACGGCATATAGAGACAGCCCAGAGTAGGCAAAAGAGTTATTCTGATACTCGGAGGCGAGACCTGGAATTTCAAGTTGGAGACCATGTCTTCTTGAAGGTTTCACCATCGAAGGGCATACGGAGATTTGGAATTCGCGGAAAGCTTAGTCCGCGATTTATTGGTCCTTTTGAGATTTTGGAAAGAATAGGACCCGTGGCTTATCGAATAGCCCTTCCGCCTCGGTTAGCAGGTGTGCATGATGTTTTTCATGTATCTGTTCTGAGAAGATACATGTATGATCCTTCACATGTGATAGATTTTACTCCACTTGAGCTGACGGAGGATTTACATTACGAGGAGCGACCGATACGAATTCTTGCTCATGAGACGAGGGAATTGCGTAATCGGGTCATACCTTATGTTAAGGTGCAGTGGAACTATAACGATGAAAGAGAAGCGACTTGGGAATTGGAGACAGTGATGCAGAGGTCTTATCCCCACTTGTTTGCATCTTGAGGTGAGTACCTTACTTTACTTTAGTTTCGAGGACGAAACTATTTAAAGGAGGGAAGAGTGTAATAATTGGCTTTTTGAGAGGTTACTGGACTCGAAAGATTTCGGGCGCCCGAATCTTGGGAAGTGGACGCCCGAAAGTTTTCGGAGCCGGTGGACGTTTTTGATGGGTCCGAAAGTTGCTGACTTGATTCGGACCTAGGCGCAGGTTTCGGACGCCCGAATTGTGGATCCGGATTGGACTTATGACGTGGATTTACACGTGTCGCGTTGCAGGACATGTGTCGATCGCTGGAGGAGCGCCGCCTCGCCGACTGCTGACTGTTGCCGGACCGCTTGGCCACCATCTGACACATGGATTATTGGATTTCCGGACGCCCGGAAGTGGGAATTCGGGCGCCCGAATGTGGAGATTTGGAGCCTATAAATAGGTGAGCCCCCTGGTTGTTTTGGAGCCATTTTCCACTTCGTGATTTCCTTTTCTGGAGAGAGAAAGCTAGAGTAAGGGCCATGAGTTGGCATTAGTTATGATCTAGCTTGTTCTCCTCTACTGTGTTGTTCTGATCTGGTTCTGATTAGTTGTGCTGTTGGAGGTTACAGTCCATTCGGTGGTATATTCTGATTGGAGTTCTGTTCGAGCCTAGGGTGTGCTCTGGAGGATTGGATCTGAGATTATAGTTGATTTCCACCGTAGTTGGATTAGCTTTTGAGGTGGGTTAATGTTTGCCAGATTCAGTTGATTTCCTCCTATGTGCTTACTCTCATGTTAGCATGATATGATATTATTGGGATTATGCTAGCATGATATGATAATATTGGGATTATGTTAGCATGATATGATATTGTTGGGATTATGATAGCATGATATGATATTGTGGGGATTATGTTAGCATGATATGATATTGTTGGGATTATATTAATTGTGACATGTTCTAGTTGAGATTGATGCATATGTATGATATGATCATAGATGAAGTTGTGATACCTGATTAGCATGCATGATTTCATTATATTCTTGATGCATGATCTAGCCTACACCTATCCTGTTGATACCCCTTGTACCAGTTGTTGTACATACTAGTGTAGGTGATCTATTGTGGCTCGTGCTATGTTGTTGTACCTCCTCTTTGTGGTAGAGTTGAGTTGATTGTGAGCATTGGAGCATTGATTGGGTCATACTTGTTGTTGTTACATTTGAGGTGCCGAGGGCACGTTATTCCTTGAGTGAGATCAGTTTGACCCAGTCTGTCGATCATATACATGTGGGTGCTTGGAGCTGATACGTGTTGTGATACTATACTCGGTTGGGTCGCTCCCACGAGTACCACTCCGGAGTTGGTTTTCCGTACAGAGGGTTGTACGAGTTGGTTTATATGCAGTACGGAGAGACATGCCTGTACTAGCTGGCTCCCTACGGGTAGAGCATGATGTTCAGGCCGCAGGTATGATGTTGTGGATTCGTGATAGTCCTCGTGGATGTGTTATGATCAGGTTATTGTTATTCTTGAGCATTGTGCATAGTAGTGGTAGTTTCTCTCCTACTTTTTTTATTGCTCTCTATATATCTTGAGATTGAGGACTTAGTGGGCAGATCGCTGACGCTGGTGGCGGTACCCACTGAGGACTACTTGTTTGATAGTAGTTCTCACACCCGTTGTTGACACCTTTTTGCAAAGTCTTCTTCCCCGATTGTGCATTCTGATCGCGAAAAGGAGACCGTCGGGTAGAGCTATTCCCCGGATATTGGCTAGAGGTATACCCATTTTGGTAGATGGTCCTATGAGTCTGTACATACAGTGATATGGAGATTGTCAGTGATATATATTTTTGGTTATGGAATGATGTATGTATGTACAGTGATCTTATTATATATAGCAGCTCTGTTACTTTTGATACCTTTGGCTGTTGTTAGATGATTGTTCTTCGCTTCGTGTACTCAGTAGAAATACTGTGTATGCGGCGGATCTGGTCATGCGCCTGGAAAGAGGTAACCCGGGGCGTGACAATGACCATAGACCAACCGAAATGGCGTCACCCAAGTTCCTGTCTTGATGGTCGTTCGCAATATGCACAACACTTCCGAGAGCTTCTCATCCCATTTTTTTGGATGCTTTTCGATATGCCACTTCATCATATTTATGATGACTTTGTTTATCGCCTCGGCCTGTCCATTAGCCTAAGCGTAATAAGGAGACGAATTCAACAATTTGATTTGCCTCGATTCTAGAAACCTCGAGAACACTCCCCTGTGAACATTGTCCCTCATCGGTTATGATTGTTTCGAAAATTTCGAACCGATGAATAATGGAATCTTCTATAAATTTTATGATGTCTTTCTGAGTGGTCAGTTTTGTGGGTTTTACTTTCACCCACTTTGTAAAATAATCTACTGTTACTATCAAAAACTTATGCCCAATCAAAGAGTTCGACTGAATCTCTCCGATCAAATTCACAGCCCAACCGCGGAATGGCCATGGCTTAATTATTGCATGCATCTCAAAGACCGTCACCTTTTGCACCGACCCATGAAATTGACAGTCTTGACATCTAAAAATTTTCTAACAAAAAAGGAATGACATATTAGTGTTGTTATTTCTTTTATAAATGATAGTAATATTTATTTTATTTTATGTAATAAAAAGTTTGTTAATTTCGTGCATTGTACAGGTGTTTTTGTTAGTATATATAATTTTGGAAGCGAACTTTCAAATTGAACAACAATGTGCCATTTGGCATATTTAATAATTAAACATAAGTAATTTAGTACAACATTATTTTTAAGTAACCTCTATTTTTTAATAGAATACGATTAATTATAATTTAATCTTTTAAGTTGCCTATTTTAATTGCACCTCTATTGTTTAACTCATTTAATCTAAAATAATTTAATATTTTATTTTCAAAGAATAAAGCAATACTTGCATATCCAATGACTTGATTGGAGTAATCTTTGGTTTCAAATTGTAACAAAGATTACCAATGATGCATTTCCTATTTTAGTTGAGAACTTAAATTAATTCTTTTAAAATATTGTTTGTAACATCTAACTTTTATATAGTACTTAATTTATACAAATTTAAGCATGAATTCAAAGATTTCAAAATTATGATGATATTATTGTAAAAAATAATAATGCCAATCAATACTGTAATGAAAATAATTTTATTCTTTTAAACGGTAGCAATAATTTTTTCTTTTTTATTCATAGTTAATTTTGTAGTAGTTCCTCTTTTAGCATAAGAGTACTAATGGTCTTAGAAGGTACTTTTTATTGGCAAAAGATATTTATTGTTATATGATAATGAAGATGGTCTTATCCTTTTAAGTGGTAGCAATAATCACATTTCTTTACTTCTAATTAATATTTTAGGAGTTACTTTCGTAGCAAAAGGAGTACTAAAAGCCAAATGAAAAATCTATGTAATTAGTATGGCAATTATTGCAAGAAAAAAAAGGGGTATATGGTGAAGGTTTCCTATAAAATGCTTTTTTTTTTCTTTTCAACTTACAAAAGGTATCGTCATAAGCTACAATATATCTGAATTTGTTTCTTTATTCTTTTCATAATTTCATTCTATTTGTTTTGATAAATTATTTTTTACTTGCATGATATATTATTATTAATGTTAAGAAAATATTGAACCTATATTTTTAGGTGAGTTAATTTTTACAGTTATGAAAGATAAACTTTGACCTCATTTGTTACTTTGTTTACTTAATTTGACACTCAATATTTTTATATATTTTTTGTTGACTAAATTTGTGTAAAGAAAATATCACTAATTACTCAAAAATTGCCACTAGCATGTTTGAGTAATATAGATGGTTTCATAATTCGATGAACGTGTTTAAGCAACTACTACAGCTTTATTTTATTTAACCAATTAAATTTTTATATTACAAATGTTAATATTTGATTTTTACAAATTTTTTCTGTTTTATTATTGCAAGTGAACAAAAATGATATATCGACCTTTTATTTCTTAGTTTCGTAAATCATTACAAGATTGATATACATATGTAAGAAATATCCTTCTTTTGTTTTCAAATATATATACTATATTGTGGTCGTTTCTTACTTGAAGGCAAATTTTTTTTTTTTTTGCTCTATTTTGATTCATAAGTAATTTGTTAAATAATTATTTTAACTTGATTCAATAATGTTATTTATGAAAGCTTAATTTACAATAAGTAATATATATTACATAAAAATTATAGAAGAAAAGATAAATTTGAAATCCGTGTATTGCACCGATTAGTTGCTAGTGTATAACTAAAGTTAAGAATAGTATAAATAAGGTATAGAGTTTCATTATATAATAATGTATATGAATTCATAAATCTTAATGAAGATAAATACTTTGGAAATGGTGTTTTTTTTTTTTAATCTTCGCGACTACATTGCTCTAAAATGAGTCTAACCCCGAAGCAAGTTCGGCTCAGGAGTCGGTTCTGATTTTTTTTTCTATTTTTCTGATTTCTCTTCTATTTTTCTTTAATTTTTGTAATTTTCATAATTTTTTATTTTTGATTCCAAAACTTTCTAAAAAATTCAAAAATACTTAAAATAATATTTCAAAATTTTTCAAAAATTTAGAATTATAAATCGAATTTTGAAGCCCAAAAACTGTAGGACCCATATTCCGTTTTTGGTAGCCGTTATATATCTAGTTCACTCAAAGAAAATGAATGTAGTAATGCATATGATCAGCTCAAAAAAATAGGAAATTCCGTTTTAAATTGTGTTTCAGCAACAGTCCAAGCATGACAATGTTCAAACTGTTTCAAAATTCTGTTTAGGCTATTTCAACACCAACAATTCTAACTTACTACTCATTCAGAATTCCTTTTCAGCACTATCTACTAATGTTTCTATAAAATTTGATTTGGGTTTGACATTAAAACAGAATTTTAGTGGGTTAAATAAGTAGTCAAACTGGACACAAACTGTGTAATATAAGATTATCTGCTGACATTTTATCAGGTAGTACAAGTTTTTTTTTAGAGAGAAAGATAGCACGCTACCTGCTTCGTTTATTTCTATTAGAAATAAACTTAGCTAGAAATGTGAAGCAACTAGGCTTCGAACTTAGGACTCTGGTAGGTAGTACAAGTATTGTCAAGAATTATCACCCACATAGTTTAGCTACATCTGTTCTCCTCTACTGAATAAGTAAACAATGAATTCAGTGATTTATGGCGGTTTCTTTGATACATGCTCTCCTAGAAATTCATATGCTGAAATTGTGTAGATAGCTAGAGCTTTCCTTCTTTTTTTTCTTTTTCCTTTTTTTTTTTTTTTTTTTTTTTGTTGTGAAGTACTACAACTTTTTTTTTGTTAACTAGAAAGTGGATGTAAGGGTTCTTCCTATAATCAACTAGTTATATGCGTATGTAGTGAACTGGAACAAGCTGCAACATAAGACATCACTAGGCTATAACTCCCTTTATTATAGCCAGCAGTGAGTGTTTTGATCATATAGATCTAAAATCTATAGACTTTTCTCTTTTGAGTTCCCTTGGCTTCTTTTTCATTCTGTCATTTGATTGTTGGAAGATAATTCTAAAAAACGTTGTCACTCTTATTAAAACTGCTCTTATTTCTTCTTCTTTCTTGAACGAAAAATGGATGAGGTAGCATAAAGTAAAAACTGCGCCATATAGCTCCATGAAAGAACCAGCACCACATCGAAGGAGGCCGAGTTACCTTTGTATATATTACCTAATCCAAATGGCAAAGACATAAAGAATCATATCAACTTAAACATGCCAGTTAACAAAAATAATTAGCGGTTCAAACAAAAAATTGCATGTTTCTTAATTCCCCAAAACCTGTAAGAAGGTCGGGAAGTTAAGAGTAGCATAATAATTAATAGTTAGGCCCTGCTTAGATGCACAAGTATAAATTTTCATGTAGTTTATATTATGCAATTTTGGTCTAAAATATCTGGATGAAATAGAAAATTTCGTAATTCCAAAAAAATTCATGGCTTCATTTTTACACTGTTTGATATACACCGTACGATTCCACATAATTTCTAACAATTGAAACTTTAAAATTTAAAAGTTAAAAACTAGAATTTAAATTTTAAACTTTGAAATATAAAATAAAATTTTAAATTTTAAATTCCAAAATTTGATGTGAGGGAGGAGGAAGAGTCCAAGACGGTGGAATTTTTTTCCTTAGGTTTACTCCCAAAAATAAATGCTCTTTTGAACCTCTCAAATTAAATACTTTATAGGATAATTTTTCGATGCATATAGCAAAATTTAACTATGGTACGTACTGTAGGGTAACCAAAGAAAAGCAGGGATTCTGAAAACACCACAGAGGTTTGTTCTGAAGAACAGACGTTTCCTAGTAGCTGTTTCTGACATTTTCTAGGATCGTCGACTCCGTTCACTTCATTGAAAGTTACTATCAACATGCCGCTGATCGAGTTATACACCTTCCATGCCTTCAAAGCATGCATTCCTTCATCTCACAACCAAAAAAATAAATATAAATATGAATATAAATATAAATATAATTTTGAAAATAAATCTTGACTATGTAAAACAAGAGCAACGGGGAATCTAACAGAGCGAATTCATATCTATGAACAAAAACCAGCCAAAGAGAGAACAAAACGTAAAGCATCGGTTGCAGTTCACGTATCACGAGGAAAAAAGCATCTTCTAAACATCTTCTCACTTTATTCAAGTCGGCTCTGCCTCTCATATTACAATACACAGGGAAAAGCATAATTAGGTTTTTGCTGCTAGTTATGCAGCACAGTCAAAGAGTTAAAACTCAATTATCTGACAAATTTCCAACATATAAAGCATTAAAATGTTTTGCAGCTGTAGGAGAGTAAAACAAACAATGTTACAAAAATAGCTTGATGAAGTAGATCAACTTCCTCACTTCTTCAACAACGTAGCACTGCATTGAGCCATGATCTTTGAAGCCCTGGTAATCGAATCCGTCATATAAAAGTTGTCCACTGCTTTTCTGAATGGAGCCAAGCTCATCTTTTCTGCAAACTGAGGCTTCATCTCAACCGACACTGTAGAACTCTCCCTCTCATCAACACTTAGTAGATTGGGCGCCACCATCTTTATCCGTGCCCGAACCGCTCCGATATTATCGTAAGGTAAGCGGACCCCGGCCACCTCAGAAAGCGCCCTGACGATCTTCCAATCATCTCTTGCATCACCCACAGTGGGGACTGCAGGAACGGTCCACTGGGAACATCCTTCTGTATTCTCATACGTTGCTTCCTTCTCACTAAATGCCGCCGAAGGGAGAATTACGTTAGCACGGTACACACTTTTGTCACCATGGTGCCCTTGGTAGACCACGAAAGCATCATCCGGAAGCTTCTCTAGGTTTATATCATCGGCCCCCATTAAATAAAGGAACTTTGCAGACGGAATACTTTCATTACGGTTTGAAACAAGGCCAAGGTCAAGTGCTGCTGCTTGGGCAGCATTGAGGAGGAGGACATTAAGACCATTCCAGTCCGGTTTAATGACTTTGCCAAATTTGGCAATGGCTTCAATGGCAGGAAAGAGGGCTAAAAAGTCCTTGCGTTGGAATAGTCCGGCGCCAACGATGATGGCAGGGTGCTTTGCTGAGAGAAGGGTTGAGCAGAAGGGGTGGCGGCCCTCGGCAATCTCAAGGAGGGTTTGGGGCCCACTGCCGAGGTGGTCATAGTCATAGTTGAAGTCGGTGATTGGGCCGACATACGCAACCTTCGCCTGGGTAGCTCGCACTGTCTTTCGGATTCTTGCATTCACCATGGGAGCTTCAACTCTTGGCTGTGCATTTTATGGAAGTTAGCACATAATGTGACGTATCAATGTCAGAGTAAAGATCAGTTGGAAAACTAAGTAAGAACTAAGAAACATTCAATTTGCTAACTGAAATAAAAATCAGCAGATGAAAATTTCAACAAACGGCACGCACATGTAGAAGATTTTTGTGAGCTTAGTCATAATAAGTTGTTAATAGCCCAAATGAATTTCATGATGCACAAGTTTTTTGAAAAACTGTTCACTTGACAACTATTCATAAAGTCACATGGTAGATGGTGTTTACAGTAAAAAAGAAGTCAAATTAGAGTAATGATAATTACCCAAACAAGCTACTAAAAAGAAAAAATTTACAACTTGTTTCTTAAAGATATTCATGGAAAATAATAAATCTAAAAAGAAAAGGTAAAATTGAGGACCAACAAGAGAGGTTTTACTCGGACAAACTTTTGAAAAATGTAAATGGAAAACATACTATCTTATATATTTGTTACGAAGCACAGATATTTTAACATTCTAGCACCGTCCATGTTGTCAAGAAACTGGCCAGATATTTCATGAATACACATCAAATACATTTCCTAAGCCTTCATCAAAAGAAAAACAAAAATTGTTAAGTAGGCATCTAAGTTTCTAACCATGATTCGTGATAAGCCTATCGATTAATATTTTGTATGTTACCCTCAACCCTCCTGAGTTTTCAGCACAACCACATAATTCCAGTGCAGCTGACAAGAACAGTTTTAACGAACCCCTGATTCCCTGCATTTGGTGGCTCCACCCACTGAAAAACCAACGAATCCTTAGTCTGATTGATCTTGGTATAAAACCAAGCATTATTTCCCATTTTTAACAGTATATTACGTAAATTCTCCTATTATTATGAAAAATTTCCAATCAAGAACTCTGGGTCGGAAGAATATTTCCTGAATTATTCAGTAGTCTATAAGGCTTTGTTTGGATGCATGAAAATCTTCTCCGGTGTATTCCCTTGATTTACTCAAGAAAATTGTACATTTGATTGACGAAGAGTGTGATCAAATGTTTAGAATGAAATATTATATTCGGACTTCAAGTCATTTTTAAATCACCTTGTAGGTGAAATATGCTATCCTACCAAATCATGGATAGCAAAACCTTCAAGAAAGCAAAAATCACACTCCTTACTTACAATCATACTAGAAAATCCTCGCACAGAATAAACAGGGCCTAAATGTTAGCGAGGAAATTATAAGAAATCATGAATAGTCTGCACGCTACTCTAATTATTCAAGCAAATTATGGTCAACCTATCGCTAAAATAAATATTAGTTCCACTGCAACCTTTCCGTACCCTAAAAATGAAAGGAAATAAAATAAATAGATAAGCAATATTACATTCTACATTCTCAGTTCCATATATTTATATTTTATTTACTGCAATAACTCCTAACTGATATTTTTGGATCAACCAAACTTTTGGCTAGCTTTGACAAAAAAAAAATTTCCAAATGTCAAACTTGCAATTATGCTTAACATAAAAAAAATGACCAAAGCCAAGCTTTTAGTAGCCTTCAATGTTTTAACAGTGGTCTTAGCACTTGTGTTTTTTAAGAAATTAATATAGCCAAAAAATTCACTGATTAGCAGGCTAAAACAAGAAAATCATCCTCAGAGAACAGAAAGACATGCTTCCATATGAAGAAGGAAAATCTTTTGAAATGCGAGAAGGCTTGATGGTATAACTTAATGTATGTTAAAAGCCGAAAATCCATTATGAAGAAAATGCTTTTATCTGCATAACTACTTCAGAATACGCATGCAGATGAAAAATCAGATATAAAAGTGCATACTAACAAGTTACAGTAAGCCAACCAATAAAGCATAAAATAGAAAATCCAACCAGTAAGATGAAAAGTACAGTACCTGAGTGCCAATCAAAAGGAAAACATCAGACTTTTCCAGACCAGTAATATTTGAGTTCAGCAGATAATTGGGCCGCAAATCTGCTGGGGGACTCGGACCATTCCCCTCACAAAGTACGTTATTTGAACCCATTTTGTTCAAGAAATCTTTTAGTGCCATCATAGATTCAGCATCGGAGAGCTGGCCTGCGATTCCAACAATTTCCTCTGGTTTTACTTGGTGTGCAACCTCAGCAACAACAGCTAGGGCATCACGCCATGTCACAGCCTTGAAACGACCATCAGGACCACGAATCATAGGGTCGTTTAGTCTTTGCCTCTTAAGCCCATCGTAACAGAATCTTGTTTTGTCTGAGATCCATTCCTCATTGATATCCTACAAAATATTAATAATAAAAACTTCATGAGAAAAATTTTGCATCTAGTATATATAAGATTATTGGTTGACTACAGTCTATTTTGTACATAATAACTCATGTAATATTAATACCACAATTTCAACAACTTGAAGCCTAAACTAAACACAGCAAGGTAATTTAGGTTAACTGACAAAATTCTAACTTTGAGAAGCAACAAGTGCTACAGCAAATATATTGTGTCCAGAAAGAACATGGATCCTACAACAACCAAATTATAAGCATAAGAATACTAAAATCGATCATAACATCTCCTTAATAGAGATTTAGTTGCAGCTAATGCATAATGCAACGAACTATTACAGTTATCTGGCAATTGTGCACAACCAAAGAAGATCTCACTGATGATTTTATAATAGCCCAACTGACTTAATCAAGCTCGTAGTAGAGATGCCGAAATCTCGCTAAGCCTTCATAAGTCGAGATATTCCTTAGTCATCACATAGTTCTAAACTGCAGTCTATGGGGCCGTATAGACTGCATATGCAGTCGCATATTGTTTACGAGCCCATAAATTTTGTTTTTGGAAATTAGGTCGGATTTTTGGAGATTCAGATCCAGTATCCATTTGAGATCAAGCCTAAGCCATTCGAGGGGGGAAAGAAAAAGAAACCTTAGTCATTCGTATATAATGATTATACATCTAAGTGTTAGCATATTATTTTATAATTGGTACATGTTATTTGAGTAGATATTTAATTATGTTAATTTCTTGGATAGCTATAATTATTGCGTTAAGTAAAAAATTATTACTCATCATACGTTTTTAGCTAATTTGTAGTGCATCTATTTATTTCTAACAATAGGACACAATTACATATTTTTTGCAATTGCAATAATATTTCTTAATTTTAATATTAATAGCTAAAACACATATGCGTCCACAAACCCGCATACCGCTTATGTGATATGCGGTAGGTGGACCGCCCACATACTGCATAGTGCTTTTCTAAAACATAGGTTTTGCAAGATAAAAAGACCTGCAAGAGCCAGAACTAGTCACCAGCAACAATTAGATTGTATAAAGGGACAGGAGGTTTTCAATTAATTTTAGGGTAATTTAAAGTACCTCATTAACTGAGGTATCTTTCCCACTCTAAGTCATTCATTTTTTAGGGGAGAAAGTATTTTCTTAAGTCGCAGAATTAAGCATGAAAACATATTCTAGACTCCACTTTCTTATCAGGTGTTAACAATAACTGAAAGATTTAGACTATTATGCCTTGAACTTTTGAGATGTCATTTAGTAAGGAATAAGTTCTGACAAGAACGGGTTAGGAACCCAAACTTAGAAAATTGACAAACAGAGAATGTTTTAACACCAACAAAGTTTGTAAGGAGACCAGCACATTGATCAAAACATCAGAGAAGGAAAACACGGAATAAATATGATAATTTCTGTTCTAAGAAACCATTCTTTATATGAAAAGAGATGACTAAGCAAATCGCCACATAAACAAGAGCATTAGACTGATAAAGCTGTGATAGAAGGATGAGAATCAAAATATAAATAGCTCGCTGAAAGTAGCGTCGCTCAATTATTTTGACGAACCTTTTGCAGCATATCCAGCTAGAAAACTTCTAAGCTATTTAACGGGGTAAAACAGACAGCTTCCCTTTCTACGAAAGCAGAGCTGAAGTAGCTAACGCATGCTCCAAAGAGATTCTACATTGAGAGCTTTGCAAGGTATAGTAGGGCTAAGTTGTCTCAGCAAACTAGTGAGGTTTTTAAAGTAAAACAGCCAAACTAGCAGATGAACTGAATATCATGCTTAAGGTTGTTTCCTGACCCATATCCACATGGCAAACCAGCAAACAACCAAAATGAATAAATTTCCTTCACCTAGATTAGTAAATCATGGACGAATTCTAGAAGTAGAACTACTTAAAAAAGATTCACCACTTCAGGCTTAATAAATGCTTCAATATGAATTGCCATTACTGTCTCTAGTCTTCACTGTTCTAATTTATGGAAACGTTTATGGACTCCAATAATTATGAGCAAAAGAATTAAAATAAGGTAGTCTCAATATTCAAGTAGGAATTATGGTTTTTAAGGAGAACTGCAGTAACCAGAACTTAGCACCATTTCAAAAGAATAAAACATCTAGTTGATTAGCAGTAATAATAAAATGGTGACATATTTTGATCATTAAAGCTAGTAGTATTGTCCACATTCAATCTGGCCATGACAAGTTTAGACTTAGGTACAAAAAATGTTGTCCGATAGAAAACTGATATTTCAAGCATTTGATCTCCATACTGCAAAAATATCCAAAGACAATACTCAGTGCATTAATAAAGGAGAATGACAAAGAAGTTTTAAGCATTAAAAGAAAAGATGAAACTAATGCATCTCAGCATCTGAATCTTGGTCTGGGGAATTTGTGGCTGAAAGAATTAAGATCAAAAGTACTGCTCCTTTTACATATTATTGACATCCTAATCACCTCTACATGCTAAATGATGTCAGAAATTAGCATGTGGAACATATTAAAGCTGATGTATAACATGAAAAAGTAAAATCTAGTTAAGTCTAGACCTGCTTAGAATCCACAGGACATCAGACAGAAAACTTTTTGAAAGTCAAACTATTTCAACGGAACCAGGGACTGAGAAAACTTACATGCTAGTGGAGCCCATTCATTCCATCAAAACTCAAGAAAGGGAAGCAAGACGAAACATTAGAAATATCTTTGTAATAGTTCTATAACCATGTACTACAAACAAAACTTACAATCAAATTTGAATGTTACAGCATTATGCAGTTAGTTTTTATAAAAGAGCTCAACCTCTCTCAGTATCAATGAGGAAAAGCAAAAAATGTGCAGGTTATGGCCATGAAAACGCGGTAAAACTGGGCGGAGGACATCATTCATTAGTTGGGTAAAATTCCAAAGATAAACTGTGAAAAATAAGAAATGAAGTCCTTGTTTGTTATTGTTGCAGATTTTTTTGATTTCACAAACAAGATTTCTATGTGGTTGGATATGCCAGCGAATGAACTACCCTACTCTTGTCCTCATTCGCTATGTTCCTAGGCGATCCAATTGGATGACGTAAAGCATTTTCTTCAAATAAAAAGCGAATAAGATGTTACTACTGAGGTTTTGCTTTTTGTTGGCAAACAAATCCCTTGAATGTGTGGATTGCGAGCACCCCAGCATCCACCCATACACTATTGAATAGTATTGTGGTTTTAAAGAAATATGGCAATGATACCAAACAAGGCCTAAGTATGTCGAGAACAATAATGACTGTGCCCTTGTGGGAAGAGTTCTGAAACAGTAAAACAGTTTGAAGCATAAGACCAATAAGATGCACCAAAACATGAATATACAGAACATGTATTTCACTAGCGCATACACATTAGCAATTACAATGTCGTCGAAATCGAAATTGGTTTGAAATGATGCAATTATATCATTCCCATCAGAACTTCAAGCATACCGTGTGCTTCAGACAACATATGTACATACATTTAACAAAGCCACTTGAATATGTTGTCGGTGGGCATGTTCTAAAAAGATGCAACACAATACAAATAAAAAGGAAAAAGAATACATCACAAGAGGTATCAAGGAAATCTATTTTGGTGAGCACCTAGTGGTCAACATCAAACGAATTTGATTTAACACGCCACTTCAGCTGCTTGGAATTTACGGAAAGTTACATGGTAAAGAAGGCTTACTCATCAAATACGCCAACTCAAAGGCAAGACATCAGATCAAGGAACTTTAGAGGGAGACACTTGTTTTTCCAAAGAATTTAAAAGCAAAGTCACGAGAAAGGCATCTCTTGCAATTCTTCACAATTAAATTTACAGGATACAAGAAATTAAAAAGAATAGCAGATAAATATGAGGCAACCATCGGATTTAAAATCACTCAAATAAGAGAAAAGAAAGAGAGTGAAAACCTCATTTAGACGTGGAAGAATCCTCATAACTTCTGGGCCTCGGCTGTCAATTCTTATGTTCGATCCAACTGCATCAGTAACATCAATACTTTCTGTGCCCTTCAGTTCCCAGTTTCTGGCTTTGAAAGCAAAAGGCTTGGATGTAAGAGCTCCCACAGGACAGATATCTATCACATTTCCAGATAATTCACTTGTCATAAGTTTCTCCACATATGTCCCTATTTCCTCCCCACTACCACGGCCTAACATGCCAAGGTCTTGAACACCGGCAACCTCAGTTGCGAACCTAACACACCTGCAACAAAACAAAGGAGCCATTGCTATGATCAAATCACCACACAAAAGGAATAAACTTAAATAAATAATCATAAGCATATATGAGCATTTAGAAAGTGTCTAGTTTTTACAATGGAGTCGCTACTAAGAAAATGTGTTCAAGAGCAAGTTATCATGACTCAACCTAGATTATGCCCTTTCTATGTCTGCAATACTTGACATTTTCTTAGTCTATGGGTTCGACAACAATCCAAAGAAATTGTGGCCATTCGTCAAACTAGTACTGACCACAAAGTTCCCTGTTAGCTGAAAAAGAGGATTGCAGAACTTGATGTTCGCTCTATGGATAGCAGTGCGATGGCGTGATCCCCATTGTATTACCAAAGGTGATACAACAGAAGTGGACAATGGGATTGCATCAACTAGAAATGTGATGCAAACCATATTTTCAGATCATATTTAGGCTCTCGTCGGGTATAAATCTGATGAAACTGAATCTCTAGTGAGTCTACAAGGTAAATATGGCCAGTCAAAGGTGCTAGAGGAGATTGTTCGTTCAACATTTTCTCGTCCTTTTTATTTATTTTTTTCTTCTTTCTTTGTAGCAAACTGAAGACTAACCAGATTTGAAGAAACGACCAACCGATAGAGGGATAAAAGTTCCTTCACAATGGTAGCAGTCGGAAACTCTTTAACTCAGTGTATGAAAAGGCGCGCCTGAGGCGCGCGCCTCAGCGCCTAGGCGCGAGGCGCGGGCCTCAGCGCCTCACCAATAGCGAGGCGAGGCGCTATTGCTGAGGCGCGTGCCTCAGGCGAGGCGTGAGGCGCATATGAGGCGCGCGCCTCGCAATATTTTAACAAAATGGGTTATTGGATTCAAGTTTTCGGGTTATTGGATTTTGGATTTAAATTTTATGGTTTAGCCCGATAAGATACCTAATAGATCCTAAAAGAAACCTGAAAAAAACCCTAACGAAACCCTCTACCGCCCTCTCCTCTCCTCTCGCATCGCCCTCTCCCCCTCTCTGTCCGTGGGCAGCCAGGAAGCATCCTCGGCCATCCAACAAGCAGCGGCAGCAAGAGCAGCGGCAGCAAACAGGAGCAGCAGCCTCAAGAAAGGAAGAACCAGCAGCAATCAAGTAAGTATTGCCTCTATACTACAATATTTTTCTTTTGAATCTGTTTTTCAGTTATTTTTTTAAGGATTTGATGTATTTCTAAGATTTTTCTTTTTTCCCCCATATGTTTTTACTTTTTTTTTTTGTTTCAACTGCATACTTCTTAATCCAGTTTTTTCCTTTCAACCTGTTTTTAGTTATCATTTATAGGATTTGATTTCTATTTAAGATTTTTTTACTTATTTTTCCTAATGTTTTTAATTTTTTCATCTAGTTTGTACTAATCTCTGTTTAGTACATAACTAGTTAACTACATATTCTAAAAGTACCAGATGTGTTGACCGCTTATAGAGTTGTATATATCTAATTGTCATATAATTATTTACCACCATAAAAGAATCTTTATATTATTTTTGCACTCCTACTGTACAGACACAAAAGAATGACGATGCAAGCGAAGAGGATGAGGATGAGGACGAGGATGACACTTGAAGAATGAGTGAATGACCAAATGAAAACATTGGCACCACAATCACTTTTGAGTTTTAAGTTGAAAGTTGAACTATTTTTTTTTTAATTTGAGAACCTCTATGCATGTGTTTTTTTTTTACTTTTTGATAGTTATTTTACTTTTGTTTGGTTATTTTGGGGTTTCTTTAATGTTAGAACATCAAATTAAATTAGGTTAGTAAATGTGCGCCTCGCCTTCTTGAGGCGCGCGCCTCGCAGTGCGCCTCGCGCCTAGGCTCCAGGAGAGTCTTGCGCCTTTTTGCGCCTCGCGCCTTTTCAAACACTGCTTTAACTCAACATTTAGAATCATATGGCTACTGTGAATGACCAAAACGACATAGAAACTAGTCGAACAAGCAAATCACTGCTTAGATTTTCCAGCTAAAAATTACCATTTTATTCCCTGATTAACTGTTGAGAAGATGACACACACTACACTTCTCAGTTAGCTTAACTAAATTCCACGTCCAAAACAAACAAAATGACTAGGAAGGATAAAAAAACAACATGCACTATAAGTATGACCATAAAAGCGGATCTTTCTTCTGATCATTGATTAAGAGAGGCACCGTTCAAAGGACTCCACTTGTATGCATACTAGTAGACAAGCAAGTGATCTTACAAGGGCATGAAAACATCATTCAACTTCAACTATCAAACCCTCCTGTATAATAAGCTGATGCATAGTTCCAAAACGTAGCACCGAACAACATTTATCAGTAATAAACTAAAACTTATAGTCCCAACAATTATAAGAGCCAGCAAAATGAATCCCATTACCACCATTGACAACATAGTTGTAAAACCGCGTGCAACAATTTCCAGAATTTTTTATTAATAGGCTTAAAAAATATTATAATTATAAAAATAGTACTCTAAAAACTTTATTTACAAAACTAGATCTATACGGTGAATGAATTACCGCTTTCTAAATGCGTTAAATCATTCACCGCTTTCTTCAAAGGATTAAAACTATTTTTAGTGTTTAATACATACATTTTTTGAAGTTTGGATGTAGGAAATAAATAAATTAGGGTAAAAGCGGTGAATCATTTACCGCTTTTAGAAAGCGGTAAATGATTCACCGCTTTTATAAGTCTATTTTTACAAATAAAAATTGTGAATGCCTATTTTTACATTTAAAAGGTTTTGTAGGGTTAGTAGCCTAAAAACTCCAACAATTTCCTTCATAATTATCCCATTTGATGTCTATCTGCCTAGCCAAGGTAAAAGCAGGATCCTAAAATACTCGTGCCACCGCAAACTTTGATTGATCTCCACCTTACTTATCCAAACGAATTTGTTTGGCCCTCAAAAAAGAACGTCACAAAAAGAAAAAGAAAAGAAGAAGAAATCAGACCTTGTGCACTGGATGCATCGGGTCATCACCGTCTTGACCAGCGGTCCCAGATTCTTATCCACGACGGACCTCTTCGTCTCCGTGAACCGGCCGCGGTCTGCCCCGAAGGCCATCGACTGGTCCTGCAGGTCGCACTCCCCTCCCTGATCGCAGATCGGGCAGTCCAGCGGATGGTTCATCAGCAAAAACTCCATGACGCCCTCCCTCGCCTTCTTCGCCACCGGCGTGTCCGTCTTGATTTTCATCCCTGCCCGCACCCCCCACCATACACACACACACACACACAAAAACAAAAAACAAAAAACAAAAAACAAAAAAAAGAAAAAACAAACGGCAACAGAATAATAAGCACACGCCGCCCTGAGAGGTAAAGAATTAGCTGCGGATCGAGAAGAGTTTGGATGGGGTCGGACCGGGAAGGGCGGGCATGGCGCAGGAGGCGACGGGCTTGGGGGACTTCTCGACCTCGACGAGGCACATGCGGCAGTTGCCGGCGATGGAGAGGCGGCTGTGGTAGCAGAAGCGGGGGATGTCGACGCCCGCAGCCTCGCAGGCCTGGAGGACCGTCATCCCCCTGGGGATCTTCACGGGGTACCCGTCCACGAACACCTCGATCGCGTCCTCGGGGCTCGCGAAGTGGAGCCGCGCCCCGCCCACCGGCGTCCGCGGCCGCTCCGGGGCCGGGGCCGGCTCAGGCTCGGCCGCGGCGGAGGACTCCGGCTTGGAGAGGGCGGGGGTGGAGGAGATCCATCGGAGAGGGGTAGGGTGCGAACTAGGGTTAGGGCTCGGACGGGAGAGCTGGGACTGGAGGAAGGGTTTCGAGCGTCGGAGGGCGCGGAGGACGAAGCCCATCTCGTCTCTCTCTCTCTCTCTCTCTCTCTCTCGCAAGGGAGAAGAGCAGTTTCTGGCTGCGTAAAATACAAAGAGGGGCTCACGAAAATGGACTCATATCTATAAAATGCAGAGACGGGTGAGGGGAGAGAGAGTGAGGCGCGGCCGGATGATATAACATGCTCCGGGTTGCGCGTGGAAGGCACGTGATGGGACAAATATGAAGACGATTTTTAGAAGGACTTAATTCTGCTGTTGTATATCCTTTAAAATTTTAAAAATATTTGATAAAAAAATTAAATTTAAAAATAATAAATATATTTTACTTATTTTATTATCTTATTAAAATTACCGTATATTAAGTTCTTACCATCTATTCGTAAAAATTCTTTACTTTTCCCACTCATGTATTAAACTGGACTCTTTTTCGAAATAATCATATAAAATTTTGTAATTAGGTAAATAATTCTATAAAAAAAAAAATTGGCAAACTACCTTCTTTTTGCCAACTAGGCGCCATGATGGAATTTTTTTTAAAGACGGTGAATCGTTCACCACTTCACTGCCTTTCAAATTTTTCATAAACGCGATGAATCATTCACCGTCTTCAATAAATTTACGCTTGCAGCTATTCATAAAACTTTAACTTTGTAGATGCATAAGGTCAAGAACCCGGGATCAGTCATTTGCTGTCTTTTATACTAAACTCGACACAGTAATCAAAGAGGGTGGTAGCCCACCCCCAAACTACTTCTCGCCATTTATGTGGTTGGCTCCACCCCCTCAACTGTTCAAGAAGCAACACTCCACTCCCATATAAAGAGGATGAATCATTTGTCGTCTTTAGGCTAAACTCCTGCACAGCAATCAAAGAGGGTGATGGTCCACCCTCCAACTACTTTTCACCCCCCCCCCCCCCCAAACTGTTCAAAGACGCAACACTCCCTCCCCCCCCAAATTCTTCCACAACCATCCCTTCCCCACCCACTACCATGCCTTCTTCCCCCAAATCGCCACCCCTGTTGGCCTAGTGGCCCTAATCATTCTTTAGATTTTGATGATAACAAATAATTACAATTATTGAACTAATCTTTTATCTTGAGTTTTGTGTTTAGACTTCTCTATCTTCAAAAAGACTCAAGATGGGCAATCCCCTAACACTAAGCTTCACCACTTGAAGCTACCTTGTCAAGTAGATAAAATCTCTCTCTATTCCTCTTTTTAACATTGTGCTTTAAAGATTAGAGTAAGAAATGTCGAGCAAATTTTAACTTACTCTTTTTATCACCTAAAGTACATGGGACTTCAAACTATATTCAAAATCTTCTCAAAATCGGTTTTCTGTCAAGTTACTATTTTGGACTCTGATCTGGGCGCCCTAAAAGTGGATCCGAATCTCGATTGATTTTGGATCCTGACTGTTTATTGTTTGGGTGGTCCAGAACTGTCTACACATGATCTGGGCGCCCGAATGTCTGTTTAGGGCGTCCGAAATATTTGACTTGACAGGTTGCGTGTTCCGGACAGTACGGCGCAGCGGTCCGAAAGTTCTGACAGCGGCGCTGCGTAGGCGGCGCGCGTGCCCGGGAAAGTGGACGCCCACAAGTTGACTTCTGGAGGCCCGAAAGTTCTACTCAGAGAAAACGGTGCGCATGGTCTGACAGTGTCAGAAAAGCTGACGCGCGTGATCTGAGCGCCCACAACTTCTGGAGGCCCGAAAGTTCTGCTCAGAGAAAACGGTGCGCATGGTCTGGCTGTGTCAGAAAGCTGACGCGCGTGATCTGGGCGCCCACAATTTTCTGGAGGCCCGAATGTACGGATCCAGAAAAGCGGCGCACGGGGTCTGGCAGGCCGCTGGAAGTGTAGTACGCGTGCTCAACTTCTGGGCGCCCGAATTCCTGTTTAGGGTGCCCGAAAGTGCAACGGTCTGGAGCTGGCTGAGGCTATAAATAGATGGTTTTGAGGCCTTTCTTAGCAAGAATTTCCAAGTCCATTTGAGCTTAAATACTTCAGTGTTTTTAATACTCTTAGCTCTCAATTCTCTCTAAACTTGAGTGTAATTTGTAGTGAGATATAATCTTGTAAAAGAGAGAAAAGAAAATTGTTGAAGCTTGAAAGTGTAACCTTCTTGAGAGAAGAAGGTGTTGGTGTGAAGGCTTGGTGCTTGCCCGCAAAAGCATCGTCTAGTGGAGATCCAACGTTCTCTTGTGTTGAGAAGTTGGCGGGGACGTAGGCAAAGTGCCGAACCTCGAAACAAATCGATTGTGTGCTTCTTGAGTTTGCATTTCTCTAACTCCTCACTTTCTCTCACTTTATTTGTTTCGAGTTTTTAAATTACTTAATTATTTAGCATTTTATTTTAGAAACCTAATTCACCCCCCTCTTAGGTTGCCATTTTGATCCTCAATTGGTATCAGAGCAAGGTCTCACATTATTTAGATTAAAATCTAAGTGAGAATTGCATCCATGGGAAAGAATATCGAAGGACAATCTATTGTTCGGCCACCATATTTTGATGGGACCGATTATCCTTTTTGGAAGATTAGAATGAAGATATTCTTTCAATCTCTAGATTTTGATATTTGGGACATAATCGAAAGTGGTTATGTCACTCCATCAAAATCAAGAGCGGAATAGAATGAAGCGAAAAAATTTCGCTTTCAATTGAATGCTAAGGCAATTAATTCATTCCTTTGCGCTCTTAGTAGAGATGAGTTTCACTGAATCTCTACATGCACAATGGCTATAGAGATTTGGGATAAATTAGAAGTCACTCATGAAGGAACTTCTAGGGTGAAGGAATCTACAATAAGCATGCTTATGTTAAGTTATGAACTATTCAAAATGGAAGAAAGTGAATCCATTTCAAATATGTTCACAAGATTCACTAACATTATAAATAGCTTGAAAGCCTTAGGTAAAGATTTTTCTCAATCGGACTTGGTGCGAAAACTCCTTCGTGTGCTACCAAGAAGTTGGATACCTAAGGTTACGGCTATCCAAGAAGCTCACGACTTGGACAAAGTAAAGATTGACGAACTTGTCGGATCACTCATGGCGCATGAACAACGCCTCAAAGAATATGACAACGAAGAGGCTCCCAAGAAAAAGAAGAGTCTTGCACTTAAGGGAGTCATAGCTTCCGATAGTGAAAATGGCGAAGAAGGTTCGAGAGAAGAAATCGCCATGATTTCAAAAAGGCTCGACCGACTAATTAAGAAGCGCAACTTGAGAAGACCTAAATGAGACGGGTTCAAAGGTGAGGGATTCAAGAAGGGGATCATTTGCTACAATTGCAACAAATCAGGGCATTTGAAAAGTGAATGCACTCTTCCAAGCAAGGCCTTTAAGAAAGATAAGAAAAAGAAAGCCTTCAATGCTCTAAATTGGGACGCCCCCAACGAGTCTAGCGATGACGAATCGGAAAACGAAGTTGCCCAAATTTGCCTTGAGGAGCAAAGCTCAATTCTATGTCTCATGGCTCTTGAAGATGAGGTAAATAATTTAAGTTATGATGAATTTTTAGAAGCCTTCTTTTCTTTATATGATGATCTACAAAGTTTGGATCCCAAGTATACATCTCTCAAGAAGCAAAATGCCTCACTAGAGATGGAAGTAAATGACCTAAAATTTTAGACTTCAAATCCTTCTTTAATACTTAAAAATTAGGTCTCCTCACTCATGAAAGAGCTTAAACAAGCTAATGAGACATGTTGTAATCTCATTTGTGAAAACGAGGCATTAAAGAAAAAAATTGAAGGTCAAAATTTTAAGCCAATTCTTCATCATGACAAACAACTTGAAAAACTTCAAGTTGAAAACCAACAACTCAAAGTTAGCTTAGGTGAATCTAAGAAAACTCTTGAAAAATTTGTTGGTGGAACCAAGTACTTAAATATGATGCTTGGAAGTCAAGTTATGAACTTCAAAAAGTTTGGGATAGGATATGTTCATAATCCAAACACTGTTAAGTTAACAAAAGCTAAAAGAAAAGTTTTTGTTAAAAGCTCCTATCAAGACCCAACTTTGCATTGCTCTTATTGTAATATTAAAGGACATCATATATCCTCGTGTAAATACAAGAAAAATCCTAAACTTAACCAAATTTGGGTTGTGAAAGGCTCATCTAACTCAAAAGGACCCAATCTCACTTAGGTACCAAAGTTAAAAACTTGATTTGTTCTTGTAGGTGTGTCTCCAATCAAAAGGTGCAAGTGACAAATGGTACTTAGATAGCAGATGCTCAAGACATATGACTTGGGATCAAACCAAGTTTAATTCACTTGAAAAGAAAGATGGAGGCTTTATCATATTTGGAGACAACACTAAAGGAAAGATCATTGGAACCGGCACAATCGAAAATGAGAAGGTTAATATTTCAAATGTTCTTTTAGTTGATGGCCTTAAGCACAATTTATTGAGCATTAGTCAATTGTGTAACAAAGGCTATTTTGTAAAGTTCGAAGTATCTCATTGTAGCATCTTTGATCCTTCTACAAATGAGGTAGTTTTTATGGGCTTTAGATCCAAGAATGTCTACACCGTTGATCTAAACAACTTTCTCATGAAGGTGAAAAATATTTTTCGGTTCAAATTAACGAATCTTGGCTTTGACATAAAAGGCTAGCTCATGCTAGTATGTATTCTCTTTCAAAACTTTTCAAGAAAAAACTTTTAAAAGGTTTACCTAAAATAAACTATGCCAAAGATGAGGTTTGTAGTGCTTGTGCTCAAACAAAATAAGTAAAATCTTTTTTTAAATCCAAAAATATTATTTTTACATCTAGGCCTTTGGAGTTAATCCATATAGATCTCTTTGGTCCAATTGATGTCTCAAGCCTTGGTGGAAATAACTATGTTTTTGTAATTGTTGATGATTACTCAATATATACTTGGACTTTATTTTTGAGACACAAGTATGGCACTTTTAAATCCTTCAAAGGCTTTGTATTTCGTGTTCAAAATAAAAAGGTTGTATAATTTCTAAAATTAGAAGTGATCATGGTGGTGAATTCGAAAACCGTAACTTTGAAGAGTTTTACAATGAATTGGGAATAGAACATTAATTTGCTACCCCTTGTACACCTCAACAAAATAGGGTTGTTGAACGCAAAAATAGATCTCTCCAAGAGATGGCTAAATCTATGTTAATTGAGGAGGAGTTGCCAAAGTATTTTTGGACCGAAGCCGTAAACACGGCTTGTTACATCATGAACCGTGTTCTAATTCGACCAATTCTTGAGAAAACCCCCTTTGAGTTATGGTATAGTAGAATTCCCAATATTGGTTATTTTAAAATTATTGGTTGTAAATATTTCATCTTGAACACAAAAGACAAGTTGGGAAAGTTTGATGCTAAATCCGATGAAGCAATATTCTTGGGATATTCCTCTACTAGCAAAGCTTATCGAGTCTATAATCGACGAACAATGGTAATAGAGGAAAGCATGCATGTTCTCTTTGAAGAATCTAAGGAAAATGATACTTCTTTTGAAGATGATCTTCTTGACTTTGAAAAGTTAAATATAAATTCCACACCACAAGATGTTGAGCCATCTAAGGAAGTTGAGGAGTTCATTTCTAAAGATAATGAACCCACTCCTCTATCTAAAGTGTGGAAATTTACTACTTATCATCCCAAGGACTCCATCATTGGAGATCCTAGTCAAAAGGTCAAGACTAGATCATCTCTTAGATTACTTTGTGACCACTTGACATTCTTATCTCAAATTGAACCTAAAAAGTAATGACGAAAATTGGCTCATTGCGATGTAAGATGAACTCAATCAATTTGAGAGAAACCAAGTTTGGACGCTTGTGGAAAGACCAAGTGATCATACCGTTATTGGCACTAAATGGATCTTCCAAAACAAGCGAGATGAATCCGGTGTTGTGGTTCGAAACAAGGCTAGACTAGTGGCCCAAGGTTTCAACCAAATTGAAGGGATTGATTTTGATGAAACTTTTGCACCGGTTGCTCGACTTGAAGCTATTCGAATTCTTTTGGCTTTTGCCTCTTACATGAACTTCAAGTTATTTCAAATGGACGTAAAAAGTGATTTCTTAAATGGATATATTTCCGAAGAAGTCTATGTTGAGCAACCACTCGGTTTTAAAAAATACGATTTTCTCAATCATGTCTTTAAACTTTCAAAAGCACTTTATGGTTTAAAACAAACTCCTAGAGCTTGGTATGAAAGACTTAGCACTTTTCTTATTTCAAATAATTTTTCAAGAGGAAAAGTTGACACTACATTATTTATCAAGATAAAGGATAAATATTTTCTCATTGTACAAATCTATGTTGATGATATCATATTTGGTGCTACTAACGAATCTCTTTGCAAAGAATTCTCTAAGTTGATGCAAGATGAGTTTGAAATAAGCATGATGGGCGAACTCTCATTCTTCCTTGGACTCCGAGTCAAACAAATGAATGATGGAATTTTCATCAATCAAACCAAGGACGCAAAGGATCTAATCAAAAGATTTGGGTTGGAAAGCTCAAAAGAGACAAATACTCCTATGAGCGCTTCAACTAAACTTGATAAGGATGAAAAAGGCAAGGATGTTGATACAAGCTCTACCGAGGTATGATTGGTAGTTTACTTTATCTTACCGCAAGTAGGCCGGACATCATGTTTAGTGTTTGCTTGTGTGCTCGGTTTCAAGCTCAACCTAAGGAGTCACACCTAGTGGCCGTATAGAGAATTCTTAGATATGTTAAGGGAACTCTCAACTTAGGATTATGGTATCCCAAGAACACTAGTTTTAATCTCATTGGCTTTTCAGATGCCGACTTTGCCGGATGCAAAGTTGATCGAAAAAGTACTAGTGGGACTTGTCAATTTCTTGGTCACTCCTTAGTCTCATGGTCTTCGAAAAAACAAAATTCGGTTGCACTTTCAACCGCCGAAGCTGAATATATCGCGGCAGGTTGTTGTTGTGCACAAGTTTTATGGATGAAACAAACTCTTGAGGACTTTGGAGTACATCTAAAACAAGTTCCAATCAAATGTGATAATACTAGTGCCATTGTAAAGACTGAGAATTTATTATATAATTTAACTCTCTGTTGACGATGTTTTTGTGTGTATTTTAATTTCATAATCACTCGTCAAGTTTCGGGTGAAAACGAGTTAAAATGAAAGAGTTACGCGGTTTACAATATTCACTTAAGTGAATAGTAACTCCGGTTTTTCGGAGAGACCGATGATTAGAGTTGGCTTTCGGAGTGTATCGGACTCCGTACATAATGGTCCAATAGCTCGTTTTCAACCGTCTGATTATTCTGGACTCGATGGCATTGACGGACTTCAGATTTGACAAACGGTTTCGGAGAAAAGCCTACTTAATGGTTGAGGGACCAAATTGTAATTATACATGTGAACGGTAAATAGGGTTATTGATCTGCGAATCGGCAATCAAATCGAATGAAACAAAATCGTGAGTTCGATGTCTCGGCGGTGCCGATCGCGCTGGAGTAATCCGTTCGGAAATCCGACGGACGGATCGCAAGATATAATGTGTTTCCCGAGGAAGGGACAAAAAGGTCAATTCAATGTTTCACGAAAAGTTGCAATATTTTATGTATGGAATCGCGCGAGATTTTTTGTGGAGGGGCCTTTGAGCAAGTTACACCTGTTGTGAGGGACCTATCAAATAATATAAGGTTTCAAGGGGCTTATTTGCAAAATTTCAAATACTATATAATTAGGTTTTAGGGTTTGCATGAGCAAACCCTAACCCTATTAGCCCCCACTCCCTCCACAGCACCCAAACGCCTTCAACTCTCTCGGGCACACCCCCTGCGCGCCGCCATAGCCGCCGCCGGCCAGTCGTCGCCGGCCACTGGTGCTGCCAGCCTCTCCCTCATCTCCTCCACCTTCTCTCCCTCCCTCGAATCACTTCTCCTCGGGTCAGATCCACCTAGGAAGTGGTTCTGGTATTTCTGCGGGCTGCCGGCGCCGCCACCGACCTCCGGGGTGCCGTACCGTCGTCCCCGGCGACCCCCGGCGCCGTTGCTGCCCCGGGAGCTCAGCCGGAGTCGCCTGGAGCTCGTGCGGACTGGTGGTGACCAAGAACCACCGCCGCCGCCTCCCGAGGCCAACCGCCGACCTCTCTCGGCTCCCTGACACCGCCGCACCCGATCCCGGCCATCGCCGCCGCTGCCGCACGTGTAGTACACTGAATTTCAGTGCATCGTACTGAACTTCTACAAATTGTAGAGTTCTAGTGAGAAAATGGCATAAGAGACTATATGTGAGGCTTTGGCCAAGTTCGGGACTGTGCGAAGTGTTTTCGGCGCAATTGAGGCGCGAAAATGGACTTCGAGAAGTTAAATACTGTGAACTTGGGAAGTCTGCACTGGATTCCGGTATGTGAACTCCAATACCGGAATTGGAGCTTGGTATACCGGTATGTGAAATGGTATACCGGAATGCTGTGTTAAAACCGAGAAACCCAGCTCTCGGGTTGCGGAATTTTCTGAGGTATACCGGTATGAGAAATGGTATACCGGTATACAACGTGCGAAACAGTGAGACCAGCTCTCGGAATTCTGCAGGATTCCTGAGGTATACCGGTATGCATATGCGCATACCGGTATACAATGTCCAGATTTTGGCTGGTTGTTGTGTTGTTTGTGGAGAGGGGCATTTTGGTCTTTTCACATGCGTGGGGGTATTAGAAAGGCTGGGAACACTCCCCTTTCTCAGAGATCATCTTCTCCACTTCTCCTCTCCATCTCTCCCACTTTCTCTCTCTAGAGATCTCTCCAAAACTTGGAGAAAAGGTGGATTGATCTTGGAAAAAAGCTTCCAAAGGAGAAAAGAAGCTTCTTGGTGCAAGAAGGAGCTTGGGGATTTCGTGATTAAGGTTAGTACCTCACATTTTGGGTTCAAACCTTAGATTTAATCCTTTGAAATGAGGTTTTTGGGAACCCTTGGCAATCTAAACCACAAATGGTGGGTGTTTGGCCATGAAATCTAGGGTTTGGCTTGCATGCATGCAAATCCTAGGTAGAATGAGGGCTTTTGCAAAGTGAGGTTCTAAAAATATTTGGACCTTCGATAATTGCAATTGAGGCTTAGGAAATCATGTTGGAGCACTTGATTTCATATATTGAGTTGATTTTAGGGTTCGTAACGAGTAACGAACCGTTTTCTTGTAGAAGCTTGGGTTGAAGCAAGAACTCTAGGCTTGGACACTTAGGAGCTTGAAGAATACCAAGACTTGAAAGCTCCTGAGGTGGGTTTGTGTTTACCGAAGTGATTAGGTCACTTCCATGTCTAGGGTAATTATCCATTTAAAAATAAAATGGTATGTGTTGAGAACCCTAGCATTTTGCATGTTGGCAAAGGTAAAATCATGATAGGTAGAACAATGAACTCCTATTGCATGATGGATATTTCAAGTACAATTCGATTATTGATACTTGTTGCATGGTTGCATGTGAGATTTAAACCTAGTGTCATCGAACATAGGTTGGAACATGTGAGATTGAAACCTAGTGTCATTGAACATAGGTTGGACATGTGATTGGAACCTAGAGTCATGGAACCTAGGTTGGCAATGAGAAAGTAAGCCTAGTGTTATCAAACATAGGCGAGACATAGTGACTTGAACCTAAGATCATGAGATTTAGGTTGGCAAGTAATGTGAAGAATGGGATGTGCGACGATTTTGCTATCCCGGGTATGCGACGATTTCGCTACCATGCCACGAGTTGGCGGTGCCGACATGGGATAGGCGACGATTTCGCGATCCCGGGTATGCGACGATTTCGCTACCGCGCCACGTATTGGCGGTGTCGAGGGGGAGTTGTGCGACAAGGTCGCCATCCCGGGTATGCGACGATTTCGCTACCATGCCATGTGATGGCGGTGTTGAGACGGGGTATGCGACGATTTCGCTATCCCGAGTATGCGACGATTTCGCTACTCGAACTAGGAGGTGACATGCTCACTCCTTGAATGTTGGAACAAATATGGTGAGACGGCGATTCCGAAACCATAAGTAAATGACAAGTAAAAGAACTTAGTCAATGTGGAACATAGGACGAACCTAGGAGAGAATGATAAATTATATTTCATTGGTTGCATCCTTTATGTTTATTTACTAAGCATGTAAATAATTGTTGCATAGTTATATATGATCTAACTTATGCATATGGTGTTTCTTTGGACTTGGTGGGTCGAGCTTCTCTCTTGGGTGGCCTTACCCACTGGGAACTATGTTTATAGTTCTCACCCCACATTTTCCAGGTCCTTCCGCGAGTGAGGCGGCGGAGCGAGGCAAGGGTTTGGCTCTTTAGATAGCGGCCCTTCTATTTTGGTGATGCATAGAGTTGTACCCCTATTTTGGACTATGATAGCATAGGGGATTTTCATTCTTGTATGAATGTTGTATATTCCATAGTTTTGGAACATGATGTATGGAATGAAAGTGAAAGAAAAGAAAATTTTGGACATGTATATTGTGCCTTGTGATGTAATAGAAGTAGAACTTCTTTATGTTGATGCTTTCCTTGTGCAACTCTTGTACTCCGTTCCTAGTTGGAACACTGTGGATAAGCTTGTGTTGTGACGCCTTGGGCGGGTAGAAAGGACTCTATCCGTTCGGCGGGTCTGGGGCATGCGCCCGTGCGGTTATCCTTTCCACCTAGTTGGTGTTAAAGGGCCGGCGGGGCTTGACAGACTGAGGTGGTATCAGAGAATAGAAACGGTCTAGGTTGACCTAAGAAACCCTAGGATGGAAATGACCTAGGAGTGTAGGCTCGTGAGTGACGAGATCTTTGATGTGGCGAAAGATAAGTGATTGGGTTATGTCCTTATG
This sequence comes from Puya raimondii, assembly GCA_016920855.1. NCBI lineage: Eukaryota > Viridiplantae > Streptophyta > Magnoliopsida > Poales > Bromeliaceae > Puya > Puya raimondii. The sequence continues at coordinate 53,870,022 of JABWPP010000049.1, forward strand.
CCTCTAGTTGGAAATAGAGGTAGATTCGAGGTGTGTCTTATTCTTCACCAAGAGTGTTCATGTTGGCGGCCGACAACATGAAAACCAAGTGAGGGGAATAAGGACCCTTGTGTGACTTTCGCCTAGATTGGGTTCACGTTTATTTTCGTGAAATGTTATGTCGCAAATGACTTTGAATGTCATGAAATGACCAAAGTCATTGTGTTTTCAGGAGATAATGGTACGTGGTCGGCCTCCTGCGAAGACCGGGCCCGGAGGATTGGGCGCGGCTCCCGAACAACTCGGGGAGGGCGAGAACTCGGCTCTTCGCAATGAGTTGACCGAGCTAATGGGCGTGGTTCGGCAACAGGCCGAAGCCATGCAGCGACAGGAGGAGCAAATTAAAAGGCTCCAGGATATGATGGCGCAGCAGGCGGCTGCGACTGGGGAGGTGAGGACGGGAGTACCTCCGGCCTCTGCTTCGGCACTGGCCGAGGAGGCGACACCGGCACCGGCCGTGGTGCCACCCGCGCCACCGGTTGTGGCCGAGGGTTCGGGTGCCCCCATGCCCGACTCCGAGATGGAGGATACGGAGCGAGAGCGCGCGCTTGCGGCTCTAATGAGGTTCAAAAAGTTCAACCCGCCTATCTTTAGCGGGGAGAACGTGGATCCGTGGGACGTAGAGACATGGATCGACGCTATCGAGACGCTCTTCGAGGACCTTTATACCTTGGAGAGGGACAAGGTGCACCTCGCCGTTCATTGTCTAGAGCGGTCGGCGAAGGTGTGGTGGAAGGGGGTCCGACGTGATCGACTCTCTAGCCTTCCGCCACCATCGTGGGAAGAGTTTCGGGGTATGGTGTTCGCCACCTATTTCCCCGATAGCGAGAAAAGGAAGCTTCAAGAAAGGTTCCGCAAGTTGAAGCAGGGGAACCGCTCGGTGTGCGAGTACGAGAGGGAGTTCTCGTACATCATTAATTGTGTGCCGCACGTTGTCCGCGGAGAGTTGGACAAGGTCGATTGTTTCGTGCGCGGACTTCGACCGGATATCTTTCGGGCGGTGCACGCCCTCAAACTTAGGACCTTTGCGGAGGTCTTGGACCGTGCTCTTTGGGTGGAGCACGGGAATGCATGTGCGCGCGAGGAGCGCGAATCGTGGGAGAAAGAAAAAGATAAAGAGAAGGGAAAGAAGCGACCGGCGGGTGGCTCGGGGGGGCAATCTAACTCTAAGCGGCCCCCGAAGCACTCGCAGCCGCAAAATCAATCCCGAGGGTCCCGACGGAACTGACCCTCAACCCCATGCCCGATTTGTAGCGGCCCCCACGGCCCGCAGCAATGTGACTATCGTGAGGGCCGGTGCTACAAATGCGGACATCAAGGGCATATGCGGTACAACTGCCCGATGGATGATGGCCGAGCACCGTCGTCGGCATCGGCGTTTGCGCCACCGAGGCAGCTTGCGGGCATTCCACCTGCGGCGATGTCGGCAGGCCGTGCACAGCCGCCGAGACCATTGGAGGGCCAGCGGCCAGCACCCAGTGGACGAGTATTCGCCTCTCAGGTGGAGGAGCCTGCTACCCAGGAGGACGTCGTGGCAGGTATTGTGTTAATTAAAGGCATTCGATGTAGAGCTTTGTTTGATACTGGTGCATCGCATTCATTCATTGCTCGATCATTTGCTATTGCACATGGAATAGAAATCATAGATGCCACACATGCAAGAACGGTGCAAGTACCTGAACACACTTTTTGCGTACATCACGCGTGTGTAGATTGCCCCGTGAGGGTTGAAAATTGGATCATGCCAGCTGATTTGCTGGTATTAAATCGAATGAGTGAATATGATTTGATCCTGGGAATGGATTGGCTCTCTAAGTATCACGCTACTATCTATTGTGAGAGCCGGATAGTGAAGTTTAAAGAACCCGGGCACAAAGAGTTTGTGTACCGTGGGTGTAAGAGTTCGCTATTTGCTTCAATGGTGTCCACGTCGCAAGCAAGAAAGCTCATTGCTAGTGGTTGCATTGCCTACTTGGCGACGGTAGTGGATGACCGTAAGGAAGTGTTGGGGCTCGAGGACATTCCTATAGTCCAAGAGTTCCCGGATGTGTTTCCGACGGAGTTGCCCGGAATGCCACCGGATCGGGAAATAGAATTTGTGGTAGATTTGCTCCCGGGTACGGCGCCGATCTCTAAGGCCCCGTACAGGATGGCACCCGCGGAGTTAAAGGAATTAAAAGCACAATTACAAGATTTAATGGACAAGGGTTTCGTGAAGCCAAGTGTGTCACCTTGGGGAGCCCCTGTTCTATTTGTGAGGAAAAAGGACGGTTCGCTGCGGTTGTGTGTGGATTACCGCGAGTTGAACAAAGTGACCGTCAAGAATAAGTACCCGTTACCCCGAATTGATGACTTGTTCGATCAGTTGCAAGGATCTCGGGTGTACTCAAAGATTGATTTGCAATCCGGTTATCACCAATTGAAGATCAAACCGGAGGATGTGCATAAGACCGCGTTTAGAACGCGGTATGGACATTATGAATTCACGGTTATGCCTTTTGGGCTTACCAATGCCCCGGCAGCGTTCATGGATTTAATGAACCGTGTGTTCAAACCACTATTGGATCAATTTGTGGTTGTGTTCATAGATGATATTCTTGTCTACTCTCGGAGTGAAGAGGAACATAGGGAGCACCTGAGGATTGTGCTTCAAGTTCTTCGAGAGAACAAGTTGTTCGCCAAATTGAAAAAGTGCGAATTTTGGATCCGTGAGGTCGCTTTCTTGGATCACGTAATTTTCGCAGGAGGAGTATCGGTGGACCCTATGAAAGTTGAGGCAGTCAAGGATTGGCCTCGCCCGACCAATGTCACGGAGGTGCGAAGCTTTTTGGGTCTTGCGGGATACTATCGGCGGTTCGTGGAGGGATTTTCAAAAATCTTCGGTCCACTAACGCGTCTTACCCGCAAGGGAGCCAAATATATTTGGAGCGAGGAATGCGACCAAAGCTTTAAGGAGCTAAAGGAAAGGTTGACTTCGGCTCCGGTACTTGCCTTGCCGATTGCGGGGGAGGGTTATGTGGTGTATAGTGATGCATCACGTCGTGGTCTTGGATGTGTGCTTATGCAAAGAGGACAAGTAATAGCATATGCCTCTCGACAGCTAAAGAGCTATGAGCAAAATTACCCCACCCACGACTTAGAACTTGCGGCGGTGGTCTTCGCACTTAAGTTGTGGAGACACTACTTGTACGGGGAACATTGTGAGGTGTACACGGATCACAAAAGTTTAAAGTATTTATTCACTTAGAAGGAGTTGAACTTGAGGCAGCGGAGGTGGTTGGAGTTGATAAAAGATTACGACTTGACCATCTTGTACCACCCCGGTAGAGCCAATGTGGTGGCCGATGCGCTCAGTAGGAAATCCGTGGAGAACTTCGCAATTGAGATGACGGGACAAATGCCGTTGATCAAAGAAATGGGCCGGTTGGACTTGGAAGTCGTGGCCCCGGGCGTCCCCGCTAAACTTATGAGTCTCGAGGTGTGGCCGACCTTGTTGGAGCAAATAAAAGAAAAGCAATCCGGTGATCCGGAGCTCCAAAAGGTGCGGGGTACTATCGAGAGCGGGCGCGCCGGTGATTATCATGTAGATTCGAAGGGCGCAATTCGATTTCGAAATTGATTGTGCGTGCCGAAAGTTGAGGACATTCGTAGGGAGATCTTGAAAGAAGCTCACGCTTCTCCCTATGCGATTCACCCGGGCGGCACTAAAATGTACAAGGATCTCAAAGTGCATTATTGGTGGCCGGGAATGAAACTTGATGTGGGACGCTTTGTGGCACAATGCTTAGTATGCCAACAAGTAAAGGCCGAGCGTCGCTTTCCGGCGGGAAAATTGCAAGGATTGCCCATTCCAGTTTGGAAGTGGGAAAATATCGCGATGGATTTTGTTGTGGGCTTACCTCGATCGCTAGGTGACCACGATGCGATATGGGTGGTGGTGGATCGTTTGTCAAAGTCGGCACACTTTTTGCCAATCCACACCACTTGGTCGGAAGACAAGTTAGCACAAGTCTACCTGGACGAGATTGTGCGATTTCACGGGGTCCCGACCTCGATAGTTTCAGATCGAGATCCCCGTTTCACATCGCATTTTTGGAAAAGCTTGCAAGAAGCTTTGGGTACACGGCTCGATTTCAGTTCAGCATTTCATCCTCAAACTGACGGTCAATCAGAAAGGACAATTCAGATTTTGGAGGATATGCTACGAGCGTGTGTGTTGGACTTCAAAGGTGCGTGGCCTACTCATTTGCCGATGGCTGAATTTGCTTACAATAATAGCTATCAAGATAGCATCGGTATGGCACCTTTTGAGATTTTGTATGGAAGAAAATGCCGCTCTCCTATTCATTGGAGTGAAGTCGGCGAAAGAAGGGTCTTAGGACCGGACGTGTTGCGTAAAGCGGAGGAAAAGGTCCGCTTGGCACGCGAACGCTTATCGACGGCGCAATCTAGACAAAAGAGTTATGCGGATCGGCGTCGACGAGATTTGGAGTTCGCGGTTGGAGACCGCGTCTTCTTGAAAGTATCACCCATGAGAGGGGTGAAGCGATTTGGTGTTTGGGGTAAGTTGAGTCCCCGTTACATTGGACCTTATGAGGTTTTGGAACGTGTGGGATCCTTGGCATATCGACTAGCCTTGCCGCCGAAACTTGCGGGGATACACAATGTGTTTCATGTATCGACCCTCCGCAAGTATGTGTATGATCCGGCGCACGTCCTCGAGTATGTGCCTATGGAGCTTCATGAGGATATGACTTATGAGGAGTTTCCCTTGTGTATCATGGATCGCGAGGTGAAAAGTTTGAGGAACCGTGAAATTCCTTATGTAAAGGTACAATGGACGAATCACGGTGAGCGCGAGGCTACATGGGAATTGGAAAGCTCGATGAAAGAGCGGTTTCCTTACCTCTTCGCTGAGTCCAGCTGAGGTATGATTTTAGTTTCGCGGCCGAAACTCTCTTTAAGGGGGGTGGAATGTAGTACACTGAATTTCAGTGCATCGTACTGAACTTCTACAAATTGTAGAGTTCTAGTGAGAAAATGGCATAAGAGACTATATGTGAGGCTTTGGCCAAGTTCGGGATTGTGCGAAGTGTTTTCGGCGCAATTGAGGCGCGAAAATGGACTTCGAGAAGTTAAATACTGCGAACTTGGGAAGTCTGCACTGGATTCCGGTATGTGAACTCCAATACCGGAATTGGAGCTTGGTATACCGGTATGTGAAATGGTATACCAGAATGCTGTGTTAAAACCGAGAAACCCAGCTCTCGGGTTGCGGAATTTTCTGAGGTATACCGGTATGAGAAATGGTATATCGGTATACAACGTGCGAAACAGTGAGACCAGCTCTCGGAATTCTGCAGGATTCCTGAGGTATACCGGTATGCATATGCGCATACCGGTATACAATGTCCAGATTTTGGCTGGTTGTTGTGTTGTTTGTGGAGAGGGGCATTTTGGTCTTTTCACATGCGTAGGGGTATTAGAAAGGCTGGGAACACTCCCCTTTCTCAGAGATCATCTTCTCCACTTCTCCTCTCCATCTCTCCCACTTTCTCTCTCTAGAGATCTCTCCAAAACTTGGAGAAAAGGTGGATTGATCTTGGAAAAAAGCTTCCAAAGGAGAAAAGAAGCTTCTTGGTGCAAGAAGGAGCTTGGGGATTTCGTGATTAAGGTTAGTACCTCACGTTTTGGGTTCAAACCTTGGATTTAATCCTTTGAAATGAGGTTTTTGGGAACCCTTGGCAATCTAAACCACAAATGGTGGGTGTTTGGCCATGAAATCTAGGGTTTGGCTTGCATGCATGCAAACCTTAGGTAGAATGAGGGCTTTTGCAATGTGAGGTTCTAAAAATATTTGGACCTTCGATAATTGCAATTGAGGCTTAGGAAATCATGTTGGAGCACTTGATTTCATATATTGAGTTGATTTTAGGGTTCGTAACGAGTAACGAACCGTTTTCTTGTAGAAGCTTGGGTTGAAGCAAGAACTCTAGGCTTGGACACTTAGGAGCTTGAAGAATACCAAGACTTGAAAGCTCCTGAGGTGGGTTTGTGTTTACCGAAGTGATTAGGTCACTTCCATGTCTAGGGTAATTATCCATTTAAAAATAAAATGGTATGTGTTGAGAACCCTAGCATTTTGCATGTTGGCAAAGGTAAAATCATGATAGGTAGAACAATGAACTCCTATTGCATGATGGATATTTCAAGTACAATTCGATTATTGATACTTGTTGCATGGTTGCATGTGAGATTTAAACCTAGTGTCATCGAACATAGGTTGGAACATGTGAGATTGAAACCTAGTGTCATTGAACATAGGTTGGACATGTGATTGGAACCTAGAGTCATGGAACCTAGGTTGGCAATGAGAAAGTAAGCCTAGTGTTATCAAACATAGGCGAGACATAGTGACTTGAACCTAAGATCATGAGATTTAGGTTGGCAAGTAATGTGAAGAATGGGATGTGCGACGATTTTGCTATCCCGGGTATGCGACGATTTCGCTACCATGCCACGAGTTGGCGGTGCCGACATGGGATAGGCGACGATTTCGCGATCCCGGGTATGCGACGATTTCGCTACCGCGCCACGTATTGGCGGTGTCGAGGGGGAGTTGTGCGACAAGGTCGCCATCCCGGGTATGCGACGATTTTGCTACCATGCCATGTGATGGCGGTGTTGAGACGGGGTATGCGACGATTTCGCTATCCCGAGTATGCGACGATTTCGCTACTCGAACTAGGAGGTGACAAGCTCACTCCTTGAATGTTGGAACAAATATGGTGAGACGGCGATTCCGAAACCATAAGTAAATGACAAGTAAAAGAACTTAGTCAATGTGGAACATAGGACGAACCTAGGAGAGAATGATAAATTATATTTCATTGGTTGCATCCTTTATGTTTATTTACTAAGCATGTAAATAATTGTTGCATAGTTATATATGATCTAACTTATGCATATGGTGTTTCTTTGAACCTGGTGGGTCGAGCTTCTCTCTTGGGTGGCCTTACCCACTGGGAACTATGTTTATAGTTCTCACCCCACATTTTCCAGGTCCTTCCGCGAGTGAGGCGGCGGAGCGAGGCAAGGGTTTGGCTCTTTAGATAGCGGCCCTTCCATTTTGGTGATGCATAGAGTTGTACCCCTATTTTGGACTATGATAGCATAGGGAATTTTCATTCTTGTATGAATGTTGTATATTCCATAGTTTTGGAACATGATGTATGGAATGAAAGTGAAAGAAAAGAAAAATTTGGACATGTATATTGTGCCTTGTGATGTAATAGAAGTAGAACTTCTTTATGTTGATGCTTTCCTTGTGCAACTCTTGTACTCCGTTCCTAGTTGGAACACTGTGGATAAGCTTGTGTTGTGACGCCTTGGGCGGGTAGAAAGGACTCTATCCGTTCGGCGGGTCTGGGGCATGCGCCCGTGCGGTTATCCTTTCCACCTAGTTGGTGTTAAAGGGCCGGCGGGGCGTGACAGCACGCGCCGAACGCCGCCGCGGCCGCGATCTGGTCTGGAGCTTGCAGGCGGCCGTGCGACCTTGCGCGCCGCCGCCGCTGCTCGGGCCGGCCTCCCCCTCATCCCTCGTGACCCCGACGAGGTCCCCGTCGCCGTCCGGCCCATCCCCGGCCACCGCCGCCGCCTGGAAGGCCACCCGAGCCCGGCCTGACCCGTTGCGGACTAGGGCATCGAGGCCCGTCGCCGGCGCCGTTTCCCGCCGCCACCTGAGGCGAGCCCCGGCTTCCCCTCGCCGGCCGCACCCGTCACTGCCACAGCCGCCGCCGCCGGAGCCGCCGTTGGCCGAAAACCCGAGCTCGGCCTGATTTGGTGCATTGCGGCCGAGCTTGGTCCGCGGTCCCTTCGGCTGCCTCCCACCACCGGCCGACACAAGCCCCGACCCTTCCCCACCGGCCGCGCCCCCCTGCCGCCGGTGAACCCGCCGTCCGGCCGCCGCCGGCCAACCCCGTGCTGCCCCAGTCCCGGTAAGCTTTTATTTTGTTGACAGCACACTGTCTTGGGGTTCGGCTCGCCGTTCCGGCAATCCGGGGCCACCCCAATGCCTCTGGATGTGAGCACGGTGATCTATGATCAGTGCTGATCATCGTGCTCACCTCCCTCTGGGTCAGTGAGTCGCTGGTTAGCAGCGTAAACACGGTTTATGTGCAGCGCGCGTTGTTCGCTGAACTTCGCGTCGCTTCTGCGCGTTCCACAGCGATCGGCTACGCTCCGAATCATGAGCACGGCCTCCGGCACATCGAGACCTTTCAACACGTGCCTCGGCTGACCCCGAAGACCCTCGGTTTGTCGTAATGACCCATTAAGTTCGAAAAATCACACAAAATAATAAGATTTCGTAAAAGATTGTGGGCTATTATGCAATTGTGCATCGAGTGGGTCCTGTGGGCAGTAGGTATAGACTGTGTGTGTAGTACACTGAATTTCAGTGCATCGTACCGAACTTCTACAAATTGTGGAGTTTCGGTGGAAAAATAGCATGAGAGGCTATGTGTGAGGCTTCGGCCAAGTTTGGGACTTGTGCGAAGTATTTTCGGCGCAAATGAGGCGCGAAAACGGACTTCGAAAAGTTAGAACTGCTGTACTTGTGAAGTCTGCAGTGGATTCCGGTATGAGGATGTCCATACCGGTACTGAAGTGATTAGTACCGGTATGTGGTGTGGTATACCGGAATGCGAGGGCTGAATCCGAGAAACCAGCTCTCGGGTTTTGCGGAAAATTCCTCGGGGTATACCGGAACTAACACCCGTATACCGGTATGCAAATGCGAATACCGGTATACAGTGTTGCGAAATGCCAGTTTTGGCTGGTTGGAAGTGTTGAATGTGGGGAGGGGCAAAATGGTCTTTTCACATTCGAGGGAGTGTTAGAAAGGCAGGGACACCCCTCCTTTCTCAGTCTTCTTCTTCCTCTACTTCTCCTCTCCATCTCCATCTCCCTCACTTTCTCTCTCTAGAGATCTCTCCAAGCTTGGAGAAGTGAAAGGATTTAACCTTGGAAAAAGCTTCTAAGGTGGATTTGGAGCTTCTTGGTGCAAGAAGAAGCTTGGAAACTCGTGGCTAAGGTGAGTTCCTCATGATTTGGGTTCAAACCTTAGATTTAATCCTTTGTTATGAGGTTTTTGGAAATCCTAGGCAATCTAAACCACAAAACGTAGAGATTGGCCAAGAGATTTTGAGGTTCTACATGCATGCATGTGAAACCTAGGTAGATTTGGGGCTTTTGCCATGGGAGGTTCTAAAAATATTTAGACCTTCGGAAATTGCCATTGAGGTATTGGAAATCATGTTAGAACACTTGATTTCATGTATTGAGTTGAATTGAGGGTTCGTAATGAGTAACGAACCATTTTCTTGTAGAAGCTTGGGGTGAAGCAAGAACTCAAGGCTTGGAGACCTAGGAGCTCAAAGAATACAAGAATTTGGAAGCTCTTGAGGTGGGTTTGTATTTACCGAAGTGATTAGGTCACTTTAATGTCTAGGGTAAATATCCATTTAAAGATAAAATGGTGTGTAATGTGAAACCCTAGAACTTGCATATGGGCAAAATGAGAATCATGATAGATAGAGCCATGAGCTCCTCTTGCATGTTAAAGAATTCAAGTATATTTCTATTATCTATACTTGTTATGTGATTGCATGTATGATTGGAACCTAGTGTTGAGAACATAGGTTGGAACATGTATGATTGGAACCTAGAGTCATTGAACATAGGTTGGAACATGAGAATGGAACCTAGAGTCATGGAACCTAGGTTGAGAACGAGAAAGTAAACCTAGTGTCATTGAACATAGGTGAGACTTAGTGACTTGAACCTAGGGTCATGAGACTTAGGTTGGCAAGTGTGAAATGTGATAGATGGGATGTGCGACGAGGTTGCTATCCCGGGTATGCGACGATTTCGCTATCCCGAGTATGCGACGATATCGCTACTCGAACACGGAGGTGACGATTTCACTCCTTGGATGTTGGAACTATTATGGTGATGCGGCGATTCCGAAACCATAAGTTAATGACAAGTAGTTGAACTTGGTCAATGTGAAATATAGGATGAACCTAGGAGAAAATAAAAATGGACATTTTATTTGGTTGCATCCTTATGTTTATTTACAAGCATGTAAATAATTGTTGCATAGTTATTTGTGATCTAACTTATGCATATGGTGTTTCTTTGGACCTGGTGGATCGAGCTTCTCTCTTGGGTGGCCTTACCCACTGGGAACTATGTTTATAGTTCTCACCCCACGTTTTTCAGGTCCTTCCGCGAGTGAGGCGGCAGAGCGAGGCAAGGGTTTGGCTCTCTAGATAGCGGCCCTTCCATTTTGGTGATACATAGAGTTGTACCCCTAGTCTTGGACATTGATAGTATAGGGGTTTTCATTAGATGTATGCAACTTTTATATTCCATGATTTTGGAACATGATGTATGGAATGGAAATAAAAGAAAAGAAAAATTTGTGCATGTATAAAGTTGCAAATGTGATGTAATAGAAGTAGAACTTCTTTATGATGATGCTTTTCTTGTGCAACTCTTGTACTCTGTTCCTAGTTGGAACATCATGGATATGCTTGTGTTGTGACGCCTTGGGCGGGTAGGAAAGACCCTATCCGTTCGGCGGGTCTGGGGCATGCGCCCGTGCGCTTTCCTTTCCACCTAGTTGAAGTTAAAGGTCTGACGGGGCGTGACAGTGTGACCTTTGGACTGATTGTCCAAGGTCCGTTGTCTTTTGCGGAAATCGAAGATCGATTTCTAGTGCGTTTTTCGACAAAATTCGTCAGTGAAATGCGGATTACGGTGTGGGATCGATTGTCACGACTTGCGTGACTTGCGGACTACCGCTGAGCCTTGTTGGCTGGTTATCTCAGCCGTCTCGAGTATTCGGAGATGCCCGGTGAGTGGCAGTGCGTTCCGGTGTCGAAATCGACACTTCTGGGAACCCGAATCGGATCAATTACCCGGTGATGATTGTCTAGGTATTAGGTCTTGTGCTTGCTGCCAAGACATCCAAATGGATGTGTCTTGGGGCAGCGGTTGACTCATAATGTGAGTCGATGCCTGGTGGGACTGTTCGTGGGTCCCGAGGACGTCCCGGTGCGATTTCGGGACTTCCGGTATTGTGCGGAGGTCGGTTTCGGGGAAACCGAGTCTCGGGTTTTGGGGGTTTGTGTGAGATGCATATGTTGAGTCCTTTGAGATTTATATCTGACTCGATTGAGATTTATATCTGACTCGTGGACCCATCGTAGGTCCGGTTGATCTGCATTGTGTCCAGATTCCCGACGCGAGTATGATAGGTGGGTGAGCCTTCGGAGTAGTCGGTATCACTGCTCCCTGTCTCTCCTTTGATATAGCTCTACATGTCGATTCCTTCTTTACAGCATTCGTTCATACTTACCTTACTTGCATAGTATATTTGTGGTCATGGACATGTAGAGCAGGATTATGCATTGATGATCTGTGGACTTCTTGTCCAGGCAACACATCGACTCTCTTGTCGTGTGTTTCGATCTGATTGATCAGGATTTGGCGTTTATACGCCTCCGTTGTGGCTTCGGCCAGGTACCGGCCTCTTGCCGTGTAGTACCCCTGGGGCCTAACTGACGGAATGACTACAGTATTCTAGACTGTTCGACACTTCTGGAGAAGGTCGAGACAAGTCGGAGTCGTTTCGGCGCCAAATAGACGCGAAAACGGACTCGGAGCACCGAAGCAAGCCAAAACTGAAGTTTTGGGCGTTTGGAGCTTTAGGGCGCCCGGAAGTCGTGTTTTGGGCGCCCAGATGTTGAGTGCTCGTTTGCTGAACTGCTAAGTCATTTCGGATCCAGGATCGGGCGCCCGGAAAGTGAGTCCGAAAATCTACCTCGTGAGTATCGATCCGTTTGACACGTGTGGGGTGGTAGGTGAGTTCCGCCGGACCAGGATAGGGTGCACCGGACCGCGGGCGGAGAGTCCGAAGTTCTGGACTTGTGCAGGCTGAAGAACCGGGCGCCCACTTCTTGGGTTTCGGGCGCCCGAATATGTGGTTTCTGCTGAGGGACAGGTTTGGTGTATTTCTGTTCTTGAGGTCCATTATACCGAAACCCCTTGTCTATAAAAGTTGTGGACGACCCCCCTGAGGTTCTTTTCTCCCCTCTTCTTGGTGAACTTGGATTTTGCAAGGAAAGCCCTCCAATTCCTCCCAAATTCCACCTTTCTCCATTGAAGACCTTGGATTCCTGCAGAACTGCAACGTCGACCTGTGGTGTTCTTGCTCGTGTGCAGTGTGGGAGTGTCCAAATCCCACAAAACTTGGTTTGTTGGATAGAGGACTCGTAGAGGAAGACGTGGAATCCTTCCAATCGCAGTTTGGACAGGTATGTATGCTACAGTTGCTGTTTTACTGGACCCCTTGTGTTCATGAGCTGAAACTTGGGTTTTCCTTTGATCTTTTGGATCCAAATCTCCTGGGAGCTGGAATTTCGAAGTGAAGATTGGTCCTTCCTCATTCCTTGCTGGTTTGGAGGTTCTTTCCACCTGATTTGAGGATTTAAAGGTGAGTTATAGCTAGGGGTGGAACTGGGCCGGGCTTGGGTCGGGTAATACTATGCCCAAGCCCGGCCCAAAAGAAAATGTTGGGCTTCGGGTCGGGCTTTTACCCAATTCTTTTTGAAAATTGAGGCCCGGCCCAAGCCCAAGCCCAACGCCCAATACCCATCGGGCTTTGTGGAGGCCCATTTTAGGCATTTATCATATAATACATAAATACTTTTATTGTATAAAATTAAAATAAAATATCTATTTTTATTGGGATTTGATCACATCAAAGAAATTAGTATCTAATATGGAACTAAATATTTTGTTAATATATAATATATCCTCATATATATAAACAAATATTATTAATAACAATATATACTATATATGATATACTATATCATATATTCCTTTTATAGATAAATATATTATATATATATAATTAAATATTTTTTTTTGGTAATTAATATATCGGCCTTTCAGGTCGGGCTCGGGCCGGGCTTGGACATGCCCAAATAGGCCCAAAATTTTTTCGGGCCTAAATTTTTAAGCCCGGCCCGAACCCAAAGTTATGTTTTCAATACCCAAAGCCCGGCCCAAACATGGCCCATCGGGCCGGGCCTTGTTTAGGCCCGGGCCCAGTTCCACCCCTAGTTATAGCTCAGATTTTGAGTAATTAGCTTAAGTGCTGAATTTTTGGACATTTGATGGATTTCTTAGAAATTTGAATCCAAATTTTTGTGAGGAGCCTTGGAGAGGATTTGGAATGTTCCATCACTGTATTTGAGAGGTTTGTGACCCTTTTTCATGGGCTAGATTCGTTGGAATTTCAGAATTCATGCTTAGAGTGTTAATTGCTTAGTTGCTGGAATTTCTGGATGCATGTGCAGGAGGGTCCAGATGTGGGTCCAAATCAGTGTTTAGGCATTTTGGACATCGAGTCGAGCTCCGTTTTGGCTGAAATTTGGAGGGTTTGTTCTTGAACCCCTGCTGGTGAGTTGGGAAAAGTTTCACTGCATTTGGACTTAAGATTTGGATTATCGCATGTTGAATTCATGTTGGTCGTGCTGCCAGGCTGCAGTTCTGGGCTGATGTTCTGGGCGCCCAGAACTTGAGCAGGTGGGTCCGAATCTCGAGTTTGCAGTTTTGAGCCCAATTTCAGTCGGTGTTGTTTGGAGGCCTTCTACTCGACTCCTAGCTCTTGTTGGATAGCGTTTGATGTGGGTTAATGTTACCGAGATCGCCGGATTTTCTCCTAAGTTGTAGAGAGTACAGCATGCTGTTTTATTATCTGTTTAATCATGTTAGTAGCTCGAATTGATGAATTTGCATGTATTTATATGAAATCTGAATTTGGAGCATAAATTGATCATTTATAGACATGACTTTTCATGCTGAACTGGGAATTGACTTAGGAGAAAACTCGTGAACCTACAACCGTCACTTTTCGAACTATTATCAGATTTAGCTCTAGGAGCCGTTTCTGTTCTTGTATCACCGCTGTTAGTGCGAGGTGGATACTCAGTTTGTTGTAGGACGAGTTTACGCTCATGCTGGGATGCCGAGCTTGTATTTACAGCAGGGTTAGGTTGTTTTGTATTACCGGGTGCCGTCGGGGTTGTCGGTGGACCCAGACTCTTGTTTTAGCTTCTGTTTGTGCTGAGGGCACGTGACTTGGAGTCTTTGACCCATTTGACCCCTTTCTATTTGATTATAGCCTGCTGGAGTCTATTTGTGCTCGACAGAGATACGCTTACTAACTCGGTTGGGTAGCTCCCCCGAGTGCCGCTCCGGAGTGAGGCCTCTCTTGCGTTGATTTCGCTGCAGATTAGTTGGATCTGATACTTGGACCGGCTACCCTTTTTGGTAGTGTGCGGTGTGGCTAGGCAGTTGGCTGGATGAGCCTGTTTGGGCGGTTCCGTTAGATTGGGTCAGGGGTGACTTTTCACTTTAGTGATGCTTAGTTGAGAGTTGATTCGGATAGTGGTAGGGTAGTGGCATTATAGCTGTAGATTTTATTCCAGCTTACTTTGTTGTTCTTTACCTACCAGCTATACTGTTAGTCTCGTAGACTTAGTGGGTGGACCGTTGAGGTCGGTATTGGTACCCACTGAGGACTACTTCTTTTGATAGTAGTTCTCACACCCATTGTTGCCACCTTTTCTTGCAGAGCCTTCGTCTGTTGCGGCTGCTGCTCTTGTTCCTGCGGATCGAGGTAAGGGAGTCGCGAGCTAGATCCCTACCTGTCCCTGTTGTTTCTAGAGGAGGACCCTACTGGAGATAGTTTCTTTTTGAGTTGTGCCATGTACATATAGTGTGGACTTGTACCTATTTTGGTTGTGGAGGAACTGTTGTATTTTGGATCCTATATGTACAGGTGGCTTTTGTTCTATTAGTATATTCTTTTCTGCTCTATATCTCTTATAGTTGCTTGTATGCTTGTTTACAGGTTAGCTATCGCTTCGTATACATAGAAAATTCTATGTATACGGCGGATCTGTTGGCGAGCCCGGGGAAACGTGTAATCCGGGGCGTGACAGATTAAGTTGGTATCAGAGCTTAGGAATAGGTCGTTGGGACTTTGTAAACCCTAGGCTTTGGCAGACCCTAGGAATGCAAGACGTGAGAGACGTGACTTGCCACGAAAGTCATCGATTTGACTGTTAACTCATCCTTAAGTGGAGGGAGTGATCGAAGGCATGTGTCATTTCCTGTCACGAACTTGCGTTGGCTGCAGACGACGTCAAGCAGCGTGGGAAAAGAGGCGACCTTCTAGACTTTCGCTTGATTTGGTCTTGAGTTGTTTGTGGTTGCTGACTGATCTGTGTGTTGCGCAGGTGAGCATGACGCCTCCCCGACACCGAGGTCGACCCCCAACGCGGGCTAGCCCCGTGCCTTCTGAGGTGCCAGAGCAGGCGAGACCTAGTGCATCCCCTGATTTGAGTGAACAGTTGACTGCGCTAGCCGAGTCAGCTAGGCAGCAGGGTGCACTATTGCGGAGGATGTGTGATACCTTTACTCACACGTCGAGTGCAGCACCTAGAGCGACGGAGTAGCAGGAGCCACCCCCTGCTATTCCAGCTGACGTTCCAGCTGCAGCCGTACCCCCAGCAGCGGCAGTTCCGGCCGCACCGGTTGGCGACACTTCACGGTCAGGTGGATAGATGTCTGAGCCGAGCATGAGCGGATGACTGAGAGACTGGCTCGTTTTTGCCGGTTTGATCCACCTCGTTTTGATGGTAGCCACACCGAGCCATGGGTGGTGGAGGCCTGGGTAGGCGAGATGGAGAAGTTATTCGAGGACCTCTTCATACCAGAGCGGGAGCAGGTTCACTTGGCGGTTCACTGCTTGACGGGTGATGCACACATCTGGTGGACGAGGACGAGATCAAGCAGGTCGCTGGATGCGCTGCGGTTGAGTTGGACCGAGTTCTGCGGGATATTGTATGGGTCCTATTTTCCTAACAGCGTGAAGCAGAAACTCGAGAAGGATCTGAAGAATTTACTCCAGGGTGATCGCACAGTGCATGAGTATACCCGAGAGTTTACTAGACTCCTGAACCGTGTTCCTTTTGCTGCGAGAGATGAGGCTCACAGAGTTTACTTGTTCGAGCGAGGATTGAGACAAGAGATTTTTGTCCTAGTTCAGGCGCAGAGGTTGCAGACCTTGGATGCGTCGATCGAGCAGATGCTATGGGTGGAGCGAGGAGCTTTGACGGCGAGTGAGCGGGCGGCCACACTAAGTCAAGATTTGGATAGAAAACGCCCGGCTCCAGAGGACAGAGGACAGACCAGCGGCAGACGCCCGCCGAGACCTCCACGATCACGTTCCCAGGGTCGTGGGTTTTCGGGGCGACAGAGGTTTGGTGGATCCCGTCAGCAGGGACGGCAGCAGAGGGGAGCATCGAGATGTGTCATCTGCAGAGGACCACATTGGCCTAGGCAGTGCGAGCAGCGAGAGGGCCGGTGTTTTGGGTGTGGTCAGTCCGGACATCTCCGGGCAGCTTGTCCCCGAGCAGCGTCGCCTGTACCATCGATCGCATCGGCACCCCCAGTTCATCAGTAGACCTATGGAGTTCCACCGACTCATAGCCTGATGGATAGGACTTCTGTACCACGCCCAGGTGAGCGGCGACAGCAGGTGCAGAGCGGCAGAGTCTTTGCGGCTCAACTGGAGGACTCCACGGCAGCTGATCATGTGGTGGCAGGTATCATTTTAATTTCTGGCATTAGAGCTCGTGCATTATTTGATACCGGTGCATCACATTCTTTTATTAGTCGAGCATTTGCATCCTTGCTTGGGCCAGTGTTAGGGCCGTTACCTTGTGCACGAGAGGTGCAGATTCCCGAGCACGTGTTGCTTGTGGAGGAGTGTTGTCGAGCTTGCCCAGTGCAGCTTGGACCTTGGGTGATGCCCGCAGACCTGTTGGTTTTGGGGCGATTGCAGGATTTTGATGTGGTGCTCGGCATCGTTTGGCTGGCCCGCTACTTCGCGACGATCGACTGCGGCGAGAGGACCGTGACGTTTCGCGAGCGAGGCCAGGAGGAGTACGTGTATCGAGGCTACAGGAGCACTTTGTTCACGACGTGGATTTCGTCGGCACGGGCGAGACAGATGATGATTCGAGGATGTACTGCATTTCTGGCGACTGTTGTTGAGGTATTGCAGTGGCACCGGAGCTCGAGGACATCTCTGTAGTCCGCGAGTTCCCGGACGTGTTTTCCCCGGAGTTGACTACGATGCCACCAGACAGGGAGGTCGAGTTTGTGATTGACGTAGTCCCTGGAACTGCGCCAATCTCAAAGACACCCTACCGAATGGCACCGGCTGAGCTGAGAGAGCTTAAGGCGCAGCTTCAGGATTTGATGGATAAAGGGTTTGTGAGACCCAGTGTATCGCCTTGGGGAGCGCCGGTGTTATTCGTGAAGAAGAAGGATGGTTCACTTAGACTTTGCGTGGATTATCGAGAGTTGAATAAAGTGACCATCAAGAATAGGTATCCTTTGCCGCGCATTGATGATCTGTTTGATCAGCTGCAAGGATCTTGTGTCTTCTCGAAGATTGATTTGCAGTCCGGTTACCACCAATTGAAGGTGAAGGCCGAGGATATTCCCAAGACGGCTTTTAGGATCCGGTACGGGCATTATGAGTTTACGGTGATGCCGTTTGGATTGACTAATGCCCCTGCCGCGTTTATCGACTGGATGAATCGAGTGTTTAAGTCGTTCTTAGACCGGTTTGTGGTGGTGTTTATTGATGATATCTTGATATACTCTCGGAGTGATGCTGAGCATGAGGAGCACTTGAGGATAGTGCTGCAACTTCTGAGGGAGAAGAAGTTGTATGCCAAGTTGAAGAAGTGCGAGTTTTGGCTTCGAGAGGTAGCTTTCTTGGGCCATGTGATTTCAGCCACTGGAGTGACGGTGGACCCGCAGAAGATTGAGACTGTGCGGGATTGGCCCAGACCGACGACGGTTACCGAGGTGAGGAGTTTCTTCGGGTTGGCTGGATATTACCGTCGGTTTGTGGAAGGCTTTGCGAAGCTCTCCACACCCCTCACTCGTCTGACGAGGAAGGGGATTAGATTTGTTTGGAGTGCTGAGTGCTAGCGTAGCTTTGAGGAGCTGAAGGAGAGACTGATGTCTGCTCCCATCCTTACCCTTCCAGTTATGGGGGAAGGATTCGTGATTTATAGTGATGCATCACACAGTGGCTTGGGATGTGTGTTGATGCAGCATGGTAGGTGTCACGCCCCGGCACCGCCATTTTGGTCGGTTCGGGCACGCGCACAGACCGCCGAACGGACAGAGTTTCCCCTGTCCGCCCAAGGCGTAAACAAAACAGGTACAATGAATTTCACCCAGGAAATACAACATAGCACAGTTTTGCACGAGGGCATATCACAAGAGCATTAATGTAAACTAACTATTACAACATTCTATTCATCTACATTTTACATACATTTTTCTCAATATATATATCTTTCGCTCTCGAATACATTACATTCTACAACAGCTTTACATTCTTCTCTTTTACTTGTCATACACAAGGGTAATCTACACAGGGTAACCTTGCTATCTAGGGCGCGACGCCCACGCCTCGGTCCGGTGCTGCTCCACTAATGGATGGCTCTGCAAAATAGTGGGATGAGAACTAAAAGAAGTTCCCAGTGGGTTCGGCCGCCGACCTCGCCGACTTTCCCACTAGGTCCAACAAGGCATAGTAATACAAAAGGAGATAGCAATACAATATATAAGCAGCTGAATATGTAGTCTACCACTACAAAACATACAACATGCAACAACGAGCACTACTATGCCTTATAATAAGGAATGAATGTCATGTTCTAATATGTTCAACGGTGTCCCTCACACACTCTTGACCCAATTTATTCTTTACCCAATCAGGGCTTCTCACAAGACCAATGCCCAACTCACAAAAATATCATGATTGACCCCACACACAACATGTAATCTCACTATGCTCACTCTCTACACAGAATGCAACACATGCATAGGGTACAAAACACAATATGGTCAATCAACTTGTCTATTTCATCTTGGACCCAATCGCACCGGCTCACCCGTAGGTCAAGCCACAACTCACCACACCAAGTCACGTGGGGGAGAGGTCTTTCACTCCTAGCCAGCCATCGTGACCGTCTGCCGGGGAGGGCTCCCGGGGCCCTTCACACCCGTGTTCGCGTGACACTCCGGAGCTCACGGCTTGGGAGTCGCGACCTCCACAAGCCAACAACAGACTATGCGAGTATGATCTGCCCTCCAAACTCGAGGACCTTCCACCTACCGGTGGGGAATAACCAATGTAATGTTATGCAATGCTCAACAATGGCAAGACACAATGTGTCATACTACAAATGCAATGACCCAATATCTCTTTGGCGCTCAAGGTTCAAACTACACATGCCAGTAGATTCATGCCACTAACCACGGTGACAACCACAACATCACGGGATCTCTTTCAATCCCTAGCATGGTCCAGAGGATATCTTTCAATCCCTCGCATGCTCTATAATATCAAAGTACTAGTTGTCACGCTACACATGCACCAATCCAATTTTCTCCACTCATACTAGAGATTCTACTCAAATATGCCGCGTGCATCAATCGAATATACAAACATCACAATATGTGGACATAAGCAAATATGCAATGCTCATAATACATGGAACTATAACAAATAACACATTAGGCTTATGCAACGACCTAATCCACGTTCCATCACTAGGTTCACATTCACTATCACAATGACACTAGTGTTTCGCGTTGTTTCAATGTCCACACTTTGTTTTCTATGTCCAATCTACTAGTTTCTCTACTAGTTCAATACTTCACTAGGGTTCACATAGCACTAGATTTATGCGTCCTAAGTTCCAAATTTTCAATCATGATTATTCACAACTAATTTAGGAGGCATGCAAGTTTCTGGAATAAGAAATAATTGAACCCTATTACATACAATTTCATACATATATACATATATGCTCAAAAAGTAGGATTTAGACATAGGAAGAAATTCAACCATTTCGGATAGCACCCCCCACCTCGTATCGACGTTTAGGGCCGGGAAACCAAGTTTCGCAATTTATCTCCGCCGAAAAGTCTCGACCCAAGCCTAACGAATCATATTCCGCAAAATCTCTCAATCGGACGACAAACCTCGTCGTAGTCCAAAACGAAGTTGTCCACCGCGTTGAATTAACCTTCAATTAAGGTTTTACAAGATCAATTTAGATCAAAACCTCTTAGAGACAAAATTTCATTTTCTAAGCCTAGGGTTCAAGTTCTACATGAATACTCCAAATTTCATGATTAATCTTTCGATTAATTGGTTTAGAATACTACCTCTCTTAACATCCATCCAATATTAAAAATCCACCAAAAAATTCTATTCGAAATTATAATAATAAAATACTACCTCGCAATCGAAGCGCCGGAAAAATCCAACGCGCGCGGGGGCTCGATTAAACGACCCAAGAAATCTTTCTATTTTTTCTTCTTCTTCTTCTCTTTATCTTCTTTTCCCTTCCTTTTCCTCTCCCTCTCTCTCTCTCTCTCTCTACGTACATGTTGGAGTGGATAAGAGAATGGAGGAGTCCCTGGCAAGGCTAAGCAATGTAACAATTGCTAAAAAGTCCACTAGCTTTAAGTATTATGACATTAGTCCAATTCAGAATCTGATACTTTTCGTTTCAGACCTTCTGAATATCCGTTTGCGCCCAAATTTGACAGTCATGCTCGGTTTAAGTTAATAAGAAGAACTGATCATCACTATCCAGTTTCGGACCATTTTTTGGTCACCGAAAGCTCTACCGACTAAAACCTCTAGCAGATTGCTGTTATATTTTATTTTCACTTTCCGGGTGTCGGAACGACACGAAACTTTTATTCTAGCCTCAGAAAAATAATTCTGATATATCCTGAAATTTTCATAATTTTCTGACACTGTGAATTTTCTGCTAAAAAATCAGCCCCGTTCCTTACAGAAAATTCCAAATCTCCTGTTTTCATTCCAATTTCAGCACAATTCATTTCCAACTTATTTTTACTTCTCTAAGTCGAATAAAAATAGTATCTCACACTATTTTTCTTTTCACTTACTTTTATATTAAAAAAATCCGGTACACTACAGTAGGGTAATTGCCTATGCCTCCCGGCAATTGAAGGATTATGAGAAGAATTACCCTACGCATGATTTGGAGCTGGCAGCTGTAGTGTTTGCACTGAAGCTGTGACGGCACTACTTGTATGGTGAGCACTGTGAGATTTTTACGGATCATAAAAGTCTCAAGTATCTGTTCACTCAGAAGGAATTGAACCTGAGGCAACGCCGGTGGTTAGAGTTGTTGAAGGATTATGATATTACCATCCAGTATCACCCCGGCAAGGCGAATGTAGTGGCAGATGCGTTGAGCAGGAGGTCAGTGTAGAGCCTTAGTATGATGATCACTCAGCAGGCACCGTTACTTGAGGAGTTGAGGCGGCTTGAGCTTGAGGTGGTGTCCCCTGGGGTTACTGCAAAACTTATGTCCTTGGTTTTGCAACCCACTCTGCTGGATAGGATCCGAGAGAAACAGAGTGTGGACCCCTATTTGATGAGGATTCGAGATCAGATTGCCAGTGGGCAAACGGGGGACTTTTGTGTTGACAGTTCGGGAGTACTGCGGTACCGGGACCGACTGTGTGTGCCTACGGATTCTGAGATCCGAGAGGAGATCTTGAGAGAGGCTCATTATTCGCCTTATACGGTTCACCCCGGTGGAACCAAGATGTATAAGGACTTGAAGGCACACTTCTGGTGGAATGGAATGAAGCGGCATATTGGGAGATTTGTGGCTCAGTGTTTGACTTGTCAACAGGTAAAGGCGGAGCACCGAGTACCTGCTGGCAAGTTTCAGAGTCTCCCAATACCCGAGTGGAACCAGATCGCCATGGACTTTGTCGTGGGATTACCGAGGACGCAGGCTGGTTTCGACGCCATTTGGGTGATAGTGGACAGACTGACCAAATCTGCCCACTTCTTACCAGTGCAGACTACTTGGTCCAGGGACAGACTCGCTCAGTTATATTTGGACGAGATAGTGAGGTTGCATGGAGTGCCTACCTCGATTGTGTCGGATCGAGACACACGGTTCGTCTCGCAGTTTTGGAGGAGTCTTCAGACAGCACTGGGTACTTAGCTTCGGTTTAGCACGACTTTTTATCCACAGACCGATGGTCAGTCTGAGCGGACCATTCAGACTTTGGAGGACATGTTGAGGGCATGTGTCCTAAACTTTGGTGGAGGGTGGCATCTACACTTAGGACTAGTTTGTAAGATAGGGGGTGCCTAAGGATCTATCTAGAGTATATCAATCACCTAGAGGGGGGTGAATAGGTGTAACAACAAAAATCACAAATCTCGATGCAATAAAATAATGCGGAAATAAAAATAGCACACCGAGATATACGTGGGAAACTCCACCTTGGAGAAAAACCCACGGGACCAACACGCGAAAAACAATCCACTAAGATTAAAGGATTACAAGGTGATTACCGACTCCACGGACTTAACCTCTCCTTCGTCTTCAGCGGATCTCGCGCACTCACGGCCGTCCACGCCTCACGTCTGAATCCACAGACGCCACGTCTCGAATCCACGAGACGCCTCGCTCCGAATCCACGAAGCCTTCACGATCCGAATCCACGAACCGCCTTTAACACGTCGAATCCACGACGCCACTCGAATCCACGAGCAAGAACAAATAACGTTGATGATGTAACGTTGGTGATGGTTTATTGCTTAGAATAACATTACAAATCTGTGGGAATAATCTATAAGCAATCCTCAAATTGATTCTAAAAGAATATTAGAAATTAGAACACCATGAATCAATTTGAGAGAAGCTTGATGTAGAAGATGAGGAAAAAGGTTACCTACAAGCTTCTAGGGTTTCTAAAAGATAATCTGTGATTCACCGCCTTTTAGAGACACCCCCACATCATATTTATAGGTTAGAAGCAATCCGAAATTAGATTATGACTAAAAAATAGTTTTTAGAAAGGTTTGGAAGCAAACCGATTTCGACTAGGATTGCAAAACTGATTTTAGAAAGGTTTGGAACCAAATTAGGATTGCAAAGATATTTTAAGGAATCTACCATCTTATTTACATGTTTGGGAGACATTAGAATCAAAGTAGGATTGAAAAATAACTTTCCAAAACTTCGCAACGGGTCGGGGTCCGGACCGCGGGTATGGGGTCCGGACCTTGACACTCTCCAGGCGTTTCATTGTCCGGACCTCAGCCATCAGGGTCCGGACCCGGTCTGCGAAACAGCCTGGGGTCCGGACCTCAGCCCTCAGGGTCCGGACCTCCGCCCTCAGGGTCCGGACCTCATCCTCAGGGTCCGGACCCTCCCTGCGTGACAGCTAGGGAGGCGTACGGGTTCCGGACCTCAGCTTCTAGGGTCCGGACCGGGTCTGCGAGACAGCAAGACCTGCTCACGGGTTCCGGACCTCATATTCCAGGGTCCGGACCTCGTAGTTGGAAAACTCATTTTTATATTTTAAAACATTTTTTATCCATTCTAAAGTCTTCCAAACACTTGTAAATGTTTATAAATTATCATCAAGATTATTTAAACTTACCAAGCATCGTGAATTCATACGTGGAGTCTTCGAGTCTTTGTTCTTCGTCTTTTCTTCTTCGAACCTTCAAGACTCCGACTCACTTCACGAAATATGCCAATCTAAAATCCGTAACAATCTCCCCCTTTGGCAATTTCGTGACAAAACCCAAAATTACAGAAAACACTCACGATGCTCATCTCTCAAAAAAAATGAAACTCATTGTCATCACCAAAACAATGAACTTCTCGCGTGAAAGATCCAAATAAAATCCAAAATTACAATTTTGTAACTCCTAAAAACAAACTCTATAACTTAGACAAACATGGAGTCTTGAAGTCTTGAAAAACCTGCAAAAATTTGCATTCTCCACGAACAAAGTTAGTAGAAAAAATATCAAAATCGCTCCCCCTTTGTTCATGCAATCTCTCCCCCTATGTTTATGCGTCTAAGTTATCATTACCTCTCTCCCCCTTTTTGTCAAAATTTGCCAAAAGAAAACACCCAAAAATAGAGAGAGTTGAAAGAAATTAAATAAAATACAAGTTCAAAATATTTTTCAATTTTAAAACCACTTGATAAAAACGTCAAACATTGTTAGTGCATAAGGAGTATAAATTCACATTGACTTCTTTCAATCCCTATTAATTTCATAAGAATTAAGAATTTTACTACACACTCACCATAATGTAGATAAAATATTACACGATTTCTTAACTCATATAAACTTCAAAATCAAGTCATCAAAAATAATCTAAAGGCTCAAAAGCTATCAAGATGTAAGCGGATTATGAAGATGACTTAAGGGATTCATCAAAGAGACAGAAATTTGTTGCATAAACATTCAAATTTGAGATAAAATAAATAGCACAAGGGGTGGCTCTTTGAGCATCTTTTTTGTATGTGGACCACCTTATAACACCGAAAAATAAAATTTGAGACATTTTTTTCCTTTTGCATACTTTTGCACATATATATTTTTTTTTTCGGATATGCAATTTAATTCTCATGTGGTAGCTGCACACACTAACCGGACGACCGGGGTGGTAGCTCTTTCCTCCATGTGGTGGTAGTTTTCACACTCCTTTTAAGGATGTAACTCTTTCCACATCTTTCAAAGTATATGAGCATTTTATTTTATATAACAATAATTCCCCCTCGCTTATGCAATCTCTTAGTTGAAAGAACATGTGACAAATTTTAGTCCATAAGAGAATGACTATTCATCAAATTCAACACACACAACCGAGATAGGTTAAGCTCCTAGAGATTACACATGATTGCCTAAATTTGATGAATATAAGTATTAAGAATTCTCATAGTAAATTATCTTCAAATATAATGAAAATAAAGTAAAACCGATAATTAATATGAGATTAATTAAGAGTGAATGAAAGTGAACCTATTGATATTCAATGCACTATTTAATGTTCTAATCATTCAAAGAATCAAAAAATCGTAATAATGAAAGCACCAAAACGTGTAATGCAATGAACAAAAGATATGCAATAAAAACTGATCAAAGTACTACATTAAGTCAAAAACAAATTAAGACTTTAGAGAAGGAAAGATATCACCTTTCCGAACCCAAACTTGTCGGATTGTTGGTTGTCTTGGTTTGTTGACGTTGGGCACGGTTTGTTTTGACTTTTGATCAACCGTGGGTCTCACCATCGCATTCCGCTTTGGAGTATTTAATTGTTGTGGCTTTGACTTTCGGTTGACCTCGAGTACTCGACCTTTTGGATGTTGCTTTTGAAACCGAGAAGGATGTCGAGTGTTGGAAAATGCCGATAGATGCTTAGAAGATGCCACTTGAGTTTTCTTTTTATGGCATGTCTTCTTGATATGTCCTTTCTTTCCGCATCTATGACATACTTTCTCTTTTACACTTGTTGAGACTTTATATGTTGATTTTTTAACCTTCTCAACAAATGTCCGCTCATATCCAACACCAAGTTTGTCCGTTTGACCCAATCCGAGCATACTATCAAGCTTTTTCGAACCGGAGGAGAATTTTTGTATGTCGGACTTGAGTTGATGAACTTGTTTGGTCAAAACTTGGTTGGATGTGTGAACTTCTTTGTATTGTTGCTCTAGAAAACCAACCTTTTCTTGATGCGATTGGATCGTTATCTCCGATTGGTTGAGCTTTTCTTGGAGGATTTTATTACTTGTTAGGATTTGTTCCCTTTCCTCCGCAAGAGCTTTATTTGAAGTACACAATGTCTTTTTGTCATCCTCAAGCTCCAAAAATTGCTTCCTCAACTTCTTGTTGTGCTTAGCCATCTTCTTCGATTCAATAAGTAGTTGATTATACGCTTCGGCTAAGTCTTCATCATCGGACTCCTCCTCACTCGTGCCATCATCGCTCGATGTACCATGCACAGAGGAAGAAGCAAAAGGGTTAGCAATAATTGATGATAAACAAAAAGTAGAAGGAGAAGAAGAAACGTGTGAAGATAGGGCAATGGCATCATTGGTTTCTTCTTCACTAGAACTCGATTCATTAGAAGTTGAATCGTCCCAAGTTCTAGCTTGTAAAGCCTTCTTTTTATAAGACTTTTTAGTGGGACAATCCGTGGAGATGTGACCGTAGCCACGGCATTTGTAACACCGGATCTCCCCTTCAAGTTCATCATTTTCTTTAGAAGACTTTCCAAACTTCTTCTCTTTAGAGAATTTAGAATTTGAAGATCCTTTAGAAGAAGATTTGGATGTAGATCGATTTGACTTGTTCTTCCGGAAATTCCGACGAAATTTCTTCGTGAGACGCTCCAATTGATGTTCAAAGTCGGCGAGCGAAATATCTTCGTCGGATTCGGTATCCTCGTCTTCCTCCTTTGTTGAATTAAGTGCAACACCTGTACTTTTAGAGAAAGACTTGGAAGAAGATTGATTAGTAGGAAAAGTCATTTCATAAGTTTGTAACGCACCTACTAATTCATCAACTTTCATATCATCCGGATGATTGATCGTTTCAATAGCCGTGACTTTAGCCCTAAAGCGCTCCGGAAGTGTTCGAAGGATTTTTCTAACGACTTTAGATTCCGGGATTTTCTCTCCCAAGTTAGCACATGTATTAATGACATCTTGGAGTCTAGTAAAATAATCAATAAATGATTCATGCTCCTCCATGCGTATAGAATCAAATTGACTCGTAAGCATTTGAAGCTTTTGTATTTTAACTAGACTTGTACCCTCATGTGTAACTTGTAGAGTATCCCAAATTTCTTTAGCCGTTTCACACGCCGAAACACGTGTAAACTCGGTTTGTGATAAGGCATTAAATAACGCATTAATACCCTTACCATTAAAAGACGATAAATCAATTTCATCCTTCGACCACTTATTCCGTGGCTTAAGTACAGTCGCGTCATCAACCACTTCGGTTGGATGTTTCCACCCGACTTCAATGGTTTGCCATACTCGCTCATCAATTGCGATGAGGAAGGCTCTCATCCGGACTTTCCAATAGGCGTAATTGGTTCCATCAAAAAATGGTGGCCTAAATATGTTACCTCCTTCACCCATTATGATAGATAAAGCCTAGATCCCGCTCTGATACCAATTGTAAGATAGGGGGTGCCTAAGGATCTATCTAGAGTATATCAATCACCTAGAGGGGGGTGAATAGGTGTAACAACAAAAATCACAAATCTCGATGCAATAAAATAATGCGGAAATAAAAATAGCACACCGAGATATACGTGGGAAACTCCACCTTGGAGAAAAACCCACGGGACCAACACGCGAAAAACAATCCACTAAGATTAAAGGATTACAAGGTGATTACCGACTCCACGGACTTAACCTCTCCTTCGTCTTCAGCGGATCTCGCGCACTCACGGCCGTCCACGCCTCACGTCTGAATCCACAGATGCCACGTCTCGAATCCACGAGACGCCTCGCTCCGAATCCACGAAGCCTTCACGATCCGAATCCACGAACCGCCTTTAACACGTCGAATCCACGACGCCACTCGAATCCACGAGCAAGAACAAATAACGTTGATGATGTAACGTTGGTGATGGTTTATTGCTTAGAATAACATTACAAATCTGTGGGAATAATCTCTAAGCAATCCTCAAATTGATTCTAAAAGAATATTAGAAATTAGAACACCATGAATCAATTTGAGAGAAGCTTGATGTAGAAGATGAGGAAAAAGGTTACCTACAAGCTTCTAGGGTTTCTAAAAGATAATCTGTGATTCACCGCCTTTTAGAGACACCCCCACATCATATTTATAGGTTAGAAGCAATCCGAAATTAGATTAGGACTAAAAAACAGTTTTTAGAAAGGTTTGGAAGCAAACCGATTTCGACTAGGATTGCAAAACTGATTTTAGAAAGGTTTGGAACCAAATTAGGATTGCAAAGATATTTTAAGGAATCTACCATCTTATTTACATGTTTGGGAGACATTAGAATCAAAGTAGGATTGAAAAATAACTTTCCAAAACTTCGCAACGGGTCGGGGTCCGGACCGCGGGTATGGGGTCCGGACCTTGACACTCTCCAGGCGTTTCATTGTCCGGACCTCAGCCATCAGGGTCCGGACCCGGTCTGCGAAACAGCCTGGGGTCCGGACCTCAGCCCTCAGGGTCCGAACCTCCGCCCTCAGGGTCCGGACCTCATCCTCAGGGTCCGGACCCTCCCTGCGTGACAGCTAGGGAGGCGTACGGGTTCCGGACCTCAGCTTCTAGGGTCCGGACCGGGTCTGCGAGACAGCAAGACCTGCTCACGGGTTCCGGACCTCATATTCCAGGGTCCGGACCTCGTAGTTGGAAAACTCATTTTTATATTTTAAAACATTTTTTATCCATTCTAAAGTCTTCCAAACACTTGTAAATGTTTATAAATTATCATCAAGATTATTTAAACTTACCAAGCATCGTGAATTCATACGTGGAGTCTTCGAGTCTTTGTTCTTCGTCTTTTCTTCTTCGAACCTTCAAGACTCCGACTCACTTCACGAAATATGCCAATCTAAAATCCGTAACATAGTTAAGTTTGCGTACAACAATAGCTATCAAGCGAGCATCCAGATGGCTCCGTTTAAGGCATTGTATGGACGCAAGTGTCGTTCGCCTTTGCATTGGAGTGATGTGGGTGAGAGGAAGACTTTGGGTCCCGATATGCTGTTGGAAGCGGAAGAAAATGTCAAGATGGTTCGACGACGTCTTGAGACCGCCCAGAGTCGACAGAGGAGCTATGCGGATACTACGAGACGAGACTTGGAGTTCCAGATTGGAGATCATGTATTTCTGAAAGTCTCGCCGTCCAGAGGAATTCGCCGTTTTGGAGTTCGTGGAAAGCTCAGTCCACGGTTTGTTGGCCCATTCGAGGTGTTAGAGCGAGTGGGGCCTGTAGTGTATAGGATTGCCCTTCCTCCGCGACTTTCTGGAGTCCACGACATGTTTCATGTCTCGGCCCTGAGGAGTTATGTGTTCGATCCCTCCCACGTGATTGACTTCACCCCACTTGAGTTGGCTGAGGACCTACAATACGAGGAGCGACCGGTGCGGATTCTTGCTCGCGAGATGAAAGAATTGCGCAACCGAGTCATATCGTACGTGAAAGTGCAGTGGAGTAATCACAAGGAGCGTGAGGCGACTTGGGAGCCGGAGACGGTGATGCGGGAATCCTATCCCTACCTTTTCGAGCTGCCTTCTTGAGGTATGAGTTTAAGTTTCGAGGACAAAAATTTTCGTAGGGGGAAAGGATGTAGTACCCCTGGGGCCTAACTGACGGAATGACTGCAGTATTCTAGACTCTTCGACACTTATGGAGAAGGTCGAGACAAGTCGGAGTCGTTTCGACGCCAAATAGACGCGAAAACGGACTCGAAGCACCGAAGTAAGCCAAAACTGATGTTTTGGGCGTTTGGAGCTTTAGGGCGCCCGGAAGTCGTGTTTTGGGCGCCCAGATGTTGAGTGCTCGTTTGCTGAACTGCTAAGTCATTTCGGATCCAGGATCGGCCTCCCAGAAAGTGAGTCCGAAAATCTACCTCGTGAGTATCGATCCGTTTGACACGTGTGGGGTGGTAGGTGAGTTCCGCCGGACCAGGATAGGGTGCACCGGACCGCGGGCGGAGAGTCCGAAGTTCTGGACTTGTGCAGGCTGAAGAACCAGGCGCCCACTTCTTGGATTTCGGGCGCCCGAATGTGTGGTTTCTGCTGAGGGACAAGTTTGGTGTATTTCTGTTCTTGAGGTCCATTATACCGAAACCCCTTGTCTATAAAGTTGTGGACGACCCCCCTGAGGTTCTTTTCTCCCCTCTTCATGGTGAACTTGGATTTTGCAAGGAAAGCCCTCCAATTCCTCCCAAATTCCACCTTTCTCCATTGAAGACCTTGGATTCCTGCAGAACTGCAACGTCGACCTGTGGTGTTCTTGCTCGTGTGCAGTGTGGGAGTGTCCAAATCCTACAAAACTTGGTTTGTTAGATAGAGGACTCGTAGAGGAAGACGTGGAATCCTTCCAATCGCAGTTTGGACAGGTATGTATGCTACAGTTTCTGTTTTACTGGACCCCTTGTGTTCCTGAGCTGAAACTTGGG
The DNA here is from genome assembly GCA_016920855.1 of Puya raimondii. NCBI lineage: Eukaryota > Viridiplantae > Streptophyta > Magnoliopsida > Poales > Bromeliaceae > Puya > Puya raimondii. Next base: position 53,900,298 of record JABWPP010000049.1, read on the forward strand.
TTTTCCTTTGATCTTTTGGATCCAAATCTCCTGGGAGCTGGAATTTCGAAGTGAAGATTGGTCCTTCCTCATTCCTTGCTGGTTTGGAGGTTCTTTCCACCTGATTTGAGGATTTAAAGTTGAGTTATAGCTCAGATTTTGAGTAATTAGCTTAAGTGCTGAATTTTTGGACATTTGATGGATTTCTTAGATTTTTGAATCCAAATTTTTGTGAGGAGCCTTGGAGAGGATTTGGAATGTTCCATCAATGTATTTGAGAGGTTTGTGACTCTTTGTAAAAATAGGGGGTGCCCTAGGATCTATCTAGAGTATATCAATCACCTAGAGGGGGGTGAATAGGTGTATAAACAAAAATCACAAATCTCAATGCGATAAAGTAATGCGGAAAATAAAATCAGCACACCGAGATTTACGTGGGAAACTCCACCTTGGAGAAAAACCCACGGGACCAACACGCGAAAAAAAACAATCCACTAAGAGTAAAGAATTACAAGGTGATTACCGACTCCACGGACTTAACCTCTCCCTTCTCTTCAGCGGATCACGCGCACCAACGGGTTGTCCACGCCCTACGTTCGAATCCACGAACGCCACGTCTCGAATCCACAAGACGCCCAACTTCGAATCCACGAAGCCTTCAACACGTCGAATCCACGACGCCAACTCGAATCCACGAGCGCACTCCGTCCGGAGCAAGAACAATAAAGTTGATGATGGTTTATTGCTTAGAATATCATTAAAAATCTGTGGGAATAATCTCTAAGCAATTCTCAAATTGATTCTAAAAGAATATTAAAAATTAGGGCACCATGAATCAATTTGAGAGAAGCTTGATGTAGAAGATGAGGAAAACGGTTACCTACAAGCTTCTAGGGTTTCTCAAAGGTATTCTATACTTAACCACGTTTTAGAGACACCCCCACATCTTATTTATAGGTTAGAAGCAATCCGAAAAAGATTAGGATTAAAAAACAGTTTTTAGAAAGGTTTGGAAGCAAACCGATTTCGACTAGGATTGAAAAACTGATTTTAGAAAGGTTTGGAACCAAATTAGGATTGCTAAGATATTTTAAGGAATCTCCTATCTTATTTACAGGTTTGGGGGACATTAGAATTAGAGTAGGATTGAGAAAATAACTTTCCAAAACTTCGCGACGGGTCGGGGTCCGGACCGTGGATTGCAGGGTCCGGACCCGGAAACAATTCCGCGTTTCATTGTCCGGACCGCAGCAATCAGGATCCGGACCCTCTCTGCGAAATAGCCTGAGAGGCGTACGGGATCCGGACCTCAGCCCTCAGGGTCCGGACCCTCCCTGCGTAACAACCAGGGAGGCGTACGGGATCCGGACCTCAGTCCAGGGTCCGGATCCTGGAAGTTGGAAAACTCATTTTTTATAATTTAAAACAATTTTTATCCATTCTAATGTCTTCCAAACACTTGTAAATATTTATAAATCATCATCAAGATTATTTAAACTTACCAAGCATCGTGAATTCAATCGGTAAGTCTTCGTGTCTTCAATCTTCATCTTTTCTTCTTTGAACCTTCAAGACTCCGACTCACTTCACGAAATATGCCAATATAAAATTCGTAACATCTTTTCCATGGGCTAGATTCGTTGGAATTCCAGAATTCATGCTTAGAGTGTTAATTGCTTAGTTGCTGGAATTTCTGGATGCATGTGCAGGAGGGTCCAGATGTGGGTCCGAATCAGTGTTTAGGTATTTTGGACATCGAGTCGAGCTCCGTTTTAGCTGAAATTTGGAGGGTTTGTTCTTGAACCCCTGCTGGTGAGTTGGGAAAAGTTTCACTGCATTTGGACTTAAGATTTGGATTTTATCGCATGTTGAATTCATATTGGTCGTGCTGCCAGGCTGCAGTTCTGGGCTGATGTTCTGGGCGCCCAGAACTTGAGCAGGTGGGTCCGAATCTCGAGTTTGCAGTTTTGAGCCCGATTTCAGCCGGTGTTGTTTGGAAGCATTCTACTCGACTCCTAGCCCTTGTTGGATAGCGTTTGAGGTGGGTTAATGTTACCGAGATCGCCGGATTTTTTCCTAAGTTGTAGAGAGTGCAGCATGCTGTTTTATTATCTGTTTAATCATGTTAGTAGCTCGAATTGATGAATTTGCGTGTATTTATATGAAATCTGAATTTGGAGCATAAATTGATCATTTATAGACATGACTTTTCATGCGGAACTGGGAATTGACTTAGGAGAAAACTCGTGAACCTACAACCGTCACTTTTGGAACTATTATCAGATTTAGCTCTATGAGCCGTTTCTGTTCTTGTATCACCGCTGTTATTGCGAGGTGGATACTCAGTTTGTTGTAGGACGAGTTTACGCTCGTGCTGGGATGCCGAGCTTGTATTTACAGCAGGGTTAGGCTGTTTTGTATTACCGGGTGCCGTCGGGGTTGACGATAGACCCAGACTCTTGTTTTAGCTTCTGTTTGTGCTGAGGGCACGTGAGCTTTGAGTCTTTGACCCATTTGACCCCTTTCCATTTGATTATAGCCTGCCGGAGCCTATTTGTGCTCGACAGAGATACGCTTACTAACTCGGTTGGGTAGCTCCCCCGAGTGCCGCTCCGGAGTGAGGCCTCTCTTGCGTTGATGTCGCTGCAGATTAGTTGGATCTGATACTTGGACCGGCTACCCTTTTTGGTAGTGTGCGGTGTGGCTAGGCAGTTGGCTGGACGAGCCTGTTTGGGCGGTTCCGTTAGATTGGGTCAGGGGTGACTTTTCACTTTGGTTATGCTTACTTGAGAGTTGACTGGGATAGTGGTAGGGTAGTGGCATTATAGCTGTAGAGTTTATTCCAACTTACTTTGTTATTTTTTACCTACCAGCTATACTGTTAGTCTCGTAGACTTAGTGGGTGGACCGTTGAGGTCGGTATTGGTACCCACTGAGGACTACTTTTTTGATAGTAGTTCTCACACCCATTGTTGCCACCTTTTCTTACAGAGCCTTCGTCTGTTGCGGCTGCTGCTCTTGTTCCTATGGATTGAGGTAAGGGAGTCGCGAGCTAGATCCCTATCTGTCCTTGTTGTTTCTAGAGGATGACCCTACTGGAGATAGTTTCCTTTTGAGTTGTGCCATATACATATAGTGTGGACTTGTACCTATTTTGGTTGTGGAGGAACTGTTGTATTTTGGATCCTATATGTACAGGTGGCTTTTGTTCTATTAGTATGTTCTTTTCCGCTCTATATCTCTTGTTGTTGCTTGTATGCTTGTTTACAGGTTAGCTATCGCTTCGTATATATAGAAAATTCTATGTATACGGCAGTTCTGTTGGCGAGCTCGGGGATACGAGTAATCCGGGGCGTGACATGCCGGCTTTGATTCGATCTGTTTGATCGGGATTCGGCGTTCTTCGCCTGAGATGTGGCTTCGGCCAGGTATCGGCTTCTTGCCGACTTTTTATTGAGCATATCGCATGATTAGCCACTGCACAGTGTGTATTCATGACACCAGATCGGTTTGGCCACCGATCAAGGGTGTACTATCCGGATGAGTTGACCTGCGAGCGCATGAGTTAGATCTGGTGCAAGTAATGTGACAAGCAAGCCTGGGGTCTCGGACCAACTGGCAGGCAACTCAGATTGGGTATTTTGAGTTTTCATTCCATTGATGCATATGCAGCTTAGTTTTTCCTGTACAGTAGCATTTTGATTATTTATTCTGTTCATACTGACACAGCTACTGTAGACCTCTGATTATATTGTTATCATATCTCCTTTGTTTCTCAGTGCTTACGACATGCCCCTGTGGCTCAGTTGTACCCACTGGGAAACCTCGTTGTGGTTTCTCACTCCCCATTTTTCAGGTAGCTCGGGCGAGGAGTTCAGTTCGTGGTTCGACGCGAGGACGATCTAGCTAGACTGCATTAGCGGTCATCACCCTGGTTATGTTTTCCTTATCTGCATTAGTAGTCAGATAGATATATAAATGGTTCAGTTAGATGATCAATTTGAATGCTTATAAATTGTATAAGATGATGAATTCCCTATGCATAATTTGGATTATCAGCATTTGACTTGTGTTTTATCGTGTGGGTGTCTACCCATCGTGGTAGCTGGTTTTCAAAATGAAGTTCCGTGTGGGAACAGTTTTAAAAGATTTTTATGGATTTCTTTTAACGCTTATTAGAAGTTGAAAACAAAGATTTCAAGTGGGAAGCAATTTTTAGTAGGATGTTTGTTGTACTGTTCATTGCATCATCCTTCGCTTAAGGAGTGCTTAGAGACATGTAGGGATAGCTGAATGCTACTGTATTCTATGTTTGTATGCAAATATACTCTATGGTTGTATTGTGTGGATTATCGTGAATGTAAGTGTGATTGTGATCCTGTTGTATGTTGTTGGTACGCCGTGCAAATACAGGGGAGACTCTGTCCGTGTAGACAGAGGTGCCTGTATTTGTGGCGGGTCTGTTCACTGTGCGGGCTAGGCTTTCTCTCGAAAAAAAAAAATTGACCCGTTTTTCGCATTTAAACTAGCCCAGGGCGTGACAGCCATCAACCTATCTAGAAATCCTATTCAACATTCTAGAACTAAACACATTGAAACTAGATATCATTTCATTAGAGATCATATTCAAAAGGGAGATGTCACTATAGATTTTGTCGACACCCATGTCACGCCCCTGGCTAGTTTTAGAAGCGGAAATACGTGCCAAATTTTTTTTTTTTGAAAGCCTAGCCCGCGCCACGTACAGACCCGCCACAAATACAGGGTTGACTGTACACACGGACAGAGCCTCCCCTATATTTGCACGGCGTACACAACATACAACAGGATCACAACCACCATTCATTCATCACACAAACCACAACAACACAATGAGATTCATACAGCTAACAGTCCTTAAACCTGTATGAATCTAAGCAAGTCCTTAGGCGAACGATGATGCGATGCACAAACAACACATCATTCTAGAAACTGCTCCTTATCCAGGAGCTTTATTTTGAAACCCTAATCTCAAACATTCAAGAATCATTTGAAAACCGTTCTCCACACGAGAACTCTCTTTTGAAATCCCAAAAGTCGATCGATCGGAAATCCATTTGAAAACTGTTTCCCACACGGAAACCTTTTTTTGAAAACGCTACCTCGAGGGGTAGACATCCAAGATATGCGATATAAAGCCACAATGAAAGATCTAACAGCAAGGTCATCCAGAAGTCTAAGCCTGCAATCCACACATGAATACTAAACCAAATCCACAAGATCTAAGCATGCAAGACAGAACATCCAAAATGTAACTGTACCAAAACCATAACATGCTAGACAAAACAACCACAGTGTAACTAAACCACATCCATAACTAACTGATAAAGGATAAGGATGATAACCAAATCTGGAGAGAGAAGCCTCACAGGTCGGGACCTCTAGTACCACTAACTAGGCGTGCCTCGCTGCGTCCCGACTCCCACCACCCTGCTCACCTGAAAACAACAACGATGGCGGGGGGTGAGAATATGTAAACATGTCTCCCCTCCCAGTGGGTACCGCAAGCCGACAAAGGCGAGGTGTACACACCGGCACGAGGATCAACAACAGATAGATAGGTAAACAGCAGCACAACGAGTATGAGGCTAACATACAAACTAACAACTATGCTACTGCAAGTAAGGTAATCATATGCATCAATAGTGATAACCACAAAGTATACCCAATCATAGCCACCGGGACGTATCCCTGATAATGTCACACTCTGCTCAGCGCTGGCACAACACCTGCAAAACGCACGCGGCGTCGAGGCTCACGGGTCGTCTGCATGACCCTTTTCCGAAAAAGATGCCCTGAATGTTGGATCAGACCGTTGGCAAACGTGAGGTGCTAGGGGAGCTGTGACGATCGATGCGAATGCTCAATCCGCAGAACGACAACGAGCCGTGAAGCAACCGGTAAACCAAAGTACTAGGATCGCTCGGAACGACAGGCGATCACCACAGACCAACAAGGTCGTCTCAATAATCATGCAAACCACAACTACTCTACTATCCAAGCACACATAAGTAGAGTCAATAGGAGTCAAGTGAACTAATAACTGAAATACAAGAGAAAGGATAGAAAGGTATCACCGTAGTCCACTGAACCGACTCCGAATCGAAGTACCCACCTGTAGAAACGCTAGAGCCTAACACCGATGGCTCTCGGGAACCACGAAAGGACCTACGAAAGACTCACAGGGTCAAGGTCCACCAAGTCGACACTAAACACATAGCGCTCACATCCCGAAACCGACGGATCACCCGGAAAACCCACCGGGACGATCCCGAAACCACACTAAGCTCCACAGGGGTACCAACAGCCAAACCAGGTCTTCTGCTGTCCCCAAACACACAAAACAAGGTGGCGGGACAGCGAGCACAAGTTCGGGGTGCCACGAACACAAACGCACCCGAAACGGCTTTTCGGGTTCTCGAAATATATCGATTTGGCACCGGAACCCTTCGTCACTCATCCACTGTCCTCAGAACTTCGGGACAGCGATGAGGGACAGCCAACGAGGCTAAATGATGAAGCCAAGTCGCTCGCGAAATCAGCAAGTGAGTCGCACGACTAAAAACACGCGTTTCGCCGACTATTTCATCAAAAAACGCACCGGAAATAAATCCGGATCTCCGCGAAGGGTGAAGGGGTTGGACAACCAGTCCACAGGGCCTCAAGGATCATGCCCTTGCTGCCCGCAGCGTCGCAATGCTGCCACAATCACCAAAGTCCCAAAACAATCAATATTTACATATAAACAAGCATTAATTAAGGCCGATCGAGCACTCCGTTCGTCCGCACGACCTTCCGCAAGCACCAGCGGATAAGTAACGACGTAACGGAGGCCGTGCTCACAGCCCCAATGCGATAGGACTAGTCCAAGCACAGAAAACCCATAAAAATAGCGAATACATGCGATAACATTGCTCGACAAAGGCCGAACAGCGTAACGGCTCACCCAAACAGAAAACTAAGGTGAGCATGGTGATCAGCGCGTCGCCGCGATCATCGTGCTCACCTTCTCGAGCTTTGGGAGGCAACAAAGTACAAACAGCATGCATGCGGCCCAAAACAAAGCCAAAAAGCACCCTGGCCGGAGCAACTAGCTCCGGCCGGCTGCCGGCCGACATGCACGGCGCGTGGCGGCCAGGGTTGGATGCGGGGGAGGTGAGGAAGAGGATGCTCACCTCAACCGGCGGCGGTGGCGCGGGGAGAGCTTCTGCTCTCTGGTGGCTAGGGCACGGCGGCGCCGGCAATAGAGGGGGTCGCCGGACGTCGAGTGGCCGGTGACCGCGACAAAAGAAAACCCGACGGTGGCGGCGGCAGAGGGTGCTCGGCCACGGCTGCCCTAGCGGCCAAGGCTGAGCCCGCGGCGGCGCTCCGGCGGCATTGGGGCGGCCGGGGAGGAAGGCGACGACGCCGGAGGTCCTCACGGAGCTGGCCGGAGGGTGCTGTGCCGGCGGGAGGCGGCGGCGGCTCGGGGCCAACTCCCTCGGCCTGTAGCTGCCCTAGCAGCAGCCTGCAGCAGCCCGGAGACGCTCGGCGGCGGCTCCCGGCGGCGGGGCTGGTCGCCGGCAGTGGTGCCACCTCAGGGGAACCTCGGGCGTGGGTTCACCCTGGGTGCACACTGCAAGGGAAGAAGAAGAAGAAGAAGAAGAAGAAAATGAGAGAAAAGAGGGAGAGAGGTTGCCGGAGTTCGCCCGCCGGCCAGGGGAGGTCGGCGGCGGTCGGCGGCGCTCGGGGAGAGGGCAGAGGAGCTGAGGAGAGCGGTGGCTCCTGCTGGGGAGCTGAGGGAGAAGAGAACAACAAAACTTCTCTCTCTCTCTCTCCACTCACACACACACACACAAATACACAATTGCACAAAATGCAAATTAGCCCCTCAAACACTGCAAATAGCCCCTGGGTCCCTCACAGCAGGGACAAAATGCTCAGACACCCCTCCACAATCGAACTCACGCGAAACGGTGCGTGAAACAGGGTCCAGATCGCGAAACAATAAAACGTACATGTACAATACGACCCCTCGGCGAAGAACATGCGATAACTCTCGATCCGTCTGTCGCATGTCGGAACGGATCGCGCCATCGCATTCAGCACTGCCGAGACATTGAATATACCATTTTGGATCGTCAGAAACGGACTCCGAATCGCGTCACAAACCATCCTCTCTTCTCCAACAAAACATAAAATAATAATATACACTAAATACAATACATATACATATATATATATACACTTATACATATATATATACGTATACAGATACCAAAAACACAGTAAAGGGAGGGAAATACATAATTCAAACTCAAAAATTAAATTTTAAAAAAATTCGAATTCTCACAACCTATCATCAATTAGTGGACATTTTTACTAAACCACTTAGTGAGGATAGGTTCACTCAACTTAGAAGAGAATTAGGAATAATTGATTTAAACGCTTGATTTTTCTATGTTGATTACATTGAATGATTGATTTTTGTATTTTTTTTTTGAATTTTTTTTGTTTTGTTTGTGGTTCGGTCGCCCGGTTGGTCTTGTGGACACCCATATTTCGGCTCGATATACCTGTCACTATCGGACGCCCAATAAATTTTTTCGGACGCCCGAATTATTTTTTCCGGACGCCCGAAAATTTTCTGGACGTCCGAAAGTTCCTTTGACTTACCTGACAGTCCCTCTGGGCTGTCAGGACTAACGGGTTCCGGATCCAATTGTTGGGCGTCCACTTCAACCCGACCCGTGCCTGAAATTTTTTTTCTCTTCTTCTTCCTCCCAGACCAACCGAAGCCCATTTTTCTTTTTTTTTTTTCCTCTTCTTCTTCCTCCCAATCCGGTTGACCACTTCCGCTCCGCCTCCGGCTCAGATCGACCGTCCACTTCCTTGGCCGGCCCGGATCCTCCCACCTGATCGGCCGTCCACTCCCTGCTCCGCCGCCGGCCCAGATCCTCCCGAGCTCCTCCACGCCACAGTTTCGGCCGGCCTCTCCCTGCGCCGCACCTGAGCCCGGATCTCCCCAACCTCCTCCAAACACTCGGATTTCCCCTCCTTCTCCTCAAATCTGTGGTAAATCTTTTTTGTTCTTCATTTTTTTTCATCTTCTTCTTCTTGTTCTTAGGTTTCTTAGTAAACCCTAACCTAGAATCTTCTTCCTAATTTTTTTTTATCAAATCTCTTGTACTTTTTTTTGCATCTTAATCTCATTCTCCACCAAGATTTACACCCTTTTTCATCTTAGATCTTGCTTTTGTTCATCATTTGCATAAACCCTAGATTTAAAAAAAAATAAAAATAAAAAATAAAAATATGCCTAGAACTAAAAGTGCATCTAGTGGCCCTTCCTCACATAAACCTACTAGAGATCATTCACCTCCTCTAAATGATGATTATGATGCATTTAATTTTGTCTCTAGGGAAGCTCAAGATATGTATCTTTTTAGGACGCCCCGTTCAACCTTACCGTAGCATTCATCATTTAAATTTTGATTGCTATGAACTCTTAGATAGGCTCACCTAAGTAGGTTGGGACCAATTTGTTCAAAATCATCGACCTTTTTATCCCGACCTGATTAGGATCTTCTATGCTAATGCTTCCTATAATCCCGATTATTCTATTATCACTTCCCGTATCCGAGGACATAATTTTGCCATTACTCCTACACTTCTTCACACCGTTTTAAACATTCCAAATGACGGCGTTTGCTACTACCAAACCAATGTTTGGAACTTTCCCACCTTCACCGAGGCTCAACTTCGCAATCGCTTTCTTAGTGAGCATTCTACTTCTAGGGAAGATAGCTCTCACCTTTCTTTTCCACACCGCCTCGCCCATTTTCTTCTCACTAAGTTAATTCTTCCCCGAGACGGTCACCACACCGCCATTCAAAAGATGGATCTTTTTCTTCTTTATCACCTCTTTGAGGGTGTAACGCCCCGCCGGGCCTTAACACCAAATAGGTGAAAGGATAAGCCGCGCGAGCGCCTGCACCAGACCCGCCGAACAGACAGAGTCTTCCCTATCCACCCAAGGCGTCACAACACAAGCATTTCCACGATGTTCCAACTAGGAATGGAGTACAAGAGTTGCACAAGGAAAGCATCAACATAAAGAGTTCTACTTCTATTACATCACATTTGCACACTTATACATGCCAAAATTTTCTTTTCCTTCATTTCTATTCCATGCATCAAGTTCCAAAACTATGGAATTACAAGTTGATTGCATTTACAATAAGACCCTATGCTATCATCGTCCAAAACATGGGGTACAACTATCCATAACACTAAAATAGAAGGGCCGCTATCTACTAAGCCAAACCCTTACCTCGCTCCGCCGCCTCGCTCGCGGAAGGACCTAAAAAACGTGGGGGTGAGAACTATAAACATAGTTCCCAGTGGGTAAGGCCACCCAAGAGAGAAGCTCGACCCACCAGGTCCAAAGAAACAACACAAGTATAGGTTAGACTATGCTTAACCATACATACAAATATTTACATGCTTGTAAATAAACATAAAGGATGCAACCAAATAAAATGACAACTTTTATTTTCTCCTAGGTTCATCCTATACATTACTTTGCCCACGTTCGTTCACTTTTATTTACTTATGGTGTCGGAATCTCCGCATCACCAATTTGGTTTCCAACCGATGCGGAATCACCGCTTAGTATTGGGCACCGGGCAATGGAATCGCCATCCCCATCATGGTCCCAGCCTCCAAAGAGTGAAATCACCAACTCCTTGATTGGATAGCGAAATCGCCGCATACCCGGGGTACCGAAATCGCCGCATACCCCTATGTGTTCTCATTACACATCTTAGCGTTGGGCACCGGGCAATAAAATCGCCATCCCCTTCATGGTCCCAACCTCCAAAGAGTGAAATCGCCAACTCTTTGATTGGGTAGCGAAATCGCCGCATACCCGGGGTACCGAAATCGCCGCATACCCCTATGTGTTTACATTACACATCGCTCGGGTAGGGAAATCGCCGCATACCCGCATTATTCACATTTCACATTCCTCGGGTAGCGAAATCGCCGCATACCCGTGTTATTCACATTTCCACTTGACAACCTAAGGTCATTGGCCCTAGGTTCAAGTCACAAATCTCACCTAGGTTCAACAACACTAGGCTTCATATTTTATATTCCAACCTATGTTCCTTGACACTAGATTCCATTTTCACATTTCCAACCTATGTTCCATGACACTAGGTTCCATTTTCACATTCCAACCTATGTTCCATCACACTAGGTTCCATTTTCACATTCCAACCTATGTTCCATGACACTAGGTTCCATTTGCACATTCCAACCTATGTTCCATGACACTAGGTTCCATTTGCACATTCCAACCTATGTTCCATGACACTAGGTTCCATTTTCACATTCCAACCTATGTTCCATGACACTAGGTTCTATTTGCACATTCCAACCTATGTTCCATGACACTAGGTTCCATTTGCACATATACAAGTACACATCAAGTATAAGGAATAATGAAATACTTGAATTCACTAACATGCAAGATGAGCCCATGGCTCAATTCATCATAATTATCATTTTGCCAACATGCATTCTAGGGTTACATGCTTCTACACCATTTTAGTTTCAAATGGTTATTTACCCTAGACATGGAAGTGACCTAATCACTTCGGTAAACACAAACCCACCTCAAGAGCTTCATAATCCTTGTGTTCTTTGAGCTCCTAGGTCACCAAGTCTTGAGTTCTTTCTTCAACCCAAGCTTCTACAAGAAAATGGTTCGTTACTCATTACGAACCAATAAATCAACTCGATACTTGAAATCAATTGTTCTAACATGATTTTCTATGCCTCAATTGCAATTCCTGAAGGTCCAAATATTTTTAGAACCTCCCATGACAAAAGCTCCAAATCTACCTAGGGTTTGCATGCATGCAAGCCAAACCCTAAATTTCATGGCCAATCTTCCACCATTTGTGGTCAAGATTGCCTAGGGTTTTCAAAAACCTCATATCAAAGGATTAAATCCAAGGTTTAAATCCTAAATCACAAGAACTCACCTCCACACCCAAGCTCCCTAGCTTCTTCTTGCACCAAGAAGCTCCAAATCCACCTTAGAAGCTTTTTTTAAGGTCAAATCCTTCACTTCTCCAAGCTTTGGAGAGACCTCTAGAGAGAGAAAGTGAGGGAGAGGGGGAGGGGAAGTGAGAAAGATGAAGAGAAATGAGGGAGAGGGCTTCAACCCTCATTACATAGCTCCTCACCACGCAAAATTACCAAATTGCCATTTACTGGGCATTCTGCTTCAGCCGGGTCCGGATCCCACGAGCAGGGTTCGGATCTGGAGCCAGCTTCCACCCTGCAGACTACGCAGGCCGGGTCCGGACCCCACAGCCGGGTCCGAAACCCGTGAGCAACTCAGCTTAGAAAACAGGTCGGGTCCGGACCTGGGTGTCAGGGTCCGGACTCTAGCTGTTCCACATGATTTCATTGTCCGGACCCCAAGTCTCGGGTTCGGACCCCGAGAGCAACTTAGCTCCAGTTTGGTTTTTCCAAAAATTCTAACTTTTGATTTTCGGGACTCTAACTCACTCCCGATCATTCCAAAACCCTCGGAACTCAATTTCACATTAGCCATTACCAGCTTTCTCCGAACTTCATCCAATTCGGTAAAGTTCGGTATAGCGCACCGAAATTCAGAGTACTACATTCCTCCCCCGCTCCTTCATCGAGCTTTCAAGTTCCCACGTAGCTTCGCGCTCGTCATGATTCGTCCATTATACCTTGACATAGGGAATCTCGCGGTTTCGCAATTTCTTCACCTCGCGATCCATGATACACAAGGGAAATTCCTCATAGGTCATATTCTCATGAAGCTCAATTGGTACATACTCAAGGACATGCGCCGGATCATACACATACTTGCGGAGCGTGATATATGAAACACATTGTGTATCCCCGTAAGTTTTGGCGGTAGGGCAAGCCGATACGCCAAAGATCCCACGCGTTCTAAAACCTCATAGGACCCAATGTAGCGGGGACTCAACTTACCCCGTACACCAAAACGCTTCACCCCTCTCATGGGCGACACTTTCAAGAATACGCGGTCTCCTACCGCGAACTCCAAATCTCGTCGACGCCTATCCGCATAGCTCTTTTGCCTTGATTGCGCTGTAGATAAGCGTTCACGTGCCAAGCGGACCTTTTCCTCCACTTCACGCAACACATCTAGTCCTAAGACCCTTCTCTCGCCAACCTCACTCCAATGAATAGGAGAACGACATTTTCTTCCATACAAAGCCTCAAACGGTGCCATACCGATGCTAGATTGATAGCTATTATTATAAGCGAACTCAGCCATCGATAAATGAGTAGGTCACGCACCCTCGACGTCCAACACACATGCTCGCAGCATATCCTCCAAAATTTGAATTGTCCTCTCCGATTGACTGTTAGTTTGAGGATGAAATGCCGAACTGAAATCGAGCCGTGTACCCAAGCTTCTTGCAAGCCTTTCCAAAAATGCGATGTAAAATGGGGATCTCGATCTGAAACTATCGAGCTCGGGTTTAATACTTGGCATTTTGAGACATTACTGGGCTTGGGACATTTCGGGCGCCCGGATCTTGGGAAGTGGACGCCCGAATATTTTCGGAGCCGATGGTTGTTTCGGATGGGTTCGGAAGTTGCTAACTTGTTTCGGATCTGGGCGCAGGTTTCGAACGCCCGGGTTGTGGATCCGGATTGAGGTTGTGACGTGGATTTACACGTGTCGTGTTGCAGGACACGTGTCGACCGCCGGAGGAGCGCCGCCTCACCATTGTTGACTGTTGCGGGACCGCTTGGCCGCCAGCTGACACCTGGCATGGACGATTTTCGGACGCCCGGAAGAGGGAATTCGGGCGCCCGAATGTGGAGTTTTGGAGCCTATAAATAGGTGAGCCCCCTGATTGTATTGAGCCACATTTCCACTTCGTGATTCCATTTTCTAGAGAGAGAAAGCTAGAGTAAGGGCCATGTGTTGGCATTAGTGATGATCTAGCTTGTTCTCTTCTACTGTGTTATTCTGATCTGGTTCTGATCAGTTGTTCTGTTGGAGGTTACAGTCCATTCGGTGGTATATTCTGATTGGAGTACTGTTCGAGCCTAGTGTGTGCTCTGGAGGATTGGATCTGAGATTGTATTTGTATTTCCACCGTGGTTGGATTAGTATTTGAGGTGGGTTAATGTTTGCCAGATTCAGTGGATTTCCTCCTATGTGCTTACTCTCATGTTAGCATGACATGATATTGTTGGGATTATGTTAGTTATGACATGCTTTAGTTGAGATTGATGCATATGTATGATATGATCATAGATGAGGTAGTGATACCTGATAGCAAGCATGATTTCATTATGTTCTTGATGCATGATCTAGCCTACACCTATCCTGTTGATATCCATTGTACCAGTTGTTGTACATACTAGTGTAGGTGATCTATTGTGGCTCGTGCTATGTTGTTTGTACCTCCTCTTTGTGGTAGAGTTGAGTTGATTGTGAGCACTGGAGCATTGATTTGGGTCATACTTGTTGTTGATGCATTTGAGGTGCCGAGGGCACGTGATTTCTTGTGTGAGATCAGATTGACCCAGTCTGTCGATCATATACTTGTGGGTGCTTGGCGCTGATATGCGTTGTGATACTATACTCGGTTGGGTCGCTCCCACGAGTACCACTCCGGAGTTGGTTTTCGTACAGAGGGTTCATTGCCTGTACGAGTTGGTTTATGTATAGTACAGAGGGTTCATTGCCTGTACTAGTTGGCTCCCTACGGGTAGAGCGTGATGTTCAGGCCGCAGGTATGATGTTGTGGATTCATGATAGTCCTCGTTGATGTGTTATGATCAGGTTATCGTTATTCGTATTGACAACATGAGCATTGTGCATAGTAGTGGTAGTTCATCTCCAACTTTTTTTATTGCTCTCTATATATCTTGAGATCGAGGACTTAGTGGGCAGACCGCTGACGCTGGTGGCGGTACCCACTGAGGACTACTTGTTTGATAGTAGTTCTCACACCCGTTGTTGACACCTTTTTTGCAGAGTCTTCTTCTCCGGTTGTGCATTCTGATCGCGGAAAGGAGACCGTCGGGTAGATCTGATCCCCAGACATTTGGCTAGAGGTATATCCCATTTTGGTAGACGATCCCATGAGTCTGTACATATAGTAGTTGTTGGAGTTTGACAGTGATGTATATTTTTGGTTGTGGATTGATGTATGTATGTACAATGAACTTATTATTTATATAGCAGCTCTGTTACTTTTGATACCTTTAGCTGATAGTTGTTGTTGTTTTCGTTTCGTATGCTCAGTTTTATTACTGTGTATACGGCGGGTCTGTTGATGTGCCTGGGAAAAGGTAACCCGGGGCGTGACATCGGGACCCCGTGCAACCGCACAATTTCATCCAGGTAGACTTGTGCTAGTTTGTCTCCCGACCAAGTGGTGTGGATTGGCAAAAAGTGTGCCGACTTTGTCAAACGATCTACCACCACCCAAATCGCGTCGTGGCCACCTTGCGATCGAGGTAGACCCACAACACAGTCCATTGCTATATTCTCCCACTTCCAAACTGGAATGGGCAACCCTTGTAATTTTTCTGCTGGAAAGCGACGCTCGGCCTTCACGTGTTGGCATACTAAACATTGTGCCACGAAGCGTCCAACATCAAGCTTCATCCCCGGCCACCAATAATGCAATTTAAGATCCTTATACATTTTGGTGCCGCCCGGATGAATCGCATAGGGAGAAGTGTGAGCTTCTTTCAAGATCTCCCCACGAATCTCCTCGACTTTGGGCACGCACAACCGATTTCGAAATCGAACGGCACCCTTCGAGTCCACGTGAAAGTCACCGGCGCGCCCGCTCTCGATAGCACTCCGCACCTTTTGGAGTTCCGGATCACCGGATTGTTTTTCCTTTATTTGCTCCAATAAGGTCGGCCAAACTTCGAGACTCATAAGCGTTGCGGGGACGCCCGGGGCCACGACTTCCAAGTCGAACCGGCCCATTTCCTTGATCAACGACATCTGTCCCGTCATCTCAATTGCGAAGTTCTCCACGGATTTTCGACTGAGCGCATCGGCAACCACATTGGCTCTACCAGGGTGGTACAAGATGGTTAAGTCATAATCCTTTATGAACTCCAACCATTTTCGTTGCCTCAAGTTCAACTCCTTTTGAGTAAATAAATACTTTAAGCTTTTATGATCTGTGTACACCTCACAATGCTCCCCATATAAGTAGTGTCTCCACAACTTAAGTGCGAAGACCACCGCTGCAAGTTTCAGGTCGTGGGTGGGGTAATTCTGCTCATAGCTCTTCAACTGACGAGAGGCATAGGCTATCACTTGCCCTCTTTGCATAAGCACACACCCAAGACCGCGCCGTGATGCATCGCTATACACCACAAAGCTCTCCCCCGCAACCGACAAGGCAAGAATCGGAGCCGATGTCAACCTCTCCTTTAACTCCTTAAAGCTTTGGTTGCATTCCTCACTCCAAATATATTTGGTGCCCTTGCGGGTAAGACGCGTTAGTGGACCGGAGATTTTTGAAAATTCCTCCACAAACCGCCGATAGTACCCCGCAAGATCCAAAAAGCTTTGCACTTCCGTGACATTGGTCGGGCGAGGCCAATCCTTGATTGCCTCGACTTTCTTAGGGTCCACCGATACTCCACCCTCGGAAATCACATGACTCAAGAAAGCGACCTCACGAATCCAAAATTCGCACTTCTTTAACTTGGCGAACAACTTGTTCTCTCGAAGAACTTGAAGCACAATCTTTAGATGCTCTTTATGTTCCTCGTCACTCCGAGAGTACACAAGAATGTCATTTATGAACACCACCACAAATCGATTCAGTAGTGGTTTATTAAGTCCACGAACGCTGCCGGGACATTTGTAAGCCCAAAAGGCATAACCGTGAATTCATAGTGTCCATACCGCGTCCTAAACGCGGTCTTATACACATCCTCCGGTTCGATCTTCAATTGGTGATAACCGGATTGCAAATCAATCTTTGAATACACCCGAGACCCTTGCAACTAATCAAATAAGTCATCAATACGGGGCAACAGGTACTTGTTCTTGACGGTCACCTTATTTAACTCACGGTAATCCACACATAACCGTAGTGAACCGTCCTTCTTACGCACAAATAGGACAGGGGCTCCCCAAGGTTACACACTTGGCTTTACGAAATCCTTGTCCAACAAATCTTGTAGTTGTGCTTTCAACTCCTTTAACTCCTCCGGTGCCATCCTATACGGGGCCTTAGAAATCGGCGTCGTACCCGGGAGCAAATCGATCACGAATTCTATTTCCCGATCCAGTGGCATTCCGGGTAACTCCGCCGGAAATACATCCGAAAACTCTTGGACTACAGGAATATCCTCGAGCCCCAACACCTCCTTTCGGTCATCCACAACCGTCGCTAAGTAAGCAATGCAGCCGCTAGCAATGAGCTTTCTCGCTTGCGACGTGGACACCATCGATGCAAAGAGCGAACTCTTGCACCCACGGTACACAAACTCCTTGTGCCCGGGCTCTCTAAATCTCACTATTCGACTCTCACAATCAATAGTAGCGTGATATCTCGAGAGCCAATCCATTCCCAGGATTAAGTCATATTCGTTCATCCGATTCAACACCAGCAAATCAGCTGGCATGATCCAGTTTTCAATCCTCACTGGACAGTTAACACACGCTTGGTGTACACAAAAGGTGTGTTCTGGCACTTGCACAGTTCTCGCATGCGTGGCTTCTATAATTTTTATTCCATGTGCAGTAGCAAATGATCGAGCAATGAATGAATGCGATGCTCCGGTATCAAACAAAACTTTACATCGAATGCCATTAATCAACACAATACCTGTCACGACATCCTCCGGGGCAGGAGGCTCCTCCACCTGCGAGGCGAATACATGTCCACTAGGCGCCGGCCGCTGTCCCTCAACTGGTCTCGATGGCGGTGTACGGCCTACCGACATCGCCGCGGGTGGGATGCCCGCAAGCTGCCTCGGTGATGCGAACGTCGATGCCGACGACGGTGCCCGGTCATCACCCATCGGGCAATCAAACCGCATATGTCCCGGTTGTCCGCACTTGTAGCACCGGCCCTCACGGTATTCACACTGCTGAGGTCGGTGGGGGCCGCTGCAAATCGAGCACCGGCTCAAGGGTCGATTCTGCTGAGACCCTCGAGATGGATTCTGCGACTGCGAGTGCTTCGGGGGTCGTTTGGAGCTAGACTGACCACCCGAGCCACCCGCCGGACGCTTCTTTCCTTTCTCCTTCTCTTTTTCTTTCTCCCAAGATTCGCGCTCCTCGCACGCACATGCATTCCCATGCTCCACCCAAAGAGCACGGTCCAAGACCTCCGCAAAGGTCTGCAGCTTGAAGACGTGAACCGCCCGAAAGATCTCTGGTCGAAGCCCGCGCACGAAGCAATCGACCTTGTCCAATTCTCTGCGGACAACGTGTGGTACACAGTTAATAATATACGAGAACTCCCTCTCGTACTCATGCACGGTGCGGTTCCCCTGCTTCAACTTGCGAAACTTCTTCTGGAGCTTCCTCTTCTCACTATCGGGGAAGTAGGCGGCAAATACCAAATCCCGAAATTCCTCCCAAGTCGGTGGCGGAAGGCTAGAGAGTCGATCACGCTTGACTCCCTTCCACCACACTTTTGCCGATCGCTCTAAACAATGAGTGGCGAGGGGTACCTTGTCCCTCTCCAAGGTATACAGATCCTCGAAGAGCGTCTCCAACGTATCGATCCACGTCTCCACGACCCATGGATCCACGTTCTCCCCGTCGAAGGTCGGCGGGTTGAACCGCTTGAACGTCATGAGAGCCGCAACTGCGCGCTCTCGCTCCGCATCCCCCGCCGCGGGATCAGGCATAGGAGCACCCGACCCATCAGCCGCAATCGGTGGTGCGCGTGGCGCCACAGCCGGCGCCGGTGCCACTCCCTCTGCCGGTGCTGAAGCAGAGACCGGAGGTGCACCCGTTCTCTCTTCCCTAGTCGCAGCCGCTTGCTGCGCCATCTCGTCCAGGAGCTTCTTAATTTGCTCATCCTGTCGCTGCATGGATTCGGCCTATCGCCGAACCACGCCCATCAACTCGGTCAACTATTCGTGAAGACCTATGTCCTCGCCCTCCCCGGGTTGTTCGGGGGCCGCGCTCGACCCCCCGAGCCCAGCCCCCGTAGGAGGCCTTCCACGTACCATTGTCTCCTGAAGACACAACGACCTTGGTCAATTCATGACATTCAAGGTCATTTACAACATAACATTTCACGAAAATAAACGTGAACCCAATCTAGGCGAAAGTCACGCAAGGGCTCTTATTCCCCTCACTTGGTTTCATGTTGTCGGCCGCCAACTTGAACACTCTCGGTGAAGAATAAGATGCAACTTGAATCTACCTCTACTTCCAATTAGAGGCATAAGGACATGACCCAATCACTTTAACTTTCGCCATGAGCCAAGGTCTCGTCACTCACGAGCCTACACTCCTAGGGTCTTTTCCATCCTAGGATTTCTTAGGTCCACCTAGACCATTTCTACGCTTTGATACCACCTTAATCTGTCACGCCCCGTCGGGCCTTAACACCACATAGGTGAAAGGATAAGCCGCGCGAGCGCGTGCACCAGACCCGCGAACAGACAGAGTCTCCCCTATCCGCCCAAGGCGTCACAACACAAGCATTTCCACGATGTTCCAACTAGGAACGGAGTACAAGAGTTGCACAAGGAAAGCATCAACATAAAGAGTTCTACTTCTATTACATAACATTTGCACACTTATACATGCCTAATTTTTCTTTTCCTTCATTCCTATTCTATGCATCAAGTTCCAAAACTATGGAATTACAAGTTGATTGCATTTACAATAAGCCCCTATGCTATCATCGTCCAAAACACGGGGTATAACCATCCATAACACCAAAATGGAAGGGCCGCTATCTACTAAGCCAAACCCTTGCCTCGCTCTGCCGCCTCGCTCGCGGAAGGACCTGAAAAACGTGGGGTGAGAACTATAAACATAGTTCCCAGTAGCCACCCAAGAGAGAAGCTCGACCCACCAGGTCCAAAGAAACAACACAAGTATAGGTTAGACTATGCTTAACCATACATACAAATATTTACATGCTTGTAAATAAACATAAAGGCAACCAAATAAAATGACAACTTTCATTTTCTCCTAGGTTCATCCTATACATTACTTTGCCCACGTTCGTTCACTTTTATTTACTTATGGTGCCGGAATCTCCGCATCACCAATTTGGTTTCCAACCGATGCGGAATCACCGCTTAGTATTGGGCACCGGACAATGGAATCGCCATCCCCATCATGGTCCCAGCCTCCAAAGAGTGAAATCGCCAACTTTTTGATTGGATAGCGAAATCGCCGCATACTCGGGGTACCGAAATCGCCGCATACCCCTATGTGTTCTCATTACGCATCTTAGCGTTGGACACCGGGTGTGAGAATTCGAAATTTTAATATTTGTAAAATTTGAATTCTGTGTTTTTCCCTCCCATTACTGTGTATTTGAGCTGTATACATGTATTTGTACATGTTATGTATTTATATATGTATATATATTGTATTTATTGTATTTTTATTGTTGTTGAGTTTTTGTCGCGGAGAGTGTACGGCTTAACGGCACAATTCGGAGTCTGATTCTGACGATCCAAAATGGTAGATTCGATGTCTCGGCAGTGCTGAACACGATGGCGTGATCCGCGTCGACATGCGACGGACGGATCAAAAGTTATCGCAAGTTCTTCGCTGAGGGTTCGAATTGTACAAATATTGTTTCGCGATCTGGACCCTGTTTTCGCACCGTTTCGCGTGAGATTGCTTGTGGAGGGGTGTATGGGCATATTGTTCCTGCTGTGAGGGACTCAGAGGTTATTTTTTGTGTTTGAGGGACTTTTGTGCAATTGTGCACAAGTGTATATGTGTGTTTGTGTGTGTGTGAGAGAGAGAGAGAGCTCATTTGTTTTCCTCTCCTCCTCAGCCCCAGCTGCGAGCCCCAGCTCCCCCTGCCCCTCAGCCTCCTCCCCGAGCTCCTCCGGCCGCCGCCGACCACCCCTGGCCGGCGCTACCCCCCGGCCATCTCCCTCTCCTCTTTTTCTCCTTCTTCTTCTTCTTCTTCTTTTCTTCTTCTCCTTCCCTGCGGAGTGCACCCAGGGGGAACCCACGCCTGAGCTCCCCCTGAGGTGGCACGACTGCCGGAGCCATCGCCGTGCCGTCGGGAGCCGTCGGGAGCCGCCGCCAAGCTGCTGCGGCCACTGCTAGGGCAGCAGCTGGCCGAGCCCTGTGAGCCCAAGCCGCCGCCGCCTCCCGCAGCCTTGGAAGGTGAGCATCGCCACCCTTGTAAAATAGGGGGTGCCCTAGGATCTATCTAGATACTATCAATCACCTAGAGGGGGGTGAATAGGTGTATAAACAAAAATCACAAATCTCAATGCGATAAAGTAATGCGGAAAATAAAATCAGCACACCGAGATTTACGTGAGAAACTCCACTTTGGAGAAAAACCCACGGGACCAACACGCGAAAAACAAACCACTAAGATTAAAGAATTACAAGGTGATTACCGACTCCACGGACTTAACCTCTCCTTCGTCTTCAGCGGATCTCGCGCACCAACGGCTGCCCACGCCTTACGTTCGAATCCACGAACGCCACGCCTCGAATCCACGAGACGCCTCGCTTCGAATCCACGAAGCCTTCACGATCCGAATCCACGAACCGTCTTTGACACGTCGAATCCACGACGCCAATGGGAACAGGAACTCAGGTTTATACTGGTGATTCCTTGCTTAGAATTTCATTAAGAACCAGAAGAAAAAGTTCTAAGCAAGAAGGAGATCAATTCGACATATGAAATAGAAATTAAAACTATCTCGAATTGACCTCGGAGGCTATTTTGTGGGAAAAAGGTTTAGAACGAAAATCCTAGCCTCTAGGGTTTCTCTCTCACGAATTCTGAGTTGTTCAAAGTGTCACGCCCCGCCGGTCCTTTAACACCAACTAGGTGGAAAGGATAACCGCACGGCGCATGCCCCAGACCCGCCGAACGGATAGAGTCCTTTCTACCCGCCCAAGGCGTCACAACACAAGCTTATCCACAATGTTCCAACTAGGAACGGAGTACAAGAGTTGCACAAGGAAAGCATCAACATAAAGAAGTTCTACTTCTATTACATCACAAGGCACAATATACATGTCCAAAATTTTCTTTTCTTTCACTTTCATTCCATACATCATGTTCCAAAACTATGGAATATACAACATTCATACAAGAATGAAAATTCCCTATGCTATCATAGTCCAAAATAGGGGTACAACTCTATGCATCACCAAAATGGAAGGGCCGCTATCTAAAGAGCCAAACCCTTGCCTCGCTCCGCCGCCTCACTCGCGGAAGGACCTGGAAAATGGGGGGTGAGAACTATAAACATAGTTCCCAGTGGGTAAGGCCACCCAAGAGAGAAGCTCGACCCACCAGGTCCAAAGAAACACCATATGCATAAGTTAGATCATATATAACTATGCAACAATTATTTACATGCTTAGTAAATAAACATAAAGGATGCAACCAAATGAAATATAATTTATCATTCTCTCCTAGGTTCATCCTATGTTCCACATTGATTAAGTTCTTTTACTTGTCATTTACTTATGGTTTCGGAATCGCCGTCTCACCATATTTGTTCCAACATTCAAGGAGTGAGCTTGTCACCTCCTAGTTCGAGTAGCGAAATCGTCGCATACTCGGGATAGCGAAATCGTCGCATACCCTGTCTCAACACCGCCATCACATGGCATGGTAGCGAAATCGTCGCATACCCGGGATGGCGACCTTGTCGCACATCTCCCCCTCGACACCGCCAACACGTGGCGCGGTAGCGAAATCGTCGCATACCCGGGATCGCGAAATCGTCGCCTATCCCATGTCGGCACCGCCAACTCGTGGCATGGTAGCGAAATCGTCGCATACCCGGGATAGCAAAATCGTCGCACATCCCGTCTCAATACGGCCAACTCATGGCATGGTAGCGAAATCGTCGCCTACCCGGGATAGCAAAATCGTCGCACATCCCGTTGTTCACATTTCTCACTTGCCAACCTAAATCTCATGATCTTAGGTTCAAGTCACTAAGTCTCGCCTATGTCCGATAACACTAGGCTTACTTTCTCATTGCCAACCTAGGTTCCATGACTCTAGGTTCAAATCACATGTCCAACCTATGTTCAATGACCCTAGGCTTCAATCTCACATGTTCCAACCTATGTTCAATAACACTAGGTTTAAATCTCACATGTTCCAACCTATGTTCAATAACACTAGGTTTAAATCTCACATGTTCCAACCTATGTTCAATGACACTAGGTTTAAATCTCACATGCAACCATGCAACAAGTATCAATAATTGAATTGTACTTGAAATATACATCATGCAATAGGAGTTCATTGTTCTACCTATCATGATTTTACCTTTGCCAACATGCAAAATGCTAGGGTTCTCAACACATACCATTTTATTTTTAAATGGATAATTACCCTAGACATGGAAGTGACCTAATCACTTCGGTAAACACAAACCCACCTCAAGAGCTTTCAAATCTTGGTATTCTTCAAGCTCCTAAGTGTCCAAGCTTTGAGTTCTTGCTTCAACCCAAGCTTCTACAAGAAAACGGTTCGTTACTCGTTACGAACCCTAAAATCAACTCAATATATGAAATCAAGTGCTCCCACATGATTTCCTAAGCCTCAATTGCAATTATCGAAGGTCCAAATATTTTTAGAACCTCACATTGCAAAAGCCCTCATTCTACCTAGGGTTTGCATGCATGCAAGCCAAACCCTAGATTTCATGGCCAATCACCCACCATTTGTGGTTTAGATTGCCAAGGGTTCCCAAAAACCTCATTTCAAAGGATTAAATCCAAGGTTTGAACCCAAAACGTGAGGTACTAACCTTAATCACGAAATCCCCAAGCTCTTTCTTGCACCAAGAAGCTTCTTTTCTCCTTTGGAAGCTTTTTCCAAGATCAATCCACCTTTTCTCCAAGTTTTGGAGAGATCTCTAGAGAGAGAAAGTGGGAGAGATGGAGAGGAGAAGTGGAGAAGATGATCTCTGAGAAAGGGGAGTGTTCCCAGCCTTTCTAATACCCCCACGCATGTGAAAAGACCAAAATGCCCCTCTCCACAAACAACACAACAACCAGCCACAATCTGGACATTGTATACCGGTATGTGCATTTGCATACCGGTATACGGGTGCTGATTCCGGTATACCTCAGGGATTCCGCAGAACCCGAGAGCTAGGTTCACTGTTTCGACCAACGTATACCGGTATACCATTTCACATACCGGTATACCCCGAAAAATCCCGCTAACCCGAGAGCTGGGTTTCTCGGTTTCAACATGGCATTCCGGTATACCATTTCACATACCGGTATACCAAGCTCCAATTCCGGTATTGGTGTTCACATACCGGAATCCAGTGCAGACTTCCCAAGTTCGCAGTTTTTAACTTCTCGAAGTCCATTTTCGCGCCTCAATTGCGCCGAAAACACTTCGCACAGTCCCGAACTTGGCCAAAGCCTCACATATAGCCTCTTATGCCATTTTCTCACTAGAACTCTACAATTTTGTAGAAGTTCAGTACGATGCACTGAAATTCAGTGTACTACACAAAGTCAAAGAGAACCCCCATAGGTTATTTATAGGTGTTGGAATCAAATAGAGTCGGATTAAGACGAAACATACCAAACCTGGCACTGTATACCGGTATACGTATGCAGATACCGGAATGCCATGACGGAATCAGAAACTCACGCAGAGGCATTCCGGTACTAAACACTTCTGTACCGAAAAACTTTGCATCAGTACCGGTACTAACATCACATACCGGTATACAATTCAAAAACCAGTTTTTCACATTCTATTTTGAGGAACTTCAAATTGGATTCCGGAATACACTTGTAGAAATTGACTTTTTCAAAACGGAAAAACTTTAAACTCCGGAATTCAAATAAAAGAGTTTTAACAAAGAATCTAAAGTTCCTAAAAACTCATTTAATCCGATTTTAAACATACACATGATTCCAATACCATAATTAACTATGAATCACCATATAAACAATAAAACTTACCTTCACGTCGTGATTCAACATGTGAGTCGATGGTACACTATGCTTGAAGTCTCGGATTCTTCAACATGTTCAAGTAGCACTCGACCTTCAAGACTCCGACTCAACAACTCACGAAATATGCCAATACAAAATCCGTAACAATCTCCCCCTTTAGCAATTTCGTGACAAAACCTAAAATACAAGTTCTACCCGAACCAAAATAAAAGAAATTCATTGCCATCACCAAAATAATGAACTTCACGCGTGTATGATCCAAGACATAAAACCAAAAATTACAAATGGTCCAACCTCCTAAGACAAACTCTATGACTTAGGACTTGGAGTCTTGAAGTCTTAAAAGAAATCCTGCAAAAACAACTTCAGACACATATAGGTAGAAACAAGCAAGTTAAATTAGTAAAAATTTAAAAAACTCAAACTCTCCCCCTTTGTATGACACACTGTTTTCATCTTCATCTCTCCCCCTCTATATGGTTCTCTCCCCCTTAGTATGGTAAAACGTTAAATCTCTCTCCCCCTTAATATGATTCTCTCCCCCTTTTTGTCAAAAATTGCCAATCAAAAAATAGAAAGAGATAACAATGAAAACAACTAAGCAAGTAGAGTTAGTCCATAGTGACAAGTCCAAAATAGAGAGAAAATATCTAAAGCAAGCAGATAACTAAGACAAACATAGAATAATGACACGGAAAAGTGAAAACAAGGTAAGCAGTAGAAAACATCACTCTCCGTAGTCACTGTCGTCATCACCATTGTCGTCTTCTTCACCTTCAGTGCCCGGGAGGTGTTGCTCAAAAGAGGAAGGAGCAGGTGGATGTGAAGTACTTGGACCTGCACCACCGGCAATGTCATCATGGCGACAACCAAGAATGTCCAGAATTTTCTTCACGTCGTCCTCCAAATTCTTAAGTCTGTCTTCAAGTGCCCGGAAGCCCCGCTCAACCCTCTTCTTGAAGGACCATACTTCATGACGAAGAGATACCTCGGGAGCTGCTCCCCCTGAACTAGATGACCCACCACGCTCAGCAGGACGGGGCGCGGTACTTGGAGTAGTCGTAGAATATCCTTTAACTTGTTGAAACGTCTTCAATGTACTGACGGACTTAGCCAAGGTAACACCATCAATAGGTCCTAAGCCATAGTCATACTTGTTGCAAGACGTATCTACTCCATGTGCTTCCAGAATACGTGTGATCAAGATAGGAAACGGAAGAAGCTCACGACGTCCGGAAGCATGAATCACATTCGCCATTCGCTGCCACATCAGAAACGGGATGTTTATGTTGAGGCCATATGCTTGCTTCGGATGACCAAGTAAATATAGCAGCACCAACCTATCCCACCGGATGCGTTTTGTACCAACAGTTGGCACAATGTTGTAGCAGACGATCAGAGAAAGAATGTGATACTCGGGCTTTAATTCCCTTGATTCCACAAACAACCTGTTTGTATATGTGCCCGGTTTGCACAGAGCATCTGTCATTATTTGCTAATGTGACGCCGGCTGAACATTCCCTTGAGTATACGGTAAACCTGTGGTACTCACATTTAAACCAAAAATCTCTCCAACTGTGTGAGGAGTGACCACCACGCGAATGCCTCGGACCAAAGTCTCAAACTGATAATTCCCTGTCTCAGAGTCTTCATGCGTAACGTGGGCGTGCAGATAAAATTCTCGAATCAATTCCACGCAAAAAGGGGCACGAGTAGGGATGCGACCGACAGGTTCGATCGGAGCTCGTAGAATTAGGCGAGCGAAGTCTGGAACTTCACGTGACAACTCACTGAAATTCACATGGCGCTCCGCGTGACATGCCTTGCTTGCATAAGCCTTTTGTCGTTTGGAAGAAACAACTTCAGCTTCTGCATCTCGTTTTGTACGACGCTCCGCTGAACTTGGTTCGCGTATAACCGGACCACCGGTGCTCCGATGAGGTGGAGAAAGAGCTCTTCCCCTACGAGTAGGGCCCTCAGGGGCTTTTCCTTTGCCTCTGTCGATTAGCTCTTCCGGAGCATATTCGGAGCCATCCGACTCGGTGCTAGAAGTGTCTTCCTCAAGACGAGACTGCTTAGAAACACGTTTCTTGCCACGACCACGACCACGGCTTCCACCGGCAGCCATTAGCATCACGAGCACAAGAATAATGGAAAATGCCATGTTTCCTATGCAACAAAGCACACAAAAATGAAACTCAAGATCAAATGGTTATTTAACTTCTAATGAGCTTACTAATCATCAAGACATGCACCAAGAACATCATATTCATAAGTTTCATGAATGCTTCACCACGTTTTAGAGACACCCCCACAACATATTTATAGGTTAGAAGCAATCCGAAAAAGATTAGGATAAAAAAACAGTTTTTAGAAAGGTTTGAATGCAAACCGATTTCGACTAGGATTGCAAAACTGATTTTAGAAAGGTTTGGAACCATATTAGGATTGCAAAGATATTTTAAGGAATATACCATCTTATTTACATGTTTGGGAGACATTAGAATCAAAGTAGGATTGAAAAATAACTTTCCAAAACTTCGCAACGGGTCGGGGTCCGGACCGCGGGTATGGGGTCCGGACCTTGACACTCTCCAGGCGTTTCATTGTCCGGACCTCAGCCATCAGGATCCGGACCCGGTCTGCGAAACTGTCTGTCACGCTCATGGGTTCCGGACCTCAACTTCCAGGGTCCGGACCCGGACTGCGAAATAGCAAGATATGCGTACGGGTTCCGGACCTCAGCTTCCAGGGTCCGGACCTCGTAGCATGAATTTTTCCGAATCGATTATAAATCATTAAAAACCTATTCTAATGTCTTCCAAACACTTGTAAATGTTTATAAATCATCATCAAAATTATTTAAACTTACCAAGCATCGTGAATTCATACGTTGAGTCTTCGAGTCTTCAATCTTCGTCTTTTCTTCTTTGAACCTTCAAGACTCCGACTCACTTCACGAAATATGCCAATATAAAATCCGTAACAATCTCCCCCTTTTGCAATTTCGTGACAAAACCCAAAATTACATAAAACACTCACGATGCTCATCTCTCCAAAAATAAAATTCATTGCCATCACCAAAACAATGAACTTCTCGCGTGAAAGATCCAAATAAAATTTAAAATTACAATTTTGTAACTCATAAAAACAAACTCTATGACTTAGACAAACATGAAGTCTTGAAGTCTTGAAAGACCTGCAAAAAATTTTCATTCTCCACGAACAAAGTTAGTAGAAAAAATATCAAAATCGCTCCCCCTTTGTTCATGCAATCTCTCCCCCTTTGTTTATGCATCTAAGTCATCATTACCTCTCTCCCCCTTTTTGTCAAAAATTGCCAAAAGAAAAACACCAAAAATAGAGAGAAGTTGAAAGAAATTAAATAAAACACAAATTCAAAATATTTTTCAATTTTGAAACCACTTTGTGATAAAAACTTTTAGCAATGTTAGTGCATGAGAAATATAAATTCACATTGACTTCTTTCAATCCCTATTAATTTCATAAGAATTAAGAACTTTACTACACAATCATCATAATGTAGATAAAATATTATCCGATTTCTTAATTCATATAAACTTCAAAATCAAGTCATCAAAAAATAATCTAAAGGCTCAAAAGCTATCAAGATGTAAACGGATTATGAAGATGACTTAAGGGATTCATCAAAGAGACAGAAATTTGTTGCATAAACATTCAAATTTGAGATAAAACAAATATCGCACAGGGGGTGGCTCTTTGAGCATCTTTCATGTATGTGGACCACCTTATAACACCGAAAAAAATAAAATTTTGTGACATTTTTCTTTTGCATCCTTTTGCACTTGTATATATATTTTTTTTCGGATATGCAATTCAATTCTCATGTGGTAGCTGCACACACTAACCGGACGACCGGGGTGGTAGCTCTTTCCTCCATGTGGTGGTAGTTTTCACACTCCTTTAAGGATGTAACTCTTACCACATCTTTCAAAGCATATGAGCATTTTATTTTATATAATAATAACTCCCCCTCGCTTAAGCAATCTCTTAGTTGAAAGAACATGTGACAAATTTTAGTCCATAAGAGAATGACTATTCATCAAATTCAACACACACAACCGAGATAGGTTAAGCTCCTAGGGGGTGTTTGGTTCGGGGTTAGGGGGGGGAATAAGGGGGTTATCCCCCCCCCTATCCCCAAACACTTTTTTGGGGGGGGTGGGGTTAACAAACCCCACCCCTTTTGAGTTATCCCGGGATAACTCAAAAGGGGTGGGGTTTGTTAACCCCACCCCCACCCTGGAATTGGGGTGGGATTAAGTAATCCACCCCACCCCAATTTAAATTTTTAAATTATATTTATAATTTAAATTTTAAATTTTAAATTTAATTTTTAAGTTTAAATTTATATTTTAAATTTTAAATATTAATTTTTTTAAATTTAAATTTAAAAATTTGTATTCTTAAAATTAATATTTTAAATTTTTTTTTAAAATTTTAAATTTAAATTTTAAATATATTATTTTTAAATTTTAAAATTTTAAATTTTAAATTTAAATTTTAAAATATTATTTTTAATTTTTTAAATTTTAAATTTGATATTTGATATTTTAAATTTAAATTTAATCTTAAATTTAAAATTTAGAACTTCAAATTTTTAAATTTGAGATTTTAAAATTTAAAATTTATTTTAAAATTTTGAATTTTTAAAGTAATATATTTAAACTTAAAATTTTAAATATAAATTTTAAAAATTTAAATTCAAATATATTGAGCAATATTATTATTTTCTATTTATAACTACTCATTATTGTTCTTATTCCACCTTAACGAACCAAACGCTATTTTTCTTATTCCCGGGAATAACCCAATTTTCATCCAAACGCAAAATTCGTCTAACCCCGGCTTATCCCTGCACTTAACCCTATCCCTGGAATAGACAATTCTTACTTAACCCCGAACCAAACGAAGCCCTAGAGATTATACATGATCGCCTAAATTTGATGAATATAAGAGTATTAAGAATTCTCATAATAAATTATCTTCAAATATAATGAAAATAAAGTAAAACCGATAATTAATATGAGATTAATTAAGAGTGAATGAAAGTGAACCTATTGATATTCAATGCACTATTTAATGTTCTAATCATTCAAAGAATCAAAAAATCGTAACAATGAGAGCACCAAAACGTGTAATGCAATAATCAAAAGATATGCAATAGAAACCGATCAAAGCACTACACTAAGTCAAAACAAATTAAGACTTTAGAGAAGGAAAGATATCACCTTTCCGAACCCAAACTTGTCGGATTGTTGGTTGTCTTGGTTTGTTGACGTTGGACACGGTTTGTTTTGACTTTCGATCAACCATGGGTCTTACCACCGCATTCCGCTTTGGAGTATTTAAGTGTTGTGGCTTTGACTTTCGGTTGACCTTGGGTACTCGACCTTTTGGATGTTGCTTTTGAAACCGAGAAGGTTGTCGAGTGTTGGAAAATGCCGATAGATGCTTAGAAGATGCCACTTGAGTTTTCTTTTTATGGCATGTCTTCTTGATATGTCCTTTCTTTCCGCATCTATGACATACTTTCTCTTTTACACTTGTTGAGACTTTGGGAAAAGAATTTTTTTACCTTCTCAATAAATGTCCGCTCATATCCAAGTCCAAGTTTGCTTGTTTGACCCAATCCGAGCATATCATCAAGTTTCTTTGAACCGGAGGAGAATTTTTGTATGTCGGACTTGAGTTGATGGACTTGTTTGATCAAAACTTGGTTGGAAACATAAATTTCCTTGTATTGTAGTTCTAGAAAACCAACCTTTTCTTGATGCGATTTGATCGTTATCTCCGATTGGTTGAGCTTCTCTTGAAGGATTTTGTTGTTCTTCAATATGTTTTTCCTTTCCTCCTCAAGAGCTTTATTTGAAGTACTCAATGTCTTTTTGTCATCCTCAAGCTCCAAAAGTCGGTTCCTCAACTTCTTGTTGTGCTTAGCCATCTTCTTCGATTCAATAAGTAGTTGATTATACGCCTCGGCTAAGTCATCATCATCCGACTCCCCCTCACTTGTGCCATTGTCGCTCGATGTATCATGCACAGAGGAAGAATCAAAGGGGTTAGAAATAATAGATGATAAACAAAAAGTAGAGGGAGAAGGAGAAACATGTGAAGAAAAAGCAATTGTATTATTGGTTTCTTCTTCACTAGAACTTGAATCATTTGAAGTAGAATCATCCCAAGTTCTAGCTTGTAGAGCCTTCTTGTTATAGGACTTCTTAGAGGGACAATCCGTGGCGATATGGCCATAGCCTCGGCATTTGTAACACCGGATTTCCCCTTCAAACTCATCATTTTCTTTAGAAGAATTTGCATGCTTCTTCTCTTTAGAGGATTTAGAATGTGAAGATCCGTTAGAAGAAGGCTTTTGGTTGGAGGATGAAGCTTGAATGTTTTGGTTCTTCCTAAACTTCCGACGAAACTTCTTAGTAAGAAGTGCCATTTGACGTTCGAAATTTTCAAGAGAAACTTCATCGTCGGATTCGGTATCCTCGTCTTCCTCCTTTGTTGAATTAAGTGCAACACCTGTACTTTTAGAGAAAGACTTGGAAGATGATTGATTAGTAGGAAAAGTCATTTCATAAGTTTGTAATGCGCCTACTAATTCATCTACTTTCATATCATCCGGATGATTGATCGTTTCAATAGCCGCGACTTTCGCCCTAAAGCGCTCCGGAAGTGTTCGAAGGATTTTTCTAACAACCTTAGATTTGGGGATCTTCTCTCCCAAGTTAGCACATGTATTAATGATATCTTGGAGTCTAGTAAAATACTCAATAAAAGATTCATGCTCCTCCATTCGAATAGAATCAAATTGACTCGTAAGCATCTGGAGCTTTTGAACTTTTACTAGACTTGTACCCTCATGTGTAACTTGTAGGGTATCCCAAATCTCTTTTGCCGTTTCACACGCCGAGACGCGTGAAAAAACTCGGTTTGAGTTAGGGCATTAAATAAAGCATTTATTCCCTTACCATTAAAAGAGGATAAATCAATTTCATCCTTCGACCACTTATTCCGTGGCTTAGGTACAGTTGCGTTATTAACCACTTCGGTTGGATGTTTCCATCCAAGTTCAATGGTTTGCCATACTCGCTCATCAATTGCGATGAGGAAGGCTCTCATCCGGACTTTTCAATAAGCGTAGTTGGTTCCATCAAATAAAGGTGGCCTAAATATATTACCTCCTTCACCCATTATGAAAGATAAAGCCTAGATCCTGCTCTGATACCAATTGTAAAATAGGGGGTGCCCTAGGATCTATCTAGAGTGTATCAATCACCTAGAGGAGGGTGAATAGGTGTATAAACAAAAATCACAAATCTCAATGCGATAAAGTAATGCGGAAAATAAAATCAGCACAGCGAGATTTACGTGGAAAACTCCACCTTGGAGAAAAACCCACGGGACCAACACGCGAAAAAACAATCCACTAAGAGTAAAGAATTACAAGGTGATTACCGACTCCACGGACTTAACCTCTCCCTTCTCTTCAGCGGATCACGCGCACCAACGGGTTGTCCACGCCCCACGTCCGAATCCACGAACGCCACGTCCCGAATCCACGAGACGCCCAACTTCAAATCCACGAAGTCTTCAACACGTCGAATCCACGACGCCCACTCGAATCCACGAGCGCACTCCGTCCGGAGCAAGAACAACAACAATGATGATGGTTTATTGCTTAGAATATCATTGAAGATCTGTGTGAATAATCTCTAAGCAATCCTCAAATTGATTCTAAAAGAATATTATAAATTAGGGCACCATGAATCAATTTGAGAGAAGTTTGATGTAGAAGATGAGGAAAACGGTCACCTACAAGCTTCTAGGGTTTTTAAAAGATAATCTATGCTTCACCACCTTTTAGAGACATCCCCACATCATATTTATAGGTTAGAAGCAATCCGAAAAAGATTAGGATTAAAAAATAGTTTTTAGAAAGGTTTGGAAGCAAACCGATTTCGACTAGGATTGCAAAACTGATTTTAGAAAGGTTTGGAACCATATTAGGATTGCTAAGATATTTTAAGGAATCTACCATCTTATTTACAGGTTTGGGAGACATTAGAATCAGAGAAGGATTGAAAAAATAACTTTCCAAAAATTCACGACGAGTCGGGGTCCGGATCGCGGGTATGGGGTCCGGACCTTGAAACTCTTCAGGCGTTTCATTGTCCGGACCTCAGCCATCAGGATCCGGACCCGGTCTGCGAAACTGTCTGTCACGCTCACGGGTTCCGGACCTCAACTTCCAGGGTCCGGACCCGGACTGCAAAATAGCAAGATATGCGTACGGGTTCCGGACCTCAGCTTCCAGGGTCCGGACCTCGTAGCATGAATTTTTCCGAATCGATTATAAATCATTAAAAACCTATTCTAATGTCTTCCAAACACTTGTAAATGTTTATAAATCATCATCAAGATTATTTAAACTTACCAAGCATCGTGAATTCATACGTTGAGTCTTCGAGTCTTCAATCTTCGTCTTTTCTTCTTTGAACCTTCAAGACTCCGACTCACTTCACGAAATATGGCAATATAAAATCCGTAACATGTAAAACATGTAAAAACTAGGGTTTCGAGAATAAGATGATAAACTTACAAATCCAAGGTGAAAAATCACAGATCTGGAGGAGAATCACGGTTGAAAGCTCTTAGAGAGAGAAAGAGAGAGTTTGAAAAACGTTTGGGTGAGTTTTCAAAAATAGTATACCGGAATATAAAGGACATTCCGCTGGAGAATACCGGTATGCGATACCGTATACCGGTATTGTAGTACTCAGAAATTTTCATGATTTAGGGTTTCTGGACTTGGCGGGATTCGGGCGCCCGGAAGTGGTGAAGTGGACGCCCGAAAGATGTGGACCCTGTTGCACTTTATGGACGATCCGTTTGTGGCCGACGGAAATCGGATCTGGATGCATGAACCGGACGCCCGGATTGAGGATCCGGTTTTGACTATGACGTGGAGGGCCACGTGTCGCGACGCAGGACACGTGTCGATCGCCGGAGACACGCCGCCCCACCGCCTGCTGACCGTCGACCGACCGCTTGACCGCACGACGACACCTGTACGGCAGGGTTTCCGGACGCCCGGAAGTTGGGAAGTGGGCGCCCGAATGTGGGATTTTGGGAGCCTATAAATAGGTGAGCCCTGATGGTTTTTGGGGTTATTTCCACTTCGTGATTTCGTTTCTAGAGAGAGAAAGCTAGAGTAAGGGCCATGAGTTGGCATTAGTTTGTGATCTAGCTTGTTCTCCTCTATCCTGCTGATCTGATCTGGTGCTGAGCTGTTATTCTGCTGGAGATAGCAGTTTCCTTGGAGGTTTTGACAGATCGGAGTGCTGCCGGAGTTCGTTATCTTGGAGGGTTGGATCTGAGGCTTGTTGTTTCCCCACCGTAGTTGGATTAGCTTTTGAGGTGGGTTGATGTTTGCCAGATTCAGTGGACTTCCTCCTACGTGTTTTATCTCATGTTAGCATAATATGATATGATGTTGTTTGGATTATGTTAGCATGATTGGATTATGATATGTGGATATTGGATAATGATATTGGGATTATGATAGTATGCCATGCTAAGATTATGTTAGAGATGCCATGTTAGGTTGAGACTGATCTATAGACTGCATGGGCATGTTATGATCTTAGATGTGCTAATGATATGTATGTGAGCATGCATGATTTCCTTGTATCCTTGTTGCATGATTGGACCTACACCTATTCTGTTGATTCCTTGTACCAGTTGTTGTACATGTAGTGTAGGTGATCATGTTGTGGCTCGTGCTATGTTGTTGTACCTCCTCTTTGTGGTAGAGTCGAGAGCCTCCTCTTGTGATAGAGTTGAGATTGATTGTGAGCACTGGAGCATTGATTGTGCCGAGGGCACGTGGTTCTTTGAGAGAGCATTGATTGGGTCATACTTGTTGATTATCCTTTGTGGTGCCGAGGGCACAGTGGATTGGGTCTTACTTGTTGACTATCCTTTGAGGTGCCGAGGGCACATGATCCTTTGTTGACCCAGTCGTGTCGATCATATACCTGCGGGTGCTTGGCGTATACTATGGTTGTACTTTGCTCGGTTGGGTCGCTCCCACGAGTACCACTCTAGAGTTGGCATGTTCCGTACAAAGGGTTGTACGAGGGGCTAGTTACAGACGGGCTTCCTGTACTAGTCGGCTCCCTGGAGGGTTGAGCAGCTCCCTGGAGGGTTGAGCGTGATCAGGCCGCAGGTATGGTATGGTATGGTATGGTATGGTATGGTATTGTGAGGTATTGCATGGCGAGAGCTAGGTACAGATGGAGTACCTGTACTAGCTGGTTCGCAGGTATTGTATTGTGTATGATAGTCCTCATTTGGTATATTCAGTTCATTGGTATTTCATACTGACAGTTGAGCTTTGTGCATAGTAGTGGTAGTATATCTCCTACTCTTTTATTGCTCTATACATATCTCTTGAGATTGAGGACTTAGTGGGCAGACCGCTGAGGCTGGTGGTGGTACCCACTGAGGACTACTTGTTTGATAGTAGTTCTCACACCCATTGGTGACATCTTTTTGCAGAGTCTTCTTCCCCAGTTGTGCATACTGAGCGCGGAAAGGAGACCGTCGGGTAGAACTATTCCCCGGATACTTGGCTAGAGGTATACCCATTTTTGGATAGATGGTTGAGTCTGTACATACAGTGTGATGTTGATATCAGTATTGTATATGAGAGTTATACATGAGAGTTATGGATGATGTATGTACAGTGATCTTTTGATATATTATATAGCAGCTCTGTTGATACCTTTAGCTCTGTGTGTTTGTTGTGGATGTTGTTTCGCTTCGTATACACGGTAGAGATACTGTGTATGCGGCGGATCTGGTCATGCGCCTGGGAAGAGGTAACCCGGGGCGTGACAGGTATCCAATGTAAAATTTGTAAAAAACAGTTCTCGGGTTGAAACGCAGAAAAATATTATATACCGGTATGGATTATTAATACCGGTATACAGAGAACAAAAACAGTGTAAGTGCCCTTTTGCATGAAAATTTTACATATAAAATATTCATCTTTTATAATTTCACGAAAATTAAACATTTTTAACCCAAAATTATCACGATGTAAATACAATAGTGCAAAATTTCATTAATCATATATAAATCAAAATCAAGTCATCACTAATAGTCTGTAGACTTAAATTCTATCAAGATGTAACCGGTTTATGAAGATGACTTAAGAAATTCATCAAAAAGACAATTGTTTGTCGCACAAACGTCCAAATATGAGATAAACTTTAATCACAGGGGGGTGGCTCTTTGAGCATCTTACTTGTATGAGGATCACCTTATGACTCCAAAAAAAAATGCAAACATATTTCCATTGCAAGCTTTTGCAATCATATTTTTTTTTTTTTTCGGATATGCAATTCAATTCATGTGGTAGCTGCACACACTAACCGGACGACCGGGGTGGTAGCTCTTTCCTCCATGTGGTGGTAGTTTTCACACTCATTTAAAGGATGTAACTCTTTCCACATCTTACAAGCATATTAGCAATATTTATATTATAATACTCCCCCTTACATTAGCAATCTCTTAGTTGAAAGTACATGTGACAAATTAGAGTCTGTAAGAGAATGACTATCCATCAAATTCAACACACACAACCGAGATAGATTAAGTTTCTAGAGATTATACATGATTACCCAAATTTGATGAATATAATATTATGAAATTTCACAATGTAGTATTTCCAAAGATAATAAAGATGGAGTAAAATCGATAATTAACGTGAGATTAAAAGAGAGTGAATGAATGTGAATCAATTAGCTTCATGGCACTAATTAATGTAGAAAGAAAACGCAAGTCGACACAATCTTAAAACATTAAAATAACAAAAGCAAATATCGAAAAGCAATGATCGAGTAAGATATGCAATAAATATGGATCAATGCAATATTTCAAACATATTAATGCTTAAGACAAGGAAAGATATCACCTTTCCGAATCCAAACTTGTAGGATTCTCGGTTGACTTGGTTTATTAGAATTGAGCTCCGTTTTCTTCGGCTTTTGTTCAACCCTTGGTCTGCACATAGAATTTTCCTTTTGTTGTGGCTTAGACATAAGGTTGATCTTCGCATTTTGACCATACCAATTGTAAAATAGGGGGTGCCCTAGGATCTATCTAGATACTATCAATCACCTAGAGGGGGGTGAATAGGTGTATAAACAAAAATCACAAATCTCAATGCGATAAAGTAATGCGGAAAATAAAATCAGCACACCGAGATTTACGTGGGAAACTCCACTTTGGAGAAAAATCCACGGGACCAACACGCGAAAAACAATCCACTAAGATTAAAGAATTACAAGGTGATTACCGACTCCACGGACTTAACCTCTCCTTCGTCTTCAGCGGATCTCGCGCACCAACGGCTGCCCACGCCTTACGTTCGAATCCACGAACGCCACGCCTCGAATCCACGAGACGCCTCGCTTCGAATCCACGAAGCCTTCACGATCTGAATCCACGAACCGTCTTTGACACGTCGAATCCACGACGCCAATGGGAACAGGAACTCAGGTTTATACTGGTGATTCCTTGCTTAGAATTTCATTAAGAACCAGAAGAAAAAGTTCTAAGCAAGAAGGAGATCAATTCGACATATGAAATAGAAATTAAAACTATCTCGAATTGACCTCGGAGGCTATTTTGTGGGAAAAAGGTTTAGAACGAAAATCCTAGCCTCTAGGGTTTCTCTCTCACGAATTCTGAGTTGTTCAAAGTCAAAGAGAACCCCCATAGGTTATTTATAGGTGTTGGAATCAAATAGAGTCGGATTAAGACGAAACATACCAAATCTGGCACTGTATACCGGTATACGTATGCAGATACCGGAATGCCATGACGGAATCAGAAACTCACGCAGAGGCATTCCGGTACTAAACACTTCTGTACCGAAAAACTTTGCATCAGTACCGGTACTAACATCACATACCGGTATACAATTCAAAAACCAGTTTTTCGCATTCTGTTTTGAGGAACTTCAAATTGGATTCCGGAATACACTTGTAAAAATTGACTTTTTCAAAACGAAAAAACTTTAAACTCCGGAATTCAAATAAAAGAGTTTTAACAAAGAATCTAAAGTTCCTAAAAACTCATTTAATCCGATTTTAAACATACACATGATTCCAATACCATAATTAACTATGAATCACCATATAAACAATAAAACTTACCTTCACGTCGTGATTCAACATGTGAGTCGATGGTACACTATGCTTGAAGTCTCGGATTCTTCAACATGTTCAAGTAGCACTCGACCTTCAAGACTCCGACTCAACAACTCACGAAATATGCCAATACAAAATCCGTAACAACCCTTGGGTCCTCCGGCGCCGCCTCCTACCTCCCCGGCCGTCGCCGTGCCGCCGGAGCGCCGCCGCGGCCGCCGCGGGTTGTGGCTGGGCACCTAGGACAGCTGCGGCCAAGCTCGCTCCGCCGCCGCCACCGCCGGTTTCCACTGTCGCGGTCACCGGCAGGACGACGTCCGGCGACCCCCCTCTTGCCGGTGCTTGCATCGCCGCCGGCCGCCGTCGCCGTCCGTTGCCGCGCCGCCGTGCCCTAGCCAACCCGAGAGCATCTCTCCTCCCTGCGCCGCCGCCGCCGCTTCCCATCGCCGGCTGAGGTGAGCCCCCTCTTCCTCACCTCCCTCGCAGCCGACCCTGGCCGCTGCTGGCCGGGCATGTTGGCCGGCAGCCGGCCGGAGCTGGTTGCTCCGGCCAAGGTCTTATTTATGGTTTTGTGACTTGCATGCTTGTATTTGAGGTCCCTGTTGACTCCCGAAGCCCGGGAAGGTGAGCACGATGATCGCGGCGACGCGCTGATCATCATGCTCACCTTAAATTTTGTTTTGGTTGAGCCGTTTTGCCGTTCGGCCTTTGTCGAGCTATCTTTGCACTTTTGTTCACTATTTTTATGCATTTTCTGCGCTTGCGACTTGTTCTGTCACAGTGAGGCTGTGAGCACAGCCTCCGTGACGCCGTTACCTATCTGCTGGTGCTTGCGGAAGGTCGTGCGGATGCACGGATTGCTCTAACGGCTTAAATTATTGCTTGTATGTATGTATTTGTGCTTGTTTTGGGACTTTGGCATTTGTGGCAGCGTTGCGACGCTGCGGGCAGCAACGGCTTGACCCTTGAGACCCTGTGGACTGGTTGTCCAACCCCTTCGCCCTTCGCGGAGATCCGGATTCATTTCCGACGCATTTTTCGATAAATTAATCGGCGAAACGCGCGTTTTTAGTTGTGCGACTCACTCGCTGTTTTCGTGAGTGACTTGGCTTCGTCGTTTAGCCTTGTTGGCTGTTCCTCATCACTGTCCCGAAGTTTCGAGGACAGCGGATGAGCGACGGAGGGTTCCGGTGCCATTTCGGTATTTTTCGGGAACCCGGGAAGCCTTTTCGGGTGCGTTTGTGGTCGTGGCACCCCGAGCTTGTGCTCGCTGTCCCATCATTTGGTTTTACATGTTCGGGGACAGCGAGGGACTTGTTTGGCTGTTTGG
Source organism: Puya raimondii (assembly GCA_016920855.1). NCBI lineage: Eukaryota > Viridiplantae > Streptophyta > Magnoliopsida > Poales > Bromeliaceae > Puya > Puya raimondii. The sequence goes on from JABWPP010000049.1 coordinate 53,940,109, forward strand.
TACCCCTCTGGGGGATTTGTGTGGTTTCGGGATCGTTCCTACAGGTGGGTACTTCGATCCGGAGTCAGTTCAGTGGACTACGGTGATACCTTTCTATCCTTTCTCTTGCATTACAGTTATTAGTTCACTTGACTCCCGTTGACTCTACTTATGCGTGCTTGGATAGTAGAGTAGTTGTGGTTTGCATGATTATTGAGACGACCTAGTTGGTCGGTGGTGATCGCCCGTTGTTCCGAGCGATCCTCGTTGTGGTTTATCAGTTGCTTCACGGCTCGTTGTCGTTCTATGGGTTGAGCATTTGCATCGATCGTCACAACTCTTCTAGCACTTCACGTACACCAGCGGTCTGATCCACCGCCTAGGGGTGTTCTTTTTCGAAAAAGGGTCGTTGAGTTTGGTTCCGACCCGTGAGCCTTGTTGCGTTGCATGCAGAAGGTTGATGTGCCGAGTGACGAGCAGGTTGTGACAGTGTCAGGGATACGTCCCGGTGGCTATGGATTGGGTTTACCTTGTGGTTATCTCCATTGATGCATACACTAGTAGCTTACAGTAGCATAGTTGTTCAGTTATATGTCAGTCTCATATTTACTTGTGCTACTGTTTACCTTACCTATCTTCTGTTGACCCTCGTGCCGGTGTGTACACCTCGCCTTCGTCGGCTTGCGGTACCCACTGGGAGGGGAGACATGTTTACATGTTCTCACCTCCCGCCCTCGTTGTTGTTTTCAGGTGAGCAGGGTGAGAGTCGGGACGTTGCGAGGCACGCCTAGATAGTAGCTCTAGAGGTTCCGACTTGTGAGGCTACTCCCCCCAGATTTTGGTTATTACCCTATCCTTCAGCTAGATGTGATTGTGGTTCAGTTACCCTTTTGGATATATTATCTAGCATGCTTATATTTTGTGGATTTATTTAGTATTCAGATGTGATGATTGCATGCTTGGACTATCTGGTTGTATATATATTTCTAGATCTTTCATTTATCGCGTACTTCGGTTTTCTACCCCTCGTGGTAGCGTTTTCGAAAAAGAGTTCTCGTGTGGAGAACGGTTTTCAAAGGGTTTTAAATGTTTGAAATTAGGGTTTCAAAGAAAGCTTCTGGGTAAGAAGCAGTTTTCTAGAATGATTGTTGTTTGTGCATCGCATCATCCTTCACTTAAGGACTTGCTTAGATTCATACAGATTTAAGGACGGTTAGCTGTATGAATCATGATTGTGATGTTGTTTGAGTGGTGAATGCATAAGTGGTTGTGATCCTGTCGTTGTTGTTGTGTACGCCGTGCAAATATAGGGGAGGCTCTGTCCGTGTGTACAGTGGACCCTGTATTTGTGGCGGGTCGTACGTGGCGCGGGCTAGGCTTTCAAAAAAAAAAAATAAAGTACACGTTTTCCGCTTCTTAAACTAGCCCGGGGCGTGACACCGGGCAATGAAATCGCCATCCCCTTCATGGTCCCAACCTCTAAAGAGTGAAATCGCCAACTCTTTGATTGGGTAGCGAAATCGCCGCATACCCCTATGTGTTTACACTACACATCGCTCGGGTAGCGAAATCGCCGCATACCCACATTATTCACATTTCACATTCCTCGGGTAGCGAAATCGCCGCATACCCGTGTTATTCACATTTCCACTTGACAACCTAAGGTCATTGGCCCTAGGTTCAAGTCACAAATCTCACCTAGGTTCAACAATACTAGGCTTCATATTTTACATTCCAACCTATGTTCCATGACACTAGGTTCCATTTTCACATTTCCAACCTATGTTCCATGACACTAGGTTCCATTTTCACATTCCAACCTATGTTCCATGACACTAGGTTCCATTTGCACATTCCAACCTATGTTCCATGACACTAGGTTCCATTTGCACATGCCAACCTATGTTCCATGACACTATGTTCCATTTTCACATTCCAACCTATGTTCCATGACACTAGGTTCCATTTGCACATTCCAACCTATGTTCCATGACACATATACAAGTACACATCAAGTATAAGGAATAATGAAATACTTGAATTCACTAACATGCAAGATGAGCCCATGGCTCAATTTATCATAATTATTATTTTGCCAACATGCATTCTAGGGTTGCATGCTTCTACACCATTTTAGTTTCAAATGGTTATTTACCCTAGACATGGAAGTGACCTAATCACTTCGGTAAACACAAACCCACCTCAAGAGCTTCCTAATCCTTGTGTTCTTTGAGCTCCTAGGTCACCAAGTCTTGAGTTCTTGCTTCAACCCAAGCTTCTACAAGAAAATAGTTCGTTACTCATTACGAACCCATAAATCAACTCGATACTTGAAATCAATTATTCTAACATGATTTCCTATGCCTCAATTGTAATTTTCGAAGGTCCAAATATTTTTAAAACCTCCTATGGCAAAAGCCCCAAATCTACCTAGGATTTGCATGCATGCAAGCCAAACCCTAGATTTCATGGTCAATCTTCCACCATTTGTGGTCAAGATTGCCTAGGGTTTTCAAAAATCTCATATCAAAGGATTAAATCCAAGGTTTAAACCCTAAATCACAAGAACTCACCTCCACACCCAAGCTCCCTAGCTTCTTTTTGCACCAAGAAGCTCCAAATCCACCTTAGAAGCTTTTTCCAAGGTCAAATCCTTCACTTCTCCAAGCTTTGGAGAGACCTCTAGAGAGAGAAAGTGAGGAAGAGGGGGAGGGAAAGTGAGGAAGATGAAGAGAAATGAGGGAGAGGGCTTCAACCCTCATTACATAGCTCCCCACCACGCGAAATTACCAAACGGCCCTTTACTGGGCATTCCGCTTCAGCCGGGTCCGGATCCCACGAGTAGGGTCCGGATCCGGAGCCAGCTTCCACCCTGCAGACTATGCAGGCCGGGTCCGAACCCCACAGCCGGGTCCGGAACCCATGAGAAACTCACCTTAGAAAACAGGTCGGGTCCGGACCTGGGTGTCCGGGTCCGGACTCTAGCTGTTCCACAGGATTTCATTGTCCGGACCCCAAGTCTCGGGTCCGGACCCCGAGAGCAACTTAGCTCCAGTTTGGTTTTTCCAAAAATTCTAATTTTTGGTTTTCGGGACTCTTAACTCACTCCCGATCATTCCAAAACCCTCGAAACTCAATTTCGCATTAGCCATTACCAGCTTTCTCCGAACTTCATCCAATTCGGTAAAGTTCGGTATAGCGCACCGAAATTCAGAGTACTACAAAGGAAATCCGGGTCAATTTGGGGTATATAATTATTCGCCACATGGCCACCGCCGCATCTCATACCTCACGCTCGCTTCCTTATGGCTATTTGCTCTCCGCCGTCCTTCACTTTATTGCGTTTGATCTTTATGATGAAAGGCCGATAAAGTTCCCCTCCGCCATCAATACGGATACCTTCTCAACCCTTGGATTTAAGAAAAATCGTTATGAAAATTAGGTGAGAAAGCATGTGATTGATCAAGGTGATGACGACGATGGTGACGACACCGAGGATGAGCCTATGCACTATGAGCCGCCTCCACATGAGCCTTCTCCACCGGTTGAGCCACCGCCCTATGTTCCTCCGCCTCATGATCCTCCTCCTATGGATTTTCAAAACCAAATTTTTCAAAGACTTGATAGGATGGACGAACGTATGCATGAGATCAAGACGGAAGTTTCCTGCATAAAGGATTACATGGACTCTATCTTTGGACCTTCTAGTGCCTTCTATGCCGCATATGGGCCTTATGTTGATCGACCTTCATCCTCTGCCGTGCCTCCTACGGGTCAAGAGGACGATAATCAAGAGGATGACGATGATGACTAGTTTTTTCTTGTTACTCATTTATGCTTTCTTTTATGCTTTTTGCTACTCTTACTATGTCTCCATTATGCTTTTTTTATGATGACAAAGGGGGAGAACTTGTGATATGTGATATGCTAATGGTTGGACATTTGCTTATATATGCTTATGTTTTGATGCTTTGTTGGACATTTGCTTATATATGCTTATTTTGGGATTTGATATATACTTGTTTGGTTATTTATACTTATGATTGTGATATATGCTAAGGGGGAGATTGTGATAGATGCTAAAAATTAATTGTCAAAGATATGCATATATTTAGGGGGAGTATTCTATTCTTTTGCTCTCTACTTATTTGAATCTTATATCACATTATCTGTCATCATCAAAAAGGGGGAGATTGTTGGCCTAGTGGCCCTAATCATTCTTTAGATTTTGATGATAACAAATAATTACAATTATTGAACTAATCTTTTATCTTGAGTTTTGTGTTTAGACTTCTCTATCTTCAAAAGAACTCAAGATGGACAATCCCCTAGCACTAAGCTTCACCACTTGAAGCTACCTTGTCAAGTAGATAAAATCTCTCTCTATTCCTCTTTTTAACATTGTGCTTAAAAGATTAGAGTAAGAAATGTCGAGCAAATTTTAACTTACTCTTTTTATCATCTAAAGTATATGGGACTTCAAACTATATTCAAAATCTTCTCAAAATCTGTTTTCTGTCAAGTTACTATTTTGGACTCTGATCTGGGCGCCCTAAAAGTGGATCCGAATCTCGGTTGATTTTGGATCCTGACTGTTTGTTGTTTGGGTGGTCCAGAACTGTCTACACATGATCTGGGTGCCCGAATGTCTGTTTAGGGCGTTCGAAATATTTGACTTGACAGGTTGCGTGTTCCGGACAGTACGGCGCAACGGTCCGAAAGTTCTGACAGCGGCGCTGCGCAGGCAGCGCGCGTGCCCGGGAAAGTGGGCGCCCACAAGTTGACTTCTGGAGGCCCGAAAGTTCTGCTCAGAGAAAATGGCGCACATGGTCTGACAGTGTCGGAAAAGCTGACGTGCGTGATCTGAGCGCCCACAACTTCTAGAGGCCCGAAAGTTCTGCTCAGAGAAAACGGCGCGCATGGTCTGGCTGTGTCAGAAAAGCTGACGCGCGTGATCTGGGCGCCCACAATTTTCTGGAGGCCCGAATGTACGGATCTAAAAAAGCGGCGCACGGGGTCTGACAGGCCGCTGGAAGTGTAGTGCGCGTGCTCAACTTCTGGGCGCCCGAATTCCTGTTTAGGGTGCCCGAAAGTGCAACGGTCTGGAGCTAGCTGAGGCTATAAATAGATGGTTTTGAGGCCTTTCTTAGCAAGGATTTCCAAGTCCATTTGAGCTTAAATACTTCAGTGTTTTTAATACTCTTAGCTCTCGATTCTCTCTAAACTTGAGTGTAATTTGTAGTGAGATATAATCTTGTAAAAGAGAGAAAAGAAAAGTGTTGAAGCTTAAAAGTGTAACCTTCTTGAGAGAAGAAGGTGTTGGTGTGAAGGCTTGGTGCTTGCCCGCAAAAGCATCGTCTAGTGGAGATCCAACGTTCTCTTGTGTTGAGAAGTTGGCGGGGACGTAGGCAAAGTGCCGAACCTTGAAACAAATCGACTGTGTGCTTCTTGAGTTTGCATTTCTCTAAGTCCTCACTTTCTCTCACTTTATTTGTTTCGAGTTTTTAAATTACTTAATTATTTAGCATTTTATTTTAGAAACCTAATTCACTCCCCTCTTAGGTTGCCATTTTGATCCTCAACCCCCTCCCCCCCGCCCCCCAACAAACCCACTGCAGCTGCCGCAGCGCCCCGCACAACCACCCTACCCCACTGTCGCTGTTGTCGTGCCTCGCACAACCACCCCACTGTCGGCCCCCACCCCCACCCCCACCCCCTCCCCCTCCCCCGGGCAACCCCCCCCCTCCACACCAACTGCCACCCTCCACCCCTCATCACACCCATTGTCATGCCAACCTCTCCATAACAACCAGCACAAGAAAAGAAAAAAAGTTAGAGAGAGCTACCCACACGTGCGAGACCGATAGCGAGGGCAAGGTCGACGGCAAGGGCGGACGGTGACGCCGCACATCAACGACGATGGGCATGAGCACAGTGGGAAGGAAGAGAGAAAGAGAGAGAGCAATGTGAGAGGGGTGGCGCACAATGACGGCGGCGACGGCCGGGAGAAGAATGACGACAAGTAGGGGAAAAGAGAGAGAGAGTGATATGAGAGAGATAGAGAGCACGCGATGTGAGAGAGAGAGAGAGAGAGAGAGAGAGAGAGAGAGAGCGATGTAGTACGGGGGGCTGCAGGGAAGACAAGGCATCCAATAATTACCTAATAGAAGCAGTGAATCGTTCACCATCTTTATACAGCTTTTACACCCATGGCGATGGGGGGCTGCGGGGAAGACAAGGCAGGCAATAGTTATCTAATAGATGCGGTGAATCGTTCACCGTCTTTATATAGTTTTTACACCCACGATGGTTGCATAGAAATTGGTTAAAAGCTGTGAATCTTTTACCGCCTTATAAAGTAGTGAACGAATCACCATCTTAGCAGGATAATTACGAACGATTCACCGCTTTTAGAAGAAAATTCCTACATGGCACCAAGTTAGCGAAATGAAGGTTATTTTGCCAATTATTTTTTTGACAGGGTTATTAATTACAAAATTTTGTAGGGTTATATAGAAAAAAAGTCCTATTAAACTTCTCGTCTTTGCGTCTTCTTTATTCTCATATATAATACTGACAACTATCATATTACCTCGAGTTGCCTTTTTATCCAATTTCCACTAAAGACAACGCATACAAGATACTGTTCATATCTCATGTTCCTCTTTTTTCACTTATTTCTTTCTAAAATGTTTGTTCAAGTCTTCGGTTCTCTTAAGAAAATTTGAATTTTTATTAATACTAGTTGTTGTTGACCTAACGGTCTTAATCAAATATTATATATGATGATTACAAATAATGGTGAATTCAGGACAAACAATTCTATTGAGATCTTTGCAGTCTCAACTCTTTAATAAATTCAAATTTGAAAAAATGGAAGAAAATTTGAGAGCTGAAGTTAAAACTATTTTTTGCTTCATTGGGTAAAACTGACCAATTTCTTTCTTTTGTCTAGCATGTAATCGTAAAAATAATAATTATAATTAATAAAATAGAGAAATAATTTCTCAAAAAAATATGTGTTTATTACTTTGCAAACATAGACTAAATTGATACATTACCTTAAGTTGCAAAAATAAACCATAAACTCGATTATAAAGATTCACATTGTGACTAAACCAAAGATCTCAAGTTTGAGCGTATTCTATATTCGGGCATTGAACCACACTTCTAGTTTGTGTGAGCGCGATGGTTGTTGTTTCTACAATAGTTGACAGTGAAAATCAAATGCTAGTTTTATTGTAGAATGCCCAATGTTTGAGTTTTAGCAAATGTTGGCTACAAAAAGCGGGCGTTCGAAATGATAACTGACAAATACTAGGCACAAAGTTTCTTCATGTAGGGGATAAAAAATATGCGGAGGAAGAGAGATTATTGATGAAAAAACAAGAGAGAATAAGAAAGAAAAATCTTGGAAAATATGTTTGTCATGCCCCGGGTTGCAGTGGAACTCGGGCTCGTCAACAGATCCGCCGTATACACGGGAGGCCCCGTGCACGCGAAGCGACAAAACCTATATAAGCAAAGAATTCTATCACAAGTACTACAATTACAGAATATCTAAGCTGAAATAAACTAAAATATAACTAAACCCCAATGTACATACAACTCAACTCCAAAATATGAGTACAAAATCCACCTCACAATACTAAAAGTGAATACATCCCATATGTACAACATGTATTCCCAAAACTGTCCACCAGATCCGCCACTAGCATAGTCCGCATTGCAGGAGATGCTATCTAACATGTGATCCCCTTATTTCGGTCAGAAGCAACCGCAACAAGTGCAGAGGGCTCTGCAACAAAGGATCAACAACAGAGGGCGTGAGAACTACTAAAACGAGTAGTCCTCAATGGTACCATCATCGACGATAACGACTTACCAACTACGTCTACCAGAGGCATAAGTAAAAAGAACTACTGAATGAAAGCTGAGTAAGTAAATAACTGCATAATAGAAAGTACCACTACTATGCCTCTATACTAATAATTGTAGGAATAAATGCATCATATATAATATACATCAACTTGCTACAATACTGCCGAAATATACCCAATCAACCAACTACTCGAAAGTCCAGTCAAGCCCGCGCTAGCCTCATGTCTGATCCCTATCAAAAATTCGATAGGATGTTGACGTGAAAATAATATATCTGCTAAATCAAATCGCCTATCTCCGGAGTGGCACTCGAGGGGAGCGACCTGCTCGAGGATCAAATTAACCAGGTCAAGTATACTGTAAGCTATAATCGATGCACATGATCAAACTAATCATAATATACACTAACGAAGCTGTCACGCCCCGCGATCGCCACTTTGGTCGGTCCGGGCGCGCGCACAGATCGCCGAACGGACAGAGCATCCCCTGTCCGCCCAAGGCTCAAGAACATCATGTACATAAAATTTTGCGTAGAGAAAACAATCAACATACATGAATTGCACGAGGGCATATCACAAGAGCGAGAATGTAAACCTAACTATTGCAACATTGGAACATTCACATTTACATGCATTTTTCCACTTTACATTAATACATGAATGATTCCACGAGATACAATTACACTCTCCATTTCAAATATACATCTGCATTCTTTCACTCGTACACGGGTGACCTACACTGGGTGATCCCACTATCTAGGGCGCAACGCCCACGCCTCGGTCCGGTGCTGCTCCGCTAATGGTTGGCTCTGCAAAATAGTGGGGTGAGAACTAAACGAAGTTCCCAGTGGGTTCGGGCGCCGACCTCGCCGATTTTCCCACTAGGTCATCAAGGCATAAGTAGATAAACGAACATGAAGGTAGTAACAACAACTACACTATGCATAACTGGAATAAACACTACTATGCCTTTGCGAAATGAAGCTAGGTAAACAATGAATGCTATCATGCTCAAGATGCTTACCATTTTTACCTTTCACCCAATCATACCGGCTCACACGAAGTCAAGCCCAACTCCCTCCTCTTGATCGTCTACGAAGGAGGTATAATCGACTCGTCACCTGTCATATGATGCTACTATGCTCAAAGACATGATTTACTATGCTCAACTGACTTCATCTTTTACCTCATGACCCAATCATGCCGGCTCACGTGAAGTCAAGCCAAACTCACAATAACAGGGCCCACGAGGACTATCACCAATCTAGGGCCATCTGCTGGGTAGACACGTTAACCCAATACGTGACAACTCCGGAGCTCATTGCCTGTGGTGTCGCGACCACCAACAAGCCAAACAGACAATGTGAGTACGATCCAGTCCTCTCATCCCGAGGACACCCTATTGACCAGGATAGTAACATACGGGGATCTACCAATCCCTAGCATGGTCCAGAGAATCTATTTCAATCCCTCGCATGCTCATCTCAAAACATGTGCAACTACGGCAACAACCCACAAGTACACTCACGACACACAATGTTTATGTTTTCTACTTGCACAATAGGATACCCATTCTATATTTCTATCACTAGGTTTATGTTTAGACTCAAAATGACACCTAGTATTTCACTTTGTTCCAATATCGACATTTTGTTTTCTATGTCCAAACAACTAGTCAAGATGTCACCAAGTTCATGTCACCAATGTTCCACAATGTTTTCTAAGTTCACATTCTAGTTCATTGCATCTATAGGGTTCCAATGTCCAACGACCCAATCCTCATGCATCCAAGTACCGAGTTCTCAATTCAATTTGACCAACCCTACTTTAGGAAGCATGCAAGGAAATGAAAGCTCAAACACAATAATAACAATAGTTTCGTCCGCGAAACTTAAATCCATACCACGACTCGATTGATCCTTCATAGGCCTACAGCCTAAAGTCTGACGCGACATCATGCAACGTCTCTCGCTCTCATGCGCGGACCCAATTATCACATTGGGGATTCCTCATTAGGACCTCGCATCGAAACCCCAACCAAGAGTAGTTATATCCAAGTCATCGTTATCCTATGGCCAGGTCTCACCTACACTCTAGGTGTATAAATAAATTCCCAGTTCCACACGTGGTATTCCACGTCTCCAGGTCATCGCTCAGACTACCGCCCCGACCATTAATCCTAGCCAAGCTCTACCCTCAGGTTCAGAGCTGCTACCACATGATACCGACTGCGCCTGTCCATAAGGCCCCAGGCCCACAGTCCACATATGGTCCAGGCACGAGTAATCGCCAAGCAATGCCCTCTAACCGTTGCCACGTGACCAAGGCACTCCCGGTACAACATACTTTGGTCGTCCAACACTTGGGTATTCACCTAAAACTCTGCCTCGGCAAATACCACTCTATCTTCATTACCATGGCTCCAAGGCTATTGCATACATCCATCACAGTCCAAGTGCTTCTACGCTCATGTTCAGCCTTGAACTCTCACATCACCAAGTTCCACCTTAGGATCCAACTTGGGTACAATACCACTACTTTCATATACTAGATTCTGTTCTAGACTAAATACCGCAAGTATTCTAGCCCACTTCCAAAGCCCATATGTGACCATATGTACTCAATTTATTCATTTTCATACAAGAGGGTTACAACCCTAACTCCTGGCATACAATCCAACTATGCTTGGTTTATTTACCAGCCACAATACACATTAACATCCCAAGAATCTAAGGACAATGGAAGATCAAACCACTTCAAAAGCATTCCCTCTCCTCTTCTTGGATCTTCCTCAAGATCGGCCTAAGCCTAGATCTTTCGCCAAATTGGCCTACGCTCATATCTACACTAACATATCACTCCAATATTTAAATCTTCACACAAGATTTTCTTTGCCATGACCATGTCGACCATTCGATTCATCCCCAAAACAATCTCGTAGAGGATTTAATCGCCAACACGTTCAACATAGTGTGTAAACACGCTATGCTTGACTCCAGCCTGAACTGACATGCCACATCATGTTTCCCTGCCTTGAAAGAACAGGGCCACGTCAACTCGGCTCCACTTTCAATAGTCGCCATATGGCTGTATCATTCTCGTCATCCGATCATAGTCCGGTCTTACCTACGTCGTTTCCCCATAGGTCGTGCCTTTGCACCCATCATCAAGGATCGTGCACCACATCCATCACGCAGGGTCAGGCATTGCATCCATCACCCATCTTAATCGGGGCAAACACGTCCAGGTCCAAGACGAGAATTATCAAATCTCCACAGCTACGAGTCCTGACACCAAGCCAGGGCACACATCGGCTCCTCAAGACCACACATCTCGGCCACAACGAGAGGCCTCACGACCTTAGCGACACTTAGCTCGCAACATCAGAGGGCTATCTAGTCCTCCACAACATCCATCCCACCAAGTAACTTACTATTGTCACTCAAGGGACAACACGCGTACCTAGGCGACACAACATTCGAACTTAATTCCATCGCACACATTAGCCGACCTAATCAAGTGAAAGTCATAGAAGGGCACCCCTACTCCACTTTCGACATCATGTTGTCTGCAGCCAACATGATCATCTAAATAGAGTAGTTGCAACACCTCCAATCCGCCTCCAAAAGGCTATTGGAGACACAACTTGACCCAATCATTTCACTTTCGCCACAAGTTGCGTCCACTCACAAGCCTAGGTCCTTACGGTTTTCCAAGCCTAAGTTTTCCTAGGTCCTCTTAGGCCGTTTCTACGCTCTGATACCACTTATCTGTCACGCCCCGCGATCGCCACTTTGGTCGATACGGGCGCGCGCACAGATCGCCGAACGGACAGAGCCTCCCCTGTCCGCCCAAGGCTCAAGAACATCACGTACATAGAGTTTTGCATAGAGAAAACAATCAACATACATGAATTGCACGAGGGCATATCACAAGAGCGAGAATGTAAACCTAACTATTGCAACATTGGAACATTCACATTTCCATGCATTTTTCCACTTTACATTAATACATGAATGATTCCACGAGATACAATTACACTCTCCATTTCAAATATACATCTGCATTCTTTTACTCGTACACGGGTGACCTACACTGGGCGATGCCGCTATCTAGAGCGCAACGCCCACGCCTCGGTCCGGTGCTGCTCCGCTAATGGTTGGCTCTGCAAAATAGTGGGGTGAGAACTAAACGAAGTTCCCAGTGGGTTCGGGCGCCGACCTCGCCGATTTTCCCACTAGGTCTATCAAGGCATAAGTAGATAAACGAACAGGAAGGTAGTAACAACAACTACACTATGCATAACTAGAATAAATACTACTATGCCTTTGCAAAATGAAGCTAGGTAAACAATGAATGCTATCATGCTCAAGATGCTTACCATTTTTACCTTTCACCCAATCATACCGGCTCACACGAAGTCAAGCCCAACTCTCTCCTCTAGATCGTCTACGAAGGAGGTATAATCGACTCGTCACCTGTCATATGATGCTACTATGCTCAAAGACATGATTTACTATGCTCAACTGACTTCATCTTTTACCTCATGACCCAATCATGCCGGCTCACGCGAAGTCAAGCCAAACTCACAATACCAGGGGCCCACGGGGACTATCACCAATCTAGGGCCGTTTGCTGGGTAGATACGTTAACCCAATACGTGACAACTCCAGAGCTCACTGCCTGTGGTGTCGCGACCACCAACAAGCCAAACAGACAATGTGAGTATAATCCAGTCCTCTCATCCTGAGGACACCCTATTGACCAGGGTAGTAACATACGATAATCTACCAATCCCTAGCATAGTCCAGAGGATCTATTTCAATCCCTCGCATGCTCATCTCAAAATATGTGCAACTACGGCAACAACCCACAAGTACACTCACGACACACAATGTTCATGTTTTCTACTTGCACAATAGGATACCCATTCCATATTTTTATCACTAGGTTTATGTTTAGACTCAAAATGACACATAGTATTTCACTTTGTTCCAATATCCACACTTTGTTTTCTATGTCCAAACAACTAGTCAAGATGGCACCAAGTTCATGTCACTAATGTTCCACAATATTTTCTAAGTTCACATTCTAGTTCATTGCATCTATAGGGTTCCAATGTCCAACGACCCAATCCTCATGCATCCAAGTATCGAGTTCTCAATTCAATTTGACCAACCCTACTTTAGGAAGCATGCAAGAAAATGAAAGCTCATACACAATAATAACACCCTATATGCATAGAATTTTTACATATATACACATATAAACAAAATGGCAACATAGACATAGGAAGAAATCCAACCATTTCGGATAGCACCACCCACCTCGTTTAACTACCAATTGCTAGGATTTCCAAGCAATTTGATTTCCGACGCCGATTCGGCTCGACCAAGCCTATCGGATGAAACTCGGCAAAACCTCCCAATTGGATGTCGTAGCCTTGTCGTAACCCAAATCAGAGCTGTCCCTCGTGTCGAACTACCTTTCAATTAGAAATTTACGAGATCAATTTGGTTCCAAATCTCATAAGGACAAAAATCCCAAAACCAAGCCCTGGGTTTCATAATCTTCAAGAACACCCAAAATCAAGGTGAATCTTTTGATTAAACTAGTCTAGAAACACTTAGGAATCTCCAATACATCAAGATTAAAGGATTTAATCTACTCAAATCCATGAAATCTCACCTTTAGCACCTTGCTCTCCTCAAGCAAGAGCTTGCTTCACCACTAAGCAAGCTCATCTCCCCCATCCTCACTTATTGGAGAGATCACCAAGGAGAGAGAGAAAAGTTAGAGAGTGAGGGAGAGGGTTTGAGAGAAAGAGAAGAGCTTTCTCTTTGTGTGAGTGGAAGAGAAATAGGTTTTGTCCTCTTAGGTGGCTTTTGTCTCTTATGTGAGAGGAAGAGAAATGGGTGAAAAAGTGGATTAGAACTTATCCATAAATCCCAACACAATTACAACTTAACCTCCATGAAAACACTATTTTTTACTTAATCCACAACTTTGCCCAATTTGCCCAAAGTTTGGAAAAGTGTATAGAAATTCAGTACACTACAAAAGCAACCTCGGTACAATCCGACGCATATAGCCCTACCTAGAACTGCCGTCTGATCCCATGGCTAAATAGTCAATAATGAACTAGCCAAACCTCAGACTCGCCCCAAATCTTGGGCACACATTATAATCCACAGTACCAACTCCCACGCACTGCCAATCCTAGGCATAAAAGGAAAGTCAGTCGAATGCAACTATACTACTATGCTAAAGTTTAGTATAACACAAAGGCAGGTCGTGATTATTCAATTGAGTGACCATTAGTCTATTTCCTTTGCAGGATAAGCAACAATGTATGCCCCAAACACGTGACCAAGAGTGAATTCACATATATTAGAACATTTAACCTGCTACTACTACAATTACTATGAAAATAGTATACAAGTACATGCTGAATACATATTCCATAGACATAATAGGAAGTTCGTAACATTCAATGAATTAAACCCACCTCGATCCTAATGACGAGGTAAATTCAACTTCAAGGATGAAGATCGCGGCAATACCAACAAGAAGGAAATCCAAGAATCCCCAAAACTAGCAAAGAAACCTGCTAAATCATCCGAAATTCGAATTGTACTAAAGGGTGAAAGAAGGAGAAGAAGAAGTCTGAGATGGAGAAATGGAGCTATCTGATGTAGAAGAGTGAAAAGGGTGAATGTGGGTCATAGGAGAGCTATTTATAGAGGAAATGATGAAATAAAATGAGCCCTCTGGTAAACAGAAATTAACTTGATTCTAGTATAAAATCTAGATTTCAGATGCTCGGAACAACTTTCGAGCGTCCGTATTGGCCCGAACTCATCCAGACTGAAAATTGGGCGCCCGCTGAGAAGCCCAACTCCGTTGAACCTATGCCCGAATCCACAACAACCACCTGCCACGTGTCAGCACTGTTCGATACACTCAAGAAGGTTCACCAACTCACTTTCGGGCTACTACAGTAAATTTTAGGCATCCAAAAAAGTACCAAAATAACTTAAATAAATCCTGCAGCTCTACACTGAGAACGTGAACGCCCGATTTCCATTTTTGGGCATCCAAAAGTTGCCAGAACTCCAGTTTTGGCTATTTTCAGTGCTCCGAGTCCGTTTTCGCATCTATTTCAAAACAACTCTGGCTCAATCCGACACTCTACAGATGTATCGACCAGCTGCTAATAATGTAGTCATCCCGACAGCTGAGTTGTCGGAACACCATAGTGTCATTTCCCTTTTCTTATCTTTACCACCATCTGTGGGATGAACTTCTCTTCTTCATCCCTTTTTTCGTTCTATTCTCCACTTTTATAGACTAATTGGTCTTCTTAATAGATCATAAAATTGTTAGGATATAAGGACAGTGGTTTAGAAGAGGTGATGTAGAGGAGGATGCAGAGTTGCAAGGTTGTGGCAAACAATGATTAGACATTATTGCAGTTTTTTTCTCATTTGTGTATTTCTTCTTATTCTACATGTTGCGAGAAATCGAAGCTGTGCAAGATTTAACAGCATGTCCAAACTATTTGCAATAGTTGCATTGCACTTGTGACAAGTCACACAATGGACGTGAGGTTGGTGTAACAGGGTTGGAACACATGTCACGATGCACATCAAAGAAAGGCTTTGTATAACAAGGGGAGGCAGAAGTGGCAAGAGCATAGGCACTGTCTGAAGAATAAAAATTGATAGTGCCTTTGTGTTTTTCTTTAGCAATTAACTCTAAAAGATTCGCACCAACAGTGGAAAGTGGTGTGCGATAAAGAACAGAGATTCGCACAGATTCATAATCATTTTGTAAAGCCATGAGAAATTAGACAAGTCGAGTTTCTTCATGATACTGATATTAAAGATCAGCATTGGCTGTCCACTTGGGCTCAGTTAAAGCTAACTGGTCTCAAATAAGAGACATCTAAGACTAAAAGTCTGATACAAATTGACCCTTATGTTGCTTTATCATATAAATGTCCATTTCAAGCTTGTATTTAAGTGCAAAATTTATTTGATTGTAACAAATCGATAAAAAAAAAATCCCAAACCTCTTTTTCACTATCAAATTTTTCGAATTGCATAGTGATAGTAGGACTAACAGTATAAGAAATCCGGATTAATAATTTATTATTATTAATTTCTCACTTTCTAAGAGCATCAGAGGAGCATTCATAATATTTGTATTCTCCTATAACATATTTCCAAAGGCCTTTTCCTTTTAGAAAACTTTTCATGAGAAAAGCCCATTGTGTATAGTTGGTGCCATCAAGTTCAACAATAATAAGTTGTGTTGACTCTAAATTCATTATATAAAGATTAAATAAAAAAGATGTTACCAAAGATAACTGGGAGTTTGGGTTATAAGAGAGTATACGTCAGCACAGAGAGCAACGTCAAGATAACAGTATCAGGAGCCATTTTGCATACTGTAACATGAACTATAGTGGGGACTATGATGTCATTGATTGCAACAATAGTAGCAACAACATCAACTATAGTGAAGTCAACGATCAAGTGGACTTGATAGGCTCCGCGTAGGGTGGCAATGGTTGGCAACACGCAAAGCCGGATAAGATCAATGAAGTCGGTTTGGACTTGGGATAGATGGCCTACTGTCTAAAAGAAAATAAAGTAATTGAAGTACATTTGCTCTAATACTATAATAATGAGTAAGAAAAGTGGAATTAGGCTTAATTGATGTAGTACACCGAACTTCTACAAATTATGGAGTTCCGGTGAAAAAATAGCATGAGAGGCTATATGTGAGGCTCCGGCCAAGTTTGGGACTTGTGCGAAGTGTTTTCGGTGCAAATGAGGCGCGAAAACGAACTTCGAAAAATTAAAACTGCTGAACTTGTGAAGTCTGCAGTGGGATTCCGGTATGAGGAATCCATACCGGTACTGAAGTGATTAGTACCGGTATGCGATATGGTATACCGGAATGCAATGGCAGAATCCGAAAATCCAGCTCTCGGGTTCTGCGGAATTCCTCGTGGTATACCGGTACGCCAACCCGTATACCGGTACGCCAACCCGTATACCGAAATACAGTGTGCAGAATGCTGATTTCGAAGGGTAATTTGGTAATTTCACTGAGGGGAGCTTACATAAAGGGGAACCCTTCCCCTTTCTCCTCTGAAAACATACCAACACACACAGGGAGAGAGGGAGAGAGAAACTCCTCTCTCTTACTACCACTTCTTCTTCTTCTCCTCCAAATTGGAGATCTTGGTGGAGATCAAGCTTGGGAAGCTTGGAGGAGTGAAGAATCGAGCTCGTGCATGCATGGTAGCTTGGTGAGCTCGCGGATCCGAGGTGAGTTCTTAGATTTGGTAGTTAGGGTTTCGGATTTGAAGCTAAGAAATGAGGTTTTGGAGACCCTTGGCTAATCTAGACTACAAATTGTAGAGATTAGCAAGAGATTTTGAGTTTTGCCATGAGTTTTGGAAAAACCTAGGTTGAAAGAGGGATTTTCTTGTGGAGGGTTTTAAAAATATTTTAACCCTTTAGAACCCTAGTTGGGGGTTAGTAGAACATGTGGGACAACTCCATTTCGAATGATTCCAAGAGATGAAATCGTTATGAGTTCGACTCGGATTAACGAATCCTTCATGTGTGTTAGGGCTAGGAGCTTGAAGATCAAGCTTGAGGCCAAGGAAAAGAGCCCGATTGCAAGTGTCTACAAGCAATCGGAAGAGTGTGAGGTGGGTTTGTGTTTACCGAAGTGATTAGGTCACTTCCATGTCGAAAGAGTAAAGTATATTTTATTTTACTTGATGCATGTAATGGTAGGTTAATTGGCAAGTGGTATATATATATATATGAATGTGTAGATCATATGATGTTAATACCATACCTACCATAGATTGGAATTGTAGGCATGTGGAACACATTGTTACAAATGGACGTGTGTATGCCTAGGTGAGAACATAGCGGTGAGCTAGTTTTCTCTACATGATAGAGAACTTGACATGTGGTTAAACAAGGGCTAGAGGCCACGTAAATTGGAAATCCTAGTGGTGGACAACTAGGATAAGAAAGAACTATAATGTGCATGTTGGCATTAGATATATATCAAAATGATTTGAGCCATGGGCTCACCTTGCATGTAAAAGAATCTAAGTATTTCATAATAATATATATACTTGAGAGATGATGCATGCATGTTAAACTTAGTGTTATTAAAAATAGGTTGGAATGTGATGGTACATAACCTAGCGTTATTAAACATAGGTTGGAATGTGATGGTACATAACCTAGTGTTATTAAACATAGGTTGGAATGTGAAATGAACCTAGTGTTATTAAACATAGGTCGGAATGTATGTGAACCTAGAGTCGTTGAACCTAGGTTGAGATAACATAGTGATAGGAAGATCACTTAAACAGGATATTGAACCTAGTGTCATTGGACATAGGTTGGATAACACAGTGGTAGGCTAACCACTTGGGCATGAGAATATGAACCTAGAAGAGGTTGATATCTTAGGGTAAAAGAGGAACCCTTTGAGACTTTGGAATGGATTCCGAAATCCCTAGACTGATACTTGCAGGTATGTGTGGTTCTCCTCGCCTAGCAAGTGATTGTGGCTGCGGGTATGTGTGGTTCTCCTCGCTCGGCAGCAGATTACACTTGCGGGTATGTGTGGTCCTCCTCGCTCGGCAAGTGACTCATAACTGCGGGTATGTGTGGTTCTCCTCGCTCGGCAGTGATTTCAGTAGCGGAGGTGTTTGTTGTATATCCCTCACCTGCCGAGTGGATTGTAGGCTGAGGTGTATGTGGCATGTTCATCTCCTCAGGCCTGGACATAGGCGGTAATCTGCTGATATTTGACTCAAGAGTGAGTCGGTGAAGGTTTGACTAAATAAGTAAACCTTAGCTGGGCGGTGGCCCAAGGATATTTGACTCTAGAGTGAGTCGGTGAAGGTTGACTAAATAAGTAAACCTTAGCTGGGCGGTGGCCCAAGGATATTTGACTCAACAGTGAGTCGGTGAAGGTTTGACTAAATAAGTAAACCTTAGCTGGGTGGTGGCCCAAGGATATATGACTCAAGAGTGAGTCGGTGAAGGTTGACTAAATAAGTAAACCTTAGCTGGACGGTGGCCCAAGGATATATGACTCAAGAGTGAGTCGGTGAAGGTTGACTAAATAAGTAAACCTTAGCTGGGCGGTGGCCCAAGGATATATGACTTAAGACTGAGTCGGTGAAGGTTGACTAAATAAGTAAACCTTAGCTGGGCTGTGGCCCAAGGATGTTTGACTCTAGAGTGAGTCGGGTGAAGGTTTGACTAAATAAGTAAACCTTAGGAGGGTGGTAACCCGTTAATAATGAACTCGAGAGCGAGTCACGTACGGCTTAGCTAAGGTAAGTGAACCTTAGGAGCAGGTTGATTATGAAATGGGTAGTGGAATAGCAGTTAAAAATATATTGCATGGATTTCATTATCGCATTTGTTGAAGCATAGCATGTTTACTTTTCATATATAGTAAAGTTATATGCTTACAGGTTATGTATATGTACTAACCCATGCTTGTATGCTTCCTTTGGACCTGGTGGGTCGAGCTCCTCTCTTGGGTGGCCTTACCCACTGGGAACTATTTTATATAGTTCTCATCCCACTATTTTTCAGGTCCTCACGTGAGCGGCGCGGCGGCGCGAGGGAAGGGCGTAACTCAGTAGTTAGCGTCCTACCACTGTGACCAGAATAGAAGTACCCTATACTACGTACTTTAGGGGTATTCGAATGAATGGAAATGTAATAATAATTCGATTGTATTTGGAAAGAAAGAACAAAGACACAAAAATGTAATATGTGGTTGTATTGCGAATGCTTGTAATAGCATAGTAATTTATGATGCTTTCCTTATGCAATCTATGTATGAATTATGTTCCTGATTGGAACCTCTTGAATTGTACTGGTTGTGACGCCTTGGACGTACAGGGGAAACTCTGTCCGTTCGGCGGATCTGGGTCATGCGCCCGTGCGTTTTGTCCTTCCACCTACTTGGTGCTAAGGTGCGGCGGGGCATGACAATTGATGTCTTCCTTCATGGATGTTTTCACCCTTTATATAATACAAATATAAAGCTTACATTGTAAGTATTTGAAAATTCCATCAATCAACCAAAAACAAAAAAGAATACACAATAAATATGGTACATATTTAAGAAAAATATAGAAAGCAAGTGAGAGCATGTATGATAGTGTCACGCCCCGGGCCCTAGTGGGAGCCTACCAGGCACGTGCACAGACCCGCCGTGTACACCAAAACAACACACAATGTACACAAGGCGTCTACAACAACAACAATCAAGTAGTAGAAGGAATACATCCTAAACAAGGTGATCAGAGCGAGAACATAATTCTACAACTAAAACAAGTTCAACACAACTATAATCTCAAGATATACAATAAAATTTACTTAAAGTACATCTTAACAACACTAGGAGATCACTCTCTAGGAACAACTATACACCTTTCATTCAAAATACAAGAATGTTATCAAGGGTCCATCTAAAATATCATCGTCGCGGCTCTAGCTAGCTGCTAACCCCTTGCCACGATCCCAAGCCTCTCCCGCTGCGGAAGGCTCTGAAACAAAAATCCAACAACAATGGGGGTGAGAACTATTAAACAATAGTTCCCAGTGGGTAAGTCGCCGAGAGTGGCGAAATACACCGCTAGGTCAACTGAGGCAAAGATAGTATAAATTGAAACATAAGGCATAATGCAATAAATGCTAAGCAAGTAATTCTACTACTATCATGCCTCCAAATGATTATATCATTTCAAAAAAAAATATGATTTCTACCACTACATGCATAGGTAGGTCCATTACCAAAATTTACATGTACTGGATTCCTTGCAATCATATGCACAAATATGTCTTCCACCATAACCTACATGCATGTCCATTTATGCTATAAACATTAGTTAAGGAAAATCTTTTTTTCATTAATATCACACATTCATGCCACTATACTAAACCAATGTGAGTATAGGCCTAATGCTACTATGGATGCCAATGTATGTAGTGACTAACTAATATGTCCAACTACAATGAATGCATCCCAATGATGTCAAGCTAAGTATTGCCACAATATGCGACTCACTACTATGTCCATACACTACATGTATATGCATCAAACAACCGTGATATACTATGTCCGGCTTACTTAGCTTTTACCCAATCCACGAGGGGACTTACACAAGGTAACATCCCGGCTTGTGCCATGCCTAATGGTCCCGTGGTAGTCAACATTGCTCCGCAGACAATGAGACACTCCCCCACGGCGATCCACTTCGACGCCCAATCCTGCACCGGCGATCAAACGTCGCAAAGGCTAACTCCGGAGTGCCGGCTTGTAGGGAGCGACCCTCACAAGCATGTGCGAATGAGCACAAGGGCAAACAAGCGCTGATCATAAGCATCGTATCCAAGGCCAACACATCTCAATCATCATGTCTAAAACATGAAATCACAACATCGACTCGAGGGTCGGAATCATCACACATAAGTCACACTTGTCTCAAGTTTCTCGTTGGTATGTCTCTACCATTGTACTACATGCCTCTAACATGTACATGCTCACATCTCAATTTACCAAGTCCATATTCAATGCATTCTACAAATGTCATATCCATGCATTACCCTAATGCCATATATCATGCATTCTACAAATGCTATATCCATGCATTATCCTAATGCCATATATCATGCATTCTACAAATGCTATATCCATGCATTATCCTAATGCCATATATCATGCATTCTACAAATATTATATCCATGCATTATCTTAATGCCATATATCATGCATTCTACAAATGCCATATCCATGCATTATCCTAATGTCATATATCATGCATTCTACAATGCTAACTAAATCATCATTCATGATTTACATATGTCATTCTACATGAACCTCCACTTTATGGAGTATAAGTCACCATGCAAAAATTCGATCCCTCACTTAACCAAGTAAACACATGCTTAGCCAATCACAATTATCAAATACAAAGAGAACCCCTTTCCGCATGTCTTAAACATGGAATCGCTCAACGACCAAAAGGTGTAGTACCCCTGGGGCCTAACTGACGGAATGACTGCAGTATCCTAAACTGTTCGACACTTCTTGAGAATGTCGAGACAAGTCGGAGTCGTTTCGGCGCCAAATAGACGCGAAAACGGACTCGAAGCACCGAAGCAAGCCAAAACTGAAGTTTTGGGCGTTTGGAGCTTTAGGGCGCCCGGAAGTCGTGTTTTGGGCGCCAAGATGTTGAGTGCTCGTTTTCTGAAAACTGCAAGTCATTTCGGATCCAGGATCGGGATCCCGGAAAGTGGATCCGGAAATCTACCTCGTGAGTATCGATCCGTTTGACACGTGTTGGTTCGTAGGTGAGTTCCGCCGGAGCAGATTAGGGTGCACCGGACCACGGGCGGAGAGTCCGAAGTTCTGGACTTGTGCAAGTTGAAGAACCGGGCGCCCACTTCTTGGGTTTTGGGCGCCCGAATGTGTGGATTCCTGCTGAGAAACAGGTTAGCAGCATTTCTGTTCTTGAGGCCCATTGCACCGAAACCCTTTGTCCATAAAAGTGGTGGACGATCTCCCCTGAGGCTTTTTCTCCCCTCTTCATGGTGAACCCAGGATTTTTGCAAGGAAGCCCTCCAATTCCTCCCAAATTCCACCTTTCACCATTGAAGACCTTTGTTTCCTGCTGAAACTTCAGCGTTGACTGGTGGTGTTCTTGTTCGTGTGCAGTGTGGGAGTGTCCAAATCCTGCAAAACTTGATTTGTTGAATAGAGGACTCGTAGAGGAAGATGTGGAATCCTTCCAATCACAATTTGGATAGGTAAGTATGCTACAGTTGCTGTTTTACTGGACCCCTTGTGTTCTTGAGCTGAAACTTGGGTTTTTCTTTGATCTTATGGATCCAAATCTCTTGGGAGCTGGAATTTCGAAGTGAAGATTGGTCCTTCCTCATTCCTTGCTGGTTTGGAGGTTCTTTCCACCTGATTTGAGGATTTAAAGGTGAGTTATAGCTCAGATTTTGAGTAATTAGCTTAAGTGCTGAATTTTTGAACCTTTGATGAATTTCTTGGATTTTTTAATTCAGATTTTTGTGAGGAGCCTTGGAGAGGATTTGGGTTGTTCCATCACTGTATTTGAGAGGTTTGTGACCCTTTTCCATGGGCTAGATTCGTTGGAATTCCAGAATTCATGCTTGAGGTGTTATTTGCTTGGTTGCTGGAATTTCTGGATCTATGTGCAGGAGGGTCCAGAAGTGGGTCCGAATTAGTGTGAGGACATTTTGGACATCGAGTCGAGCTCCATTTTGGCTGAAATTTGGAGGGTTTGTTCTTGAACCCCTTCTGGTGAGTTGTGCAAAGTTTCACTGCATTTGGACTTAAGATTTGGATTTTATCGCTTGTTGAATCCATGTTGGTCGTGCTGCCAGGCTGCAGTTCTGGGCTGATGTTCTGGGCGCCCAGAACTTGAGCAGGTGGGTCCAAATCTCGAGGTTGCAGTTTTGAGCCTGATTTCAGCCGGTGTTGTTTGGAGGCCTTCCACTCGACTCCTAGCCTTTGTTGGATAGCGTTTGAGGTGGGTTAATGTTACCGAAATCGCCGGATTTTCTCCTAAGTTGTAGAGAATGCAGCATGCTGTTTTATTATCTGTTGATCATGTTAGTAGCTCGAATTCATGAATTTGCATGTGTTTATATGAAATCTGAATTTGGAGTATAAATTGATAATTTATAGACATGACTTTACATGCTGAACTGAGAATTGACTTAGGAGAAAACTCGCGAACATACAACCGTCACTTTTCGAACTATTATCAGATTTAGCTCTAGGAGCCGTTTCTGTTTTTGTATCACCGCTGTTAGTGTGAGGTGGATACTTAGTTCGTTGTAGGATGAGTTTATGCTCGTGCTGGGATGCCGAGCTTGTGTTTACAGCAGGGTTAGGCTGTTTTGTATTACCGGGTGCCGTCGGGATTGATGGTGGATCCAGACTCTTATTTTAGCTTCTGTTTGTGCTGAGGGCACGTGAGCTTGGAGTCTTTGACCCATTTTGACCCCTTTCCATTTGATTATAGCCTGCCGGAGCCTGATTGTGCTCGACAGAGATACGCATACTAACTCGGTTGGGTAGCTCCCCCGAGTGCCGCTCCGGAGTGAGGCCTCTTTTGCGTTGATGTCGCTGCAGATTAGTTGGATCTGTTTTGGACTGGCTACCCTTTTGGTAGTGTGCGGTGTGGCTAGGCAGTTGGCTGGACGAGCCCGTTTGGGCGGTTCCGTTAGATTGGGTCAGGGGTGACTTTTCACTTTGGTGATACTTACTTGTGAGTTGACTTGGATAGTGGTAGGGTAGTGGCATTACAGCTGTAGAGTTTATTCCAGCTTACTTTGTTGTTCTTTACCTACCAACTATACTGTTAGTCTCATAGACTTAGTGGGTGGACCGTTGAGGTCGGTATTGGTACCCACTGAGGACTACTTCTTTTGATAGTAGTTCTCACACCTATTGTTGCCACCTTTTTCTTGCAGAGCCTTCGTCTGTTGCGGCTGCTGCTCTTGTTCCTGCGGATCGAGGTAAGGGAGTCGCGAGTTAGATCCCTACCTGTCCCTGTTGTTCCTAGAGGAGGACCCTTCTGGAGATAGTTTCTTTTTGAGTTGTGCCATGTACATATAGTGTGGATTTGTTCCTATTTTAGTTTTGGTGGGACTGTTGTATTTTGGATCCTATATGTACAGGTGGCTTTTGTTATTAGTATGTTTTATTTCAGCTCTATATCTCTTGTAGTTGCTTGTATGTTTGTTTACTGGTTAGCTATCGCTTTGTATACATAGAAATATCTATGTATACGGCGGATCTGTTGGCGAGCCCGGGGAAACGAGTAATCCGGGGCGTGACAGATTAAGTTGGTATCAGAGCTTAGGAATAGGTCGTTGGGACTTAATAAACCCTAGTCTTTGGCAGACCCTAGGAATGCAAGACGTGAGAGACGTGACTTACTGCGAAAGTCATCGATTTGACTGTTGAACTCATCCTTAAGTGGAGGGAGTGATCGAAGGCGTGTGTCCTTTCCTGTCGCGAACTTGCGTTGGCTGCAGACGACGTCAAGCAGCGAGGGAAAAGAGGCGACCTTCTAGACTTTCGCTTGATTGGGTCTTGAGTTGTTTGTGTTCGCTGACTGATCTGTGTGTTGCGCATGTGAGCATGACGCCTCCCCGACACCGAGGTCGACCCCCGACGCGGGCTACCCCCGTGCCTTCTGAGGTGCCTGAGCAGGCGAGACCTAATGCACCTCCTGATTTGAGTGAGCAGTTGGCTGCGCTAGCGGAGACAGCTAGGCAGCAGGGTGCACTACTGCGGAGGATGTGTGATACCTTTACTCACACGTCGAGTGCGACACCTAGAGCGACGGAGTCGCAGGAGCCATCTCCTGCTATTTCAGTGGACGTTCCAGCTGCAGCCGTACCCCCAGCAGCGGCAGTTCCGGCCGCACCGGTTGGCGACACTTCCCGGTCAGGTGGACAGATGTCGGAGGCCGAGCAGGAGCGGATCCACCTCGATCAAAGACTGGCTCGTTTTTGCCGGTTCGATCCACCTCGTTTTGATGGTAGCCACACCGAGCCATGGGTGGTGGAGGCCTGGGTAGGCTAGATGGAGAAGTTATTCGAGGATCTCTTCGTACCAGAGCGGGAGCAGGTTCACTTGGCGGTTCACTGCTTGACGGGTGATGCACGCATCTGGTGGACGAGGATGAGATCGAGCAGGTCGCTGGATGCGCTGCGGTTGAGTTGGGCCGAGTTCTGCGGGATGCTGTATGGGTTCTATTTCCCTAACAGCGTGAAGCAGAAACTCGAGGAGGATCTGAAGAATTTACTCCAGGGTGATCGCACAGTGCAGGAGTATACCTGAGAGTTTACCAGACTCCTGAACTGTGTTTCTTTTGCTGCGAGAGATGAGGCTCACAGAGTTTACTTGTTCGAGCGAGGATTGAGACAGGAGATCTTTGTCCTAGTTCAGGCGCAGAGGTTGCAGACCTTGGATGCGTCGATCGAGCAGGCGCTATGGGTGGAGCGAGGAGCTTTGATGGCGAGGGAGCAGGCGGCCACACTAAGTCAAGGTTTGGATAGAAAACGCCCGGCTCCAGAGGACGGAGGACAGACCAGCGGCAGACGCCCGCCGAGACCTCCACGATCACGTTCCCAGGGTTGTGGGTTTTCGGGGCGACAGAGGTCTGGTGGATCCCGTCAGCAGGGACGGCAGCAGAGGGGAGCACCGAGATGTGTCATCTGCGGAGGACCACATTGGCCTAGGCAGTGCGAGCAGCGAGAGGGCCGGTGTTTTGGGTGTGGTCAGTCCGGACATCTGCGGGCAGCTTGTCCCCGAGCAGCGTCGCCTGTACAATCGATCGCATCAGCACCCCTAGTTCATCAGCAGACCTATGGAGCTCCATCGACTCATAGCCAGATGGATAGGACTTCTGTACCACGCCCTGGTGAGCGGCGGCAGTAGATCATGTGGTAGCAGGTATCATTTTAATTTCTGGCATTAGAGCTCGTGCATTATTTGATACCAGTGGATCACATTCTTTTGTTAGTCGAGCATTTGCATCCTTGCATGGGCTAGTGTTAGGGCCGTTACCCTGTGCACGAGAGGTGCAGATTCCCGAGCACGTGTTGCTTGTGGAGGAGTGTTGTCGAGCTTGCCCAGTGCAGCTTGGACCTTGGGTGATGCCCGCAGACCTGTTGGTCTTGGGGCGATTGCAGAATTTTGATGTGGTGCTCGGCATGGATTGGCTGGCCCGCTACTTCGCGACGATCGACTGCGGCGAGAGGACCATGACGTTTCGCGAGCCAGGCCAGGAGGAGTACGTGTATCGAGGCTGCAGGAGCAATTTGTTCACGACGTGGATTTCGTCGGCACGAGCGAGGCAATTGATGAGTCGAGGATGTACTGCATTTCTAGCGACTGTTGTTGAGGTATCTACGGTGGCACCGGAGCTCGAGGACATCTCTGTAGTCCGCGAGTTCCCGGACGTGTTTCCCCCGGAGTTGACTACGATGCCACCAGACAGGGAGGTCGAGTTTGTGATTGACGTAGTCCCTGGAACTATGCCAATCTCAAAGACACCCTACCGAATGGCACCGGCTGAGCTGAGAGAGCTTAAGGCGCAGCTTCAGGATTTGATGAATCGAGTGTTTAAGCCGTTCTTGGACCGATTTGTGGTGGTGTTTATTGATGATATCCTGATCTACTCTCGGAGTGATGCTGAGCATGAGGAGCACTTGAGGATAGTGCTGCAACTTCTGAGGGAGAAGAAGTTGTATGCCAAGTTGAAGAAGTGCGAGTTCTGACTTCGAGAGGTTGCTTTCTTGGGCCATGTGATTTCAGCCACTGGAGTGGCGGTGGACCCGCAGAAGATTGAGACTGTGCGGGATTGGCCCAGACCGACGACGGTTACCGAAGTGAGGAGTTTTCTCGGGTTGGCTGGCTATTACCATCGATTTATGGAAGGCTTTGCGAAACTCTCCACACCCCTCACTCGTCTGACGAGGAAGGGGATTAGATTTGTTTGGAGTGTTGAGTGCCAGCATAGCTTTGAGGAGCTGAAGGAGAGACTGATGTCTGCTCCCATCCTTACCCTTCCAGTTATGGGGGAAGGATTCGTGATTTATAGTGATGCATCACACAGTGGCTTGGGATGTGTGTTGATGCAGCATGGTAGGGTAATTGCCTATGCCTCCCGGCAATTGAAGGATTATGAGAAGAATTACCCTACGCATGATTTGGAGCTGACAGTTGTAGTGTTTGTACTGAAGCTGTGGCGGCACTATTTGTATGGTGAGCACTGTGAGATTTTCACGGATCATAAAAGTCTCAAGTATCTGTTCACTCAGAAGGAATTGAACCTGAGGCAACGCCGGTGGTTAGAGTTGTTGAAGGATTATGATATTACCATCCAGTATCACCCCGGCAAGGCGAATATAGTGGCAGATGCGTTGAGCAGGAGATCAGTGCAGAGCCTTAGTATGATGATCACTCAGCAAGCGCTGTTACTTGAGGAGTTGAGGCGGCTTGAGCTTGAGGAGGTGTCCCCTGGGGGTACTGCAAAACTTATGTCTTTGGTTTTGCAACCCACTCTGTTGGATAGGATCCGAGAAAAACAGAGTGCGGACCCCTATTTGATGAGGATTCGAGATCAGATTGCCAGCGAGCAAGCAGGGGACTTTGGTGTTGACAGTTCGGGAGTACTATGGTACCGAGACCGACTGTGTGTGCCTATGGATTCTGAGATCCGAGAGGAGATTTTGAGAGAGG
Source organism: Puya raimondii (assembly GCA_016920855.1). Lineage (NCBI taxonomy): Eukaryota > Viridiplantae > Streptophyta > Magnoliopsida > Poales > Bromeliaceae > Puya > Puya raimondii. The sequence continues at coordinate 53,968,335 of JABWPP010000049.1, forward strand.
CTCATTATTCGCCTTATACGGTTCACCCCGGTGGAACCAAGATGTATAAGGACTTGAAGGCACACTTCTGGTGGAATGGAATGAAGCGGCATATTGGGAGATTTGTGGCTCAGTGTTTGACTTGTCAACAGGTAAAGACGAAGTACCGAGTACCTGCTGGCAAGCTTCAGAGTCTCCCAATACCCGAGTGGAAGTGGGACCAGATCGCCATAGACTTTGTCGTGGGATTACCGAGGACGCAGGCTGGTTTCGACGCCATTTGGGTGATAGTGGACAGACTGACCAAGTTTGCCCACTTCTTACCAGTGCAGACTACTTGGTCCAGGGATAGACTCGCTCAGTTATATTTGGACGAGATAGTGAGGTTGCATGGAGTGCCTACCTCGATTGTGTCGGATCGAGACACACGGTTCGTCTCGCAGTTTTGGAGGAGTCTTCAGACAGCACTGGGTACTCTGCTGCAGTTTAGCACGACTTTTCATCCACAGACCGATGGTCAGTCTGAGCGGACCATTCAGACTTCGGAGGACATGTTGAGAGCATGTGTCCTAGACTTTGGTGGAGGGTGGCATCGACACTTAGGACTGGTTGAGTTTGCGTACAACAATAGCTATCAAGCGAGCATCCAGATGGCTCCGTTTGAGGCATTGTATGGACGCAAGTGTCGTTCGCCCTTGCATTGGAGCGATGTGGGTGAGAGGAAGACTTTGGGTCCCGATATCCTATTGGAAACGGAAGAGAATGTCAAGATGGTTCGACAACGTCTTGAGACCGCCCAGAGTCGACAGAGGAGCTATGCGGATGCTAGGAGACGAGACTTGGAGTTCTAGATTGGAGATCATGTGTTTCTGAAAGTCTCGCCGTCCAGTGGAATTCGCCGTTTTGGAGTTCGTGGAAAGCTCAGTCCACGGTTTGTTGGCCCGTTCGAGGTGTTAGAGCGAGTGGGGCCGGTAACGTACAGGATTGCCCTTCCACCCGACTTTCTGGAGTTCACGACGTGTTTCATGTCTCGGCCCTAAGGAGATATGTGTTCGATCCCTCCCACATGATTGACTTCACTCCACTTGAATTGGCCGAGGACCTGCAGTACGAGGAGCGACCAGTGCGGATTCTTGCTCGCGAGATGAAAGAATTGCGCAACCGAGTCATATCGTACGTGAAAGTGCAGTGGAGTAATCACAAGGAGCGTGAGGCGACTTGGGAGCCGGAGACGGTGATGCGGAAATCCTATCCCTACCTTTTCGAGCTGCCTTCTTGAGGTATGAGTTTAGGTTTCGAGGACGAAACTTTCCGTAGGGGGGAAGGATGTAGTACCCCTGGGGCCTAACTGACGGAATGACTGCAGTATCCTAGACTGTTCGACACTTCTAGAGAAGGTCGAGACAAGTCGAAGTCGTTTCGGTGCCAAATAGACAAGAAAACAGACTCGGAGCACCGAAGCAAGCCAAAACTGAAGTTTTGGGCGTTTGGAGCTTTAGGGCGCCCGGAAGGAGTGCTCGTTTTCTGAAAACTGCAAGTCATTTCGGATCCAGGATCGGGCGCCCGGAAAGTGGATCCGAAAATCTACCTCGTGAGTATCGATCCGTTTGACACGTGTTGGTTGGTAGGTGAGTTCCGCCGGACCAGGTTAGGGTGCACCGGACAGCGGGCGGAGAGTCCGAAGTTCTGGACTTGTGCAGGCTGAAGAACCGGGCACCCACTTCTTGGGTTTCGGGCGCCCGAATGTGTGGATTCCTGCTGAGAAACCGGTTAGCAGCATTTCTGTTCTTGAGGCCCATTGCACCGAAACCCTTTGTCTATAAAAGTGGTGGACGACCTCCCTTGAGGCTTTTTCTCCCCTCTTCATGGTGAACCCAGGATTTTTGCAAGGAAGCCCTCCAATTCCTCCCAAATTCCACCTTTCTGCATTGAAGACCATGGTTTCCTGCTGAAACTGCAGCATCGACCGGTGGTATTCTTGTTCGTGTGCAGTGTGGGAGTGTCCAAATCCCGCGAAACTTGATTTGTTGGATAGAGGACTCGTAGAGGAAGACGTGGAATCCTTCCAATCACAATTTGGACAGGTATGTATGCTACAGTTGCTGTTTTACTGGACCCCTTGTGTTCTTGAGCTGAAACTTGGGTTTTCCTTTGATCTTATGGATCCAAATCTCTTGGGGGCTGGAATTTCGAAGTGAAGATTGGTCCTTCCTCATTCCTTGCTAGTTTGGAGGTTCTTTCCACCTGATTTGAGGATTTAAAGGTGAGTTATAGCTCAGATTTTGAGTAATTAGCTTAAGTGCTGAATTTTTGGACCTTTGATGGATTTCTTGGATTTTTGAATCCAGATTTTTGTGAGGAGCCTTGGAGAGGATTTGGGTTGTTCCATCACTGTATTTGAGAGGTTTGTGACCCTTTTCCATGGGCTAGATTCGTTGGAATTCCAGAATTCATGCTTGAGGTGTTATTTGCTTAGTTGCTGGAATTTATGGATCCATGTGCAGGAGGGTCCAGAAGTGGGTCCGAATCAGTGTGAGGACATTTTGGACATTGAGTCGAGCTCCGTTTTGGCTGAAATTTGGAGGTTTTGTTCTTGAACCCCTTCTGGTGAGTTGGGCAAAGTTTCACTTCATTTGGACTTAAGATTTGAATTTTATCGCATGTTGAATCCATATTGGTTGTGCTGCCAGGCTGCAGTTCTGGGCTGATGTTCTAGGCGCCCAGAACTTGAGCAGGTGGGTCCGAATCTCGAGGTTGCAGTTTTGAGCCTGATTTCAGCCGATGTTGTTTGGAGGCCTTCCACTCGACTCCTAGCCTTTGTTGGATAGCGTTTGAGGTGGGTTAATGTTACCGAAATCGCCGGATTTCCTCCTAAGTTGTAGAGAGTGCAGCATGCTGTTTTATTATCTGTTGATCATGTTAGAAGCTCGCATTCATGAATTTGCATGTGTTTATATGAAATCTGAATTTGGAGCATAAATTGATAATTTATAGACATGACTTTACATGCTGAACTGAGAATTGACTTAGGAGAAAACTCGCGAACATACAACTGTCACTTTTCGAACTATTATCAGATTTAGCTCTAGGAGCCGTTTCTGTTCTTGTATCACCGCTGTTAGTGTGAGGTGGATACTCAGTTCGTTGTAGGACGAGTTTACGCTCGTGCTGGGATGCCGAGCTTGTGTTTACAGCAGGGTTAGGCTGTTTTGTATTACCGGGTGCCGTCGGGGTTGACGGTGGACCCAGACTCTTGTTTTAGCTTCTGTTTGTACTGAGGGCACGTGAGCTTGAAGTCTTTGACCCATTTTGACCCCTTTCCATTTGATTATAGCCTGCCGGAGCCTGATTGTGCTCGACAGAGCGCGTACTAACTCGGTTGGGTAGCTCTCCCGAGTGCCGCTCCAGAGTGAGGCCTCTTTTGCGTTGATGTCGCTGCAGATTAGTTGGATCTGTTTTGGACCGGCTACCCTTTTGGTAGTGTGCGGTGTGGCTAGGCAGTTGGCTGGACGAGCCCGTTTGGGCGGTTCCGTTAGATTGGGTCAGGGGTGACTTTTCACTTTGGTGATGCTTACTTGTGAGTTGACTTGGATAGTGGTAGGGTAGTGGCATTACAGCTGTAGAGTTTATTCCAGCTTACTTTGTTGTTCTTTACCTACCAGCTATACTGTTAGTCTCGTAGACTTAGTGGGTGGACCGTTGAGGTCGGTATTGGTATCCATTGAGGACTACTTCTTTTGATCGTAGTTCTCACACCCATTGTTGCCACCTTTTCCTTGCAGAGCCTTCGTCTGTTGCGGCTGCTGCTCTTGTTCCTGCGGATCGAGGTAAGGGAGTCGCGAGTTAGATCCCTACCTGTCCCTGTTGTTCCTAGAGGAGGACCCTACTGGAGATAGTTTCTTTTTTGAGTTGTGCCATGTACATATAGTATGGATTTGTTCCTATTTTGGTTTTGGTGGGACTGTTGTATTTCGGATCCTATATGTACAGGTGGCTTTTGTAATTAGTATGTTTTATTTCAGCTCTATATCTCTTGTAGTTGCTTGTATGTTTGTTTACAGGTTAGCTATCACTTCGTATACATAGAAATATCTATGTATACGGCGGATCTGTTGGCGAGCCCGGAGGAACGAGTAATCCGGGGTGTGACAAAAGGTCGAGCCATAGTTGCTCACCTAGATGAGGTGCAACATACTTGTTTTGCATTTTGTCATATCCTTTCTTTTCTCTATAGCAAGCATACTTTAGTATGCGTAAGTAAATTCACTAATCTATCAACCAAGTAGTGTCTCATATGACACTCCTCACTAGCATGCATATCTTAAATAGCATTTCATGAATGCGCCATCACAATACTAGTGTAAGTACTCTAGCATGCTTATCATTCTCATAATACTCTACTATATGCAGTATGCCACTTTTCACATGCAACATTTATATATCATGTGTTTATAATTTCTACAATGCCATAATTAGCACAATTATGCATCTAATCAATCCTATAATAAAATAGGAGACATAGGGGGAGTTCACCCATTTCGGTGAGGTCAGACCCACCGGATAACCATTGAAACCTCGCAGTACTTCAAAACGAAGTTGTCCCCCGAGCTTCACATACCCTAAGATAATTTTCCAAGGGGTTACAAGTTTCGAACGAACAAATTCGAAAACTACCAAAATTCATGAGGTAAATGGGTGAAAAATACCTTAGAGCAAGTAAAACTTGTTCTAAGTCCAAATCAAGGTTAGGGATCTTCAAATCCAACCTACAACGACATTCTACACCCATCAATTCAACCCCAAGAGCTCTCAATTAAGAAACCCCAAATAAAACCCTAGTTTTCATGAAACTAGGTTTTTCCTCTAAATTCTAGCAATAACACAAATAGAGGTTGTAAAAGAGATTACCAACCTCAAATCAAGCTCCCAACCAAGCTCATACATCCTAGGGTTGAAGTTAGGCCCACCAACAAGCTCCTCTTATCCATTCCGAGCTCCCCTCAAAGCCAAGAAGCAGCTCTATGGAGAAAATGGAGAGAAAAGAGAGATTAAAACCTCAAATCAAGTGTTTGGGAGCAAGAAAACCAAGAGAGAAAGGAAGAGAACTCACCTCCTTCTTCTCTCAAGCCTCAGCAACACTGAGCAACAAGAGAGGGTTGAGGGGATATATTACATGATGTAACAATATCCCCTAAGGCCCCTCAAAACTCAGAAATTACAAAATTGCACGAAATCTGATTCTGCAGCACTGCATACCGGTACACGAATTGGCGTACCGGTACTAATTAAATCAGTACCCGTATGCCAAAATCAGTACCCGAATGCAGTACAAATTTTGCACCTTTTGCAGAATTTGATCTCCGGAGTCCGTTTTCGCCCTTTTTAAGCCACGAAAACACTTCAAAGCTCACCAAACTCAACCCAAAACTCCAGAATAGTATAAGACACTATTCTCTCACTAGAACTCCGCAATTTGCTAAAGTTCAGTGTGCTACAGATAGTAATCACAATCGTAAGAGCACTTATGGAAATGAGATTATTTGCCTTAATATTCTAATAGTATAAAACTTTTCTGCAGATATTTTTGAACTCGCCTACATCTTATTTGAAACTTTTTTTCAAATAATTTTGAATTCACCACAAACAACATAAATTGAAACATAATATTTTATCAATTTGGTTGGGCAATTAGAGTTGCCCAAGCTTTTAAGGCATGCTCATGTTTTCCGACAGCAACAATTTTATTACTGATAGAACTATTATAATTGTAATTATTAACGATTGTTAGGATAAATTGAACGCTTAGTTTTTTCAAGTTGAGCCTAGTTTCATGTCTGTTTGTTGTAAAGATAATAATGACTAACTAGTTAAAAACCTGCGCTTCGCAGCGGGTAGACGCTATTAAAATTTATTATTATATTTATATATCATATTTTCGTAGATCTCATTACTAGTAAAGCTTTTGAAGTTATAACATATAAAATGATGGCATAACTAATATGAACAATAGAAAAACTGTAAGTAAATTATATATTATAAAACTCGCACATTTGATTCAAAAAGCATATAATATGTAGATAAATTACTAAAAATTTTCTAAAAGGTATTTTATTAAACAACAGCTTTAATTGTACTTTGAAATACTATAAGAAAAAAATAACTATGTATCTAAATTAATTTAACAAATTAGTAATTAAAAAACAAGGTTATAAGAATGGAAAATTAAAGTTTTTTTTTTATTTAAGTGGTGGAACAATTCCTTATAGGCTCAAAATTCACTACTAGATGATCTTTCGTCAATTGTGTCTTCTTCTGCATGCAAATCAAACTTTAGCATTAATAGTAAAAAAATTACGTAATTTAAAAAACCAAAGAAGAAAAATTATTTACAAATGGACTAACAGTTTAGATTGAGATGATTTAATGCCTTTTGAATTCACTACCTGTATCTAGGAGACAAAAAAATAATATAGAAAAATCAAAAATGAAAAAGAATAACCAAGTAAATTTATCTTTTTATTAAAAAAAAATCATATTTGAGTTTTAAATAGCTATGTATTGGAATAACAGCAAAGCAAGATGAATAGAAAAAAAAAATGTAGACAAAGTAATCTAAAGTAGAATTGACGACGAAACTATGAATTGCTTTCTGGTCCCTTACATCAAAATATCCTACAGATTACTAAGAAGTACAAATACACCAGGAATACATACACCTGACATTAAAATGTTGTATTTCTTCATTAGTGTGCAGGTGCTTTTCATATTAAGCTCATCAATTTGGCCTCGTTGTTTGGGAACTTTCAGAGCACACATAACATATGTCTTGAACGAAATAAAAATAATGCATAATCAATTGCTCTATCTATGCGTGCTCCCAAAAGACAAACAACCAAAGAAACAACCAAATGCAAAAAATGTAAGAGTGACCCTTTGCTTCGCAAATTTTTCTAAGATTTTCATTAGTCTGATAGTTGTCGGCATCCAGATGCAAGCTTAGTATTCCGAGCTCTGCAAATACAAAACAGAGTGGTCTATGATAAACTAAGTGGCTTTTAAAGTATTAGTACCTTCAATTAAAGAATACAACTAAGGGGCCTTTGGATGTATTTGTCAAAACCATAAAAACCTCAAAATTTAAAAAATGGAACTTAGCTTGTGATTGCGAAATAAAATTTTGCCATCTCAGCATTCAAGGCCCTTTTCCATAGCTGTATATATGTAAATACAAAGCATCTTAACAGGACCTACCAGGTATAAACCAAGTATCAAAAGTTTGAGTTTAAGCGATACTTTGACTATTGTATGCACTCAATTGGCTATCAAAATTGGTACAAAAGGAAAAGCCATTAGTTATACTCATGCATTTGGAGAATTGCTACCTCAAAAGAGATATATACCTATAGTGGAATGGATCATATATAAACAAAAAGCTTCAATGTCATAGAGTTGAGTACATCAATCCCAATCATGCATATAACCTTGTAAAAGGAACTATATATGCCTTATATCAAACTATTAAAATGAATGTAGAGTTGAAATTCATAATAATAATAGAAGCCTTATATCATACTATCCTAAAATTAGCAGTCGGGTACTTCTACTTATGAAAAAAGAGAAGTTAATCATAATAGTAAATCAAAACCCAACCAAACTCATCAAAAATATTTAACACAAAATAGTATAGATTCATCTTCATGACCTATTAACATCAAAACACAGAAAATAATCTCTAAAATCAGAAGATCAAGTCCTTTCAACTTATTGCCATGTGGTATGTCCACATTGGCGGGTTAAGATTTAACCCGATCCACATGGGATGTGGATCATAATTTATCCTAATGGATTTAGGATAAAGATAAATAATATGTTTCTTATCAGTTAAGAAACATATCTATGAGAATCATAATCCTAATCTCTATGTGAGATTCAGAATATTTTAGGGAGTCCTGATAATCTATAAATACTCCTTACTTCTCATGGATTGAACATCTGAAAAGATAGAGAATCCACATATTTCTCTCTTCCTCTCTCTCATCTTTCTCTCTGGGATTTCCACCTACGTTTCCGGGGTTTTGGAGTGTGGACATAGAAGAGGACTCTGGTAGCTCTCTTCGATTCGCATCCGATTCGGGACGCAAGGCATAAACGTGGGAGAAGGCGAGATACGTGGGAGATCCAGAATCGTCAACACCAGGACGATCTCGGAGGCTAGTAAAACGAGCAACCCGATCCAATTCCGGTTCCTGGATACGTTGGCTATCCAGTTGGTATGTTTCCGCTGCCCAATTAATTCCAACAATTGGTATCAGAGCCGTATGCTTGTTTTCGCCTTACGATCGTGCTTGTGATGCTTGGAATTAGATAACATGTTTTCTTGATCAATTTTTATGTAGATTAGTTCTACAATTTTTTTCTCGTTTTCTACGTGAAATCGATTAAAAAAAAAAAAAAAAAAAAAAAAAAAAAAAACTGAATTAGTTTTAGTTTTTCCTTTTTGATTGATCATTAAAACATCCCAAATTTTTTTCTTGCTTCGTGCATAAAAAAAAATATATATTTGTTATATTTTTCGCTTTGTGCATCACATTAAAAAAATAATAAAATTAAGGGGACCGCCGACAAGCAGGCCCGGCCAGCAGCGGTCGCGCGGGTGCGAACCCGCACGACGCGTGCGGACGGACGGGTGTGGCCCACCCTGGCGCGCGCGGGAATTCCCGCGCGCCAAGAGCAAGCCTACAGGCCTGGCCCGGCCCGCCATTCGCGCGGGGGGCTGCGGGCCTGGCCCGGCCCGCCAATCGCAGGAGCGCAGGCCCCGCACGGCTCGGGCGGGCCAGCAGGCCCGCCCCGGCTTTCTGCGCGTGGGAGCGACTCGCAGGGCGCCGGAGGGCAGGCTGCGGGCCCGGCCCATCCCGTCGCGCGCGGGCGTGCGACCCGCAGCGCGCGGGCGGGCGGGCTGCCTGCCCGGCCCGGCCCACCGCGCGCGGGCGGCCCGCAGCGGGCGGGCTGGCAGGCTGCCTGCCCGGCCCGGCCCACCGCGCGGGGGCGCGACCCGCAGAGTGCGGGCGGGCGGGCTGCCTGCCCTGCTTAGCCCATCGCGCGCGGGCACGACCCGCAGCGCGCGGGCTGGCGGGCTGCCTGTCCGGCCCGGCCCACCGCGCGCCAGCGCGACCCGCATGGCGCGGTCGGGCGGGCTGCTGGTCTGGCCCGGCCTGCCGCGCGCGGGTACGACCCGCAGGACGAGGGCGGGCGGGCTGCGAGCCCGGCCCGGCCTGCTCTGCGGTGCGGGCGCGCGCAGGCCGACCCAGCTCGCGCGGCTGCAAGCCTGAAGGAAAAATTTTTAATTTTAATTTTTTGGGATTAAAATTTTTTTTGGAATACCCCACACACACAACATATATATACATTATGTTCCTATGTGGTACATTTTTTTCTTGTGTAGCATGCGTGTGTGTTTCTTCCTTTTATCTTATGTGAATGCGAACATTAATGCTTGTGTAGCATATAATGATTGTATGATTGTGTGTTCTTGGCATATAAGTACTTGTGTTCTTTCGGTGATTTTCTACAAAATTTAATTTTGAAAAAACGGGTTCGACGTGTGCAGCATTCCTGTAGGATATTATTTATTCTGATGTACATCTTTATAGTGATGTAGTAGGTTTTAATTCTGCAAAAAATGATGTAATAATTAAGGCCTTGTAAAGGAATGTGTTTTGCGCAGCGTCGACGTTTTTCGGATTAATTTTGGCACAAGTACTTATTTTTTTATATGTGTGATGACATTATGGAGATAAGTTCTCTGAAAAGGATGTGTTCTTTTAATGGATGAGTTCCAATTTTTTTTGGATAAGTTCCAAAATTAATTAATAAAGAAAAATTAGTAAGATTGTAATACTTTGAACCGACACTGGGTGATGATTATGAGCATAGCGAAATTTTCGATCCCGTTGTGCCGGGGATAATATATCAATCTTATTAATTTTTTTGGAGATGTGCCTAATGTCCAAATCTATTTTTGAATGTAGTGAAATGGCTTCCAAAAACGTCATAGCTGACCTCACTCGGGGTGATAAGCTAGACGGAAAGAATTATGATATTTGGCACAAGAAAATGCAGTACCTGCTTAATGAACAAGGGGTTCTTGAAACTCTCTCTGTCAAAAGGGTCATGCCTACCGACGGCTCTACTTCTGAGCATGAAAAAGAGATCTATAATAAATGGTTCAAGGAGGATCGAACTGCTCGGTACACTATGTTGTGCAAGACGACCTTATTGGACAATTTGAGATCTATGAGACTGCCAAGGACATGTGGGACAATCTGAAGATTACTTTTGGTCAAACTTCAGCTACGAGGCTACGTGCCTTGAATCTTAAATTTCAGCAATATATGATGAACCCGAAGCATTCAATGGCTGAGCACCTTCGTGTGATGAGCGCCATGATTCGGGATCTTAAGGCTGCTGGAAACGAGCTCACTGATGAGCAACAGGTTCAAGCGGTGATTCGTTCACTGCCGGACCCTGAATGGTCCCAAATGAAGCTCCTGATGACGCACAGCGAGAATATTAAAATATTTAATGACATCTCGCGCCATCTCGAGCTCGAGGCAGAACGCTTGGAAGCGAACCGTTCTGTCGCTCTTGTTGCACGCTCTGAGAAGCGCGGTGGGATCACACCCAAGCGCAAAAGGCATCACAACAATGGAGCGCAGAAGAATCGAAATCAAGCTCCTTAGGCTGGAGTTGGAAAGCGTCGTAGAGCCATTTTGACAGAGGCCGCCTAAACATTTCCTTTCATTATACTTTGTTTGGACAGAGTATATTATTTGATGGTTTCTTTAAATTGGATTTGGAGGATGATTCGTTTGCATTTGCTTCTTTTCTTCTAATCTCTGTGATTAATCCGTTTTATGGGATGCCAGATTAGGCCATATAGGTCAAGAAAAATGAATAGACTGGCTCGAGAAGGCCTTTTGGGGTCTCTCGCCAATGTTGACCTATCTGTGTGCGAGCCTTGTCTGGTTGGAAAGACATGTAGAAAGCCTTTTGGTAAGGCTACTTGTGCCTCTCATCCTTTAGAGCTGATCCACTCAGATATTTGTGGGCCAATGAATGTGAGGGCCCGGCATGGTGCGTGTTATTTTCTCACATTCATTGATGATTATTCCCGTTATGGCTATGTGTATTTGCTTTCTCGCTGATCTGAAGCTTTAGATTGCTTCAAGCGCTTCGTTGCGGAGGTTGAGAATCAAATAGAAAGAAGTGTAAAAGCACTTCGCACTGATCGAGGCCGAGAGTACTTGTCTGATCAGTTCAAGACTTATTGTGAGCAAAAAGGCATTAGTAGACAGCTCACTGTTCCGAGTACTCCGCAACAAAATGGTGTTGCAGAGCGAAGGAATCGTACTCTATTGGACATGGTTAGGTCGATGATGGCGCAAGCTCATCTTCCCATAAATTTTTAGGGAGATGCTCTTTTGACTGCAGCCTACATCCTTAATCGAGTCCCTAGCAAATCAGTGCCTTCTACCCCATATGAGTTGTGGAGAGGTAGAAAGCTGAGTTTACACTACTTACGTCCTTGGGGTTCAGCTGGATATGTTCACAGCCCCTCACATAGATTCGAAAAACTCGGCCCTAAAGCAAGCAAGCATGTGTTCATCTGGAACCCTGAAATTTCGAAGGGCTATGTGATGTATGGCGAACACTCAGATGGTGGTATTACCGAGATCGATTCTCATGAAGTGAAATTTCTAGACATCGGATTGTATGAGTTACAGGACGACGCTGCCCCATCTGCTGTTGAGGGTGTTTGATCACTTCTTGAAGGTGTTGAAGGAAGTGGTACAGATCCTCTGGCTAGTGGGAGTGCTTCCATAAGTGGGAGCATACCTTTTGAGGTCGGCAACTTAGGCTCTCAATTGCGTAGAAGTGAACGTGGACACATTCCCCGTCGGCATTTTGAGATCGAAGGGGATATATTCATGTACACTCCGCTCGATGATGATGAGCCTGCTTCTTATAAAGAAGCATTGCAGACGTTAGCTTGCAGTGAGTGGACAGCTGCTATGAGAGATGAGATGGATTCCATGAGCAAGAACCAAGTATGGGAGTTGGTTGACCTTCCGCCTGGGCGCAAGTCTATTGGAAATAAATGGGTTTTAAAAATTAAGCGCAAGGCGGATGGATCAATCGATAAATACAAGGCTCGGCTCGTGGCCAAGGGCTATACTCAGAGGCAAGGGGTAGATTATAACGAGACGTTTGCTCCCGTTGTGCGATTTGCCTCTATATGTTTGATTCTAGCCTTAGTGGCACATCTAGATTTGGAATTGTTCCAAATGGATGTGAAGACAGCTTTCCTCAATGGAGGGTTAGCGGAGGAGATCTATATGGACCAACCTGAGGGTTTTGTACTCAAAGGTCAAGAAGACAAGGTTTGTCGCCTTAAAAGGTCCATTTATGGTCTCAAGCAGTCGTCGAGGCAGTGGTATTTCAGGTTTCATGAAGCCATCACCTCTATCGGTATGTCCATAATAGAGGAAGACCACTGCGTATATGTCAAGAAGACAGAAAAGGGGATTCTGTTCCTCTCCCTATACGTCGACGACATACTATTGGCTGGAAACGATATGGAGTTGATTAATACTACTAAGGAGTGGTTGTCTCTCAACTTTGAGATGAAAGACATGGATGAGGCGAGCTATGTGCTCGGAGTGAAGGTCATCAGAGATCGCTCTAGAAAACTTCTTGGTTTGTCTCAAGAATCTTATATTAAAAAGATATTGGAGCGATTTAGGATGCATCACTGTAAACCCGTTGACACTCCAGTAGAGAAGAATCAAACTCTGAGTCTTGATCAATGCCCTAAAACGGATAAAGAAAAAGGGCAAATGAGTAGGGTTCCTTATGCGAGTGCAGTTGGCAGCTTGATGTACGCTATGATGTGTATTCGGCCTGACATTTGCTTCGCTGTTGGCTTGGTAAGTCGTTACCAGAGCAACCCAGGACCTATTCATTGACAAGCGGTCAAGAGGATCCTTCGATATTTAAAGAAAACCAGTGATCTCGTTCTCTACTTTCAAAGTGAGAACTTGAGATTGAAAGGATATAGCGATACTTATTTGGGCGGTGAGAGAGATGAGCGCAGGTCCACTTCAGACTATGTGTTTGAAGGTAGAGCAATTTTCTAGTGCAGTAAGAGGCAGAGCTGTGTTGCCTTGCCGGTTAGGAGGCTGTTTAACTGACGAGAGTTCTCCAGCACCTCGACTTTGTGACTCGAGCTGATAAGTCTGTTGAGATGTTCTCTGACAGCATAACTGTCATGGAGTATATTAAGGACTCCAAATGTCATGACAGGTTTAAGCATATAGATATTCGTTGTCACTACATTCGTGAGATAATCAAGCTAGGTGAGGTCACTCTTGGACATATCACTACCACTAGGATGGTGGCTGATCCGTTGACCAAGCCGATAGCTAGGGATATGTTCCAGACCCATATTAGGAGTTTGGGTCTTCGCAGGTTATGATGTATGGACATTATTGTATCTTACGCTTTCTTAATGAAAATATGTTTTTCTCTTTTAAATATGATTGCGTAATTGATACTAGTAGGCACATGTTTCGATAAGTCACCAGGCTCAGATCAGCCCACTCACACGGGTGATCGCCCTGGCACCTAAGTGGTGAGCAGGATGAGATTAAATAATCATATTAAACTTGAGTAGTTGTAATATGATTGCTTTGTTCATATATGTTATGAATAAAGTGTTGATATAATTTAAAAGTCGCCTTAATTAGTTTAAGATGAGACTCTCAGGAGTTGGATTTGAGAATTCTTCTGTGAAATTTCATATCGAGCCTGCATAGCAGCCGAACTTAAGTACTCAGGTTAGAGAGATGACTTGAGTTGTGTGGTGGTTAGATACCTAAGTGGTACCTAGACCAAGGTTCGTATGGCGTTTTTTAGAGCGTGACACATCCCATTGAGTGGGAGCTCCGCCATAGCATACATATCATACTGTATGTGCTTGTCGACCAGTTAGTAGAGTGACATAAGTTCTTCCCTCCATGTCACTGTGTGAGCACTAACACTTTTATGCCCTCGACTTAGAACTACGTTATGAAGTGGAGGTCCGAAGTAACTAACTTAGCGTGTATCTCAGGGTCATGAGAAAATACGATCTCGCGGAGCATGTCTAGTAAAGTGCTTGGACCGATACAGATTAACGTGAGGGGCTGAGGAAGATGTTTCGATAACACACCACGTAAGTCTTGTGACTCATTGCCCGGGCGGTTATCTCGGTTGTGTTGCTTGAGATAATCATGAGTACGAGAAATGATTGTGAGGTCGAGCCCTGTCATTACAGGAGAGGGACTTTGTGATGCTTGATCCGGTGTGTGTTGAGACGTCTGAGGCATAGACGAATTAAGTCGGTGATGTGCTATGTTAGTTAGGTGGTGACTTAATATAGCACTCCCGCATTGCGTTTCTTTCGTCAGGTCGCACGCTCCATTACCCGTATGAAGAGAAGATTGAATGAAAGAGAATTGGCCAATGTGGCCAAGTGGGAGATTATTGCCATGTGGTATGTCCACATTGGCGGGTTAAGATTTAACCCGATCCACATGGGATGTGGATCATAATTTATCCTAATGGATTTAGGATAAGGATAAATAATATGTTTCTTATCAGTTAAGAAACATATCTATGAGAATCATAATCCTAATCTCTATGTGAGATTCAGAATATTTTAGGGAGTCCTGATAATCTATAAATACTCCTTACTTCTCATGGATTGAACATCTGAAAAGATAGAGAATCCACATATTTCTCTCTTCCTCTCTCTCATCTTTCTCTCTGGGATTTCCACCTACGTTTTCGGGGTTTTGGAGTGTGGACATAGAAGAGGACTCTGGTAGCTCTCTTCGATTCGCATCCGATTCGGGACGCAAGGCATAAACGTAGGAGAAGGCGAGATACGTGGGAGATCCAGAACCGTCAACACCAGGACGATCTCGGAGGCTAGTAAAACGAGCAACCCGATCCAATTCCGGTTCCTGGATACATTGGCTATCCAGTTGGTATGTTTCCGCTGCCCAATTAATTCCAACACAACTAAGCAAGAGAGAGGAGGTCTCCAAACAACTATAGAAACCAAGTTTTGAGAATAATCAGATGAAGAACTAAACAGATGACAAAAAACTTAGATACCATGAATAGGATTCTTCATCAAACGTGTGAAGAGCAAAAAGCCAAGAATGGGCATTTCATCCAACAAGTGAATAGTAATACAACGCTCACAAAAGTCAGACATAAATTTAGGCCGCATACTTGAACAAGCAATTTATCGAACACATGAAGAGTAAGAATTAACATAGTAGCAAAATGTATTGAAGAAATGAGCACATAATAGATGATTAAAAAGAAAGGTTAAGAGCACGTCCAAAAGAGAGAGCTGACAAAATATGAAGACAAAGATAAGGGGAAAAAAAATAGGAAATAAAAAGAGAGGACGAAACAGGAGAAGAAAAAAATGAAAAAAAAAGTTAAAAACCTTAATAGCCAAACATTAGACCCAATTGAATAGAAAGAAATATAACAATCATACATTGCACCTAAAAACTTGAAAAGTCTATCTTCCAAGCTCAAACTTGATGAGCTTCAATTATCAACCTGCACCATAAATCACTGCACTTCATGTACTCAGAACAATACTATTGATGCCAAAAATTAACGCACCATAAGATAGATGGGCTGGCCCACGCACGAGCTAAAGAAATAAGGACACGTGGTACACCAGGAGCCGACAACAAGGCGCCTGAAGGTGGAGAGACCTTAGGCGAGAACGGTTGGGAAGTGGGGCGTAACTTACGCGATCATGGCTATAGCACTACCCCCACTAGTAAAACCGACCAATAATGTGGGCTGATAAGATATTACTATAAATAGTAATTTCGAAGCCTGTAATAGGGGTCCTTCTCTCCCACAAACGAGAAGACCACTTCACTTCTACGCATTTTCCTTCGCTTTCTAGGAGTAGTCTATTTATAATCTTTCTCTTTTTTCTTCGCATTTACTGTTTTTCTAGGAGTGGTTTTTAAGTTAGAACTTCGCTCGAGATCGTATGCCTTAACGGTGTACCCTATACTGTAAACAGTTTTCATCCACTTTGCACTACATATAAACTTCATTCGGCTCTTCAACCGAACCAAAAAGTACTGTGTAGTTGCTGAACTCGGCTGATCCGATCCCTCATCAGCCGAATCGCTTGATTTGCTGTCGGCGCAAACTTCGAGGGTCATCGTCAGAAGCCGCTTTACATCTGTCACGCCCCGCCGGGCCTTAACCAACTAGGTGGAAAGGATAACCGCACGGGCGCATGCAACAGACCCGCCGAACGGATAGAGTCCCATCTATCCGCCCAAGGCGTCACAACACAAGCTTATCCACAATGTTCCAACTAGGAACGGAGTACAAGAGTTGCACAAGGAAAGCATCAACATAAAGAAGTTCTACTTCTATTACATCACATGGCACAATATACATGTCCAAATTTTTCTTTTCTTTCTTTTTCATTCCATACACTATGTTCCAAAACGATGGAATATACAATTTCATACATATAATGAAAATTTCCTATGCTGTCGTAGTCCAAAACTAGGGGTACACTCTATGTGTCACCAAAATGGAAGGGCCGCTATCTAGAGAGCTAAACCCTTGCCTCGCTCCGCCGCCTCACTTGCGGAAGGACCTGAAAAATGTGGGGTGAGAACTATAAACAAAGTTCCCAGTGGGTAAGGCCACCCAAGAGAGAAGCTAGACCCACCAGGTCCAAAAAAATATCATATGCATAAGTTAGATCACATATAACTATGCAACAATTATTTACATGCTTGTAAATAAATATAAAGGATGCAACCAAATAAAATATAATTTATCATTCTCTCCTAGGTTCATCCTATGTCTCACAATGACTAAGTTCATTTACTTATCATTTACTTATGGTTTCGGAATCGCCGTCTCACCATAATTATTCCAACATTCGAGGAGTGAACTCGTCACCTCCTAGTTCGAGTAGCGAACTCGTCGCATACTCGAGATAGCAAAATCGTCGCATACCCCGTCTCAACACGGCCACCGCATGGCATGGGTAGCGAACTCGTCGCATACCCTTGATAGCAACCTCGTCGCACATCCCATCTTGACACCGCCAACTCATGGCGTGGTAGCGAAATCGTCGCCTACCCGGGATAGCAAAACCTTCGCACATACCGTGTCAATACGGCCAACTCATGGCATGGTAGCGAAATCGTCGCCTACCCGGGATAGCAAAATCGTCGCACATCCCGTTTCAATACGGCCAACTCATGGCATGGTAGCGAAATCGTCGCCTACCCGGGATAGCAAAATCGTCGCACATCCCGTTGTTCACGTTTTTCACTTGCCAACCTAAGTCTCATGACCTTAGGTTCAAGTCACTAAGTCTCGCCTATGTTCAATAACACTAGGCTTACTTTCTCATTATCAACCTAGGTTCCATGACTCTAGGTTCCAATCTCATGTCAAACCTATGTTCAATGACACTAGGTTTCAATCTCACATGTCCAACCTATGTTCAATAACATTAGGTTTCAATCTCACATGTCCAACCTATGTTCAATAACACTAGGTTTAACCATACATGCAACCATGCAACAAGTATTAATAATTGAATTATACTTGAAATATACATCATGCAATAGGATCTCATTGTTCAACCTATCATGATTTTTACTTTTGCCAACATGCAAATTCTAGGGTTCACAACACATACCATTTTATCTTTAAATGGATAATTACCCTAGACATGGAAGTGATCTAATCACTTCGGTAAACACAAACCCACCTCAAGAGCTTTCAAATCCTTATATTTTTCAAGCTCCTAAGTGTCCAAGCCTTGAGTTCTTGCTTCAACCCAAGCTTCTACAAGAAAACGGTTCGTTATCGTTACGAACCCCTAAATCAACTCAATACATGAAATCAAGTGTTCCAACATGATTTCCTATGCCTCAATTGCAATTATCGAAGGTCCAAATATTTTTAGAACCTCTCATTGCAAAAACCCTCATTCTACCTAGGGTTTGCATGCATGCAAGCCAAACCCTAGATTCCATGGCCAATCTCCCACATTTTGTGCTTTAGATTGCCAAGGGTTCCCAAAAACCTCATTTCAAAGGATTAAATCCAAGGTTTGAACCCAAAACGTGAGGTACTAACCTTAATCACGAAATCCCCAAGCTCCTTCTTGCACCAAGAAGCTTCTTTTCTCCTTTGGAAGCTTTTTTCAAGATCAATCCACCCTTTTCTCCAAGTTTTGGAGAAATCTCTAGAGAGAGAAAGTGGAGAAGATGAAGAGGAGAAGTGGAGAAGAAGATGACTGAGAAAGGGGGGTGTTCCCTGCCTTTCAAACACCTCCACGAGTGTGAAAAGACCAAAATGCCCCTCTCCACACATAACACTCTCAACCAGCCAAAACTGGGCATTGTATACCGGTATGCGCATATGCATACCGGTATACCTCAGAAATCACGCAGAATCCCGAGAGCTGGATTTACTGTTTCTGCCATCGCGTACCGGTATCCTATTTCACATACCGGTATACAGTGACATTCTGGTATTTCCCGGAGAATTCCGCAAAACCCGAGAGCTGGGTTTTCGGTTCAACCACGGCATTCCGGTATTCCCTATACACGTACCGGTACTATTCACTCCAATTCCGGTATTGGAGTTCACATACCGGAATCCAGTGCAGACTTCCCAAGTTCAGCAGTTTTGACTTTTCGAAGTCCATTTTCGCGCCTCACTCGCACCGAAAACACTTCGCACAGGTCCCGAACTTGGCCAAAGCCTCACATATAGCCTCTCATGCTATTTTTCCACCGGAACTCTACCATTTGTAGAAGTTCGGTACGGTGCACTGAAATTCAGTGTACTACAACATCCTTGCTCGCTTCCTGAGGGAGGATCTTTGACTGGGCCAACGGTCTAGGAAATCGGCACGCAGCAATTTTTGGCACGCCCGGTGGGACCCCATTTAGGTAAACTTTTATTAACTTTAAACTATGGCTGATGATCATGCCATGAATCTCCGCAACTGAGTCGTTCCTCGATCATCTGGAAATGACCAGGTGAGTAATACCGAAAACGCAAATGAGTGTCATGCAGTATTACCAGTAGAGGACGAAACTAGTGGACAATTGGCAGGAAGAGCCTAGTTTTACTCACGCGCTTAGACAGATGACTCGGGTCTTGCAAGTTTTAGACCAAAAAAATCATCGGAGCACCGCGTGCTTAGATGCAGTTCTAGCCACTATCACGGCTTCTAATGAAAATATAGCTCGGATTGGGCAGTTGTTGACACGAAACGAACAACCATATGCGGGTCTACAAGGACTCGCAGGCACGCCAGTGTTGCAAAATCCAGTTACATCGGCGCTTACACAGCCTCAGGTAACACCATTCCAGGCTGCCTTTAGACCGGCGAATGCAAACGCCGGTCAACAGCCAGAAGTAGCTTGGGGTTTACCCCCCTCCACCACTCTTATCGGCCTACTAGCCCCAAAATATAGGGATAAGGACTTGGGGGCAAGCCCCCAATATTGTGCAGGTTGTAAATCCTGCAGCACAAAATTATGGACTTCCTCCAGGGCCGAATCCGACTCAAGCACAGGCCGTTGTTCCCGTACTAGGGAACAATAATGAATTATATGCTCAAATTGAGGAAGCTATTCGCAATACCTTTGGGGTAGGAGCTAGGCCGGCAATGCGGTCTGTATTTCGCTCTCCTTATCCTGCTAGTATTGATATAGAGCATCCATACCCAGCAAATTGGAAAATGCCCAAGTTCGCTAAGTTTTCTGGTGACGAGACCGAAAATACGGTCGAACACGTAGCGCGGTTTACAGCCCAGTGTAGGGAGGCCGCCGCAGATCCATTTTTGAAACTCCGATTATTTAATACATCGTTAATTAAAATGACGTTTACTTGGTACACTAGTCTGCCAGCCAATTCTATCCGAGATTGGGACAAATTGGAATGAAAATTCCGTGAGCAATTTTATAGATCAGAACCGAAATTATCGGTTGCTGATTTGGCTCAGTATTGGCAAAAGCCAAGTAAGTCGGTTGAAGAATATTTAAACCGATTCAAAACGGCAAGGAGTCAGTGTTTTGTTAGAATGCCAGAATCAGAATTTGCCAAGATGACATTTAATGGTTGAGACAGGATATCTTTGTCCTAGTTCAGGCGCAGAGGTTGCAGACCTTGGATGCGTCGATCGAGCAGGCGCTATAGGTGGAGCGAGGAGCTTTGACGGCGAGTGAGCGGGCGGCCACACTAAGTCAAGGTTTGGATAAAAAACGCCCGGCTCTAGAGGACGGAGGACAGACCAGCGGCAAACGCCCGCCGAGACCTCCACGATCACGTTCCCAGGGTCGTGGGTTTTCGGGGCGACAGAGGTCTGGTGGATCCCGTCAGCAGGGACGGCAGCAGAGGGGAGCACCGAGATGTGTCATCTGCGGAGGACCACACTGGCCTAGGCAGTGCGAGCAGCGAGAGGGCCGGTGTTTTGGCTGTGGTCAGCCCGGACATCTGCGGGCCGCTTGTCCCCGAGTAGCGTCGCCTGTACCATCGATCGCATCGGCACCCCCAGTTCATCAGCAGACCTATGGAGTTCCACCGACTCATAGCCAGATGGATAGGACTTCTGTACCACGCCCAGGTGAGCGGCGACAGCAGGCGCAGAGCGGCAGAGTCTTTGCGGCTCAACTGGAGGACTCCACGGCAGCTGATCATGTGGTGGCAGGTATCATTTTAATTTCTGGCATTAGAGCTCGTGCATTATTTGATACCGGTGCATCACATTCTTTTATTAGTCGAGCATTTGCATCCTTGCATGGGCTAGTGTTAGGGCCGTTACCTTGTGCACGAGAGGTGCAGATTCCCGAGCACGTGTTGCTTGTGGAGGAGTGTTGTCGAGCTTGCCTAGTGCAGCTTGGACCTTGGGTGATGCCCGCAGACCTGTTAGTCCTAGGGCGATAGCAGGATTTTGATGTGGTGTTCGGCATGGATTGGCTGGCCCGCTACTTCGCGACGATCGACTGCGGCGAGAGGACCGTGACGTTTCACGAACCAGGCCAGGAGGAGTACGTGTATCGAGGCTGTAGGAGCACTTTGTTCGCAACGTGGATTTCGTCGGCACGAGCGAGACAGATGATGAATCGAGGATGTACTGCATTTTTGGCGACTGTTGTTGAGGTATCTACGGTGGCACCGGAGCTCGTGGACATCTCTGTAGTCCGTGAGTTCTCGGACGTGTTTCCCCCGGAGTTGACTACGATGCCACCAGACAGGGAGGTCGAGTTTGTGATTGACGTAGTCCCAGGAACTGCGCCAATCTCAAAGACACCCTACCGAATGGCACCGGCTGAGCTGAGAGAGCTTAAGGCGTAGCTTCAGGATTTGATGGATAAGGGGTTTGTGAGACCCAGTGTATCGCCTTGGGGAGCGCCGGTGTTATTCGTGAAGAAGAAGGATGATTCACTTAGACTTTGTGTGGATTATCGAGAGTTGAATAAAGTGACCTTCAAGAACAGGTATCCTTTGCCGCGCATTGATGATCTGTTTGATCAGCTGCAAGGATCTTGTGTCTTCTCGAAGATTGATTTGCAGTCCGGTTACCACCAATTGAAGGTGAAGGCCGAGGATATTCCCAAGACGGCTTTTAAGACCCGGTACGGGCATTATGAGTTTACGGTGATGCCGTTTGGATTGACTAATGCCCCTGCCGCGTTTATGGATTTGATGAATCAAGTGTTTAAGTCGTTCTTAGACCGGTTTGTGGTGGTGTTTATTGATGATATCCTGATCTACTCTCGGAGTGATGCTGAGCATGAGGAGCACTTGAGGATAGTGCTGCAACTTCTGAGGGAGAAGAAGTTGTATGCCAAGTTGAAGAAGTGCGAGTTCTGACTTCGAGAGGTAGCTTTCTTGGGCCATGTGATATCAGCCACTGGAGTGGCGGTGGACCCGCAGAAGATTGAGAGTGTGCAGGATTGGCCCAGACCGACGACGATTACCGAGGTGAGGAGTTTTCTCGGGTTAGCTGGATATTACCGTCGATTTGTGGAAGGCTTTGCGAAGCTCTCCTCACCCCTCACTCGTCTGACGAGGAAGGGGATTAGTTTTGTTTGGAGTGCTGAGTGCCAGCGTAGCTTTAAGGAGCTGAAGGAGAGGCTGATGTCTGCTCCCATCCTTACCCTTCCAGTTATGGGGGAAGGATTCGTGATTTTTAGTGATGCATCACACAGTGGCTTGGGATGTGTGTTGATGCAGCATGGTAGGTAATTGCCTATGCCTCCCGGCAATTGAAAGATTATGAGAAGAATTACCCTACGCATGATTTGGAGCTGGCAGCTGTAGTGTTTGCACTGAAGCTATGGCGGCACTACTTGTATGGTGAGCACTGTGAGATTTTCACGGACCATAAAAGTCTCAAGTATCTGTTCACTCAGAAGGAATTGAACCTGAGGCAACGCCGGTGGTTAGAGTTGTTGAAGGATTATGATATTACCATCCAGTATCACCCCGACAAGGCGAATGTAGTGGCAGATGCGTTAGCAGGAGATCAATGCAGAGCTTAGTATGTTGATCACTCAGCAGGCGCCGTTACTTGAGGAGTTGAGGCGGCTTGAGCTTGAGGTGGTGTCCCCTGGGGTTACTGCAAAACTTATGTCTTTGGTTTTGCAACCCACTCTGCTGGATAGGATCCGAGAGAAACAGAGTGTGGACCCCTATTTGATGAGGATTCAAGATCAGATTGCCAGTGGGCAAACGGGGGACTTTTGTGTTGACAGTTAGGGAGTACTACGGTATAGGGACCGACTGTGTGTGCCTACGGATTCTAAGATCCGAGAGGAGATATTGAGAGAGGCTCATTATTCGCCTTATACGGTTCACCCCGGTGGAACCAAGATGTATAAGGACTTGAAGGCACACTTCTGGTGGAATGGAATGAAGCGGCATATTGGGAGATTTGTGGCTCAGTGTTTGATTTGTCAACTGGTAAAGGCGGAGCACCGAGTACCTGCTGGCAAGCTTCAGAGTCTCCCAATACCCGAGTGGAAGTGGGACCAGATTGCTATGGACTTTGTCGTGGGATTACCGAGGACGCAGGCTGGTTTGGACGCTATTTGGGTGATAGTGGACAGACTGACCAAGTCTGCCCACTTCTTACCAGTGCATACTACTTTGTCCAGGGACAGACTCGCTCAGTTATATTTGGACGAGATAGTGAGGTTGCATGGAGTGCCTACCTCGATTGTGTCGGATCGAGACACACGGTTCGTCTCATAGTTTTGGATGAGTCTTCAGACAGCACTGGGTACTCAGCTCCAGTTTAGCACGGCTTTTCATCCACAGACCGATGGTCAGTTTGAGCGGACCATTCAGACTTTGGAGGACATGTTGAGGGCATGTGTCCTAGACTTTGGTGGAGGGTGGCATCGACACTTAGGACTGGTTGAGTTTGCGTACAACAATAACTATCAAGCAAGCATCCAGATGGCTCCGTTTGAGGCATTGTATGGACGCAAGTATCGTTCGCCCTTGCATTGGAGCGATGTGGGTGAGAGGAAGACTTTGGGTCCCGATATCCTGTTGGAAGCGGAAGAAAAGGTTAAGATGGTTCGACGACGTCTTGAGACCGCCCAGAGTCGACAGAGGAGCTATGCGGATACTAGGAGGCGAGACTTGGAGTTCCAGATTGGAGATCATGTGTTTCTGAAAGTCTCGCCGTCCAGAGGAATTCACCGTTTTGGAGTTCGTGGGAAGCTCAGTCCACGGTTTGTTGGCCCGTTCGAGGTGTTAGAGCGAGTGGGGCCGGTAGCGTACAGGATTGCCCTTCCACCGCGACTTTCTGGAGTCCACGACGTGTTTCATGTCTCGGCCCTGAGGAGATATGTGTTCGACCCCTCCCACGTGATTGACTTCACTCCACTTGAGTTGGCTGAGGACCTGCAGTACGAGGAGCGACCGGTGCGGATTCTTGCTCGCGAGACGAAAGAATTGCGCAACCGAGTCATACCGTACGTGAAAGTGCAGTGGAGTAATCACGAGGAGCGTGAGGCGACTTGGGAGCCGGAGACGGTGATGCGGGAATCCTATCCCTACCTTTTCGAGCTGCCTTCTTGAGGTATGAGTTAAGTTTCGAGAACGAAACTTTCCGTAGAGGGGAAGGATGTAGTACCCCTGGGGCCTAACTGACGGAATGACTGCAGTATTCTAGACTGTTCGACACTTCTGGAGAAGGTCGAGACAAGTCGGAGTCGTTTCGGCGCCAAATAGACGCGAAAACGGACTCGGAGCACCGAAGTAAGCCAAAACTGAAGTTTTGGGCGTTTGGAGCTTTAGGGCGCCCGGAAGTCGTGTTTTGGGCGCCCAGATGTTGAGTGCTCGTTTGCTGAACTGCTAAGTCATTTCGGATCTTGGATCGGGCGCCCGGAAAGTGAGTCCGAAAATCTACCTCGTGAGTATCGATCCGTTTGACACGTGTTGGATGGTTGGTGAACTCCGCCGGACCAGGTTAGGGCGCACCGGACCGCGGGCGGAGAGTCCGAAGTTCTGGACTTGTGCAGGCTGAAGAACCGGGCGCCCACTTCTTGGGTTTCGGGCGCCCGAATGTGGGTTTTCCTGCTGAGAAACAGGTTAGCAGCATGTTGTTCTTGAGGTCCATTATACCGAAACCCCTTGTCTATAAAAGATATGGACGACCTCCCCTGAGGCTTTTTCTCCCCTCTTCATAGTGAACTCAGGATTTTGCTTGGAAGCCCTCCAATTCCTCCCAAATTCCACCTTTCTCCATTGAAGACCTTGGATTCCTGCAGAACGGCAACGTCGACCTGTGGTGTTCTTACTTGTGTGCAGTGTGGGAGTGTCCAAATCCCACGAAACTTAGTTTGTTGGATAGAGGACTCGTAGAGAAAGACGTGGAATCCTTCCAATCGCAATTTGGATAGGTATGTATGCTACAGTTGCTGTTTTACTGGACCCCTTGTGTTCTTGAGCTGAAGCTTGGGTTTTCCTTTGATCTTTTGGATCCAAATCTCTTGGGAGCTGGAATTTCGAAGTGAAGATTGGTCCTTCCTCATTCCTTGCTGGTTCGGAGGTTCTTTCCACCTAATTTGAGGATTTAAAGGTGAGTTATAGCTCAGATTTTGAGTAATTAGCTTAAGTGCTGAATTTTTGGACATTTGATGGATTTCTTGGATTTTTGAATCCAGATTTTTGTGAGGAACCTTGGAGACGATTTGGGTTGTTCCATCACTGTATTTGAGAGGTTTGTGACCCTTTTCCATGGGCTAGATTCGTTGGAATTCCAGAATTCATGCTTAGAGTGCTTTTGCTTAGTTGCTGGAATTTCTGGATGCATGCGCAGGAGGGTCCAGAAGTGGGTCCGAATCAGTGTGAGGGCATTTTGGACATCGAGTCGAGCTCTGTTTTGGCTGAAATATGGAGGGTTTGTTCTTGAACCCCTGCTGGTGAGTTGGGCAAAGTTTCACTACATTTGGACTTAAGATTTAGATTTTATCGCATGTTGAATCCATGTTGGTCGTGCTTCCAGGCTGCAGTTCTGGGCTGATGTTCTAGGCGCCCAGAACTTGAGCAGGTGGGTCCGAATCTCGAGGTTGCAGTTTTGAGCCCGATTTCAGTCGGTGTTGTTTGGAGGCCTTCCACTCGACTCCTAGCCTTTGTTGGATAGCGTTTGAGGTGGGTTAATGTTACCGAAATCGCCGGATCTCCTCCTAAGTTGTAGAGAGTGCAGCATGCTGTTTTATTATCTGTTTAATCATGTTAGTCGCTCGAATTCATGAATTTGCATGTATTATTATGAAATCTGAATTTGGAGCATAAATTGATAGTTTTTAGACATGACTTTATGTCACTCCCCGGGTTACCTCTTCCCAGGCGCATGACCAGATCCGCCGCATACACAGTATCTCTACCATGTATACGAAGCGAAACAACAACCACAATAATCACACAGAGCTAAAGGTATCAACAGAGCTGCTATATAAATATATCAAAAGATCACTGTACATACATCATCCATAACTCTCATATAAAACTCTCATATACAAACTGATATCAACATCACACTGTATGTACAGACTCAACCATCTATCCAGAATGGGTATACCTCTAGCCAAGTATCCGGGGAATAGCTCTACCCGACGGTCTCCTTTCCGCGCTCAGTATGCACAACTGGGGAAGAAGACTCTGCAAAAAGATGTCACCAATGGGTGTGAGAACTACTATCAATCAAGTAGTCCTCAGTGGGTACCGCCACCAGCCTCAGCGGTCTGCCCACTAAGTCCTCAATCTCAAGAGATATGTATAGAGCAATAAAAGAGTAGGAGATATACTACCACTACTATGCACAAAGCTCAACTGTCAGTATGAATACCAATGAACTGAATATACCAAATGAGGACTATCATACACAATACAATACCTGCGAACCAGCTAGTACAGGAACCCCATCTGTACCTAGCTCTCGCCATGCAATACCTCACAATACCATACCTGCGGCCTAATCACGCTCAACCCTCCAGGGAGCTGCTCAACCCTCCAGGGAGCCGACTAGTACAGGAAGCCCGTCTGTAACTAGCCCCTCGTACAACCCTCTGTACGGAACATGCCAACTCTAGAGTGGTACTCGTGGGAGCGACCCAACCGAGCAAAGTACAACCATAGTATACGCCAAGCACCCGCAGGTATATGATCGACACGACTGGGTCAACAAAGGATCATGTGCCCTCGGCACCTCAAAGGATAGTCAACAAGTAAGACCCAATCCACTGTGCCCTCGGCACCACAAAGGATAATCAACAAGTGTGACCCAATCAACGCTCTCACAAGGAACCACGTGCCCTTGGCACAATCAATGCTCCAGTGCTCACAATCAATCTCAACTCTATCACAAATAGGAGGCTCTCAACTCTACCACAAAGAGGAGGTACAATAACATAGCACGAGCCACAACATGATCGCCTACACTACATGTACAACAACTGGTACAAAGGATATCAACAGAATAGGTGTAGGTCCAAATCATGCAACATGAATACAAAGGAAATGCATGCTCACATACATATCATTTAGCACATCTAAGATCATAACATGCCCATGCAGTCTATAGATCAGTCTCAACCTAACATGGCATCTCTAACATAATCTTAGCATGGCATACTATCATAATCCCAATATCATAATCCAATATCCACATATCATAATCCAATCATGCTAACATAATCCAAACAACCTCATATCATATTATGCTAACATGAGATAAAACACGTAGGAGGAAGTCCACTGAATCTGGCAAACATCAACCCACCTGAAAAGCTAATCCAACCACGGTGGGGAAAGAACAATATCCTCAGATCCAACCCTCCAGGATAACGAACTCCGGCAGCACTCCGATCTGTCAAAACCTCCAAGGAAACTGCTATCTCCAGCAGAATAACAGCTCAGCACCAGATCAGATCAGCAGGATAGAGGAGAACAAGCTAGATCACAAACTAATGCCAATTCATGGCCCTTACTCTAGCTTTCTCTCTCTAGAAACGAAATCACGAAGTGGAAATAACCCCAAAAACCATCAGGGCTCACCTATTTATAGGCTGCCAAAAGTCCACATTCGGGCGCCCACTTCCCAACTTCCGGGCGTCCGGAAACCCTGCCGTACAGGTGTCGTCGTGCGGTCAAGCGGTCGGTCGGCGGTCAGCAGGCGGTGGGGCGGCGTGTCTCCGGCGATCGACACGTGCCCTGCGTCGCGACACGTGGCCCTCCACGTCATAGTCAAAACCGGATCCTCAATCCGGGCGTCCGGTTCCTGCGCCCAGATCCATAACTCGTCGGCCACAACCGGATCGTCCACAAAGTGCAACAGGGTCCGGAACATTCGGGCGTCCACAACATCACTTCCGGGCGCCCGAATCCCGCCAAGTCCAGAAACCCTAATTCATGAAAATTTCCGAGTACTACATTCTCCCCTCCTTAAAATAGTTTCGTCCTCGAAACTAAGGTAAATCACTCACCTCAAGATATAAACAGGTGGGGATAAGATCTCTGCATAATAGTCTCCAACTCCCATGTCGCCTCTCTATCATCATGAAAATCCCACTGTACCTTGACATAAGGTATGACCCGATTACGCAATTCCCTCGTCTCACGAGCAAGAATACGTATTGGTCGCTCCTCGTACTGCAAATCCTCAGTAAGCTCCAGTGGAGAAAAATCTATCACATGGGAAGGATCATGCATGTATCTCCTCAAAACAGATACATGGAAGACATCGTGCACTCCTGCAAGTCGAGGCGGAAGGGCTATCCGATAAGCCACGGGTCCAACTCTCTCTAAGACCTCAAAAGGACCAATAAATCGCGGACTAAGCTTTCCGCGAATTCCAAATCTCCGTATGCCCTTCGATGGTGAGACCTTCAAGAAAACATGATCACCAACATGAAACTCTAGATCTCGCCTCCGAGTATCAGAATAACTCTTTTGCCTACTCTGAGCCGTCTCAATATGCCGTCGTATCAACTTAACTTTCTTTTCGGCTTCAAGCAAAAGGTCTGGTCCCAACGTCTTCCTTTCACCAACATCATCCCAATACAGAGGTGATCGACATTTGCGTCCATACAATGCTTCAAACGGAGCCATCTTAATGCTCGCTTGATAGCTATTGTTGTACGCAAACTCTACCAATCTCAGATGTCGATCCCAACCTCCACCAAAATCCAAGACACAAGCTCTCAACATATCCTCGAGTGTCTGTATAGTGCGCTCGGACTGACCATCAGTCTGGGGATGAAACGCAGTGCTAAATCGAAGCTGAGTCCCCAAAGCTGTTTGTAAACTCTTCCAGAAATGAGAAACAAACCTTGGGTCTCTATCAGATACTATTGAGATTGGCACTCCATGCAATCTCAATATCTCATCCATATACAGCTGCGCAAGTCGCTCACGTGACCAAGTAATCTGCATAGGCAGAAAATGAGCAGACTTCGTCAGCCTATCAACAATCACCCAAATTGAATCACAGCCGCTCGAAGTCCTCGGCAATCCTACGATGAAATCCATCGTAATATGATCCCACTTCCACTCAGGTATTGGAAGACTCTGTAGCTTACCAGCTGGTACACGATGTTCAACCTTAACTTGCTGACATGTCAAACATTGAGCTACAGCTCTACCAATATCCCGCTTCATACCATTCCACCAGAAGTGAGTCTTCAGATCCTGGTACATCTTTGTCCCTCCAGGATGTACAGAATAAGGAGAATAATGTGCTTCCTTTAGTATCTCCTCTCGAATCTCCTGATTTGCAGGTACACACAGTCGTCCTCTATAACGAAGAACTCCAGAATCATCACAAGTAAAGTCTTCAAGATCTCCACTCCTCAGTTGATCTCGCACTTTTATCAGATAAGGATCAACACTCTGTTTCTCTCGAATCCTTTCTAACAGAGTGGGCTGTATGATCAGAGTCATCAGTCTCGCCGTCATCCCAGAAGTAACCACTTCAAGAGACAACCTCCGCATCTCTTCCACTAGGACAGGCTGTTGAGTAATACACAAACTCAAAGTTGTCACAGCCTTCCTACTCAAAGCATCGGCAACAACGTTCGCCTTACCGGGATGATACAGAATAGAGATGTCATAATCCTTCAATAATTCTAACCATCTCTGTTGCCGTAGATTCAACTCTTTCTGTGTAAACAGATACTTGAGGCTCTTGTGATCTGTATACACTTCACAATGCTCTCCATAGAGATAGTGGCGCCATAGCTTCAGAGCAAAGACTACCGCCGCCAACTCCAGATCATGAGTAAGGTAGTTCTTCTCATATTCCTTTAGTTGTCTTGAAGCATATGCAATCACTTTGCCATGTTGCATCAACACGCAACCCAAGCCACTATGCGAAGCATCACTGTAGATGACAAATCCTTCGCCCATCACAGGTAGTGCAAGAATAGGGGCTGTCATCAATCTCTGCTTAAGCTCATCAAAGCATGCTTGGCACTCATCACTCCAAACATACCGAACTCCTTTCCTGGTTAACCGAGTAAGGGGTGTAGAGAGTTTCGCAAAGCTCTCCACGAATCGTCGATAATACCCGGCTAGACCAAGAAAACTTCGCACCTCAGAAATGGTCGTCGGTCTAGGCCAATCACGAATTGCCTCAATCTTCTTAGGATCAACAGCTACTCCCGAAGCTGAGATCACATGGCCTAAAAAGGCAACCTCTCTCAACCAAAACTCACACTTCTTCAGCTTTGCATACAACTTCTTTTCTCGCAAGAGTTGTAGCACTAATCTTAGATGCTCCTCATGCTCCGCATCATCACGGGAGTAAATCAAGATGTCATCAATAAAGACTACCACGAACTTGTCCAAGAAAGACTTAAAGACTCGGTTCATCATATCCATGAATGCAGCAGGGGCATTAGTCAACCCAAACGGCATGACTGTGAACTCATAATGCCCATACCGAGTTCTAAAAGCGGTCTTAGAAATATCCTCGGCCTTCACCTTCAACTGGTGGTAACCGGACTGAAGATCAATCTTAGAAAAGACACACGCTCCCTGCAATTGATCGAACAGGTCATCGATACGTGGGAAGGGGTATCTATTCTTGATGGTCACTTTGTTCAATTCTCGATAATCCACACACAACCTAAGTGAACCATCCTTCTTCTTCACAAATAGTACAGGCGCTCCCCAGGGCGACACACTGGGTCTAATAAAACCTTTATCAAATCTTGCAATTGCGCCTTCAACTCTCTTAACTCAGCTGGTGCCATTCTATAGGGTGTCTTCGAGATTGGCGCGGTTCCTGGTACCACATCAATCACGAATTCAATCTCCCTATCAGGAGGCATCGAGGATAACTCAGAAGGAAATACGTCCGGAAATTCACGGACAATAGGAATATCCTCGAGTCCTGGTACAACAGTGGGCACCTCAGTCACTGTTGCGAAATAGGCCATACATCCACTATTTAACATCTGTCTGGCCTTAGAAGAAGAGATCGTCACTGCGAACAGTGAACTCTTACAATCTTCATAAACATACTCCTCATGTCCAGGCTCACGAAAGATTACTGTCTTAGATCCACAATCAATCGTAGCAAAGTATCGAGATAACCAATCCATGCCTAGGATTACATCGAAATCTTGTAATTGTCTCAATACCAATAAGTCAACAGGCATGATCCAAGGTCCAACTTGCACAGGACATCCTAAACAACCATGTGTTACTTGCAAATTATGGTCAGGTACCCGCACCTCCTGTGCCTGGGGTAACGACCCTACCTCTAAACCATGATGCAATGCAAATGTCCTACTAACAAAGGAATGCGATGCACCAGTATCGAATAAAGTACGCGATCTAATGCCACAAATCAAAACTATACCTGCCACCACTCGATTAGCTATCGCAGGATCCTCAATCTGAGCGGCATAAACTCGCCCGCTCGCCGGTGGCTGGCGTCGATCCTGCTGTCGTGGCATAGAAGATCGCTCCTGAGAAAATACCGGGGAAGCTCCAGAATACTACGGTGGAGTAAAAGGTACGGATGCCATAGAAGGAGTTGCTACAAGTCTGGGACAAGCCCTCCTGATGTGTCCCCGCTGTCCACATTCAAAACATCGGCCCTCTGGTCGATCACAAAGATAAGCAAAATGAGGTCTTCCACAAATCACACATCGGGGAGGTCCCCTCGACTGCCGCTGCTGCTGTCGCTGCTGGCGGTATCCTCCAGACTGCTGGCGAAATCCTCCAGACTGCTGGCGACTAAAAGATCCACGTCTCTGGAAACGCGATTGCTGAGGAGGTTTAGGTGGCCGTCTGCTACTTGATTGCCCTCCATCATCAAGCGCCGGGCGCTTCCTTTCCTGACCCTGAGCTGGGTCCACATGATGTCCTCTCGTCACAAATGCCCCTCGCTCTACCCACAGAGACTGCTCAATAGTAGCATCCAAGGTCTGAAGTCTCTGCGAGTGGACAAATGGAAAGATATCGGGTCTCAAACCCTTCTCATACAGATAAACCTTCTGTATCTCATCTCTCGCTGCTGAGGGAACACAGTTAAGTAACCTAGTAAATTCCCTCGCATACTCTTGTACTGAGCGATTCCCTTGCTTCAGGTTCTTCAAGTCTTCCTCTATCTTCATTTTCACGCTACTGGGAAAATACGCCCCATACATAATCCCTCGAAACTCACTCCAAGTCATCTGTAGAGGATTCAAGGACCTATGATCACGGGTCCTCCTCCACCAGACATGTGCATCACCAGATAAACAATGCACTGCCATATGCACCTGCTCTCGTGCTGGCACAAAAAGATCCTCGAACAACTTCTCCATCTCACAAATCCAGGCTTCTACCACCCACGGCTCTATACTACTACCATTGAATCGCAGTGGATCAAACCTACAGAAGCGAGCTAATCTATCCGCCATCCGCTCCTGCTCCTCTTCAGAAAGCACTTGACTAGGCTGAGTACTTCCTTCTCCAGGTTGAGATGTAGTTGGAGTAGTTGCCGCCTGAGGTTCCATAGCTCGAGGCGTAGAGAAAGCATCACACATCTTCTGCAACAAGGCACTCTGCTGCCTTCCAACTGCAGCTATGTCTGCTAGCTGCTCCTGCAGACCGGGCCGTTCACTAGGTCCCGTCTGCTCAGGCATATCCGAAGGCGTCGGATGCGCTCGCGTCGATGGTCGTCGAGGAGGCATAGTAACAATCCTGCAACAGAATACCCGATTAGGACCACAAACAACTCACGACCCAATCCAACGAAAGTCTAGAAGGACACTTCTTTTCTTCTCAGATTATTATGTCGTCTGCAGCCAACATAATTCATCCGATAAGAGAAGGCATAATCCCTCAATCACTCTTCCTACACAAGGAAGGATTCAAAAACCCAATCTTTGACTTTCGCGATCAATCACGTCTCTCTCGTCATTTCTTAGGTCTGTTTTCTTAGGTTTCCTAGGCCCTCTTGACCTATTCCTAAGCTCTGATACCAACTTAATCTGTCACGCCTCGGGTTACCTCTTCCCAGGCGCATGACCAGATCCGCCGCATACACAGTATCTCTACCATGTATACGAAGCGAAACAACAACCACAATAATCACACAGAGCTAAAGGTATCAACAGAGCTGCTATATAAATATATCAAAAGATCACTGTACATACATCATCCATAACTCTCATATAAAACTCTCATATACAAACTGATATCAACATCACACTGTATGTACAGACTCAACCATCTATCCAGAATGGGTATACCTCTAGCCAAGTATCCGGGAAATAGCTCTACCCGACGGTCTCCTTTCCGCGCTCAGTATGCACAACTGGGGAAGAAGACTCTGCAAAAAGATGTCACCAATGGGTGTGAGAACTACTATCAATCAAGTAGTCCTCAGTGGGTACCGCCACCAGCCTCAGCGGTCTGCCCACTAAGTCCTCAATCTCAAGAGATATGTATAGAGCAATAAAAGAGTAGGAGATATACTACCACTACTATGCACAAAGCTCAACTGTCAGTATGAATACCAATGAACTGAATATACCAAATGAGGACTATCATACACAATACAATACCTGCGAACCAGCTAGTACAGGAACCCCATCTGTACCTAGCTCTCGCCATGCAATACCTCACAATACCATACCTGCGGCCTGATCACGCTCAACCCTCCAGGGAGCTGCTCAACCCTCCAGGGAGCCGACTAGTACAGGAAGCCCGTCTGTAACTAGCCCCTCGTACAACCCTCTGTACGGAACATGCCAACTCTAGAGTGGTACTCGTGGGAGCGACCCAACCGAGCAAAATACAACCATAGTATACGCCAAGCACCCGCAGGTATATGATCGACACGACTGGGTCAACAAAGGATCATGTGCCCTCGGCACCTCAAAGGATAGTCAACAAGTAAGACCCAATCCACTGTGCCCTCGGCACCACAAAGGATAATCAACAAGTGTGACCCAATCAACGCTCTCACAAGGAACCACGTGCCCTTGGCACAATCAATGCTCCAGTGCTCACAATCAATCTCAACTCTATCACAAATAGGAGGCTCTCAACTCTACCACAAAGAGGAGGTACAATAACATAGCACGAGCCACAACATGATCGCCTACACTACATGTACAACAACTGGTACAAAGGATATCAACAGAATAGGTGTAGGTCCAAATCATGCAACATGAATACAAAGGAAATGCATGCTCACATACATATCATTTAGCACATCTAAGATCATAACATGCCCATGCAGTCTATAGATCAGTCTCAACCTAACATGCCATCTCTAACATAATCTTAGCATGGCATACTATCATAATCCCAATATCATAATCCAATATCCACATATCATAATCCAATCATGCTAACATAATCCAAACAACCTCATATCATATTATGCTATAACATGAGATAAAACACGTAGGAGGAAGTCCACTGAATCTGGCAAACATCAACCCACCTGAAAAGCTAATCCAACCACGGTGGGGAAAGAACAATATCCTCAGATCCAACCCTCCAGGATAACGAACTCCGGCAGCACTCCGATCTGTCAAAACCTCCAAGGAAACTGCTATCTCCAGCAGAATAACAGCTCAGCACCAGATCAGATCAGCAGGATAGAGGAGAACAAGCTAGATCACAAACTAATGCCAACTTATGGCCCTTACTCTAGCTTTCTCTCTCTAGAAACGAAATCACGAAGTGGAAATAACCCCAAAAACCATCAGGGCTCACCTATTTATAGGCTGCCAAAAGTCCACATTCGGGCGTCCACTTCCCAACTTCCGGGCGTCCGGAAACCCTGCCGTACAGGTGTCGTCGTGCGGTCAAGCGGCCGGTCGGCGGTCAGCAGGCGGTGGGGCGGCGTGTCTCCAGCGATCGACACGTGCCCTGCGTCGCGACACGTGGCCCTCCACGTCATAGTCAAAACCGGATCCTCAATCCGGGCGTCTGGTTCCTGCGCCCAGATCCACAACTCGTCGGCCACAATCGGATCGTCCACAAAGTGCAACAGGGTCCGGAACATTCGGGCGTCCACAACATCACTTCCGGGCGCCCGAATCCCGCCAAGTCCAGAAACCCTAATTCATGAAAATTTCCGAGTACTACACTTTACATGTTGAACTGGGAATTGACTTAGGAGAAAACTCGTGAACCTACAACCGTCACTTTTCGAACTATTATCAGATTTAGCTCTAGGAGCCGTTTCTGTTCTTGTATCACCGCTGTTAGTGCGAGGTGGATACTTAGTTTGTTGTAGGGCGAGTTTACGCTTGTGCTGGGATGCCGAGCTTGTATTTACAGCAGGGTTAGGCTGTTTTGTATTACCGGGTGCCGTCGGGGTTGACGGTGGACCCAGACTCTTGTTTTAGCTTCTGTTTGTGCTGAGGGCACATGAGCTTGGAGTCTTTGACCCATTTGACCCCTTTCCATTTGATTATAGCCTGCCGGAGCCTGATTGTGCTCGATAGAGATACGCGTACTAACTCGGTTGGGTAGTTCCCCTGAGTGCCGCTCCGGAGTGAGGCCTCTCTTGCGTTGATCTCGCTGCAGATTAGTTGGATCTGATTTTGGACCGGCTACCCTTTTTGGTAGTGTGCGATGTGGCTAGGCAGTTGGCTGGACGAGCCTGTTTGGGCGGTTCCGTTAGATTGGGTCAGGGGTGACTTTTCACTTTGGTGATGCTTACTTGAGAGTTTGACTTGGATAATGGTAGGGTAGTGGCGTTACAGCTGTAGAGTTTATTCCAGCTTACTTTGTTGTTCTTTACCTACCAGCTATACTGTTAGTCTCGTAGACTTAGTGGGTGGACCGTTGAGGTCGGTATTGGTACCCACTGAGGACTACTTCTTTTGATAGTAGTTCTCACACCCATTGTTGCCACCTTTTTTTTGTAGAGCCTTCGTATGTTGCGGCTGCTGCTCTTGTTCCTGTGGATCGAGGTAAGGGAGTCGCGAGCTAGATCCCTACATGTCCCTGTTGTTCCTAGAGGAGGACCCTACTGGAGATAGTCTCTTTTGAGTTGAGCCATGTACATATACAGTGGATTTGTTCCTATTTTGGTTGTGGAGGAACTGTTGTATTTTGGATCCTATATGTACAGGTGGCTTTTGTTATTAGTATGTTTTATTTCAGCTCTATATCTCTTGTAGTTGCTTGTATGTTTGTTTACAGGTTAGCTATTCCTTCGTATACATAGAAAAATCTATGTATACGGCGGATCTGTTGGCGAGCCCGGGGAAACGAGTAATCCGGGGCATGACAGACACAGCAGAATCTGCAAACTGGGGACTCTCTGACAGCAACTAAGGTAAGCACGGATGCCGACGATGCTTCTGAAGGACCGTGCTTACCTTCCAGGGAGTCATCAACGACGGGGGAGGCTAGAACAACAAAGCCATTCTAAAAGAACCTTAATTCGGGCTAAGCCGGAGCAGAGGGAGTTCGGTTAGGGTTCCAGCGGCCAGAGGGCGCGCATGCCAGCCAGGGGAGGGTGTGGCCGACAAGGGGAGGTTAGCAGTGTCGGTGGCCAGTAACGGGAGGTGACGGCTATGGCGTTTAACCCGTGCGGCCAACCTTGGTTGAGATCGAGCTGAGGGTCTAGGGTTCCGGCAAGGGGCGGCGGGGGGGAGGTCGGCGCAATGCCAGGGAGTGTTCCGGAGTCCACTAGAGTCAGCGGCAACAGCGGGGAACGGTGGCGGCGCTAGTCAAGGAGTGACAGCCAGAGCTTCCAAGAACTCGGTTCAGGGGCTTATTACCAAGGTTGGGGGGCCACAACAGCACTGGGCTGACCGAGGTGGCGTCGCTGGAGCCTAAGGGTGTTGGCGGCGGAGTACTGAGGTGGCGCGGCTGAAGAGGGGTTGCTCTCGGGTCACCAGGCTTGGTGGGGGAGAGAGAGAGATAGAGAGAGATGGTAGTGACGAGTTTTTCGACGGCCGGGGAAGGGCACCGGCGGTCAGGGGTGGCGTGGAGCGAGTGGGGAAGGTTTTGCTGATGGCTAGGGTTAAAAGAAAGAGAGAGGATGAGGTATAGCGTTCCAAAACCCTAACATGCATATATGTAGCATGTGAACAAATTGCATAAAGACCCCTGCAACTTTAGAATTTTGTACCCAACCTTTCACAACACGTGTAAAACACGCAGAGGCACCTCCACTACAAATTTCATACAAATTCGTACATAAAATATTGAGGGCTTTTCCGAAAAACCCAATTCTATTTTGGCCTACCGTAGATTTTCGTGCTCTCTCGTGCAATCGGCTTGCCGAATCCAAAAATGAACTGCACTACGACTTCTGCCACTGCCAGACTATTAAACAGTGTTTTTGTTTCGTCAGCAATAGTCGTAGATTTGCCACAAAATCCTCTCTCTCTCTACCCCAACATTTTGAATATAAAATCCAAAATTCAAATTCAATTTCGAATTTAAATACTCCAGATTCAAAATGTATAGTTATTACAGATAGAAGATTTGTAGAGTGAGATGATGAGATTACCTATGCGGAGATAGAGAACATAAAGAAGAAGAAAATGAAGAGAAAGAGAGTGGTAGTGGTAGTGATGGGCGGGACCCTCGCATGGTCGGAGCGGTGTGAGCGCCTTTACAGAATGGATCTGCCGCTTGCTTGTGGCCAAGGGGCGTCGCGCCACTACAGATACCCACAATCGACCATAATGTGTTGCTCTGCAAGGCAACACCATTGCCATCCTTTGTGCTGTTGTCAGCTTCGTTGCCACAGTGTGTCTGTGTGTGTGTGTGTGAGAGAGAGAAAGAGAGAGAGAGAGAGGTGAGCACAATTCTGTTAAAACCGAATTACCAAACTAAATCGACCTAATTCAGTGAATATGGTTTGGTTTGATCGATTATTTGGTTTAAATAGTTCGATTTGATTTAAATTTTTGATTTTTGATGTTAGGTTCGGATGTCTAACTTAAAACCCGAGCCAACCGAATTAATCTGTGAGAATTCGAATTTTTGGAAATTTGGATTCTGTGTTCCTCTCCCCTGTTACTGTATTTTTGATCTGTATACGTATATATATACAGGTATATATATATATATATATATATATATATATATATATATATATATATATGTATATAAGTTGTATTTATATGTATTTTAGTTGTTTTTTAGTTTTGTCGCGGAGAGTGAACGGCTTAACGGCGCGATCCGGAGTCCAAATCTGACGATCCAAAATGGTAGATTCGATGTCTCGGCAGTGCTGAACGCGATGGCGCGATTCGTGTCGACATGCGACGGACGGTTTGAGAGATATTCCATCTTCTTCGCCAAGAGGTTGAATTGTACATTTTTGGTTTTCGCGATCTGGACCCTGTTTCTCGCACCGTTTTGCGTGAGATTGCTTGTGGAGGGGTGTCTTGGCATTTTGTTCTTACTGTGAGGGATCCAGGGGTATTTTCTATTGTTTGAGGGGCTTAATTGCATTTGTGCATTTAGTTTATTTGTGTGTGTGTGTGTTTGGTGGAGAGAGAGAGAGAACCTCCACTTCCTCTCTCTTCCCTCAGCTCACAGGAGTGAGCCACCCTCTCCCCAGCTCCTCAGCCACCTCCCCGAGCACCGCCGACCGCCGCCGACCACCCCTGGCCGGCGGGAACTCCGGCAAAGCTCTCTCTCTCCCTTTTCTTCTTCTTCTCCTTCTTCTTCTTCTTCTTCCCCTTCCCGGCAGTGTGCACCCAGGGTAAACCCATGCCTCGGGTCCCCCTGAGGTGGCACGACTGCCGGGGACCTGCGCCGCCGTCGGGAGCCGCTGCCGAGCTGCTGCAGCTGCTGCTAGGGCAGCAACTGGCCGAGGCTGGTGGGCCCGAGCCGCCGCCGCCTCCAGCCGCCGCAGCGACCTCCCGCCGGCATCTGGAGGACCGCCGCAGCCGTCGCCTCCTTCCCCCCGCCGCCCCCGTGCCGCCGGTGCGTCGCCGAGCCACCTGCGGCTTCTGCTCGCTGCTTGCGGGCAGGGGCAGCTGGAGGCCGAGCCGCCGTCGCCT
Organism: Puya raimondii; assembly: GCA_016920855.1. Taxonomy (NCBI): domain Eukaryota; kingdom Viridiplantae; phylum Streptophyta; class Magnoliopsida; order Poales; family Bromeliaceae; genus Puya; species Puya raimondii. The sequence goes on from JABWPP010000049.1 coordinate 54,007,466, forward strand.
CCCGCCCCCTCGGGACCGCCGCCGTCGGTCCATCCCTCCCCGGCCGTCGCCGTGCCGCCGGAGCGCCGCCGCAGCCGCCGCGGGCTCGGCATGGGCACCTAGGGCAGCCGCGACCGAGCTCTCTCCGCCGCCGCCGCCCGCCTGTATTTTTGTCGCGGTCACCGACAGGCCGATGTCCGGCGACCCCCTCTTGCCGGTGCTCGCGTCGCCGCCGGCCACCGTCGTCGGCCGTTGCCGTGCCGCCGTGCCCTAGCCAACCCGAGACCTCTGTTTCTTCTCGCGCCGCCGCCGCCGCTTTCTGCCGCCGGCTGAGGTGAGCCCCCTTTTCCTCACCTCCCCCGCATCCGACCCTGGCCGCCGCTGGCCGTGCATGTCGGCCGGTAGTCGGCCAGAGCTGGTTGATCCGGCCAGGGTCTCCTTTTGCTTGGTTTTGGCCGTACGCTGGTTTTTGAGCTCCCTGTTGCCTCCCGAAGCTCGGGAAGGTGAGCACGATGATCGCGGCGACGCGCTGATCATCATGCTCACCTTAGTTTTCCTTTTGGTTGAGCCGTTTGGCTGTTTGGCCGATGTCGAGCTTTGTCATCGCATGTGAGCACTATTTTTATGCAATTTCTGGGCTTGCGACTGGTCCTGTCGCAGTGAGGCTATGAGCACGGCCTCCGTTACGTCGTTACCTATCCGCTGGTGCTTGCGGAAGGTCGTGCGGATGTACGGATTGCTCGAACGGCCTTATTTATTGCTTGTATGTTTGTAGTTGTTGCTTGTTTTGTGATTGTGGCAGTGTTGCGATGCTGCGGGTAGCAAGGGCAAGGTCCTTGAGGCCCTGTGGACTGGTTGTCCAACCCCTTCGCCCTTCGCGGAGATCCGGATTCATTTTCGACGCGTTTTTCGATGAAATAATCGACGAAACGCGTGTTTCTAGTTGTGCGACTCACTCGCTATTTTTCTGAGTGACTTGTCTTCATCGTTTAGCCTCGTTGGCTGTTCCTCATCGCTGTCCCAAAGTTCCGAGGACAGCAAATGAGTGACGAGGGGTTCCGGTGCCAAATCGGCATTTTTCGAGAACCCGGGAAGCCTTTTCGGGTGCGTTTGGTGTTCGTGGCACCTCGAGCTTGTGCTCGCTGTCCCATCACTTGGTTTTGTGTGTTCGGGGACAGCGAGGGACCTGGTTTGGTTGTTGGTACCCCTGTGGGGCTTAGTGTGGTTTCGGGATCGTCCCGGTGGGTTTTTCGGGCGATCCGTCGGTTTCGGGAATGTAAGAGCTTTGTGTTTAGCGTCGACTTGGTGGACCTTGACCCTGTGAGTCTTTCGTAGGTCCTGTCGCGGTTCCCGAGAGCCGTCGGTGTTAGGCTCTAGCTTTCCTGCAGGTGGGTACTTCGATCCGGAGTCGGTTCAGTGGACTACGGTGATACCTTTCTATCATTTCTCTCGCATTACAGTTATTAGTTCACTTGACTCCCGTTGACTCTACTTATGAGTGCTTGGATAGTAGAGTAGTTGTGGTTTGCATGATTATTGAGACGACCTAGTTGGTCGGTGGTGATCGCCTGTTGTTCCGAGCGATCCTCGTTGTGGTTTATCAGTTGCTTACGGCTCGTTGCCGTTCTGTGGATTGAGCATTCGCATCGATCGTCACAGCTCTTCTAGCACATCACGTACACCAGCGGTCTGATCCACCGCCTGGGGGTGTTCTTTTCCGGAAAAGGGTCGCGTGCATCCGACCTGTGAGCCTCTTAGCGCGTGCATCCGACCTGTGAGCGAAGGTTATGTGCCGATGGTTGAGCATGTGGTGCCAGTGCCAGGGATCCATCCCTGTGGCCTGGTGGTGATTGGGTATATTGGTGGTTACTTACAGTTGATGCATACACTAGTTTCTTACAGTAGCATAGTTGTTCAGTTGTATGTCAGCCTCATACTTACTTGTGCTACTGTTTACCTTATCTATCCTTTTGTTGACCCTCGTGCCGGTGTGTACACCTCGCCTTCGTCGGCTTGCGGTACCCACTGGGAGGGGAGACATGTTTACATGTTCTCACCCCCCGCCCTCGTTGTTGTTTTCAGGTGAGCAGGGTGGTGAGAGTCGGGACGCAGCGAGGCACGCTCTAGTTAGTGGTACTAGAGGTCCCGACCTGTGAGGCTTTCCTCTCCAGATTTGGTTATTACCCTCATTCTCTATCAGTTAGTTATGGATATGGTTCAGTTACACTGTGGTTGTTTTATCTAGCATGTTATGTTTTGGTATAGATATATGTTGGATGATAGTCTTGCATGCTTAGATCTCGTGGTTTTGGATTTTGTATCCATGTGAGGATTGCATGCTTAGACTTTTGGATGTAGACGTTTTTAAATATATCATTGTGGCTTTATATCGCATATCTTGGATTTCTACCCCTCGTGGTAGCGTTTTCGAATAAAGATTTTCGTGTGGGAAACAGTTTTCAAATGGATTTCCGATCGATCGGTTTTTGGATTTTCAAAAGAGAGTTCTCGTGTGGAGAACGGTTTGCAAATGATTCTTGAATGCTTGATATTAGGGTTTCAAAATAAAGCTTCTGGGTAAGGAGCAATTTTCTAGAATGATATGTTGTTTGTGCATCGCATCATCCTTCGCCTAAGGACTTGCTTAGATTCATACAGGTTTAAGGACTGTTAGCTGTATGAATCCTTTTGTGTTGTTGTGGTTGTGTGATGAATGAATGTTGGTTGTGATCCTGATGTATGTTATGTACACCGTGCAAATACAGGGGAGGCTCTGTCCGTGTGTACAGTGGACCCTGTATATGTGGCGGGTCTATACGTGGCGCGGGCTAGGCTTTCAAAAAAAAAAATTGGCACGTATTTCCGCATCTAAAACTAGCTCGGGGCGTGACAGATTAAGATGGTATCAGAGCGTAAAGGGTACAAACACTCATTCATTCATAAACTTGTAACTGAACCATTGGTTAGGCTGACCCATAGGAAGACCTAGGATGTATAGGTGCGCGAGTTCGAGGGGTTTATGTTCGGCTTGTGTATTGTGGGAGTTGCCGACCCCTTTCTCTTGCGCAAGATTCTGTGTTTTGCTGATGGCTTGTGGTCGTGGTAGACCTCCTCGTCCGGGTCGTGGTGGTAGGCGTACGCCTGCGCAGCCGTCTGCTGGTGTTCAGTTTCGGGCTATTGCGGCTGGCTCGAGTGAGGAGCTGGCAGGAGGCGGACAGCCTGGTGTGGACCGTACCCTGTGTGCTTGAGGTCGAGGCGAGGGGTCAGCTGACGACCCTCTCCGGAATGTTCCGGCTTGTTTCGATAGTTTTTGCAGCAGCAGGCTACGGCGACTGCCGCTCTAGCCCCCCTACTCCTTCGCCGAGTGCCCCGATGACTGCAGACCCTCCTGTGGCACCCACGCCGTTGTGCCGACGACCGCGACGACGACAGCGACTATGTCGGCTGTTTCGCGTGTGGACGCCGACCCCGTGTTTGGGGGTGGTGGCCGCATCTGAGCGCGTTTGGCAGATTTCCTGAGGTTCGATCCGCCCTTGTTCGCAGACTCGTGCTCCTTCTTGTAGTGGTGGTGGAGTACCAGACAGATCCCAAGTGGCAGGGTGTTTTCCCCTTTGCGTAACCACTCGTTGGCAGGTGGTGGCCCTTGTGGGCTGGGTGACGTCACTTGGTGGATCTGTGCTGTCGTTTGGGCTGTTCTTGCCCTGGCCCCACTTTTCGTGTTGAGCACAAGGGCCCCTGCGAGCGTCTCTACGGAGACGGTGCTTTGAGCGGTTTCGACCGCAGTTTGGGTGTTACCCTCTTTGTTTTGTTGGGTAGGGCGGTGAAGCCTACCCCTCTGACGTATTGCTGGTAGAATCGTCAGTATTGGTCTTTCGACCTTTAGCTAGTTCTTGCGTTGAACTGACGTGTACTAGACTGAGTGGACACTGTTCGGTGTCGGATTTCTGTTGGTGCCTACATGGTTTGCGGCTATCCTAACGCCTAATTGGCGTGTTTTGGGATTTCTGGTGGTATTTGTAGGCTTTCGTGTTGCCGCGAGATCTTCCAGGTTCTTGTTGGGAGTCTCACCGCGTTTGACGTTGGTTAGTCGACGCTGGATTTGTTCTTCCTTCGCTTTGGTTCGTGTGGTTGACGACCCTTTGTCGCCTGTAGCCGTCGGTTTGTTGTTAGAAGCCGAAGACTCCTAGGGAGTTGGCTCAGGGCAGACTTTGTTTTTGTGGGTCGGTTTGCTCTTTCCCGTTAATTCGGTGATTCTTTCGTGACTTGGTCCGGCTTTGGAGTTGGTTGACCTGGTACCGTTGTGTTGTTGCCAACTGGTTGTTGGCATTTGATCTTGGGATATTTCATTTTCTTTTGATAAGTACGTTGGCTGCAGACAACGTAGTGTCAAAAGTTAGGACGAAATACCCTATCCCTTTTGGGACTTTCAGGATTGGGTTGGTGCTTTCTCTTGCAAGACAATCTCTCTACGTCGTCTGGTGGGAAAGCTGTGTGGTGGTCATCCCTGATCTTGTAGTGAGCCTGAGCTAATCCTGGCGTGGTTTTTGCGCAGTTGATTTGCCATCACTGCGGATGGTTTGACTCCGGTTGAGTCAGGTTGCCTTTTAGCTCAGTTTCGGGATGACGGGAGCCTGGTTGTTGGCTCCGAGGTCTCTGTGCCTGTGTTTGCGTACAAGGTTTTCGCCGCGACTTTCGTGTAGTCTTGGTTTGGAGCGCGTGTCTGATCACTTGGATCTGATGTTTGGCATCACTGGTGTTTTTATCGCTTGTGGCGATTGGCAACCCTGTGCACCAGAGTGATGGACTCGCACGATTTTCGTTGGTTTGATTGTGAGTCCTGCGAGATGTCGGTGATGTTTTAGTACCCTCTACCGCAGATCTTCGATCTCTTCGACCGGCTCCAGGGAGCCTCGGTACTCTCGAAGATTGATCTGCAGCTAGGTTATCTTCAGCTGAGGATCAAGGCCGAGGACGTTGCGATGACGGCCTTCCGGACTCGTTACGGGCTTTACGAGGTCACGGTTATGCCGTTCGGTTTGACGAACGCCCCGGCAGCTTTTGGTTTTGATGAACTGGGTTTTCGACAGTTCTTGGATCAATTTGTCGTGGTCTCCTTTGACGACATACTGATCTATTCGAGAAGTTTCTTTCTTGGTTCACATCGTGACGCAGGCTGGTTTGCGGTGGAACCAAGGAAGGTGGACTCTGTAGTGGTTTGGCCTATTCCGACTTCTGTGGCAGAGGTTAGGAGTTTCCTCGGCTTGACGAGTTGTTATCGGCGATTTGTTGAGGGTTTCTCAAGATCGCCGCCCCTTTGAGCAAGCTGACGAGGAAGGGCGTGAGGTTTCTGTAGACTCCCGCTTGTCAGATGAGCTTCTAGGAGCTGATGGACAGTTTGACTCGTGCCCCTATCTTAGCATTGTCGCAGCCTGGTGAGGTTTTTGTGGTCTACTGCGATGCATCTTGGATAGGATTGGGGTGGGTGCTCTTGCAGCAAGAGAAGGTCATCGCGTATGCTTCGCGCCAGTTGATGGACTATGAGAAGATCTATCTGGCGCTCGATCTCGAGTTAGCAGCAGTGGTGTTCGCCCTCAAGCTTTGGAGACACTACCTGTACGGAGCGATTGGTGTTGGAGTTTCGTCGACTAGAGTTGGAGATTTTACCTTATGGAGTTACCGCACAATTGTTGACTTTAGTGGTGCAGCCCACCTTGTCTGATCGATTTTTCGGTGGGCAGCTGATGGATCCGCACTTGCAGAGAGTGCGAGTAGAGGCCGAGCAGGGCAAAGATGGTGACTTCATGTTACATGCTGATGTTTTTCCTTCGAGGACGGAGGTGTGTGCCCAGTGATCAGGATTTGAGGTGAGAGTTTTGACTAAGGCACACCGATCGCCGTACACCGTTCATCCTGGAGGGACGAGATGTACCGCGACTTGAGGCAGAGTTTCTGGTGGCCTGATTTTTGACGATGGATGTAGCTCAGCATGTGGCACTGTGACTGGTTTGTCAGCAGGTGAAGAATGAGCATCAGCGACCAGCAGGGAAGCTTCAACCGTTGCCTGTACCTGTAGGAAAATAGGAGCAGTTTACCATGGATTTTCGTCACCAGGTTGCCCCGTTCTCAGCGAGGTCATGTTGCGATCTTGGTTTTTGTGGACTGATTGACGAAAGCAGCTCACTTCCTATCGGTACACACGACTTAGTCTCGGGATCGACTGGCGCAGCACTACTTGGATGAGATCGTCAGGCTGCTTGGAGTGCCAGTGTCGATCGTTTCGGATCGGAATTCTCGCTTCGTTTCCCAGTTCTGGAAGAGCTTGCAGCAGGCACTGGGAACGAGGCTCGACTTCAGCTCAGCTTACCACCCTCAGAGTGATGGGCAGTCGGAGCGAGTCTTCCGGACTCTCGAGGATATGCTCCTGGCATGCGTTTTAGGATTTTTGGTGAGGGTTGGTTCAGATACCTTTCCTTGGTGGAGTTTGCCTTCTGTAACAGCTTCCAAGCGAGCTTTGGGTTGGCACCGTGCAAGGCGTTGTATGGACGTCGTTGTCGATCACTGACCTGTTGGAGGACGCTGAGGCCGGGATTCGCAGTGCGAGGCAGCGGTTGCTGACTGCGACGACGGGACCTTGTGTTTCAGGTCGGTGAGCATGTGCTGCTCAGGGTGTCGCCGTCTCGAGGGATCTAACGGTTCGAATTGCGGAGCGAGCTTAGTCCGCAATTTGTGGGGCCGTTCGAGATCCTTGAGCGTGTGGGTCCAATGGCTTATCGGTTAGCTCTTCCTCCTAGTCTTGCTCGGGTGCTCAATGTCTTCCTTGTGTCTTTGTTTCGGAAGTGCATTCCCGACCCTTCTCTTGTGATCGGCCTGACAACGGTTCGGCTGAGGGAGTATCTCAGCTACGGTGAGGTGCCTTTGGGGCTTTTGGCTCGCAGGGTGAAGCAGTTGAGGAACCGGAGTTTTCTGTTTGTGAGAGTGCAGTGGACGAGTCGCGAGGAGCGTGAGACTATTTGAGAGCTGGAGTTTGCTTTGCATGTGAGGTATCCGCAGTTGTTCGCGGATGGTGTGTGAGTAAGTTTCGGGGACGAAACTTCTTGTTAGGTGGGAGTGATGTGAGAATTCAAATTTTTAGAAATTTGGATTCTGTGTTCCTCTCCCCTGTTACTGTGTTTTTGATCTGGATACGTATATATATACAGGTATATATATATATATATATATATGTATATAAGTTGTATTTATATGTATTTTAGTTGTTTTTGAGTTTTGTCGCGGAGAGTGAACGGCTTAACGGTGCGATCCGGAGTCCGAATATGACAATCCAAAATAATAGATTCGATGTCTCGGCAGTGCTGAACGTGATGGTGCGATCCGTGTCAACATACGACGGACGGTTTGAGAGATCTTCCATCTTCTTCGCCGAGAGGTCGAATTGTACATTTTTGGTTTTCGCGAGCTGGACCCTGTTTCTCGCACCGTTTTGCGTGAGATTGCTTGTGGAGGGGTGTCTTGGCATTTTGTGCTTACTGTGAGGGACCCAGGGGTATTTTCTGTTGTTTGAGGGGCTTAATTGCATTTGTGCATTTAGTTTATTTGTGTGTGTGTGTTTGGTGGAGAGAGAGAGAGAACCTCCACTTCCTCTCTCTTCCCTCAGCTCACAGGAGTGAGCCACCCTCTCCCCAGCTCCTCAGCCACCTCCCCGAGCGTCGCCGACCGCCGCCGACCACCCCTGGCCGGCGGGAACTCCGGCAAAGCTCTCTCTCTCCCATTTCTTTTTCTTCTTCTTCTTCTTCTTCTTCCCCTTCCCGGCAGTGTGCACCCAGGGTAAACCCATGCCTCGGGTCCCCCTGAGGTGGCACAACTGCCGGGGACCTGCGCTGCCACCGGGAGCCGCCGCCGAGCTGCTGCAGCTGCTGCTAGGGCAGCAGCTGGCCGAGGCTGGTGGGCCCGAGCCGCCACCGCCTCCCGCCGTCGCAGCGACCTCCCGCCGGCATCTGGAGGACCGCCACAGTCGTCGCCTCCTTCCCCGGCCACCCCCGTGCCGCCGGTGCGCCGCCGCGCCACCTGCGGCTCCTGCTCGCTGCTTGCTGGTAGGGGCAGCTGGAGGCCGAGCCGCCGCCGCCTCCCGCCGCCTCGGAGGGTGCGCGCTGCCACCCTCGGGACCGCCGCCGTCGGTCCATCCCTCCCCGGCCGTCGCCGTGCCGCCGGAGCGCCGCCGTAGCCGCGCCGCGGGCTCGGCATGGGCACCTAGGGCAGCCGCGGCCGAGCTCTCTCCGCCGCCGCCGCCCGCCGGTATTTTTATCGCGGTCACCGGCAGGCCGGCGTCCGGCGACCCCCTCTTGCCGGTGCTCGCGTCGTCGCCAGCCACCGTCGCCGGCCGTTGCCGCGCCGCCGTGCCCTAGCCAACCCGAGACCTCTGTTTATTCCCGCGCCGCCGCCGCCGCTTCCTGCCGCCGGCTGAGGTGAGCCCCCTCTTCCTCACCTCCCCCGCATCCGACCCTGGCCGCCGCTGGCCGTGCATGTCGGCCGACAGCCGGCCGGAGCTGGTTGCTCCGGCCAGGGTCTCCTTTTGCTTGGTTTTGGCCGTACGCTGGTTTTTGAGCTCCCTGTTGCCTCCCGAAGCTCGGGAAGGTGAGCACGATGATCGCGGCGACGCGCTGATCATCATGCTCACCTTAGTTTTCCTTTTGGTTGAGCCGTTTCGCTGTTCGGCCGATGTCGAGCTATGTCATCGCATATGAGCACTGTTTTTATGCAATTTCTGGGCTTGCGATTGGTCCTGTCGCAGTGAGGCTGTGAGCACGGCCTCTGTTACGTCGTTACCTATCCGCTGGTGCTTGCGGAAGGTCGTGCGGATGTACGGATTGCTCGAACGGCCTTATTTATTGCTTGTATGTTTGTAGTTGTTGCTTGTTTTGCGATTGTGGCAGTGTTGCGATGTTGCGGGCAGCAAGGGCAAGGTCCTTGAGGCCCTGTGGACTGGTTGTCCAACCCCTTCGCCCTTCGCAGAGATCCGGATTCATTTCCGACGCGTTTTTCGATGAAATAATCGGCGAAACGCGTGTTTCTAGTTGTGCGACTCACTCGCTATTTTTGTGAGTGACTTGGCTTCGTCGTTTAGCCTCGTTGGCTGTTCCTCATCGCTGTCCCGAAGTTCTGAGGACAGCAGATGAGTCACGAGGGGTTCCGGTGCCAAATCGGCATTTTTCGAGAACCCGGGAAGCCTTTTCGGGTGCGTTTGGTGTTCGTGGCACCCCGAGCTTGTGCTCACTGTCCCATCACTTGGTTTTGTGTGTTCGGGGACAGCGAGGGACCTGGTTTGGTTGTTGGTACCCCTGTGGGGCTTAGTGTGGTTTCGGGATCGTCCCGGTGGGTTTTCCGGGCGATCCGTCGGTTTCGGGAATGTGAGAGCTTTGTGTTTAGCGTCGACTTGGTGGACCTTGACCCTGTGAGTCTTTCATAGGTCCTGTCGCGGTTCTCGAGAGCCGTCGGTGTTAGGCTCTAGCTTTTTTGCAAGTGGGTACTTCGATCCGGAGTCGGTTCAGTGGACTACGATGATACATTTCTATCCTTTCTCTTGCATTACAGTTATTAGTTCACTTGACTCCCGTTGACTCTACTTATGCGTGCTTGGATAGTAGAGTAGTTGTGGTTTGCATGATTATTGAGACGACCTAGTTGGTCGGTGGTGATCGCCTGTTGTTCCGAGCGATCCTCGTTGTGGTTTATCAGTTGCTTACGGCTCGTTGCCGTTCTGTGGATTGAGCATTCGCATCGATCGTCACAGCTCTTCTAGCACATCACGTACACCAGCGGTCTGATCCACCGCCTGAGGGTGTTCTTTTTCGGAAAAGGGTCGCGTGCATCCGACCCGTGAGCCTCTTAGCACGTGCATCTGCGGAGGTTATGTGCCGATGGTTGAGCATGTGGTGCCAGTGCCATGGATCCATCCCTGTGGCCTGGTGGTGATTGGGTATATTGGTGGTTACTTACAGTTGATGCATATACTAGTTGCTTACAGTAGCATAGTTGTTCAGTTGTATGTCAGCCTCATACTTACTTGTGCTACTGTTTACCTTATATATCCTTTTGTTGACCCTCGTGCCGGTGTGTACACCTCGCCTTCGTCGGCTTGCGGTACCCACTGGGAAGGGAGACATGTTTACATGTTCTCACCCCCCGCCCTCGTTGTTGTTTTCAGGTGAGCAGGGTGGTGAGAGTCGGGACGCAGCGATGCACGCCTAGTTAGTAGTACTAGAGGTCCCGACCTGTGAGGCTTTTCTCTCCAGATTTGGTTATTACCCTCATTCTCTATCAGTTAGTTATGGATATGGTTCAGTTACACTGTGGTTGTTTTATCTAGCATGTTATGTTTTGGTATAGATATATGTTGGATGATTGTCTTGCATGCTTAGATCTCGTGGTTTTGAATTTTGTATCCATGTGAGGATTGAATGCTTAGACTTTTGGATGTAGACGTTTTCAGATCTATCATTGTGGCTTTATATCGCATATTTTGGATTTCTACCCCTCGTGGTAGTGTTTTCGAATAAAGGTTTCCGTGTGGGAAACAGTTTTCAAATGGATTTCCGATCGATCGATTTTTGGGTTTTCAAAAGAGAGTTCTCGTGTGGAGAACGGTTTGCAAATGATTCTTGAATGCTTGATATTAGGGTTTCAAAATAAAGCTTCTGGGTAAGGAGCAATTTTCTAGAATGATCTGTTGTTTGTGCATCGCATCATCCTTCGCCTAAGGACTTGCTTAGATTCATACAGGTTTAAGGACTGTTAGCTGTATGAATCCTTTTGTGTTGTTGTGGTTGTGTGATGAATGAATGGTGGTTGTGGTCCTGATGTATGTTGTGTACGCCGTGCAAATACAGGGGAGGCTCTGTCCGTGTGTACAGTGGATCCTGTATTTGTGGCGGGTCTGTACGTGGCGTGGGCTAGGCTTTCAAAAAAAAATTGGCACGTATTTCCGCATCTAAAACTAGCCCGGGGCGTGACATATTCGATATTGTCAAGATATTTTGAATAGTAGTTCCCTTTTTGTCATTATAATCCTTGGATTAAATTTTTACGACTAGAATGAATTAGCATATGAATGTAAAATGGTGGAGTTCGTTATTTCTCAATTTTAAACCCTAGAATCTAAAGAGCACTAAACAATGGTCATCCAAAATTAGTGTATTTAATATTTTATTCCAAAATTTGGGTAGTTTAAACAAATGAAAATACTCTTTAGACTAAAATTGAACCGTCTTACATTTTAAAATATTTTAAAAAGTAAAATAAAATTTTTTATTTAGTCTAACAAATTTTTTGTTATTATTTTCCCTTAATTCTGTTAATATAGATTAAATTTGAATATAAATAATTTGAATTATTTAAATCAACAAATCTAAAATATTGGTTATATTTTTAGGCCAATTTGCATAAAAAATCCACTAGTTTTACGTTTTTGAAAAATGGGCCACTATTTTGAATTTTACAGATTCGTTACGAATTTTTAGTAAACTGACTAAAATACCCTTATTCTGTTTTCTCTCTCCTTTTTTTCTCTCATTTGTTTTTCTCCGCTCCTGGTTCGTCTTCCTCCTCATCTTCATTTCTTCCTCTCATTCACTTTCTTCCTCTCCCTTCTCCATCTCCTCTACTGCCCCTACATCGATGTAGCGCTTCGCTCTCTTACCTCGCCCACATCTCTGCCGACGCCAATTCAGATATGACATAGATCGCGGAGGTGAGGTTGCAGCGGAGCACATGACCGCGGATGGCGACGGTGACGAGGGTACCGAAGGATTTAAGGACGATGAGGCAGGAGAGCGCGTCGGGTGGGGGCAGTGGCTGTGTGAGAGGGCGAGGAAAGGAGCACGATAACGAAAAAAGATGTAGAGGGTGAAAAAAAGAAGAAGAAAGAATAAAAAGAAAAAGTTATATTTTTTTCTCCTGGGAAGACCATTATATGTCGTTGTTGCTATAGGATAAGGAAAGAACCAGAGAAGAAAGAAGAAGAAGATAAAGTTGTACTGTTAAGACAAAACTACACTGTTTGAGATGAAAGTTGCACTGTTTGAGACGAAAGTTGTACTCTTTGATATGAAAATTCACTGTTTGAGACGAAAGTTGCACTTTTTGAGCGAAAATTGCACTATTTGAGACGAAACTTGCACTCTTTGAGCGAAAGTTGCACAATTTAAAATTATTTAAGACCTTACACCACATAAAATAAAAATTGCACCGTTTGGGACTAAGTTGCACTGTTTATGCTTCTGGCCTCACAACCATGAAATTTGAGCATTGAAATTAAAAAAAGCTATTACAAATTTAAGAAGCGAAACTCAGAGCTTTAGATACATCTCTTATGCACCTCATTCTTTATGGCTGACGTATGCTGCAGAAGCAGAAGTATCATAAATATATTCATCAACATACGACACTATGATAAATATTTTCATCAACAGAGGACAAAAAAAATTATACACTATCTAATCTATGCTCCAACTTTTTGGTAATTTTGTTCTAAATAGGATTAAATTGAAGGAAAAAATAAAGAAAATGATGAGAATAGAGATCAAATGCGTAAGGCCTCTTAGGTATCTTAATGACCCAACCTCTTAAAGTGCGAAGATAATAATGAGTGCGGAGATAATGGCGACGGTGCTACAAAGATACCCTCCGCGTCAGCACCCTCCCCATCCCAGTCGCTTCCTCGACTTGACAGCGTCAACTCGCACCTGAATGGAATATTCCCCTCCTCGTCTCTGATTCCCTCCACCCTCTACCTCTTTGTCGCCATCATCGTTGTTGTTGTTACCATCATCGCCTCCCCCTCTCCAACCCTTCTGCTCCTTCCCCGCCGTCCAATGTGGCGGCGGCAGGATCTAACGACGGTGGAGGTAGGATTCGCGGCCAATCTTGTCGGGGAGAGAGAGGCAGAGGGGAAGGGAAATGGGGGGACGCGGCTCCTCGTCTCCAGTATCTCGACCTTCTCTCTATTCATCGTCGTTGTCGTAGTCGTGTTGTTACCATCATCGCCTCCCCCCTCTCCAACCCTCCCGTTTCTCTTTTTCCCTGCCGTCCGATGCGGCGACGACGGCGAGATCGAATGATGGTGGAGGTGGGATCCACAACCAATCTCATTGAGGGTGGGGGTGGGGGTGGGGGCGGAGGGGGATGGAGGTGGGGGGACGTGAAGGGGGAAGACTTGAGAAAGAAAGAACGAGGGAAGATGAGAGGACGTAGGGTGGTGGGGAAGGATCAAGAGAGAGAGAGAGAGAGAGAGAGAGAGAGAGAGAGTAGAGTAGAGGTGCCCACTCGAAATTTTTTTTTTAGAGAGAGAGCAGAGGTGCCCACTCGAATTTTTTTTTTATAAAAAATTCAAAATCAGGAGGTTGTGCCACGTCAGCTTAAAATATTAGGATTAATAGATAGTATTAGAATTAGATATTAGATATTAAATATTAGATATTAGATATGAATGGTTAGTTGGTATTTCATAGTTTGTATTTTTCAATTATATAATTTTTTATTTTGTTTTTTTATAAATATTTGTTCTTAAATAGGACGGCAATGCATTATATTTTTTTTAAATCATATGATCATAGAATGGCATATTTTACCATCCTATGATTTCACTTTACTACTCAATTGTTGGTAAAATGAATTAGTTTAATACCCTATATAATAACATATTTTCATAGAAAATAAAAACAAAGATTATAAATAATAAAGTACTACTTCTGAAAGATTTTTTATTAAGCATCTAAAAAATATACATTGTTTGATAAAAATCTATAGAACTTATCTGAACTAATTTTTAAAAAAAATTATTTTTACTATGTAACTTTTTAATTGATTTAATTCAGGCCATCTAATTACTCTTCAAATTTAAAATTCGGATGCATTATCTATCTTTTTGGGACTTAATTAGTATATTTTATATAATTTTATGTAATTATAAGTTTAGTAAAATAAGCAATGAGTATAAATTATGTCGAAAATCATTAAGTAACTTAAATTAAATAAATTGAATGGCTGGGCTGCAGAAATAAGATTTTGACAACTTGGGTAGTTGGATCGCCACGAGATTTAAGTTGTACATATAATATATTTTTACCACATTGTAATTAGCTGGTCTATGGTAGACCTGGTCTACGCAGTGTACCCATGGAAAAGTACCACCTCTTCCGGTTCGCATAAAAGTGCTATCGGGTCGGTGCACAAAAGAAAGATTAATCCAAAAAAAACAAAATTTCCCCAATTCAGCTCTCCCTCCCGCTCTCCGACGATTCGCACCTTTCCCCGGCCACGAAGTTAGGGTTAGGGTTAGGGTTAGGGTTAGGGTTAGGGTTAGGGTTAGTTTAAGGTTTTGAAACCTTCTCTTTGTCTCTACCCGGAACACTGTTCAATCCATTGCCGGGTAGCGTAGCAATGGAAGCGGAGAGGAGGAGCAGCAGCGCCGCTGGCGGAGGCGGAGGCGGAGGCGGAGGCGGAGGCGGAGGCGGAGGCGGGGCGGCGCCTCAGCCGCCGGTGGTGCCGCCGTTCCTGACGAAGTGCTACGACATGGTGGACGACCCGGCGACGGACGCGACGGTGTCGTGGAGCGAGGGCAACAACAGCTTCGTCATCTGGGACCCCCACGCCTTCGCCCGCGACCTCCTCCCCAAGTACTTCAAGCACAACAACATCTCCAGCTTCGTCCGCCAGCTGAATACCTATGTCAGATTCCATCTCTTCCCTTTACTGTTTCCTTCTCCAGCTTATGGAATACGGATGGATGCCTTTTGCTGCTCTGAACTTGAATATAGGGGTGTTGAGCGGCACTAGTTAGTGCTATCTCTGTTTACGGCACTGCTTTTATTGTTTTTTTTGTTTTTGTTTTTTGGTCTTCCCGATCTAAGAAATCTAAGGATTAGTTACTCGTCAATTGGTCTACAGTTATTACGCTGAACCACAATAGCTGTAGATTATATCTGAAGCAGCATGATACTTTCTTATGCATCCAGGCAGGAGTTCAAGCTAAATTCTTCTTTACTTGGCTGGCCGTCTCCATGAGATATGTTTTTTCTCACTCAATACTTGTTTCTCTGTGACTTAATGGCTCAACTTCTTGGAGTCGCATCTTGTCAATATTTTGGATGTCTTATCCTTCATTTTGTCTTTCCTCCTTACGATTGGGCTAAAATCAACTTCTCTTTTTGAATCCCCCCCCTCCCCAGTGGCATGCTGGATTGCAATAAATTAAATAATATTGGTTGGAGATTAATCTAAGAGGGTGAGATATTGTCCCTGTATTGAATTGGGTTATTCTTAAGATATAGACTGTGGATGTATTGATATGGAAGAAAATTTGTGATGACCTAACAAGTGAAAAGTTTAAATCATGAACAGCCAAAGGCAATTATTATTTGAGGTCATCCACTACTTGCAATTTGTTACTTTCTGTGGTTCCAGCCTATGCAACTACAAGAAATGTTATTTAATATGGGACTCCAGGGATTTAAACTTTAAATTAACAAAATGTGATATAAATAAACATTTGATGCCTCATATTAGATCCTTAAGTAAAATTCATATAAACTATGAGCTGCCACAGGATTAAAACCTTTTGGTGGAGAATGCATGATTTATACAATATTTAGGCAGTAAATCTTGATTACCATCAATTACACCTATTTTTGATTTAGATAGATTTTGGATGCGCTTGAAGTACCACCATATTTACATTGATGATCTTTGTCACATTCTTTATGTTAACATTCTTCTTCAGCCTAGTTCAAGATTGTATACTCAAAATAACCTCTTTGATGCTTTAGAGCTCCCAAAAAACCCCTAGAGCTGTTTGGAATTCTGCTCCTATGCTAGTGCAGGAACCTCCACCGGAGAAGTAGTCAACAAAATGCTTTGTGTTGGATGTTCCCACCATCATTTCATAGCATCGGATCCAAAGGTCTTTTAGGAACTTTTGTGGCTCTAGAGCATTAAAACAGTTGTGTTTAGAGTTACTTCCCCAAACTAGGCCTTGTAAGGATGCTATGGAAGTTGTATCTAATAGAAATGAGGAGACATACATGTCTTGATATTCACTTTACTCCATAAAGATACTTAGGGTGCGTTTGGTTCGAAGTCGGAATCGGTATCGGAATCGAAATGAGAATAAGCTGGAGATGGAATCGGAATCGGAATGAACCATTTCTATTGTTGGTGTTTGGTTCAGATAGATATCAGAAACGTAATCAAATTAATATACCAATTTTATCTTTATAATATATTAGTTTAAATTTAAACTGAAAATTAAGTATTAAAAATTTACGTCAAAATTTTAAAATGATGTCAAAATTTTAAATATATTTTTTTTAAAATTAAAATTTAATATTAAACGGATAATTCAAAATATAAAACTAAATTTCGATTTATTCAAATTCAAACTTAAAATTATATTTTAAATTTCAATTTGAATCCATAAATTTAATTTAAATTTTAAATAAAATTTGAATAAAACTTTAGATTTTAAATTAAATTTAAATTCAAATTCAAATTTATAAATTAGATTCGAAATGCTTGATTGAATTTTAATTTTTAATTTAAGTTCAAATTAAAATTAAAATTTATAAATATAATTTTTAAACTTAA
The DNA here is from genome assembly GCA_016920855.1 of Puya raimondii. Classification (NCBI taxonomy): domain Eukaryota; kingdom Viridiplantae; phylum Streptophyta; class Magnoliopsida; order Poales; family Bromeliaceae; genus Puya; species Puya raimondii. The sequence continues at coordinate 54,024,080 of JABWPP010000049.1, forward strand.
ACTTATGTTTTAATTAAAAAATAAGCTTAAAAAAATTAAATTTAATCCTAATAAATCCATTCCGCCCGGATTCAATTTGCAATCCGGCCTCGTAGGCCGGATTGGAAAAAGGGGTAATTAGGGGGATTCCCATTCACCTAGGAATTGGAATAATGAGAATTTCGCATACCAAACACCGACAAACGGATTCGTCCATTCCGATTCCGATTCCGATTCCAGGGTGAAAAAGAGGCGAACCAAACACGCCCTTATAGAACTGATTTAGAGGAGTTGTGGTGTTGAAATTTTTGTTATTTTGTTCCTACAAGGTTTCTCACATTTCTCCCTAATCATACTTTTTAAATGATAGGACATGATTAGCACTGATTATATTTTGGTGCCGTTTCTTATAGGGAAGTCACTAACTATACATTTGACATTATAATATTGTCTAAACTGCAATATCTTTTCACTTGGTTACTCGGTCTTATCAGACTTGTGGTAAAAAACTTTTACCTATTTTAGTCACCATTAATCAATACATGATGTCATGGCATGATATTTTAGTCACTGTTAATCAATACATGATATCATGGCATTCTTGACTTGGATAGGACAGATTATTCTATTGTATGCCATTATGGATATCAAAATACTGATTACATGAATTAGCACCGACGGCAATAAGGGTAATTTCAGCATCTTGTTGTCACCATATGGATTGAAAATATCACCCGTTAGTTCGTTTGGCTTGTTGCAGGCGTCCAAGTTTCATCTGATATCTATTTTCTTGCTATCTTTATGTTTTAGGCTTGAAATCCTGGCAGTGTCTAGGTTTTGGTGTAGAATCCAGAGTTTCGTCTATCGAAGTTTGGTGGTTTTTTGGTAGTTTTATCATTCAGTTTTTTATGTTTGTAAAGGTCTCTAATACAAATAGAATATAAATACGGAGAATTAAAAGGATTGTATAAAACTTAATTTCTCAACATTTTCACATATTGAAGTGATGTCTTATTCAATTTTGATGAAAAAACGTTGCTGACTCTTATACTCCAGTCTATTTACAAAACCAAATTATGATACTCCAGTCTATTTACAAAATCAAATTATGATGAGAGAAATGGTATTGAAAGGTCCATATATGAATCAGATTTCACATTATAGTTTATTTTCTGTCAGTTTGAAAAACCTTCTAGGGCTGAATTCTTTTTAGATCTATTCTAACTGAAATCAGAGTGTTCCGGCTTTTAATTGGGTGTGTAGACCTTGTGTTTGATCAGTTTGTCCAATAAGAGTTTGTGTTTCAAAGTTTTAGAAGAAATTTAAACCATGCTGATGTTAAGTTATTTCCTCTCCATGTTGCTCATTGGAACAGCTCATAACTTATCTCCTTCGTTGTTCTTATCAGGGGTTTCGTAAAGTCGATCATGACAGGTATGAGTTTGCCAGTGAGGGATTCCTAAGGGACCAAAAGCATTTACTAAAAACAATTGTGAGGAGAAAACCCTCTCATAATGCTGCTCAGCATCCACCTTCACAAGCAAAGAATACATCTGTTAATGCGTGCATTGAAGTTGGAAAATTCGGACTCGAGGAGGAAATTGAACGACTTAAGAGGGACAAAACTATCCTCATGCAGGAGCTAGTAAAGCTTCGGCTGCATCAACAAAGCACTGACCGTGAATTACAAAGTTTGAGACAGCGTCTTCAGGGAATGGAACAGAGCCAGCAGCAGATGATGTCGTTCTTGGCTATGGCCGTTCAGAGTCCAGCTTTTCTGGCCCAGCTGGTACAGAAGAGTGGGAACAACAACAGGTGGAAAACAGAGGCGAATAAGAAAAGAAGGTTTCCTGCATTGGAACAGGGCAATAATTTAACTTATCCAGAATCTTCTTCTTCTGATGGACAAATTATCAGATACCAGCCCCTAGTGACTGAATCATTCAATTCATCCATGCCACCATCAGTGCCTAATTCTTATATCTCAGAGCAATTGCAAAAGATGGCAAATAGTGCGAATAATTTATCGCAATGTGGGGATTTTTCTTTGCCAGATTATTTGGAACAACTTTTAGCTAGCCCACCATTGGATAATGGTGTCGGGCTTGACCCAGAGTCCTTGGGCATTCCAGATCTTTCGATCGATGATTTTGACTTCTCAGAGCAGGACATTCAGATGGAAGTGCCGCCGGACATGGTTCCTGATGAAATTAATGGAGGGAGTCAGTCAAGACCTGAGATGGATCGTGTACATGGGCAATTATAGCTGCTTATGATGTCTTGATCATGTAGGAATCTTGTACAGATCTTCGTTTCACTTAGAAGATTAACCATAGGTTGCTTGCTGCGCTTCCAAGGTCCGTATTTTTTCTTTCAACCTTTCAATTTCTTTATTAATTTTTTGAAATGTTATTATCATCAAATTGAATCGCGCCACTTGCCATCCGCGAGTATTTTCATTATGCTTAAGGCAGAAACTTCTTTGGTTTTCCATCAAATCCGTTTGTTGATGAAAACATGGCAAGTTGATAAGATATCATGGGTTGCTGAGTTCAGAGCATCAAGATGCTCCAACTTTTGGTGCTAATATGTCTGGAATACTTTTGACTTGTTAACTAATATAGATGAGGCCTTCTTTTAATTTGTCTTCTTTTCATACATATGACTTGTGCGCTCCGAAGATAAAGACTGTATGTGTTATGTTTGTTTCCCCCTTTCTTTTTGAATAGTCCAGTAGAACATCAAATATTGGTATTTGACTGCCTTTGCAGATGCAACAGTTATTGTTCTTAATTTTTGAATGTAATTTATTACCCTTGCTGTCTAACTGCATATGAGCATATCATTTTAGGGACTTGCAATTGAAAACCATATGGACAAGATTGTCCTTTGGAAAGTGTGAGGTCATTATTGGTTGAATTTTCGTTAAATATCCTATAAGGCCAACTTATGGCCATGCAATTTTGTGGAATAGCTTTGGTAATTTTATACATCTAGGTTGCTTTTCGTATGGTGCTTTGATTGGAAATACATATGTACATAGATTTTTGTTTAGAATTAGAATGAGAAGTTTTTTTTTTTTTTTTTTTTAACTATTACTGTTGCCCCCTGAACTTTTAGCGGAGTTTCACTTTACGCCCCAAACTCCCAAAATGGACATCTAACACTCTAAACTCTAGTATTTCTTTCATATTACCCTTTCGTCAGTTTTTCATCAAGCTCCGTTAACCGTAAACTGACGGAAGGGGCAACATGAATGAAATATTGGAGTTTAAGGTGTTACATGTCCGTTTTAGTTGTTTGGGGGGTAAAATGAAACTCCGCCAAAAGTTCAGGGTAACAGTGCAATTTACCTGTTAGTTGACTATAAATTATTTCATTAGAATATGTTATTTATGGATTGACTACTGACCCTCAAGTTAGTGATCATGCGAGATTTGAATTTATATATATATTTTTCTTTATCCTAAAATAAATCATATCACAAATTATCCTACATTTTATCGTAATAAAATAAAAGCGAAAGAAATGAATTAGGGTGGCTTAAAGATAAGAAAAGAGAAGATAAGAAAAGTGAGATAGTAGCTAGCTACAATGCTCGAATACCCTACTCTCCCGGTGTACTCGCTAATATGGTTGATTTGCAATAAGTATCCTCACTCACTTAGATATAGAGATTTTAATTCTCAGTTATCTCTTGAAGCATTGTTCTATAGAATGTACTTATTCCCTATGAAACTATGCAACGTAATTTTATGGTAGTCTAAAATTTAATTTTTGTACTTCTTTTTGGCCAATTAGAAATTTTGAATATAAAAATATAAAATACTATTTTGTAATAAACTAATTTTTTTTAAAATAAATTTGTGATGTTAGATTAAGAGATACTGAATATCATCTCATCCTTCAAATATCGGCAGCGACCCTACGTAAGCAGTCCAATTCATTTGCTTTTTTGCTTTTTATTTTTTAATATATTTTTCTTAGAACTATCTCTTTGACATAGTTAAGTATTTTTTTTGTAAAAAAAATTTCGCAACAATCAAATACTTCTGTTACTCCCTGAGCTTTTGGCGGAGTTTCACTTTACCCCCCCAAACTTCTAAAATTTACATTTAATATTCTAAACTCTAATATTTCATACATGTTACCTCTTCCATCAGTTTTCGGTTAACGGAGCTTGACGAAAAACTAACGGAAGGGGTAACATGAATGAAATATTAGAGTTTAAGATATTAGATGTACATTTTAAAAGTTTGGGGGGTAAAGCGAAACTCTGCCAAAAGTTCAGGGAGTAACGGTGCAATTTACCCAAAAAATAATTCAAATGATCAATGAGCTAAACATACTATTGCTTTTGCAATATACATACTGTTACTTTGCATTACTAATGTTAAGTTCAACAAAGACAAGTGATCGAATTCTGCTTGCTAATTGACTTACAAATCAACTAAATCAAAAAAAAAATCATGTTCCTAGTTTTATTCAGGTCATTTACCCGTTGTGCATCATGTTCTAAAAACCTGAATGTGATGTTGCGGGCAGTCGACCCACTACATAGTGCATATGCGGTATTGTGAAGACCAAAATTTTCTTTTATGATTGTTTGACTTCCTTTTCAGTGTTATCCTGTGTATTTGGATTTTTAACTTGCTGGTCAGATTTCAGAGAAAAATGATTTAAAATAAAGTTTTTACGCGATCTTTAAATATGACTTAAAATGAATAGTAACCGGCGTTTCCGGAATGGACCGAGAGAAGAGAAGGGCTTCGGACGCGAATTGAACTTCGATTTAGGCGTTCCAATAGCTCGTTTTCAACGTCTCGACTATTCTGGAACCAATGGTGCTGACGGTTTTTATGTTTGATACACGATTTTCGAGGAAAATAGGTTTTATCTCTGGAAGGGCTTTTATGCAATGATGTTTTTGCTTTTTAGAAATATTTGGTGTTTTGGTAGATCGTGAGAGGATGGGTTTGTCGCGAACCGGCAACCGTTTCTGGTGATCCAAAATCATGAGTTCGATGTCTCGGCAGTGCTGATCGCGATGGTGTAATCCGTTCGTGGATCCGACGGTCGGATCGCGAGATATCGCAAAATCATCGCCGTGGGGTCGAAAGTCCGATTTTGGTCTTTTCGCGAAAGGGTCCGTATTTTATGTACTGTTTCGCGTGAAATCGGACGTGGAAGGACTTTGGCGCGTTTTGCACGCTCAGCGAGGGACTGGGTTAGAATCTTTAAGTTTTTGAGGGTTTTCGTGCTTTTGTGCACTTGGTTTATAAGTGCATGTGTGTGTTTGTGGGCTATCCTTGACCTAACCCTAACCCTAGTTCCCTGCTGTAGCCGCCTCCCTCTCCAGCTCCTTCCCCGTGCGCCGCCGCCGTTGCCGGCCACCCTGGCCGCCGGAGACACCCCCCTCTCCTGCTTTCTTTCTTTTCTTCTTCTTCGTCCTGCTCTGGCCGAGCTCTGCGAGGAGGACCCCGTCGCTTTGGGACCCCCTCGGGCTTGCCCTCCGACCGCCGGCGACTCCCGGCCCCGCCGTCGTCGCCGCGCACCGCCGAGCCACCGTGCGTGGCTGCTGCTGCTGCTGCCGCTGCTGCGTTTGGTGCGGGCTGCGGGTTCTTGACACGAGCCACCGCCACCCTCCGCCGCCTTGGGTGTGGAGCCCCGGCTTCTGGGGGTCAACCGCCGCCGACCTGCACCTCCCCGGCCGTTCCCCGTGCCGCCGGTGGCCGCCGCGGCTGAGCGGGGCCAACTCGGGTCTGGGGCGGCAGCAGCGCTGATCCGCCGCCGCCGCCGCCGCCGCCGCCGCCGCCGCCGCCTTCCCCCGTCGCGGCCGCCCGCTGTTCGACGTTCGGCAGCCTTCCGCTGCCGGCGCTCGCCGTCCCCGCCGCCGCCGTGGCCGTTGGTTGCTGCTCGGCCGTGCCCTAGCCTCGGCCGAGAGCGCGGTTTGTTCCAGCGCCGTCGCCGCCGCTTCCCGTTGCCAGCCGAGGTCAGCGTCGTGTTCCTCACCACCCCCGCACCCGACCTGGGCCCGCGCGCGCGCTGTCGTGCCGCCGGCCGCCGGCCGGAGCTTGCTTGCTCCGGCCAGGCCCAAATATAGGGCTGGTTCTTGGTGGTGCGCTATTCCGGGCCCTCTGCTGCCTCCCGATCTTGGGGAAGGGGAGCACGATGACCGCGGTGACGCGCTGATCATCGTGCTCACCTCGGTTGACAGCAAGGGTGCCCCGCTTCGCTGGTTTTTGTGAATCGAGCCCTTTATTGTATGTTTGTGTGGTTTTCTTGGGCTGTTTGAGTCCCGCGACTATCTTTGTCGCTTCGGGCTGTGAGCACTAGGGCTGGCAATCCAGCTCGCCGTTCGCGAGCCAGCTCGTGTTCGGCTCGAAATGAGCTCGAGATCGGCTCGCTCGTTTAGTAAACAAGCCGAACACGAGCTGGATTTTCCAGCTCGTTTAATAAACGAGCCGAACACGAGCTGGGGTCAGCTCGCTCGTGTTCGGCTCGATAACAGCTCGATTAGATTTATTTTATATTAATATAATTTTTATATATTATATTTATATATATAAATAAATATATAATTATATTTATATATATATATATATATATATTATACAGATTATTATTTTTGAATTTTTAGCCCAATTTAATAACAAAGCCCAGCTTACTTATAAAGAGGCCCATTTATATTTAAAATTTCAACCTTTGGATCAAGATCTAAGGGATAACATCTTTTAATTTTTTCTCTTTCTAACCCTAATTTTTTTCCTTTTGTTTTCTCACCCCCTCTCAAACACAGCCAGCCGCCTCTCTCTTTCTCCCTTTCTCTCTACGCCCAAGACCCACAGCAGCCTCTCTCGTTCTCTCTTTCCCTCTACGCCCGAAGACCCACAGCCGCCTCTCTCTTTTTCTCTCTCCCTACGCCCGAAGACCCTTGGCAGCGGCTCTTCAGTCTTGACCGTTCGGCGTTCGCACACCCCCGGTAGGGTACTCTTCGCCGTTCGCACATTTTGATGAAGCTCCGGCAGCAGCGCTTTCAACAGATACCTTCTTCTACTGATCTTTATTTTTTTTCCTTTTTCTTATGATACTTTGAGTAGAATGTGAGAATTTTTTTTTTTTGAGTTTCTAAGTAGAGTTTGATGCGATTTTTTTTTTTTTTAGAGATTTAGATAGATCTTGTAGCATTAAATAATCGAGCTAACGAGCCGACGAGCCAGCTCGAATAAATTGCGAGCCGAATACGAGCCGGACTTTTCGAGCTCGTTACGAGCTCGAGCCGAACACGAGCCGACTTTGAAACTTTCGAGCCGATCTCGAGCTGGCTCCAGCTCGCTCGAGTTCGGCTCGTTGACAGCCCTAGTGAGCACGGCTTCCGCTGCATCATTCCCTGTATGCTGGTGTTCGCGGAGGGTTGTGCGGATGAGCGGAGTGCTCAAACGGCCCATTTATTGCTTTTATTTGTATTTATGTTGCTTGTTTGGGCTTGTTGGTACTTGTGGCAGCGTGGTGACGCTGCGGGCAGTAAGGGCATGACCCTCGAGGCCCAGTGGACTAGTTGTCCAGACTCGTAGCACCCTCATGGAAATCCGGTTTGATTTCCGGTGCGTTTTCAGACGAAATAGTCGGCGGAACGCACGTTTTGGTCGTGCGACTCACTGGCTGGTTTCGTGAGCGATCTGGCTTCGTCGTAAAGCCTTGTTGGCTGTTCTCCTTCGCTGTCCCAAAGTTCCTAGGACAGCGGATGAGCGACGGAGGGTTTCGGTGCCAAATTGGCACTTTTTGGGAACCCGAAAAGCTATTTTCGGGCGCGTTGGTGTTTGTGACACCCCGGGTGTGTGTTCGCTGTCCGACCACCTTCTTTGGTGTGTTTGAGGACAGCGGGTGGCTTGGTTTGTTTGTTGGTACCCCTCTGGGGCTTGGTTTGGGTTCGGAATCGTTCCGGCGGGTCTTCCGGATGTTCCGACGGTTTTGGGCTTGTGAGCATCTGTGTTTGTGTCGACTCGGTGGGTCTTGATCCTGCTAGTACTTTGTAGGTTCTGTCGACGTCCCTGAGAGCCGTCGGTGTTAGGCTCTTCTGTTGTACAGGTGGGTACTTCGATCCGGAGTCGGTTCAGTGGACTAGCGGTGATACCTTTCTATCCCTTTATCTTGCATTCCTTGTTTCTAGTTCATTTGACTCCTGTTGTCTCTACTTATGTGAGCTTGCCATTAGTAGAGTAGTTTGGTTGCATAATTCATTGTGATGACCTGGTTGGTTGGTGGTGATTGCCTGTTGTTTCGGCGACCCTCGTTTACTTATTTATCAGTTGCTATTCTCGGCTGGTTGCCGTCCTGTGGTTTGAGCATATTGCATCGATCGTCACAGCTCTTTTAGCACTTCACGTACACCAACGGTTTGGCCACCGTGTGGGTGTTCTTTTCCGGAAAAGGGTCGCGCGCATCCGACCCGTGAGCCTCTTGGCACGTGCATCTGCGGAGGTTATGTGTGGACAGTTGAGCGTGTGGTGCCAGTGCCAGGGATCTGTCCCTGTGGCCTGGTGGTGATTGGGTATTATTTGTGGTTACTTACATTTGATGCATGCGTTTCTTAACGGCAGTAGCTTAGTCTTTTCATATCTGGTTATTTGTGCTAACCTGTGCTACTGTTCTTGTTTATCCATCTTCTTGTTGATCCTCGTGCCGGTGTGTACACCTCGCCTTCGTCGGCTTGCGGTACCCACTGGGAGGGGAGACGTGATTTATCATGTTCTCACCCCTCGCCATCGTTGTTGTTTTCAGGTGAGCTGGGTGGTGTGAGTCGGGACGTGGTGAGACGCGAGTAGCTAGCGTGCATTAGAGGTCCCGACTAGTATCTCGTCAGATTTGGTTTACCCTGACCCTCTCTGATAATAGATTTGTGTTTATAGTATGGTTCAGTTACGTTGATTGTTTGATTATCTACCTGTGAATATCTATGTTTTATTGTGATCTTATGATATCGTTTTATCGTGGGTTTCTACCCCTCGTGGTAGCCGAATTTCAAAATAAGGTTTCCGTGTGGGAAACAGCTTTCAAAAGAATTCCTGATCGTTTGGTTTTGGTTTATCAAAAGAGAGTCCTCGTGTGGGGGATGGATTTCGAAAGGATATTTGAATGATTGAACTTAGGGTTTCAAAATAAAGCTTGTGGGTGAGAAGCACTTTTCTAGAATGATTTGGTATAATGTGCATTGCATCATCCTTCGCCTAAGGATTTGTTTAGATTCATGCAGGTGTTAAGGATGGTTAGCTGTATGTGGTGAATGTTGTTTGTGTGGATGAATGGATGATGTTTGGGATCCTGTTATGTATGATGGCACGCCGTGCAAATACAGGGGAAATTCTGTCCGTGTGGACAGAGGGACCTGTATTTGTGTCGGGTCTGTACGTTGCTCGGGCTAGGTATTTCAAAAAAAAAAAATGGTACGCTTTCCGCATCTAAACTAGTCCGGGGCATGACAGGTATGTCCGTGCATATGTAGTTTTAAACATTAAAATATTAAATATTTATGTGAAAATATATTAATAAACCTTTCAAAAGTCGGAATAAACAGATGTTTTATAAATTGGCTGAACTTTTATGTAGAATAATAATTTTTTTCGTAAACTGTCATTTACCATCACTTGTAGTCATTCCAACAGGCCAACATTTAAAAAATCTAGCATGATAACATCTAACAACTACAAAAGTAGTAACCAATATTTATATGCATAATTATTAGATATGTTAAGAATAATACCACAAATTCTAAATATGTAAAATAAGAAGATAGTTTATATTTATATGAAAATAGTTACATTTATATGCATAATAATTCACATACAATATTTATATGAAAATAGTTACATTTATATGCATAATAATTAACAATACTTGTATGAAGATAGATATGTGTACATGTATAATCATCAACAAATGATTCAATCCAACACCGCATTTCCATCCCACCTGAAAAGCAAAAAAACTTTTAAAAAATCAATCCCACCTTAAATTTAAAAAACTGAAAAAAAAATTGTCGCGTATAGACCACATATGCGGTCTGACCGCATATTGCACGGCATATATGCAGTGTGGTTGACGGTCCGAAACGCATATGCGGGCGCATAAACCACTTTTTGGAGCCTTGGATCTAAATTTCATTAACCCATTTGTAGTGCAGCAGTGCTTTCATAAACTTGATCATTGAAAATATCCAACTAAGAGAAGAGAGAGAATATCACGGGGAGAAAAAGAAAGAGACCGTAACTCAATGATCTAAAGGGTGGTTTGACCACAAGACCGATACTTGGTGGTGGTTGGTAAAAAGTTGATCAAATGTTCATGCGGTTGCTTGCAGCTTTGACATAGTTTTTATTTTGCAATTATAAACAGAACTATTATAATAACAAAATAAAAAATTGAAACCTGTATATAAATTTTAAAAAAGGCAGAGACAATATATTAGTTAAAGGGAATTTTGTACAAACAAAATTAGTAGTTAGGTTCTGTATCTTTGCTCACAGAAATGGACCAGTTCCTTTCAGAAGTAAAAGTAAATTGCTTCAACCATTTATATTAGCTAATTTAATGGTTCTAGCTCAGAAAAATACGTCCACTACTCATACATGGACCAAACAAGGGCACAAATTGGCATCACTACTCGATTTCCTTTAGTACATTTTCTTTGATTTCCTTTAGTACATTTTCTTTCTGAAAACAACAAATTAAAGGCTGCAAGCAACTTCTATAGAAGGATAAAAGCTGTGTGTTTTCTTTTTTCTTTTTTCTTTCAGTGACTTATCACTGTTCTGATATGCCAACATTGGAATAAATTGAACATCGAAAAAATAACTCAATCATGTTTCCAGTGGAATGTTTCTTTTCTTGTTAGTAATTTAATGCTTTAATGTCCTTTATTCTGCCCACTTCTCTATGCGGTGAAATTAGTAGCTGTTTTTTTTCGCTTCGATTTCTTACGGTGGAAAATGAAAGTAATGCAAAATACTATTCTAACCCCTCTTTCTTTGCTTCTTTGATCAATTAGAAACGTATTCTGAATACAAAATATTTACCAAAACCATAGCTGCTATAACCGATCAATGTCCCTTTATCTCATTGTAAAACCATCCTCTCTACCATCTGAGACAAGGACATGTCAGATGTGATGTAGCTTGGAAGATGCTAAGTTAAGAGCACGGCAGATTAAATATTTTAGTAATGTAGCCCGAGATTCCATGTGGGGGGAGAGGTAGAGTTGTTGCACTTAGCAAGCCACATAAAGAGAAAGAACTTGATTTCTTCCCATTTCCATTGCACTTTTAACCTAGATGAGTACAATGTATTTCTAAATATCATTCTCTTATATATTGTTTGTTAATATTTGGATACTTCCACACCTTTGGATGTGGCTTTTCTTGCTCGTGGTATATTTTTTGTGCAATGTTTCAAAATGCGGTATGCGGTATCCATGCGGTTTCCTACCGCATAGCGCATATACGGTATGCGGACGCATATGCGGTCCAGCTATTAAAATATTAAAAAAATATTTATAGGTGTAAAAAAAAAATATATAAATGCTTCGTAACAAAGCTAAATAACTAAAGTAATAATTCAAAATTCACAAATTGAAATAATTGATTCAAGTAACGGACCTTATATGCACACATGTACCACTAAACTAATAATTAACAATTTACTCTTAATTATTAAATAGAGAAATAAATAGAATTTCGACGCAAAATCATAAAAAATGTCAAACAAAAATTAATATTCTGAAAAACAGTATGCTAAAATTTTATGAAGAATAATTATTTTTTTAATATACTATCATTCACATCAGTTGACAGATCAACACTAAATAAAAATATATAATAAGGATAATTGCCTATATACCCCTCAAAACTTAGGAAATATCTCATTTACCCCTACTTTTTTTTCTTTCTAATATACCCCTCATACGTTCCTCCGTTATTCAAAAATACCCCTACAGTTACCATCCGTTAAGTTAACTTGGGTTAAACGTGAGTTAAATGTCTACCAGAGTTAAAAAAAATAAAATACCTCTTTTGCTCTTAATTTAAGGGCAAATAAGAAAAGTTGGTGATGGTAGAAAGATATATATTTGAAAAGACCAAAATCAAAATACTTCTTTTGCCTCTGACTTGAGGGCAAATAAGAAAAGTTGGTTATGGTAGGTAGGGCTGGCAAGCCAGCTCGCCGTTTGCGAGCCTGCTCGTGTTCGGCTCGAAATGACCTCGAGATCGGCTCGCTCGTTTAGTAAACGAGCTGAACACGAGCTGAATTTTCCAGCTCGTTTAATAAACGAGCCGAACACGAACTGGGGTCAGCTCGCTCGTGTTCGGCTCGATAACAGCTCGATTAGATTTATTTTATATTAATATAATTTTTATATATATTAAATTTATATATATAAATATATAATTATATTTGTATATAAATAAATTATATAGATTATTATTTTTAAATTTTTCAGCCCAACTTAAAAATAAAGCCCATCTTATTAATAAAGAGGCCCACATCTACTTAAAATTTCGACCGTTGAATCAAAATCTAATGAATATTATTGGATCAATATTTTTTTATTTCTTCTCTTTCTAACCCTAATTCTTCTTTCCCTCTTTTTTTTTTTTTTTTTTTTTTTTTTTTTTTTTTTTCCACAGCCCACACCTCACATAGCCGCCTCTATTTTCCCTGCTGCCAACCCTAATTCGTCTTTCTCTCTCTTTTTTTTTTTTTTTTTTTTTTTTTTCTTTTTCACACCTCACAATCTCACCTGCCGCAAGCCCGCAACCCTCTCTCTTTCTCTCTCTCTCTCTCTCTCCGCGCGCGATTCCGAAGACCCCCGGGCCCGCCTCTCTCTTTCTCTCTCTCTCTCTCTCTCCGCGCGCGATTCCGAAGACCCCCAGGCCCCAGGCACTCCGGCAGCTGAGCACGAGTAGGTTGCCGAGCGCGATTCCCTCTCCGGCAGCCGAGCGCGATTCCCTCTCCACGATTTGCTCGAGTAGGTTGCGAGCCGAGCTCGAGCTAGCTCGAATAGGTTGCGAGCCGAGCACGAGCTGGAGTTTTCAAGCTCGTCACGAGCTCGAGCCGAACACGAGCCGACCTTGAACACTCTCGAGCCGATCTCGAGCTGGCTCTGGCTCGCTCGAGCTCGGCTCGTTGACAGCCCTATTCAGCCTTATGTCGGAATTCCATTTTACAATGTACACGGTATCGAGAATCGTGCTTATTTTGCTTCAGTTGATATTGATGTATAGATTCCAAAGGGATAAACATTGGCCACATGATAGAGAGTGATGAGATGGCGGGGGCAAGTAAGAATGGCATGGGAACATCATCTCCCCACGTAGAGATACTCATACCGCCATGGTGGGCGGAGGCGGCAGAGGCCATTGCTCGCACCGCTTCTCAGCCACCGGTTGCCTTCATCTGCGGCCCTAAGAATAGCGGGAAGTCGACATTCTCTCGATACCTTCTCAACATTCTCTTGGAAAGGTTCTTGTCTCCTTCTCTTCACTGTTCCTATTTAATAGTCGTCTTTATTCTCGGTGTTTTCATTCTTGTGGATCAGTAAAGATATGGGATTGTGTGTAGGTACAAGAGAGTAGGCTATTTGGATACGGATGTGGGGCAGCCAGAGTTCTCTCCTCCCGGTTGCCTCTCCCTTCATATTATTGGTGAAAATATACTAGGTACATTTGTTTCTTTTCTCTTAGTTTTTAGTTTGGAACCCATGTTATGCTTTGTTTTAATTCTCATTTATTTATTCTCTTTTAGATTTGATGAATACGAGTCTGAAAATACCTGAGAGGTAAGCTTTTGTTCATTCCTGTTGTTTTCTTGTATGATATTTGCTTATCTTATCTAATGATTGCTAAATTTGACTGCATGACCTTTTCTATGTTTCTTCAAAATAGAAGAGTTTCTTAGATTAAATTGGGCTTTGCACTCTAAACCAAAAAAAATCAAATTGGCACTCTTCTATTAATTTCATTGGACTAAGTTGGAAGTTCAGTTCTATTCATTTGGAGAGCCAAAATAATTTGGTTTTTGGTGTCCAATTCTTTAGATAGACATCTAAAGAATATGTTGCAAGTTACAGTTCGATGCCAATTTAACGGTTGTAGAGCTTAAACACTATAATGATTGTTGTATATCTCTTGGTTAAAATTTCAATAGATTTTAGTTTCAAAAGCACCATAAGCTATGTTGCACGGATACGGTTACGGGAATATGGATACGACACGATACGGACACGGCGATACGACATTGTCCCAAAACTCTAGGATACGATATGCCGGGAGTACTTAAAATAAAATATTATTTTAATATGTATAAATAAATTTATGTTGATCATATGTCATGACATATTGAAATATAAGAAATAAACAAATGTCTAAAACCAAAACAAATATAGTATATCCATTCAGTCATTCACCATACCACAAAACATCATAATATTCATCTTACAACTTACATGTATAGTCCACATCCAAAACAACAAAAAGAAAAGGAGAGGGTTTTCATCAAAAGACTTCATTTTGGTTCAGTTTTATTCTCATTGGAATCATCAATAAATACCACACTCTCCAAATCTGGCTCATCAAGTGAAAGATTTGCAGTTTCAAGAAGACCAACACTATCAAATGTGTCGAAAGAATCTCCTCCAACATTCCACATCTTGGTCTCTACTTTTATATATTCTGGAGCTCTCCTTGATAAAAGGCGAAGATTAGTATGTATATATACTAAATCTTCGGCTCGTTGTGGCGTAATCTTATTCCTCTTCATGGAGTGAATGAATGACAAGGTGCTGCCGCACCATGAATGACCTACCACTTTTTTGGGTCAAGAACCCCCCTATCTTCAGTTGAGTCATGCTCATCAAATCCCTCTCCGGCAGTGAAAATTTTTGCAAATTCCTCATTTACAACTCTTCTTTCTTCATTATTTGGAATTTTTTTTTTTAAACACTTGTGTCTCATCTTTGATATCTCCAAATCCTTATGCGGAGGCACTCGATTTGGATCCTCAATGAGCTATAGTATCTAATGAATACAAGACAAATAAAAATTAGGATATGATAGTTATATTACAAAGTACAAATGAACAAAAGTATATATGAGATCTAGGAAAAAAAAAAAAAATTTACCAAGGGTTCAAAGAATTTGCCAAGCAATGAAGTGGAGTATTGCTTTTAGCCCATCGGTCAATCAAAATTTTGTGCACAACAGAATAAAATGACGATTCCTTGCCTTCTTTCTTTCCTTCACGCCTATATATATAGCAACTTTCACCTTTTCAATCATAGAGTCGCAAGTTTCATATATCAAATGTAAGCAAGGCTTGTCGGTATTGGCAATCCGAAGCATCTCATATATGGGTTCGGTAAAAGAAAGAATATAGTTAATTTGATCCCACCACAAGTCGTTGAGAATTCTATCTTTTACAAACTGTGCTTTTCCCACATCATCCTCCCTATAGCTAGCCCACTTGTCACTAATGACCATATTTTGGAGACCCCGTTTGATTTGCTTGAATCATCTTAGCTTGACGATTACCGAAGCGAATCGAGTCTCGGCCACCGCAAGCATTTTCAAGTTGACAAACTCATTAAAGATTGCCAACCTCATGGAATGATTCAAGATAAAATTCTTGATGAATGCTACGTCTTCCGCTATGATAGTAATCCAACTACATTCATCAAAAGTAACTTCATTGGCCTCGGTATTCTTAGCCACAAATATTTTTTAATGCAAGGTTCAATGTGTGCACAACACAAGGAGTCCAAAATATTGAAGGAAATTGCGCTTCAATCAACATTCCCCCAGCTTTGCATACGGGAGCATTATTCGTTATCACTTGGACCACATTTTGGGGTCCAACCTCTTCAACAACTTTCGAAATCGTGTTAGCAATAAAATATTTATCCTTATATTCCCCTTCGCAATTGACCGCTTTTAGGAACATCGGTCCACTCTCTGTTATGGCCAAAAAGTTGATCAAAGGCCTTCTTTGTGCATCAGTCCATCCATCACATGCAATGCTTAAACCCTTCTCCTTCCAAGTGCTTTTTATAGGCTCCAACAACCTCTCAATATTTGTCCTTTCTTGTTGAAGAAGAGTAGTTCTCAACATATTATAATTGGGAGGTATATAACCTGAAATATTATGATTAGCCGCAAAAGTATAGGAGCTAACATAATAAGGATTTCTTGCAAGATTAAAGGGCAAACTACCAGCATAAAACATTCTAGCAATCTCACAATGTAGCTGGTTTCGAACCGCCACGTTGAAAGACTTCTCTAGAGCTGTTTCACGCGTTGATGTTGCCTTTCTTTTTCTTGGCTCGAAAAATTGCACCCTCATACTCTCTATACTTGTGTCAGAAGAATTGGTAGTAGTTTTTGGCAAAGGAACTTGTTTAGGGATAGAATTCCTTGACCTTAACTCTACCTCTTCAACAAGTCTTTTCATCTCTGCAATATTATCACTAGTAACCTTAGAGCAACCTTTGATTCCTTGTCCTGAAATTCTCAACAAATGGGCTTTAACCCTATAATACGATCCATTATAAACTTGTTTGCAAAAATTGCATTCGAACCTTTTGTTTCCTCTACCATCCACTAACTTTTCCACCTTTCTTACATACTTCCATAATAGAGTATTGTCATTAATGCCGCTTGAACTACCACTACCACTACCTCCTGTACCACTACCACCGCTACCGCTACCGCTCCCGCTCCCGCTACCACCAGTAGAAGCTCGACTTTCACTATTCATTTTCTATGCATGTCAAGATAAATAAATAGATGTAATTAATATAACATTATTTATAACAACATAAAGCACAAATAGTCATACACAATTTCAATATAGAAAAATACAATGCAATTACATATGTGATATGTGAGATCCTTAGCAATCATTTAATTGCCATAAAACCTCTCTAGATTGATTAAATAAAATTATTCCTAAAATAATTAATTATTCAATCATCTTTTGCCTATTTTCAAATAATATAACTATATAAGGTTCTAGTATGTAAACTATAAATCTGGAAGACTTAAACAAAGAAAAATATGCTAGCATTTAAAAAAATAGAGAAAAAAAAGACTATTATGTTATTTTGTATAATCTTTGTAGGTTAGTAACATTATTGGCCAATTAAAAAAAAGAAAAGCAAAAGTTAAACCCTAAACACCTAAGCCCATGGTATTTAATACTAAAGAAAAAAGAAAGAGAGAGAGAGAGAGATTTAAAAGCCCATAGAGTTTAATATGACTATCTGAGAGATAGATAGATAGAGAGAGAGAGAGAGTTAAAAGCCTATGAAGTTTAATAGGAGAAAGAGAGAAAGAACCTCAAGCTGCTGCCGGCCACAAGCAAGGCCGCCGCGTCCACGAGGAAGATGCTGTCGGCCACAAGCAGGGCTGCCGCGTCCCTACCGCTTGTCCCCACCGTTTTGCTCTCTTTCTTTCTCTGTCTTTCTCTCTCTCGGAATAAAAGAAAAGGGGTTTTGCCGTACCCCATAAGAAATAGGGTTTTTTTTTTTTAAATTTCATTTCTTATGGTTTTGGATGCGGGTATTTTTAATTTTTTTTAAATCTGACCTATTTAGGCCCGAAAATATGCCTTCCATATCCCGCCCATATCCCGAAACGTGTCCTGCCGTATCCCGAAACGTGTCCCGCCGTATCCCAACGTATCCGACCCGTATTCGATTTTTTTTAACTTTTTTAAAATTTCAGATACTTTAATCCTGTATCCGATACGTATCGGGCATGTATCGGGTGCGTATCCGTGTCCGATACGTATCGGATATGGGTACGGATTGTAATTTGGAGTATCTATGCATCATAGGCCATAAGGAATGGGCTCAAACCAATTTGATAACTGACATGAGATTACTGTTTATGTTAAATTGGTTTCCATGGTTTGTTTGTTCCTTTGATTTCAAAATGACAAACCATTACTTTAATTGAAGTCCATTTTCCTTACAAGATCAACAAAACTTACCAACACACACCCCCTTGTTATTCTTTTTATCACTTCGGCTAAAGATTTGAAGGTTATAGTAATTGCACAATTAAACTGATCGAAATCTTGATTTTTGCCCTTTGTTTCTAAAATGTTCCGCTGGGTTTGTTCATGGTCCTTATGCTGGTTTAGTTCTGATGCTTAAATGATCAAGTTTGATGTTAGATTGAGTCACTAGAGTTATCCATATGATTGATATCGAATCTTTGTTGACACCTTAGCCAAAGCATTTAACATCATAGAGATGCCATTGTTAGTTTTGAAGATCATGTTGATATGTGAATGTTTTGGAGAGGTGCTTCCTTTCTCTTTGGTCTATATTTTTTTATCTTATATTGTTGTTACTTGTTGATTGGCTTCCTTCACCGTGCTCAGGTGATTATGAAGAATGGCTAGATAAAGAACCTGGAATTCAACTTTCAGTTGAATGCAGGGAAACCTGAGGCAATATAGTTCTTGCTTGTGTAGTGACAAATACTATACAATTTGCTGCTGATATTATGCATTCTTTGTGAATATTACTTGCGGTTTGCATGTGTAGTGGCAACCAAAGCGGCTCGTTTTCTCTTGCAGGGCAATATTCTAAAACAACTGCAAATATTATTTGGAGTTCAGCAACTTCAGTCCAGCTTCGTATACCAAGAATTAGCTACTTCTATCATTCACATTCCATATAATTGCTTCCGTAAATCTATAGGCCTATAGCTTAGAGTAGAGATAAGAGAAATTAATGTTTTAACAGATGATACTCTGCTAGGTAGAACATAGATCAATTTCAAGAGTAGAGTTTACTCCTCTATAGGTGTCATTGTGTTGATGAATTCATAATTTAATGAGATAATGCTCTTTGTCATATATTCATAATGTAGAAGAATGTTTTTAGGAGATTCATATCACTGTCTTGAAACATTCTGCAAATATTTTACTTTTTCTACTCAAAATGGCAAGATCGTCACCACGCAGCTAGGGTTGGGAGTGTGCTAGGGACTTAAAGATTCTTGGTAATAAGGAACATTATTTTCTCGTGAAAGTTGCATTACCATCTGGTATGGGAATGTCAAAAATCCTCCCATCTCATGGGAATGTAAGATGCCTGTGAATGTGGAATTGAGGATAGTTTCACCTCTTCCTAATAAGCCCTTTTACTCCTTCCTGACGTAATTTCACAGTTGCAATCTGTCTATTTTGACTAGAAAGTAGAGCATTAATGTTGCAACCCCTCTTTGATCTAGTAATTAGAGAGGACTAGATATATGTGATATATTTCTGAGCTTTGAGATTCCTATTTCTACGTTGGCATTAAGGGCTTTATGGAGGAATTGAAAAAAAATTCAAATCTCGAAACGAGAAAGGTAAAACATGGGAAAAAAATGTTGAGTATAACAAACAAATGTAATTTATTCACTAGTTAGTGCATTTGTGTTTCTTTTATTTAATACTGGAGGAACCATCACCTATGAAGTATGAAATATGGTACCATGTTAGCACTCTTCCAGTTCCCTATCTCCCCTTCCCCACCTTTATGGGTCCAGTAGTGATTAGTGAAAGGAAAAAAAGAGAGTTAAATTCACAAAAACCCATTGACTTTTTCCTAGTTGCCTTGTGACCTATTAACTTTAATTTGGTGCCAAAAAAAGAAAAGCAAAGAAAAAACTATAGTTCCATTGTAATTTGGCTCATAAAGCTTTATTTATCGCTAAAACATACCAATCATCTTATGTTGTTAAGTTTGATTTGATGCGAATAGCAACATTTTGTCTACTAAGGTTTATTTGTTATTAAAATCCTCGCCAGTGCATTACTTTATGTAGTGACATCAGATAATAAGTGAAGCTTCTCTTGGCAAATCATGCTTTAAGTCTCAAATTGAAATGGTATATAAGGTGGTAGGTTTTCTCGCACCAAATTAAAGTTAGCGGGATGAAGTGCTATTAGGGGAAATTTGATTTTTATGATCTAAATCCCGAAAAAAGAGAGGAAAAAGGAAAATCAATAAGATAGAAATTTAAGCAAACATAAAAATTTTGGAACCCTCGATCATTAGAAGGTGTTTGATGTGTGGATGATCTTTCAGTGCCCATTTGGCTTGGCTTTTGAAACAATTTCTCTAGTCCGAGTAATAGTAGTCACACATTTAGCAAGCAAAAAGGTTGGAGCTTTTGATATGATAAGAAGCTAAAATGTGCTTATGAGCACTGAAACAGAAACTTTAGTTTCAAGCTTGTGTATCTATTGTACGAGGAACTGTTTTCTAGAAGCTTTGATGAAATAGCTGTTAGTGCTTTTTTTTGCTTCTCTACTCAATAGCACTTTTGCAAAAGCTCTAGGTGGCAAAACCGATCATTAATGTGCTAGATGTATCAGTGTAAGTGGAACTATTGAATGCTACAAGTGAAATCCTGATGATTTCTTGATGTGCTGGATGTAGTAGTGCAGTTAGAATGCTTAAACTTAAGAGAGAAATGACAGGTTGTCAAAGCAATCAAGTTAGGGTGAAAATGGATCTAATATGGTGGATTCCGGGAAAAACTATTCATCATATGAATCTGAATTGAGATACTCAAGTATGCTCTTCTGTCAATGTTTGGTAAAATATATGCATACAAATTGGGCTTTAGGTCAAATAAAAAATTGAGCCGGATTTTGGAAATATGCATAGATTACAATATTCTTGGCTACATATATACAATATTAGTTGTGAAGTTTGGCAAAGGTTTGCATAGCTTAGTGGTTAGCGTTTTATGTTTATCCCTTGTTCCAAAGTTCAAAGTCCCAGGTATTGAAAGAAAAGCGTAGTTTTTTCCCCCCCTTACCATTTATTGTAGTCCCACATTGGCCGCACTCAGGCATAGAGAGTGTTTTCCGATATATTTAAAGGATCTATACTTGAGCTGCTATCAATCAAGTCTATAAGTAGTTAGCAACTCTTGAGAATTACAGACTATGGATAATCAAAACTCTGTATATCAAATTTTGAGTAATTTGGATCTGTATCCAGTTTTGGAAATACTAATAACTCATTTTTCAAATTTGAGTTTGAATCAAGTTGTGGAGTAGCTAATTTATTAGCTGAAATGAGCTCTGACTTGATGTGGATCCAAGTGAAGTCAGATATTATCTAATCCTTTAGCCACCCGGAAATCTTACTAAATGCCAATAGGTGTTTGATGTGTGAATTAGTAAGGCAGTCATGTCTTATAACATCTAGAAAATCTTATGAAATGCCAATAGAAAAGTATTACCACCTTATTTTATTTAAACCAAAAAGTAGTTGGGAAAATGAAGAGCTGTGTCTTGTTCTAAAGTTGTCTTACTCTCCGTTTGGGCATATTGCAAGAGTTGGTTAAGATATAATTTATGCGGTCCGATAGGAAGATGGAGAAGCATATGTCTATATGCTTTCACCTCAACACCTTTTGGCCAGTAGTGTTATGCAGCCCTCAATACCAAATTGACCCTAAGAAATTGAGACAATAAGAGATGAATGAAGGAAACAAAGTAGGAAAGCAAAAATCCAAGGCAAAAGAGGCCCATTACAGGCTCACTACAGGGCCTTCAAATGACAAGTGTTGCACATTGTTGAAGGTGCCAGAGGCTGCTTCACAATCTTAAGCAATTTAGAGTGAAGGGAGTCATATTAAAGCGGTGTGTTATAGTAACCTTTTCGTGTTGATATTGCTTATTTTTCATTTTATGTATACATCAATTTCACTGTATGTAAGGTTAAAACTGAGCCTGGGGCAATAGCGAGTAGATGGGCAGTACTGGTCTAGCTAGAATAAGTACCTAGGTCAACTGCCTAGGTGCCTAGATTGCACTTTTTACAACACAGGTTGGTCTCTTGATGTAACTTGCCATCGTCTTCTGCAATGGAATGTAGAAATTTCAGATCTTGATTTCTGTGTGTGAACGTTGGCAGTGGTTGATAAATCTATTCAGCTCTCATAATGTTTGCATATTTGAGGAAATATAAGCAGTTACACCAGTAATTATTTGATCATTTTTTTCTATACCAAGTGATCCTCTAACTCAGGAGCCATTAGATGTAATATCTCTTAGAAAAGCGTACCTCAACCTAGAACATGAACGCCTTTTTTTTTTTTTTTTTTCCTGGATCTATCTTAAATATTTGATGAAATTTCTATTTTGGATTTGCCATACTCCTAAGTTGTTACTGCAAATGTCACCCAATATTCTTTGGCCAGCTTGTTGTTTTTGCCTATTGCTTTGCGATTCTCCAGCGTGACAAATAATTGTTTGTCATCTTCTTAATTTCTTTCAGGTGTTTTTTCTACGGTGATATTTCGTCAAAAAGAGACCCAGAAGCGTATTTAAATTACGTTTTCAACTTATATGATTACTTTCTCAAGGAGTACTGCCCCTATAATGAAACTGAAAATACTGGAAATTCAATGCCACCTTTAATTATCAACACTCCTGGATGGGTGAAAGGTACTATTTTCATTGCTTGGCATGGTACTGCCAAAAAAAGAAAGTTTACGTGGCATAAATATAACACATGCTTTTAAACTGAAGAGTCGAACTCTTCTATCTGTTGTATCTGTTCTTCATCATCTTTCTATTTGATCATGTTTGATACCTACTAAATATCATATTGCTGTGAACTTTTTCTTACGGCTTTCCTTTTCTATTCAGGTACTGGTTTTGATCTTTTGGTAGAGATGTTGAGATATATCTCTCCCACTGTGGTGGTTAAATTATGTATCTCAACTAGGAGTAAAAATCTTCCTAATGGAATGTTTTGGTTTGATGGTGAACAAAAGGGACCAACTGTTGTTATTGATGTTTGTTCCGCACAACAAGACTCCTTAAATAGATCGTAAGTATGAAATGTAGACCTTTCTCTAGTAAAAAGTAGATTCTTGAGTACATATAAGAGAACTAAAGTATATGTTTTCTCATATTATATAGTTTTAAATTTGATGTTTTCTTGTTAATTTTCTGGCTGGATGTTTTTAGAGGTGATAATAAATAGCAAGTATTCATAAATAGTTAATCATATCATGTTAATGATGTTAGTCAGATGTTGCTTTCTGATTCCTCTTTTCACTCATGAGATTTACATTCTTAAGTCAAAAAAAATGATATGCTTTTAGTGGATGCTGGGGAGAGAATTTTTGCATTTTTCTTGCCAACAGATGAAGGGTTCCTTGTGGAACAACACTACTGATGTGTTTCTATATGCTTAGGAACCTACTCAGATTCTTGTGAAAGGTATTGAAATTTAGGTCCGCCAATTAAAGACTTGGTTAATATGGAAATTCCACTACTAACTGTTTAGCTTGAAGGTGTAGTTTGAATTGTTTCTGGAACGGTTAGTGGTAAATAGAAACTATGCGAGGTCATGTTCTAGTAGAATGATGATACTTCATGTTCTGTTTCTCCTCTTTATTATAAAATGCATTACTAGATCGTGGTTTTGCATCATGTTATATACCCATTCAACACTTAAGTGATTTTTAGGTGAGAACATGGGTTATTTCACATGAAGATCTGCAATATATATAACTTATATCTAGTTTTCTTTTCTTCTGTAGGGTTTTGATTCAGAAGGATGTACGTGGTTTACGTGACCGTCGTCTTTTTGAATATTACAAGCAATGTTTTCCAACCGATATGAATATTTCAACAAATAAGGAGCTTGCCTATGCCCTGGCTTCTCTCCCTCCTTATATACTGCCATTTTCGAAAGTTAAAGTTATGCATCTTCACTGTCAGGTGAGTCAAAATAGTTGTGGTTTACATTTTTCAGATTTTGAAACATTGGTTTACAATTAATTATTAGAACAGGATTCTCTCCTGTCATTGATGTTACTGCTTACTTCTTGGCCGTTGTATACTTTGTGTCCATTGCGCAATGTCGCAATGTTGAATCCTTCATCCCTCCATCGCAATCTTCCTCCATCAATCACGTCATCAGTTCATGACTATGAATTTTTTTAGTGACTGTCTTTCATCTTTATCCTTGAAAGGAAAACCTAACTAATTCTTGCAATGATTTGAAAGAACTGAATGGGTAGAAACTTGATTGTTACCCACTAGATTTTTTTTAACGGTGTCAAAACAGTATTATTTTCTAAGTTGGACCAAAAGTTGTGCTCAATTTATTATTTTTCTTGTGATAATTATCAAAATTGCTAGATTGTCAATTTTTTTTGGAAACTAGGATTCTCTTGAGCAATCTAGTGCCTGTGTGTTCACCTGTTTCTATATTTGAACTTTAAAAGAGCTTTTTGGTTTACCATTTTGCTTATGCAGCTTTTGCTGTTTGTTAGGTCCCAAGTAATGAAATATGGCACAGCCTGAATGCTACTATTGTGGGCTTGGCAGTTAGTACTGATGGAACTGTAATGAGTCGATCCACACCTTGGTGTGTTGGGCTTGGTACTCTCTCTCTCTCTCTCTCTCTCTCTCTCTCTCTCTCTCTCTCTCTCTCTCTCTCTCTCTCTCTGTGTGTGTGTGTGTGTGTGTGTGTGTGCGCGCGTGTGTGTGTGTGTGTGTGTGTTTGTGTGTGTGTGCGTGTGTGCTCACGTGATATTTGTAAATTAGTATTGTTTTGTGAAGACAATGTTTGCCCCTAATTTTTCAGTGGGACAGAAGTCAGGAAACAGTATTAATTTGTAGAAGAATCCAAATTGGTTGAAATTTTATTGGAAAATTCAATTTGATATCTAGATGAACATAAACAATCCTGATCTTGAATTCAAGAGTCTTATCATTGATTTTTTAGGTTGTTTGATTTGATTGTGCCTTTTGCAGCTAATTAATGCACTCGAAACTATTAATTTTCTTAAATCATAAAACTTATTTTCTAGATACTTCAAAAACTCTATAAACAAACAAGGACAAAGGCTTCCATCCTCTTAATAGTAGTTGGATTTAGTTATTTCCATGCCATTGTCATGGAAGAGTTGAACCATTCATACCTTGTTGGCACTGTATGTGCCGTCTCAAGTCACACGGTTGACATGTCAATCCATGCTATCAGTCACAGGAATGCCTTTTCCCTTCAACTTTCTCTTTGATAACATCCTCCCATAGAAAGGCCATCACTTTTTTTTTCCGTCTCTCGCAACTTTTGGATCTACCTCTCCTACTTGCGGTACTTGCCATTTAAGTTGAAATTTGAAGCAAATGAAGCTATTTTGGGCAGTAAATCTGGAACACAAGACAAATCACTCTTTGCCAGTTAAGGTTGGAAGGCAAAACCAGTCATTGCAGATTGCCGGTTTCTTTCTCTACATTTAATAGACTTCATTCATGCATATACACCTGAAATTAAATCTAGGTTTCTTCCCTTCTAACCTAGTTTACAACTTGATTGGAACTGAAGCTCCCTGATTTTGGTAGAATATATGACGATAATTGAAATCACAATGTACCATTTGATAAAACCAGTCAAGTAAGATAATTTAGGGTCTTTAAGTTCGGTTTTCAGTGCTCTTACCTCCCTTGGCTTCACGCTTCGCATTTTCTATTTATACTGCCATTCTTCATATACGATTATCTGAGAATTGTCTAGGATTTATATTTTTCCACGTCTTTTACAGCATAGGCCTTGTACTACTCTGTATGGTAGGCAGCTTTATATCTGTGAGAATGTTAGTTACCAGAAAACATAGTATGACTTTTTGCTACATTCGCTAATACCATATGTATATATTGGTTTTGCCTTTTGTGACGAATTTAGTTGGTATTATTAGTGCAAAAGTATATGCTGCTCGCTGAAATACATATAATTCAGGTATTGTCAGAGGTGTAGATGTCACTGAAGGTCTATTATATGTGATTACTCCTGTTCCTCTTCGCTGTCTTCGAAGTGTGGATCTTCTACTACAAGGCTTTGTTGAATTACCGACTAGTCTTTTGCAGGTAATTCATTGAAGTACCGACTAGTGTTGCCTCTTTTTGTTATGTACCACATTCGCAGCTTGTGCTCTAACGAATTAGTTTTGTGTTTATTCTATATGGGTTTTTTTTTTTTTTTTTTTTCGTTGCAAGCATGCCAAGCAACATATTTTTTCTTGTTGATGCTTTGTGATCAACTAGATCTTTCTTGCAGTTCCTTTGAACTAATCCTTCTTACGATTATAGAGGAAACCCTCTGTTTTTAATGACAAACTTTACATTATGCACCATATTTCTCTTCTACTAACAATAGACCTTTCTTTCCAGGTGCGCGGATGTGTTTCCCCTTACATGTCTACTAATGTGCTCCATAGGATATCAGATAAGGATTTGTAGGATATCAAGATGGGGATGTAAAAACAGCAGCAAATGCAACACTCGGAGCAGTTGATTGGTTGTGGCGGAATTTGAGATGCGTCCTTGTGAGACGAACCGCACCCTTTGTTACCGTCTAATAGCACTCGACCCAAATTTTGAGAGCACTGTTAGAGGGTTGAGTCTCACTCAGAGGGGGTTCTGTTTTTCTTTTTTCTTTTTCTTTTTTTTCGGGTTGTTATGGAGTGCTCCCTCAAAGTTAATTGATAAATGTTTTTACTGTTTTTACTGTTTGATGTAAATTAACAGTCCCAATATATGTTTGGTGTACAAGGAGGGTTCTTTTGGGAAAGCTCGAAATAATTTCATTTAGTGTTTACGTGTACAATGTTAGAATGCAGTTTCTCTGTCCGCAGTCCACAAGAATATTATTGAATGTTCTCTGGAGATGAACTTCTGCGTAAAATCCGAAAGATCGTGTATGGGGAAATTTGTGTTCCTAATTTTATTTTTTTTACTAGGGACTGGTAATAGTCACCCAGGTGGAAGATTGCTGAATTAAACTATGCCACTATTAAAATTTTACGCAGCTACATTAATAGTATTTGGTTGGGGAATAAGCTGTTTGTTGTTATTGGAAGAGCAATAATACTGGTGCACCCTATAAGTGGTGTATATCTTACGCTTTATCTATCTAATGGGTGGGGTCTTTCATTAGTCATCTCACGTGACTAGTAAATCCGTTCGACCTCCTGGACGGATTGGGGCTTCTGTATTAGATAGCATTTCTAATATGCTTGGAATAGATAGAACTTTTCAAATAAGTAAAGAGCCAGACTAATTTTGTATTTGTGTGAGAATTGATGTATTCTAGAAATTATAAAAAGTGTTTGCGTAGGAAGAGTGTAGTAGTGGAAATAATAAATGTAATTCTAAAATAAAAATATTTTACCTCACTAGAATATATGTTAAAGGAGAGTTTAATAAATTAACTAACTAATGAACTATAAACAATATATGAGACACTAGAGAACCACATTAAACAGTAATCTGACTATGCAAAAATAAGTTAATATATTTTTAAAGAGTTAGTTGTAATTACATGCAAATTCAAATATGATGTTTGGTTTGCTGCATTTGAATCTAACTGCTGTAGTTAAAACTGCGCAAAGATGTTTCACTGCAGTAGTTGGAACTAATAGAAGACCATATTAATTAGTTATCTAACTATGAAAAAAATAAAATATGTTTATTAAATAATTAGTTATAATTGCATACAGATCCAAATATGGTTTTGGGTTTGATGCATTTGAATTCAAATGCTGCAATTGGAATAGCGCAAGTAGGTTCAAATGCTGCAGTTGAAACCATGCCCAACTTGGCTGTAGTCCTAAGTGTAGCAGTTGGAGAGAGTAACTTTTAAATAGAAGATAAGTTTACCTTCCTAATCATCTATTAAATAAAAAACATTCTTTCTTCTATTTAAAGGATAATCAAACCTTGCCATATTTAAAGTGATAAAATTATGTATCTGGAAATCCTCAACTGTGTGTAACCAAATAAATTATTTATGACTGCAGTCTCTTCTAATAGATCGCGGCTCACCACAAAGTCGGTTTAGGATAGCGAGACGAGTCTCACACCGCCTGGTACTTGTGAGTCGGAGCCTGACGTGGACGTCAGGGCTTAAAGGGGGGGAGTTTGTGATACCCCAGGTAGTCCTATATAAAAGATATAATATGACTAATCTCTCAACCCGGCTTAAGCATTTTGGGTGGTGGCTAGACCCAAGAGGTTGAGAGAGTTGAGCGTGCTAGGACGGGAGTAGTCCTAGAATGGGTGACCTCCTGGGAAGTCCGGGGCGTCACAGTTAATAAGATGCATGTAGTTGTACTTCCTGCATTTCAACTATATGTTTTTCTTTTATGCTTGCACCTAATTAGTTAACAAGCAAGCACATTGTTAATCATTTAATAAAATATTATCAATTTAATAAGTACAATATTTGATTAGTTAGCTAGGTAATAATTAATATATGACTCATTAATCAGCAATTACATAATAGTTTATATGTTGATTAGTACTTATTGTAGGGAAATGAGAGGGCAAAATTGTAGTTCTAAGGAAAAGGGTGAAAATACTACAATCCTAATGGAGTCATCCTAGAACAATAATTCACCAATTAATGGTGTTTTGGGGAAAAAGGGAAATGAGGGCCCTTCTCTGTCTTGTTTTCCAACCAAACAAAATCAAACAATTGAGGTTTCTAAAGTATGATAGTTGTTTCATAAGATATTAGACACATGATATTTAAAGAAGTCTTCTAAGCTCAAATCGCATTTGGCTTTATTTTATTCAAATTTTCTCCCATTTATTCAAGTTCATGGCTTGCTTAAGTCGTCACTAATTCCCATGTTGAAAGTCAATATATATATATATATATATATATATATATATATATATATATATATATATATATATATATATATTAACATTAAAATAGGATAATGGTAATAATATGTTTGATATATTTGGTTAAATAGACAACAATTTTATGGGAATGGTCCCCATAGTGAGACGATTCGACCTATCGTCCATCATGTAAATATGTATAAATTTCAAAGTATGATGGACAATTGAACTATCTCGTTATGGAGACTTTCCCCACAAAAAATTTAGTTCTACATAAATTATGATGACACATTTGTTGGTATCGTTTGGTTCATAAATGAGCTATTTTTTATTATCTCTGGTATAGATACAACTCTTGGAATAAATGAGAAGTAGACCAACTTCGCATTTCGATGAAATTTTTTTTTGAAGTTGTACAAGTGGATATGATGATTTTTAGTAATCTTATGTCATCTTTCCTTTCCTATATTAAATCTTATATTTTTAAGTTTTAAGTCTTTTACATAATTGGATAACACATTGTGTGATAATTTTATAACAAATTTAAATTATTAGCAATATAGAGTACATAAAAATTTAACTAATAATACAGTGGATGTGTAGCACTCGCCATGGTACCTTTTTATCCACCTTGTGATTTTCCCATCCACTATGTTTCTGTAGCACACCAAACATAATAGTACTTCTTATATTTTTCTTTTTATGGCTTAAATTGATATAAATTATATAAACATCTTGTAAAGTTAGTGTAAGTGTCTCTAAACATGAATATTATTGCAAACTATTTTGTTTATTCAACATTCTATAAATGTATATTTTATATTTTTCATTTGTTTCTCTTGAATTATTTCATATGCAATCCATCATTCCTCTTATTTATTTTACTTTACAATGTAAATAATATCAACAATTATATTGTTCTTATTGATACCCTTACTTGACTTTTATTTTTCCTTTTATGATTTAAACCGATAAGAATCATTAATATAAAAATCACGCTTTAGGCCAGCACATAGGTCCAAGGTCTGCGTGACCATGGATATAGTAAACTAACTAGTAAGTAACCCGTGCAGTTGCACGGAATTAATATTGTTAATTTTTAATATTAATTTTTATAAAAAAATTTAAACAAAATAAAAGAAAACTCTTTTACATTTAGAAAAAAAAAACTTTGGACTTTGAGACTAAATTTTAAAATTAATTTAATAGGGTATTCTACCAAATTGTAAATCAAACAAATCTATTATAAAATCATTTAAAAAATATATAAAATATCATGCATCTAATAAATATATTATAAAATAGAGATTTTTTGTACGCTTATATTTGTCTTTGTTTATCCGCGCAGACCGTGCAGAATTTAACCTGAAAAAAATGCAAGAATAAATAAAAAAAACTTTAGAAGTTAGAAAGAATTCTCTATAAGCAAACCACAATATAAATTTAGCGGAGAAGAATATTTAAAAGAATAACTTATATCTTATTATATATATTTAATCGAAAAAATAATTGTCTCAGTCACTAAGATATAAACTATTGTATCAAAAGTATAAAAAATAAAAAAGGAAAAGGAAGAAAGCAGATGACGTATATACAATTAGAGAGAGAAGGTGAGAGGAGTCATATAAATGAAAATCTGAGAATCAAAATATCTATGCGATGTATCTATATAACTTGATGGTTACTATATACCTTGACGGTTACTATATATCTTGACGGTTACTATATGCTTTTTCAGTTACTATATATCTTGACGGTTACCAAATAAAATGTACCTGGCAATAATGAGAAGAAAAGAAGGGGGTTAATAAATAATAAATTAACTAATGGAATTTGATGAGAAAAAAAAAATAGTAACTTAAAAGGCTTTTTCTTATTGAGAAATTTCAATAACTATGGAGCCTACTTTGAAAAAGTAAAAAAGAGAGACATATCATATTTCGCATAATTTGATAATTAATATGAAATACAGTAGTAACTAACAATATAGAATGAATAGTCAACTATCCATTATATATCCGAAATTAGTTCATAGAGGGTTTGTTAGAATTTTTAAAAATTTACTAAAATTAGTAAAAGTTAATGGGTGTGAATTGTTTCTTACATAATTTATTTCTTGAAGTGTTTTCTATATGTATTGCTAATAAATATAATGAAAAAGAAACTATTATTAATTAAGTATAAATATAGTAAACTAAATGAAAACGTTAAAAATTATAAAGTCATCAAAAAATGCAATATAATTATAATTTTTAATAAATAAAGTTAATTATCTTAATTCATTTGTAGAAAATTAATTCAAATCATTTAATTTTGTGGAATGCCTAAAAATGTTTAATAATTTTTTAAATATTTTCGTAAATTAATTTAATTTCAAAATATGAAAGTTTAGAGGTTCAAAATTTATGTGTATTATTAATTAAATTCTAAGGAATAGCATTAATTTTACTCAAAGTTTAAAATATTTTGACTGTAATTAAAATAACATAGAATTACCGCAACTCGGACACCGTCGTTGGGGTCTCTCATTCGCAGATGGCTCGCACCTTTCGCCCGTCCATGCGAATCAGGCCCTGACCTATCCAGTGGCCAAGAAAGTCCACCTCTTCCTTCACGAACATGCACTTCTCCTTCTTGACTCTGATTATGCTAAACTGAAAATTACTTGTTACTATGAATAATTAGTGATCTATATCTATCGAATATTTTCAGCATATATATATATATATATATATATATATATATATATATATATATATATATATATATATATAGAGTTGAGCTAGAATACTTTTGGAAGCACCAACCCTTTGGTGCTTCCACATTTCTAGCCTTTGGATCTACTTCTTGATTACTTATAACCTTTAGATCAAACACTATTCCACCTACCACCACCTACCACCACCACCACCTACCACCATCATCTCAACCCTCCAAATCTCCATCCAATGGCTATAAACCCACAAGCACCAGCACCACCCCCCATGATACTTCCAAAAGTATTCTAGCTCAACTCTATATATATATATATATATATATATATATATATATATATATATATATATATATATATATATATATATATAACATACCTCCCAAAATAATTATCAAGTAATGCTTGGGGTAAGAGCAAATAGTTATGAGCACCGAAAATTCCAACACTCTGATGAATTCCAAAGCTACTGACCGGAAAAAAAAAATTATATATACATTATGAACTAACCTAATTATTACGCATATATACTATTGAAATTTGAAACAAACTAACCTCTGATATGAAGATGGTCTATACGGGTGGAAAATAAATCTGCCACCACCTATTATACATATAAATGATAACAATAAGAAAATAGTGGCATTTAATTGTAATAAGTGATTGAATTACAAATTTGTAAATTAAAAATTTGTAACCTTGTAGGCAAAAAATGAAAGGTAGTAACTGTGAGAGTTGAAAAGGACTCACATCCAAAGAAAAAAGGGGTAAACAAAATGTAACGATTTTTCAATTAAGGAAAAAAAAAATACAAACGTGGTTGATGGCCGAGGTGGGCGGCGAGGTAAGCGGGAGAGGTAGTACCGGCATCATTTGTAGATCGTGCGAGTATAAGAGGAAACACATCATATTTGAAAAACCTAGAACTCAATAAAATCAAGTGTATTAATTGTGAAAATTGAATAGGATGAAGAATTAAAGCATTTTATTGTTATTGGACCCTTTAAATTAAGCAAAATAAAAATTACTGGAGTCGGTGAGTGATGGCGTTGGTTGCCGCAATGTTGGCGAGGGCGGTGGGAGCCCCATCTTCGGCGATATTAGGGATGTGGGAAAAGCTAGACATTAATAAGAGTAAGTTACTATACCTTGGGAAGAAAAGAAGACTTTTAGTACCTATAGAATAGAATATTAAAATAAAATTTAAAATAAAGAATAATCTAGAACATGTGTGAAAAGTAATATTTGGTTTAAAAATATAAGTAACACAGTTAGTTAGCAATTATTAATTTATATTATTTTATTAAATTGAAAGTAAGTAAAGCTATTTATTACTTTCAGAAAATATCATTAATGTTTACTAAAAATGAAAAATATTTTGACTGTGATTTAAATAACAAAAAAATAAAGAGGCACAATTAGTGGCAGTAGTAGTTAATAATTATTTTTTTTTTTTCCTGAAAAGTAATCAAATCTATTAAAATATTATTACTATGTAGTAAAATATCCAAATATTTTAACTGAAAAGAAATTAAAGTTATTACGGTTTGTAAAATATCTTTGAATTGTAAAAAAAATAAGTAAAAAATAATAATGAGTGGGGAGCAAAAGAAAAAAAAATCTCCATATTGTAATAAGTACATATGCCTACAACAAACTACATTTATGATTCAACTATATACATTTTATTTTATGATTTCTAAATATTTGAATATTAATAAGGTGAACACTATAAAATAAAACTATAAAAAGTATATATATATATATATATATATATATATATATATATATATATATATATATATATATATATATATATATATGCTGGAACACATTAAGCAAAACTATTATGAAGGTGTATTGGAACCTGGCTTGAAACTGCGCCACGTGGCGCTTTTTGGTTCACTTGGAACCATGCTTCCAAAATACTATATATATATATATATATATATATATATATATATATATATATATATATATATATATATATATATATATATATGATTTGAAAACAACAAATATTCAGTATGAATGTCATATGAATAAATTTTGTATCCTAATTTTCAATTTTTTTAAAAAAATATGGCCTAAAATATAGATTTGCTAATTATTCGAGTATGCGATTTATACGAAAATCATATGTTTATCATTTAAAAATTCGGAATAAAAATTAAACTATTAAATTAAACTATTTTCTCTAGAAAGTTATAAAATAAAATAGATCAAATGAAGAAAATAATAGTAAACTATATTATACCCTATAATATATAGTGTTAAGACGAGTATGAAAATTTTAGTCTTTAAATTGATATATTATGAATTTACAACTAAAACAAATAATTGTAGATGATCTTGAAACTTAGGTAAAAGTTTAGAGACCTATCTAATTTACCCTAAAATACATTGAAGAGGTAAGTTTAGATGCTTAATTATAATATAGAAAGAGTACAAGGACTAAAATTGAATAATTTTAAATCGATATTATTCTCTCCTCCTCTCTGCTCTCACATCCATTTTCCTTTTCCTCACACTCCCATCTCCCACTCCGCTCTCCAAACCAAACCACTATTACGAACCCTACATTGTCCAACTAATACAAACCATCCAGCGGACGATGCGATGTCAAGAGCTCCGCTATTGATCGCCGCCGCTGATCGCCACGACCGACGTAGAAAACCTAACCCTTGTATGGATAGAGAGGTGAATGGAGTTTTGGTTCTTGGAGATGAAAAGGGAGCGGAAGAAGCTCGCGCGGTTCGTATAGAGGGAGAGGAGGGGAAGTTAGGGTTAGGGTTAGATTCGGTTTGAATAGGTGAGAATGGGGTAGCGGAGGAAAGGGAGAGTGAAAGACTCGAGAGTTGTTTTTTGTTTTTTTTTTTGTTTTTTTTTTTTTTAAGGAATGAACGTCGGATGAGCGAACTTCTAGCTGTTTAATTTACTCTCACACGTATAATTTGCGAATATGAGGTGCAAATTAAAAAATCGTAAATTATTCTTATTTTTTGGCAAAATATAGTAAACGGGTTAGATTATTAAAATTTTCAATTGTCCGAGAATAATACGCCAATTATTTGCGAATTAACTATGAGAACCTAGGATTTGGAATAGTCCTATATATAAGGTATAATAGGAGTAAATCTCTTAATCCAGCTATAATATTTTGGGCAGTTGCTAGGCTTAAGAGGTTAAGAGGGTTAAACGTGTTAGAACTAACTATTGGATGTATCTATTATATTTAGTAGGTTTGTTGAGAAATCATAAACTCGAAAATAAAATAGATATAAATATATTTGGCCTGATTATATCTTCTCGATCCCTCTTATAGGGAAGTCAGTGAGTCGGACTCGAAGTGGATTTGCAAAAATCCGAATTCAAACCCGACTACCAAACTCAACATTCGAATCCGAACCCAAACCTGAACCTGAATATGATGGATTTGAAAAATCTATATCGAAATCCAAATTCGACAAAAAATCTGGCATCCAAATCCAAACTCGAAACAATTATTATTTTTAGCATATTTTAAAACATATTATATTAAATTAATTTTTAAAATACAAATTTAAATATAATATTAAATATTTATATATTTTATATAATATAAAATTAATTATTATATATATATATTATATAATATAAAATCAATTCAGCTTCATGTCGGTTTCAGGTTTCATACTTAAATTCAAATCAGTCGAAATTGTATTTTTTTATATTCGATCGGATCCTCACATTGGGATAAAATTTTGGGTATCCATAACCATTGATATCCCTAATCGCTCTCTCTTCTTGTACGTCTCCCTCTCTCGCTCAACTCCGTTCCTCCTCTCCGTCACCTCTGCTTCTCCCCTCCCCTCGGCCCGCCTCTCCCCTCCCGCCGACTCCACTGCTACCACGGTGCCACCTCCCAGGTGTTCGTCTCTCTCTCTCTTTGCATACTATCTGGGAATATGTAGTACACTGAATTTCAGTGCATCGTACCGAACTTCTGCAAATTGTAGAGTTCCGGTGGAAAAATGGCATGAGAGGCTATATGTGAGGCTTCGGCCAAGTTTGGGACTTGTGTGAAGAGTTTTCGGCGCAAGCGAGGCGCGAAAATGGACTTCAAAAAGTTAAAACTGCTAAACTTGTGAAGTCTGCACTGGATTCCGGTATGTGGATCTCCATACCGGTACTGAAGTGAATAGTACCGATATGTGCATAAGGAATACCGGAATGCCGTGGTTGAACCGAAAACCCAGCTCTCGGGTTTTGCGGAATTCTCCAGGAAATACCGGAATGTCGCTGTATACCGGTATGTGAAAGAGGATACCGGTACGCGATGGCCGAAACAGTAAATCCAGCTCTCGGGATTCTGCGGGATTTCTGAGGTATACCGGTATGAATATGCGCATACCGGTATACAATGCCCAGTTTTGGCTGGTTGAGAGTGTTAAGTGTGGAGAGGGGCATTTTGGTCTTTTCACACTCGTGGAGGTGTTTGAAAGGCAGGGAACACCCCCCTTTCTCAGTCATCTTCTTCTCCACTTCTCCTCTTCATCTTCTCCACTTTCTCTCTCTAGAGATTTCTCCAAAACTTGGAGAAAAGGGTGGATTGATCTTGGAAAAAGCTTCCAAAGGAGAAAAGAAGCTTTTTGGTGCAAGAAGGAGCTTGGGGATTTCGTGATTAAGGTTAGTACCTCACGTTTTGGGTTCAAACCTTGGATTTAATCCTTTGAAATGAGGTTTTTGGGAACCCTTGGCAATCTAAAGCACAAAATGTGAGAGATTGGCCATGAAATCTAGGGTTTGGCTTGCATGCATGCAAACCCTAGGTAGATTTGGGGCTTTTGCAATGAGATGTTCTAAAAATATTTGGACCTTCGGGAATTGCAATTGAGGCATAAGAAATTATGTTAGAACACTTGATTTCACATGTTGAGTTGAATTTAGGGTTCGTAATGAGTAACGAACCGTTTTCTTGTAGAAGCTTGGGTTGAAGCAAGAACTCAAAGCTTGGACACTTAGGAGCTTGAAGAATACAAGAATTTGGAAGCTCTTGAGGTGGGTTTTGTGTTTACCGAAGTGATTAGGTCACTTCCATGTCTAGGGTAAATATCCATTTAAAGATAAAATGGTATATGTTGTGAACCCTAGAATTTGCATGTTGGCAAAGGTAAAAATCATGATAGGTTGAACAATGAGATCCTATTGCATGATGTACATTTCAAGTATAATTCAAATATTAATACTTGTTGCATGGTTGCATGTATGGTTAAACCTAGTGTTATTGAACATAGGTTGGATATGAGGTTAAACCTAGTGTTATTGAACATAGGTTGGAACATGTGAGATTGAAACCTAGTGTCATTGAACATAGGTTTGACATGAGATTGGAACCTAGAGTCATGGAACCTAGGTTGATAATGAGAAAGTAAGCCTAGTGTTATTGAACATAGGCGAGACTTAGTGACTTGAACCTAAGGTCATGAGACTTAGGTTGGCAAGTGAAAAACGTGAACAACGGGATGTGCGACGATTTTGCTATCCCGGGTAGGCGACGATTTCGCTACCATGCCATGAGTTGGCCGTATTGAGACGGGATGTGCGACGATTTTGCTATCCCGGGTAGGCGACGATTTCGCTACCATGCCAT
The DNA here is from genome assembly GCA_016920855.1 of Puya raimondii. Taxonomy (NCBI): domain Eukaryota; kingdom Viridiplantae; phylum Streptophyta; class Magnoliopsida; order Poales; family Bromeliaceae; genus Puya; species Puya raimondii. The sequence goes on from JABWPP010000049.1 coordinate 54,061,120, forward strand.
GAGTTGGCCGTATTGAGACGGGATGTGCGACGATTTTGCTATCCTGGGTAGGCGACGATTTCGCTACCATGCCATGAGTTGGCCGTACCGACACGGGATGAGCGACGAGTTTGCTATCCCGGGTAGGCGACGATTTCGCTACCTCGCCTTGAGTTGGCGGTGTCGAGAGGGGATGTGCGACGAGGTTGCTATCCCGGATATGCGACGAGTTCGCTATCCATGCCATGTAATGGCGGTGTGTTGAGACGGGGTAGGCGACGATTTCGCTATCCCGAGTATGCGACGAGTTCGCTACTCGAACTAGGAGGTGACGAGTTCACTCCTCGAATGTTGGAATAATTATGGTGAGACGGCGATTCCGAAACCATAAGTAAATGACAAGTAAATGAACTTAGTCAATGTGAGACATAGGATGAACCTAGGAGAGAATGATAAATTATATTTCATTTGGTTGCATCCTTTATGTTTATTTACAAGCATGTAAATAATTGTTGCATAGTTATATGTGATCTAACTTATGCATATGGTGTTTCTTTGGACCTGGTGGGTCGAGCTTCTCTCTTGGGTGGCCTTACCCACTGGGAACTATGTTTATAGTTCTCACCCTACATTTTCCAGGTCCTTCCGCGAGTGAGGCGGCGGAGCGAGGCAAGGGTTTAGCTCTCTAGATAGCGGCCCTCCTATTTTGGTGACACATAGAGTGTACCCTTAGCTTTGGACGATGACAGCATAGGGAATTTTCATTATATGTATGAAACTTGTATATTCCATAATTTTGGAACATAATGTATGGAATGAAAGAAAGAAAAGAAAAATTTGGACATGTATATTGTGCCATGTGATGTAATAGAAGTAGAACTTCTTTATGTTGATGCTTTCCTTGTGCAACTCTTGTACTCCGTTCCTAGTTGGAACATTGTGGATAAGCTTGTGTTGTGACGCCTTGGGCGGATAGAAAGGACTCTATCCGTTCGGCGGGTCTGGTGCATGCGCCCGTGCGGTTATCCTTTCCACCTAGTTGGTGTTTAAGGCCCGGCGGGGCGTGACAGATTGAGGTGGTATCAGAGAGTAGAAACGGTCTAGGTTGACCTAAGAACCCTAGGATGGAAAATACCCTAGGAGTGTAGGCTAGTGAGTGACGAGATCTTTGATTATGGCGAAAGATAAGAGATTGGGTTATGTCCTTATGCCTCTAGTTGGAAATAGAGGTAGATTCGAGGTGTGTCTTATTCTTCACCAAGTGTGTTCGTGTTGGCGGCCGACAACATGAAAACCAAGTGAGGGGAATAAGGACCTTTGTGTGATTTTCACCTAGATTGGGTTCACGTTTATTTTCGTGAAACGTTATGTTACAAATGACTTTGAATGTCATGAAATGACCAAAGTCGTTGTGTTTTCAGGATAATGGTACGTGGACGACCTCCTACGAGGGCTGGGCTCGGAAGAGCGAGCGCGGCTCCCGAACAACTCGAGGAGGGCGAGAACTCGGGTCTTCGTAATGAGTTGACCGAGTTGATGAGCGTGGTTCGGCGACAGGCCGAAGCCATGCAACGACAAGAGGGGCAGATTAAAAAGCTCCAAGACGAGATGGCGCAGCAAGTGGCTGCGGTTCGGGAGGAGAGGTCGGGAGTACCTCCGGCCTCTGCTTCGATACCGGCCGAGGGGGTGACACCGGCGCCGGCCGTGGCGCCACCTACACCACCGACTGTGGCCGAGGGGTCGGGTACTCCTATACCCGATTCTGAGATGGAGGATGCGGAACGAGAGCGCGCACTTGCGGCTCTCATGAGGTTCAAGAAGTTCAACCCGCCTATCTTTAGCGGGGAGAATGGGGATCCGTGGGATGTAGAGACATGGATCGATGCCATGGAGACACTCTTCGAGGATCTATATACCTTGGAGAGGGACAAAGTGCATCTCGCCGTTCATTGTTTAGAGTGATCGGCGAAGGTGTGGTGGAAGGGAGTCCGACGAGATAGACTCTCTAGCCTTCCGCCACCGTCATGGGAAGAGTTTCGGGGTATGGTGTTCGCCACCTACTTTCCCGATAGCGAAAAGAGAAAACTGCAAGAAAGGTTCCGGAAATTGAAACAAGGGAACCGTACCGTGCGCGAGTACGAGAGGGAGTTCTCGTACATTATTAATTGCGTACCGCACGTTGTTCGCGGGAAAATGGACAAGGTCGATTGTTTCGTGCGCGGACTTCGACCGGAGATCTTTCGGGCGGTTCACGCCCTTAAGCTTAAGACCTTTGCGGAGGTCTTGGACCGTGCTCTTTGGGTGGAGCACGGGAATGCATGTGCGCGCGAGGAGCGCGAGTCTTGGGAAAAGGAGAGAGAAAAAGAAAAAGAGAAAGGAAAGAAGCGACCGGCGGGTGGCTCGGGTGGGCAGTCTAGCTCTAAGCGGCCCCCGAAGCACTCGCAGTCGCAAAACCAATCGCGGGGGTTCCGACGGAACCGACCCGCAACCCAGTGTCCGATTTGTAGCGGCCCCCACGGCCCTCAGCAGTGTGACTATCGCGAGGGCCGGTGCTACAAATGCGGACAGCAAGGGCATATGCGGTATAACTGCCCGATGGATGATGGCCGAGCACCGTCATCGGCATCGGCATTTGCATCGCCGACATCCCACCCGCGGCGATGTCGGCAGGCCGTACCCAGCCGCCGAGACCAGTGGAGGGCCAGCGGCCAGCACCCAGTGGACGGGTATTCGCCTCTCAGGTGGAGGAACCTTCTGCCCAGGATGACGTCGTGGCAGGTATTGTGTTAATTAAAGGCATTCGATGTAGAGCTTTGTTTGATACTGGTGCATCGCATTCATTCATTGCTCGATCATTTGCTATTGCACATGGAATAGAAATTATAGATGCCACACATGCAAGAACGGTACAAGTACCTGAACACACCTTTTGCGTACATCACGCGTGTGTAGATTGCCCCGTGAGGGTTGAAAACTGGATCATGCCAGCTGATTTGCTGGTATTAAATCGAATGAATGAATATGATTTGATCCTAGGAATGGATTGGCTCTCGAGGTATCATGCTACTATCGATTGTAAGAGCCGGATAGTGAGGTTTAGAGAACCCGGGCACAAAGAGTTTGTGTACCATGGGTGTAAGAGTTCGCTCTTTGCTTCAATGGTGTCCACGTCGCAAGCAAGGAAGCTTATTGCTAGTGGATGCATTGCCTACTTGGCGACGGTAGTGGATGACCGAAAGGAAGTGTTGGGACTTGAGGACGTTCCTATAGTCCAAGAGTTCCCGGATGTGTTTCCGACTGAGTTGCCCGGAATGCCACCGGACCGGGAAATAGAATTTGTGGTCGATTTGCTCCCGGGTACGGCGCCGATCTCTAAGGCCCCGTACAGGATGGCACCTGCGGAACTGAAAGAATTGAAAGCACAATTGCAAGATTTAATGGACAAGGGTTTCGTAAAGCCAAGTGTGTCACCTTGGGGAGCCCCTGTTCTATTTGTGCGGAAAAAGGACGGTTCGCTGCGGTTATGTGTAGATTACCGCTAGTTGAATAAAGTGACCGTCAAGAATAAGTACCCGTTACCCCGAATTGATGACTTATTTGATCAATTGCAAGGGTCTCAGGTGTATTCAAAGATTGATTTGCAATCCGGTTATCACCAATTGAAGATCAAACGGGAGGATGTGCATAAGACCGCGTTTAGGACGCGGTATGGACACTACGAATTCACGGTTATGCCTTTCGGGCTTACCAATGCCCCGGCAGCGTTCATGGACCTAATGAACCGTGTGTTCAAACCACTATTGGATAAATTTGTGGTTGTGTTCATAGATGATATTCTTGTCTACTCTCGGAGTGAAGAGGAACATAGGGAGCACCTGAGGATTGTGCTTCAAGTTCTTCGAGAGAACGAGTTGTTCGCCAAATTGAAAAAGTGCGAATTCTGGATCCGTGAGGTCGCTTTCTTGGGTCACGTAATTTCCGCAGGAGGAGTATCAGTGGACCCTATGAAAGTAGAGGCAGTCAAGGATTGGCCTCGCCCGACCAATGTCACGGAAATACGAAGCTTTTTGGGTCTTGCGGGGTATTATCGGCGGTTCGTGGAGGGATTTTCAAAAATCTCCGGTCCACTAACGCGTCTTACCCGCAAGGGAGCCAAATATGTTTGGAGCGAGGAATGCGACCAAAGCTTTAAGGAGCTAAAGGAAAGGTTGACTTCGGCTCCGGTACTCGCCTTGCCGATTGCGGGGGAGGGTTTTGTGGTGTATAGTGATGCATCACGGCGTGGTCTTGGGTGTGTGCTTATGCAAAGAGGACAAGTAATAGCATATGCCTCTCGACAACTGAAGAGCTATGAGCAGAATTACCCCACCCATGACTTAGAGCTTGCGGCGGTGGTCTTCGCACTTAAGTTGTGGAGACACTATTTATACGGGGAACATTGTGAGGTTTACACGGATCACAAAAGTTTAAAGTACTTATTCACTCAGAAGGAGTTGAACTTGAGGCAACGGAGGTGGTTGGAGTTGATAAAAGATTACGACTTAACCATCTTGTACCACCCCGGTAGAGCCAATGTGGTGGCCGATGCGCTCAGTAGAAAATCCGTGGAGAACTTCGCAGTTGAGATGACGGGTCAAATGCCGTTGATAAAAGAAATGGGCCGATTTGACTTGGAGATCGTGGCCCCGGGCGTCCCCGCTAGACTTATGAATCTCGAAATTTGGCCAACCTTGTTGGAACAAATAAAAGAAAAGCAATCCGGTGATCCGGAGCTCCAAAAGGTGCGGAGTGCTATCGAGAGCGGGCGCGCCGGTGATTTTCATGTAGACTCAAAGGGCGCAATTCGATTCCAAAATCGATTGTGCGTGCCAAAAGTCGAGGGTATTCGTGGGGAGATCTTGAAAGAAGCTCACACTTCTCCCTATGCGATTCACCCGGGCGGCACCAAAATGTACAAGGATCTCAAACTACATTATTGGTGGCCGGGGATGAAACTTGATGTGGGACGCTTTGTGGCACAATGCTTAGTGTGCCAACAAGTGAAGGCCGAGCGTCGCTTTCCAGCGGGAAAACTGCAAGGATTGCCCATTCCGGTTTGGAAATGGGAAAATATCGCGATGGATTTTGTTGTGGGCTTACCTCGATCATTAGGTGGCCACGACGCGATATGGGTGGTGGTGGATCGTTTGTCAAAGTCGGCACACTTTTTGCCAATCCACACCACTTGGTCGGGGGACAAGTTAGCGCAAGTCTACCAGGACGAGATTGTGCGGTTGCACGGGGTTCCAACCTCGATAGTTTCAGATCGAGATCCCCGTTTCACATCGCATTTTTGGAAAAGCTTGCAAGAAGCTTTGGGTACACGGCTCGATTTCAGTTCAGCATTTCATCCTTAAACTGACGGTCAATCGGAAAGAACAATTCAGATTTTGGAGGATATGCTGCGAGCGTGTGTGTTGGACTTCAAGGTGTTAGATAGGGGGTGCCCAAGGATCTATCTAGATACTATCAATCACCTAGAGGGGGGTGAATAGGTGTATAAACAAAAATCACTAATCTCAATGCGATAAAGTAATGCGGAAAATAAAATCAGCACACCGAGATTTACGTGGGAAACTCCACCTTGGAGAAAAACCCACGGGACCAACACGCGATAACAATCCACTAAGAATAAAAGATTACAAGGTGATTACCGACTCCACGGACTTAACCTCTCCTTCGTCTTCAGCGGATCTCGCGCACCAACGGGTTGTCCACGCCCCACGTTCGAGTCCACGAACGCCACGTCCCGAATCCACGAGACGCCCAACTTCGAATCCACGAAGTCAACACCACGTCGAATCCACGACGCCCACTCGAATCCACGAGCACCAACGATCCGAATCCACGAACCGTCCAACTTCGAATCCACGAAGTCTTGATCACGCCGAATCCACGACGCCCACTCGAATCCACGAGCACCAACGATCCGAATCCACGAACCGTCCAACTTCGAATCCACGAAGTCTTGATCACGCCGAATCCACGACGCCACTCGAATCCACGAGCAAGAACAAGTAACGTTGATGATGTAACGTTGGTGATGGTTTATTGCTTAGAATAACATGAGAAAACTGTGGGAATAATCTCTAAGCAATCCTCAAATTGATTCTAAAAGAATATTAGAAATTAGAACACCATGAATCAATTTGAGAGAAGCTTGATGTAGAAGATGAGGAAAACTGTCACCTACAAGCTTCTAGGGTTTCTAAAAGATAATCTGTGGTTAACCCTGTTTTAGAGACACCCCCACATCTTATTTATATGTTTAGAAGCAATCCGAAATAGATTAGGATTAAAAACAGTTTTTAGAAAGGTTTGGAAGCAAACCGATTTCGACTAGGATTGAAAAACTGATTTTAGAAAGGTTTGGAACCATATTAGGATTGCAAAGATATTTTAAGGAATCTACCATCTTATTTACATGTTTGGGAGACATTAGAATCAAAGTAGGATAGAAAAAATAACTTTCCAAAACTTCGCAACGGGTCGGGGTCCGGACCGTGGGTATGGGGTCCGGACCTTGACACTCTCCAGGCGTTTCATTGTCCGGACCTCAGCCATCAGGGTCCGGACCCGGTCTGCGAAACAGCCTGGGGTCCGGACCTCAGCCCTCAGGGTCCGGACCCTCCCTGCGTGACAGCCAGGGAGGCGTACGGGTTCCGGACCTCAGCTTCCAGGGTCCGGACCGGGTCTGCGAACCAGCATAACCAGCTTACGGGTTCCGGACCTCATGTTCCAGGGTCCGGACCTCGTAGTTGGAAAACTCATTTTTATATTTTAAAACATTTTTTATCCATTCTAAAGTCTTCCAAACACTTGTAAATGTTTCTAAATCATCATCAAGATTATTTAAACTTACCAAGCATCGTGAATTCAAACGGTGAGTCTTCGAGTCTTCAATCTTTGTCTTTTCTTCTTTGAACCTTCAAGACTCCGACTCACTTCACGAAATATGCCAATCTAAAATCCGTAACAATCTCCCCCTTTGGCAATTTCGTGACAAAACTCAAAAATACATAAAACACTCACGATGCTTAACTCTCCAAAAAATGAAATTCATTGCCATCACCAAAACAATGAACTTCTCGCGTGAAAGATCCAAATGAAAAATAAAATTACAATTTAGTAACTCCTAAAACAAACTCTATAACTTAGACAAACATGGAGTCTTGAAGTCTTGAGAGACCTGCAAAATATTTTCATTCTCCACGAACAAAGTTAGTAGAAAAAGTATCAAAATCGCTCCCCCTTTGTTCATGCAATCTCTCTCCCCTATGTTTATGCGTCTAAGTTAGTATTACCTCTCTCTCCCTTTTTGTCAAAAATTGCCAAAAGAGAAACACCAAAAATAGAGAGAAGTTCGAGAGAAATCAATCAAAATACAAGTTGAAAGCTTTTCAATTTTGAAACTACTTGTTATAAAATTTCAAGCAATGTTAGAGCATGAGAAATATAAATTCACATTGACTTCTTTCAATCCCTATTAATTTCATAAGAATTAAGAATTTTACTACACAATCATCATGATGTAGATAAATCATTACACGATTTCTCAATTCATATAAACTTCAAAATCAAGTCATCAAAAATAATCTAAAGGCTCAAAAGCTATCAAGATGTAAACGGATTATGAAGATGACTTAAGGGATTCATCAAAGAGACATAAATTTGTTGCATAAACATTCAAATTTGAGATAAAACAAATATCACAAGGGGTGGCTCTTTGAGCATCTTTCATGTATGTGGACCACCTTATAACTCCGAAAAAAATAAAATTTTGTGATATTTTCCTTTTGCATCCTTTTGCACTTATATATATTTTTCGGATATGCAATTCAATTCTCATGTGGTAGCTGCACACACTAACCGGACGACCGGGGTGGTAGCTCTTTCCTCCATGTGGTGGTAGTTTTCACACTCCTTTTAAGGATGTAACTCTTTCCACATCTTTCAAGCATATGAGCATTTTATTTTATATAATAATAACTCCCCCTCGCTTATGCAATCTCTTAGTTGAAAGAACATGTGACAAATTTTAGTCCATAAGAGAATGACTATTCATCAAATTCAACACACACAACCGAGATAGGTTAAGCTCCTAGAGATTACACATGATTGCCTAAATTTGATGAATATAAGTATTAAGAATTTTCATAATAAATTATCTTCAAATATAATGAAAATAAAGTAAAACCGATAATTAATATGAGATTAATTAAGAGTGAATGAAAGTGAACTTATTGATGTTCAAGGCACTATTTAATGTTCTAATCATTCAAAGAATCTAAAAATCGTAACAATGAAAGCACCGAAACGTGTAATGCAATAAACAAAAGATATGCAATAGAAACCGATCAAAGCACTACACTAAGTCAAAACAAATTAAGACTTTAGAGAAGGAAAGATATCACCTTTCCGAACCCAAACTTGTCGGATTGTTGGTTGTCTTGGTTTGTTGACGTTGGGCACGGTTTGTTTTGACTTTTGATCAACCGTGGGTCTCACCATCGCATTCCGCTTTAGAGTAGTTGAGTGTTGTGGCTTTGACTTTCGGTTGACCTCGGGTACTCGACCTTTTTGATATTGCTTTTGAAACCGAGAGGCTTGTCGAGTGTTGAAAGATGCCGATAGATGTTTAGAAGATGCCAATTGAGTATTCTTACCTTTTCTAGGGCATGTCTTCTTGATGTGACCTTTCTTTCCACATCTATGACATACTTTCTCTTTCACACTTGTTGAGACTTTATATGTTGATTTTTTAACCTTCTCAACAAATGTCCGCTCATATCCAACACCAAGTTTGTCCGTTTGACCCAATCCGAGCATACTATCAAGCTTTTTCGAACCGGAGGAGAATTTTTGTATGTCGGACTTGAGTTGATGAACTTGTTTGGTCAAAACTTGGTTGGATGTGTGAACTTCTTTGTATTGTTGCTCTAGAAAACCAACCTTTTCTTGATGCGATTTGATCGTTATCTCCGATTGGTTGAGCTTTTCTTGGAGGATTTTATTACTTGTTAGGATTTGTTCCCTTTCCTCCGCAAGAGCTTTAGTTGTGGTCTTCAACATTTTATTTTCATTCTCAAGTTCCAATAGACGGTTCCTCAACTTCTTATTGTACTTAGCCATCTTCTTCGATTCCTTAAGAAGTTGTTGATACGCCACTAAAAGATTTTCCTCGTCCGACTCTTCTTCGCTCTCATCAAATAGAGGAGGCCGACTAATAGTACTACCTTTTTCACCCATAATGATAGATAAATCTAGATCCCGCTCTGATACCAATTGTATGATAGGGGGGTGCCCAAGGATCTATCTAGATACTATCAATCACCTAGAGGGGGGTGAATAGGTGTATAAACAAAAATCACTAATCTCAATGCGATAAAGTAATGCGGAAAATAAAATCAGCACACCGAGATTTACGTGGGAAACTCCACCTTGGAGAAAAACCCACGGGACCAACACACGATAACAATCCACTAAGAATAAAAGATTACAAGGTGATTACCGACTCCACGGACTTAACCTCTCATTCGTCTTCAGCGGATCTCGCGCACCAACGGGTTGTCCACGCCCCACGTTCGAGTCCACGAACGCCACGTCCCGAATCCACGAGACGCCCAACTTCGAATCCACGAAGTCAACACCACGTCGAATCCACGACGCCCACTCGAATCCACGAGCACCAACGATCCGAATCCACGAACCGTCCAACTTCGAATCCACGAAGTCTTGATCACGCCGAATCCACGACGCCCCCCAGCACCAACGATCGAATCCACGAGCACCAACGATCCGAATCCACGAACCGTCCAACTTCGAATCCACGAAGTCTTGATCACGCCGAATCCACGACGCCACTCGAATCCACGAGCAAGAACAAGTAACGTTGATGATGTAACGTTGGTGATGGTTTATTGCTTAGAATAACATGAGAAAACTGTGGGAATAATCTCTAAGCAATCCTCAAATTGATTCTAAAAGAATATTAGAAATTAGAACACCATGAATCAATTTGAGAGAAGCTTGATGTAGAAGATGAGAAAAACTGTCACCTACAAGCTTCTAGGGTTTCTAAAAGATAATCTGTGATTAACCCTGTTTTAGAGACACCCCCACATCTTATTTATATGTTTAGAAGCAATCCGAAATAGATTAGGATTAAAAACAGTTTTTAGAAAGGTTTGGAAGCAAACCGATTTCGACTAGGATTGAAAAACTGATTTTAGAAAGGTTTGGAACCATATTAGGATTGCAAAGATATTTTAAGGAATCTACCATCTTATTTACATGTTTGGGAGACATTAGAATCAAAGTAGGATAGAAAAAATAACTTTCCAAAACTTCGCAACGGGTCGGGGTCCGGACCGTGGGTATGGGGTCCGGACCTTGACACTCTCCAGGCGTTTCATTGTCCGGACCTCAGCCATCAGGGTCCGGACCCGGTCTGCGAAACAGCCTGGGGTCCGGACCGGATCTCAGCCCTCAGGGTCCGGACCCTCCCTGCGTGACAGCCAGGGAGGCGTACGGGTTCCGGACCTCAGCTTCCAGGGTCCGGACCGGGTCTGCGAACCAGCATAACCAGCTTACGGGTTCCGGACCTCATGTTCCAGGGTCCGGACCTCGTAGTTGGAAAACTCATTTTTATATTTTAAAACATTTTTTATCCATTCTAAAGTCTTCCAAACACTTGTAAATGTTTCTAAATCATCATCAAGATTATTTAAACTTACCAAGCATCGTGAATTCAAACGGTGAGTCTTCGAGTCTTCAATCTTTGTCTTTTCTTCTTTGAACCTTCAAGACTCCGACTCACTTCACGAAATATGCCAATCTAAAATCCGTAACAATCTCCCCCTTTGGCAATTTCGTGACAAAACTCAAAAATACATAAAACACTCACGATGCGTGGCCTACTCATTTGCCGATGGCTGAATTTGCTTACAATAATAGCTATCAATCTAGCATCGGAATGGCACCTTTTGAGGTTTTGTATGGAAGAAAATGCCGCTCTCCTATTCATTGGAGTGAAGTCGGCGAGAGAAGGGTCTTAGGACCGGATGTGTTGCGTGAAGCGGAGGAAAAGGTCTGCTTGGCACGTGAACGCTTGTCGACGGCGCAATCCAGGCAAAAGAGCTATGCGGATAGACGTCGGCGAGATTTGGAATTCGCGGTAGGACACCGCGTCTTCTTGAAAGTATCGCCCATGAGAGGGGTAAAGCGATTTGGTGTTCGGGGTAAGTTGAGTCCCCGTTACATTGGACCTTATGAGGTTTTGGAGCGTGTGGGATCCGTGGCATATCGGCTAGCTTTGCCGCCGAAACTTGCGGGGATACACAATGTGTTTCATGTATCGACCCTCCGCAAGTATATGTATGATCTGGCGCACGTCCTCGAGTATGTGCCTATAGAGCTCCATGAGGATATGACTTATGAGGAATTTCCCTTGTGTATCATGGATCGCGAGGTGAAAAGTTTGAGGAACCGTGAGATTCCTTATGTAAAGGTACAATAGACAAATCACGGTGAGTGCGAAGCTACGTGGGAATTGGAAAGCTCGATGAAGGAGCGGTTTCCTTACCTCTTCGTTGAATCCAGCTGAGGTATGATTTTAGTTTCGCGGCCGAAACTCTCTTTAAGGGGGGTGGAATGTAGTACACTGAATTTCAGTGCATCGTACCGAACTTCTGCAAATTGTAGAGTTCCGGTGGAAAAATGGCATGAGAGGCTATATGTGAGGCTTCGGCCAAGTTTAGGACTTGTGTGAAGAGTTTTCGGCGCAAGCGAGGCGCGAAAACGGACTTCAAAAAGTTAAAACTGCTAAACTTGTGAAGTCTGCACTGGATTCCGGTATGTGGATCTCCATACCGGTACTGAAGTGAATAGTACCGGTATGTGCATAAGGAATACCGGAATGCCGTGGTTGAACCGAAAACCCAGCTCTCGGGTTTTGCGGAATTCTCCAGGAAATACCGGAATGTCGCTGTAAACCGGTATGTGAAAGAGGATACCGGTACGCGATGGCCGAAACAGTAAATCCAGCTCTCGGGATTCTGCGGGATTTCTGAGGTATACCGGTATGAATATGCGCATACCGGTATACAATGCCCAGTTTTGGCTGGTTGAGAGTGTTAAGTGTGGAGAGGGGCATTTTGGTCTTTTCACACTCGTGGAGGTGTTTGAAAGGCAGGGAACACCCCCCTCTCTCAGTCATCTTCATCTCCACTTCTCCTCTTCATCTTCTCCACTTTCTCTCTCTAGAGATTTCTCCAAAACTTGGAGAAAAGGGTGGATTGATCTTGGAAAAAGCTTCCAAAGGAGAAAAGAAGCTTCTTGGTGCAAGAAGGAGCTTGGGGATTTCGTGATTAAGGTTAGTACCTCACGTTTTGGGTTCAAACCTTGGATTTAATCCTTTGAAATGAGGTTTTTGGGAACCCTTGGCAATCTAAAGCACAAAATGTGAGAGATTGGCCATGAAATCTAGGGTTTGGCTTGCATGCATGCAAACCCTAGGTAGATTTGGGGCTTTTGCAATGAGAGGTTCTAAAAATATTTGGACCTTCGGGAATTGCAATTGAGGCATAGGAAATCATGTTAGAACACTTGATTTCACATGTTGAGTTGAATTTAGGGTTTGTAATGAGTAACGAACCGTTTTCTTGTAGAAGCTTGGGTTGAAGCAAGAACTCAAAGCTTGGACACTTAGGAGCTTGAAGAATACAAGAATTTGGAAGCTCTTGAGGTGGGTTTGTGTTTACCGAAGTGATTAGGTCACTTCCATGTCTAGGGTAAATATCTATTTAAAGATAAAATGGTATATGTTGTGAACCCTAGAATTTGCATGTTGGCAAAGGTAAAAATCATGATAGGTTGAACAATGAGATCCTATTGCATGATGTACATTTCAAGTATAATTCAAATATTAATACTTGTTGCATGGTTGCATGTATGGTTAAACCTAGTGTTATTGAACATAGGTTGGATATGAGGTTAAACCTAGTGTTATTGAACATAGGTTGGAATATGTGAGATTGAAACCTAGTGTCATTGAACATAGGTTTGACATGAGATTGGAACCTAGAGAGGTTGATAATGAGAAAGTAAGCCTAGTGTTATTGAACATAGGCGAGACTTAGTGACTTGAACCTAAGGTCATGAGACTTAGGTTGGCAAGTGAAAAACGTGAACAACGGGATGTGCGACGATTTTGCTATCCCGGGTAGGCGACGATTTCGCTACCATGCCATGAGTTGGCCGTATTGAGACGGGATGTGCGACGATTTTGCTATCCCGGGTAGGCGACGATTTCGCTACCATGCCATGAGTTGGCCGTATTGAGACGGGATGTGCGACGATTTTGCTATCCTGGGTAGGCGACGATTTCGCTACCATGCCATAAGTTGGCCGTACCGACACGGGATGAGCGACGAGTTTGCTATCCCGGGTAGGCGACGATTTCGCTACCTCGCCTTGAGTTGGCGGTGTCGAGAGTGGATGTGCGACGAGGTTGCTATCCCGGATATGCGACGAGTTCGCTATCCATGCCATGTAATGGCGGTGTTGAGACGGGGTAGGCGACGATTTCGCTATCCCGAGTATGCGACGAGTTCGCTACTCGAACTAGGAGGTGACGAGTTCACTCCTCGAATGTTGGAATAATTATGGTGAGACGGCGATTCCGAAACCATAAGTAAATGACAAGTAAATGAACTTAGTCAATGTGAGACATAGGATGAACCTAGGAAAGAATGATAAATTATATTTCATTTGGTTGCATCCTTTATGTTTATTTACAAGCATGTAAATAATTGTTGCATAGTTATATGTGATCTAACTTATGCATATGGTGTTTCTTTGGACCTGGTGGGTCGAGCTTCTCTCTTGGGTGGCCTTACCCACTGAGAACTATGTTTATAGTTCTCACCCCACATTTTCCAGGTCCTTCCGCGAGTGAGGCGGCGGAGCGAGGCAAGGGTTTAGCTCTCTAGATAGCGGCCCTCCTATTTTGGTGACACATAGAGTGTACCCTTAGCTTTGGACGATGACAGCATAGGGGATTTTCATTATATGTATGAAACTTGTATATTCCATAATTTTGGAACATAATGTATGGAATGAAAGAAAGAAAAGAAAAGAAAAATTTGGACATGTATATTGTGCCATGTGATGTAATAGAAGTAGAACTTCTTTATATTGATGCTTTCCTTGTGCAACTCTTGTACTCCGTTCCTAGTTGGAACATTGTGGATAAGCTTGTATTGTGACGCCTTGGGCGGATAGAAAGGACTCTATCCGTTCGGCGGGTCTGGTACATGCTCCCGTGCGGTTATCCTTTCCACCTAGTTGGTGTTTAAGGCCCGGCGGGGCGTGACAGAATAGGCCTTTTTTTTTTTTGGTTTTAAAACAGGGTTCATATGTTTGTGCAAATCTAGTTGGCTTCATACTGGTCTCTATTTGGAGGCATTCTTTACTTTTTACATGTGTTATTTTGTATTTTTAAGATCGTCATATATGTCGCTAGTTTTCTTTTCTTCCCGTCATCTTTTTCTATTTTTCCGAAACCATGATATTTTGGTTATTTATAGAATATTTATATATGATTATAAAGTCTTTAGTGTCATTTAACAATTGTTAGAAAGTATCTTAAAGCGTTGTGCGCCTCGCCTCTCGCAGGTGCGCGTTTGCTCTTTCAAGCACTGATAGATATCATGTAGATGTGATGTGTAGTGTAGATGTCTAGCCATGAACATCATTGAAAATCCGTCTTGTTTATAACCCACATTCGATAAATGTATTTTTTGTACTACTGCTTGCTTCTCTCTTGGATCGTGCCTTGTGCAAGTGCGGAACCCATTATGCCTTATTAGGGCTGGCAAGCCAGCTCGCCGTTCGCGAGCCAGCTCGTGTTCGGCTCGAAATGAGCTCGAGATCGGCTCGCTCGTTTAGTAAACGAGCCGAACACGAGCTGAATTTTCCAGCTCGTTTAATAAACGAGCCGAACACGAGCTGGGGTCAGCTCGCTCGTGTTCGGCTCGATAACAGCTCGATTAGATTTATTTTATATTAATATAATTTTTATATATATTAAATTTATATATATAAATATATAATTATATTTGTATATAAATAAATTATATAGATTATTATTTTTAAATTTTTCAGCCCAACTTAAAAATAAAGCCCATCTTATTAATAAAGAGGCCCACTTCTACTTAAAATTTCAACCGTTGGATCAAAATCTAATGAATATTATTGGATCAACATTTTTTTATTTCTTCTCTTTCTAACCCTAATTCTTCTGTCCCTCTTTTTTTTTTTTTTTCCCACACCCCACACCTCACATAGCCGCCTCTCTTTTCCTGCTGCTAACCCTAATTCGTCTTTCTCTCTCTTTTTCTTCTTTTTTTTTTTTTTTCTTTTTCACACCTCACAATCTCACCTGCCGCAAGCCCGCAACCCTCTCTCTTTCTCTCTCTCTCTCTCTCTCTCCGCGCGCATTCCGAAGACCCCCAGGCCCCAGGCACTCCGGCAGCTGAGCACGAGTAGGTTGCCGAGCGCGATTCCCTCTCCGGCAGCCGAGCGCGATTCCCTCTCCACCATTTGCTCGAGTAGGTTGCGAGCCAAGCTCGAGCTAGCTCGAATAGGTTGCGAGCCGAGCACGAGCTGGACTTTTCAAGCTCGTCACGAGCTCGAGCCGAACACGAGCCGACCTTGAACACTCTCGAGCCGATCTCGAGCTGGCTCTGGCTCGCTCGAGCTCGGCTCGTTGACAGCCCTAATGGTAGGAGGGTATATTTGAAAGGGTAAAATAGTAATTTTATAGAGATAACGGCTATTGCTAACAGTTCACTAACAGAATTTAACTCTAGGGATATATTGGAAATAGATTGGAACGTAAAAATGGTATTTTCAATATTAGCCTCGTAAGAGGGGTAAATCAGAAAGTCGGAAACTTTTCATGGGTATATAAGCAATTGCCCCATAATAATAATATGTAACAACTACAAATTATTCACTAATATTTATAAACATAATTATTACATATATTAGGAATATGATCTACTAAAATGAGAAGATAGTAAGATTATGTTTACATAAAGATAATTGCATTTACATGCATTATTATTAACTAAACTTGTATGAAAGTTGATATGTTTATGTATAATCTTTAAACAAACAATCTCATTCAACATTGCTTTTTAATCCCACCTTAAAAAAGTAAAAAAATGCTGCATATGCGGCCGCATAAAGGCCGCATATGCGGTCAGATTGCATACTGCACCGCATATTACATATGCCGCATATTACATATGCGGTTCGGTTGATGGTTTAAATCGCATATGCGGCCATATAGACTGCTTTTTGGATCATTGATTTTGTGATGACACAACCTTCAATATCACAGTAGAGATTGTGGGACCATATTTTTTGTCCAGATGATTGAAAATGTGATATAGGTTTTTTTTTCTAGTCAACATATTTTGGAGTGCTTCCCTTTCTTCATGTCATTACTAAATAACTCTGATTAATTTTATTCAATTCAATCTTGTTCTTAGTGGATTTCCATCTGATATCTAAATCTAATCCTGTGGTAAAGGTTTATTTTCATCTGATGTCTAAATCTAACTTCCCGGGTTAATACACGTAATCTATTCTTATGATGGTGCTTGATAAGTGCAATCGTTTTCTGTATGGTAAAATCTGACAAAAGAGGGAAATTCAGAAACTTGGGTGAAGTCTAAGATTCTCCTAAAATTTAGCGTCTAGATGCACTAATTGGCTTCATAATTTGAAGTTGATAAAAATTTTGTTTCAGTCCTATCATTGGTTGCATTTTGAATTGTTAGTTTTAATTTTTCTAAAACAGTGATTTAAACTTCAAATTCAGCCCATGGGCTTCCTGGGCAGCCCACTCTCTATGGGCTTTGCCTGGGAGCCCGTGCTGTGGTTTCCACATGTGAGGTTTAGTCCCACATTGGAAACCAAAGGCTTGTTGCTCCTATTTATATACTCCTTTGCTCCCTAGTTATTTACTTGGGAGAAAGTGAGAGTTATACTCTCGACTTAACGCACGCACGCACGGCACGAGCACGAGCCGGGGCGGGCGGCGGCGCGCGTGAACCCGGTCCACTTATTCTTTTATTTTATTTTATTTTATTTTTTAGCTTGCCTCGGGAAGGGATGAAATCCCTTACCAGATATTATCTCGTGAAGGGGTGATATCCCTTGGGACTCCGAAAAGGTACATTGGGAAGTGGCTTACCTCGAGAAGGTATGTAATCCCTTGCATTGGGAAGGATCCAACAGGATCTTGACCATCTCGGGAAGGACCAACAGCTCTTCCCAAGATTTGAGCTGTTGGAGCTTACTTGGTCCTCATCTATAAATAGATGAGGAGAGGTACACTTAATATACACTGAATACACATCCCTCCTCTCTTTTTCCCTACCGAGCTTAAAGCTTTTACACTGATATTTACATTCTTCATTTCCTATTTTTGCTGGATCTCCTAAAGTCCGTTGGGTTCGTTTTGCGCCACCTTGGAGACGTGCCGACGGGGTGGCGGTGGTCGTTGTATCGCTAGGAGTGATTGTCGGAAGCCTCGCACGTGGAGGGGCAATCTCGCTTCTAGGACAGTGCTCTCGCACGCCTCGAATCACAGGCCTCATCTAAACTCTTGCTTGCGGTTTTCTTTTAAAAACTGAAGTTTAATTATTTTTGTTTGAAATTGTTTAAAAGAATATTTTACTAAAAGTTTTAGAAAGGGAATTTTTGACAACAATCTAGAAGCGAGATTTATCTTTCTATTTCTTTTAGTACAGAACATAGTATATTATCTTGTCGTAGAATAATACATATGTCCTGTCGTTGATATTGTTATAATCTTGAATATATATACTGTTCTTGTTGTTGCACTGATAAATCATAATCTAGTTATTTTTCAGAATATATATATCCTACTGTCACTGAAAATAACTTAAAATATTCTACTGTTATTTTTCTGAACTTTAGAACAATCTTGTGACATTAGTATAGTTTAATTACTCACAGATTTTTATTATGGAGGATACGCATTCGGCGAAGCCTTTTACTTTTGATGGTCGTAACTTTAAGAGGTGGCAGAACCAAATGAGGTTCTGGCTCACCACTCTTGGGCTTGTTTCTGCTATCTCGGATTCTACCGACAATACCACTGGATCTGCACCTGAAGGTGCAATCCAGGCTGCGGTCAACCGACCTTATACTCGGAGCCAAGCCCAAGCTGGATCCACTCCTCCTGCTACTGCTACTGCACCTCCTATTGACCCTAACTTGATCAACTATCTCTGCTTGAACCGGATTCTTAGTACCCTATCTGATAAACTGTATGACATATACTCTAGTGCTAAAACAGCTAGGGAACTTTGGACATCTTTAGAAAACAAGTATGGTCATGTCGATCCTACCCAGAAGAGATACCAAGCTTCAGATTTGATTAAGTTTAAGTTGGTAGATAATAAGTCTATGTCTGACCAGCTTCATGATTTTGAGCATATAATTGAGCAGCTTAGATCTAATGGTGTAGATCTTGATGAGAGTTTCTTAGTTGCCACTCTTATAGATAAGTTGCCACCCTCTTGGTCGAACCATGCAAATGATCTTAACCATAATCAAAGAGAGCTTTCCCTGAATTATGTCCTAAGATCCATTAGGATAGAAGAGTCGAACCGAGCTAGGGATAAGAAGCTTAGTGAACCTACAACCCAAGCCAACCTAGTAGAGTATCCTAAAAATAAGGGTAGAAACTTTCAGCCTCATAGAAACTTTAAGAAGAAGCCTTTCCACCATAGAAAGTTCAACCCAAACTTTAAGAAACCTAAACCTGATGGGAGTGGAGGCAACTCTGGTTGCTTTGTGTGCGGGAAGACCAACCATTTTGCGAAGGACTGTTATTTTCGCAAGTCTCGGCCTTTCGCACCAAATAAGAAGAAGGGAGCTCCACCTGAGCGCCAGATGAATATGTTGACTGCTGGGCCTGACCCTTCTGACTCCACTATCAGGTTAGGATCTAGTTTACCTGAAGTTAACCTTGTCTTTAGATCCTCTGATTGGTGGATAGATACTGGAGCAAACGTTCATGCTTGCTCTGATCGTTCTTAGTTTTCCACCTATCAGGACTCGTGTGGAGGATCGGTGAATATGGGGAATGCAGCCTCTTCTCACGTGCTTGGGACCGGTCGAGTAGATTTAAAGCTGACCTCTGGGAAGACCCTAACCTTGCACGGTGTCCACCATGTTCCCGATATTAGGAAGAATTTGATTTGTGGTTCTCTTTTAGTTCAACGGGGTTTTAAGTTAGTTTTTGAATGTAATAGAGTAGTTATTACCAAGGGTGTGGATTTTGTAGGGAAGGGATTTTTGTGTGATGGTTTGTTTAAACTATCTGTATCTTCTCCTTCTATTAATGATAGTGCCCTTGTTTTGAATGTTGTTTCTACTAATATTTGGCATGGAAGATTGGGACATGTGAATTATAATACTGTTAAAAGATTGATGCATCTTGATTTGATTCCTAAATCTGATTTACCTGACCATAGATGTGAAATATGTGTGCAAGCTAAGGAGCCTAGAAAACATTTTAAATCAGTGGATAGAGATTGTGATCTTTTAGAACTTGTGCATAGTGATGTGTGTGATGGAAGTAGACCTAGTAGAGGTGGAAATAAATATTTTGTGACTTTTATAGATGATCATTCAAAATATTGTTATGTTTATTTGATCAAGACAAAAGATGAAGTCTTAAACAGATTCAAAATTTATAAAGCTGAGGTAGAAAATCAATTAGACAAGAAAATCAAGATTTTGAGATCTGATCGAGGTGGTGAATATACTTCTAATGATATGACTGCTTTCTGTCAAGATTTTGGAATTGTACATCAAGTGACTGCACCTTACACACCTCAATCTAATGGAGTTGCTGAACGTAAGAATAGGACTTTGATGGATATGGTGAACTCGATGATTATTAGTTCAGGTGCACCCGAGAACTTGTGGGGGGAAGCTTTGATTTCTGCATGTGTGATTTTAAATAGGATTCCCCACAAGAATTCTAATGTGTCTCCTTATGAGCTTTGGAAAGGTAGGAAGCCTAATCTGAGTTATTTTAAAGTGTGGAGGTGCTTAGCTAAAGTTAAGATACCTGAGAATAAGAAGAGGAAGATTGGACCTAAGACTGTAGATACAGTTTTTATAGGTTATGCATTAGATAGTAATGCCAACAGATTTTTAGTGGTGAACTCTGAGATTAGTGAGATTTCTAACAACACTATCCTTGAGGCTAGAGATGCAGTGTACTTTGAGGATATCTTTCCTTTTAGGACTAGAGTAGATAGACCTACTCCAGCTGAGCCTGTAGGTAGCTCTAGCAGACCTAGAGTTAGTGAACCTACAGTAGAGGTTGAACCTAGGAGAAGTAGGCGTCCTAGAATAGAGAAAACTTTTGGAGATGATTTTTGTGTCCTACTTGTAGAAGATACTCCATCTACCTTTGACCAAGCTATGAAGTCTGTAGATGCATCATTTTGGAAAGAGGCTATTAATCTTGAGATGCAGTCCATCCTACAGAATCATACTTGGGAGTTGACTGATTTACCTCTAGGATGCAAGCCTGTAGGTTGTAGATGGATCTTTAAGAAGAAGTTGAGACCTGATGGTACTGTGGATAAGTATAAGGCTAGACTAGTAGCACAAGGCTTTGCACAGAAGCCTAGTGTAGATTACTTTGATGTTTATGCACCTGTTGCTAGGATTACTTCTATTAGAATATTGATTGCCTTAGCTTCTGTTCATGTTTTGATTGTCCATCAAATGGATGTTAAGACAACTTTTCTGAATGGTGATTTAGATGAAGAGATCTATATGAAGCAACCTGAAGGTTTTGTAGTTTCTGGTTATGAGAACCAAGTGTGCAAATTGACTAGATCTCTATATGGACTAAAGCAAGCTCCTAAACAGTGGCACTTGAAATTTGATTCATTAGTTGTATCAAATGGCTTTCATGTGAACATGTCTGATGAATGTGTATATTCAAAGGAATATGATGGACAGATTGTAATCTTGTGTCTGTATGTTGATGACATTCTGATTTTTGGTACCAATATGAATGTGATATATGATGTGAAGAAATCACTACTAGAATTTTGGCATATAGCGGCATTATTTGTAGCAACATTTATTTAAATATTGCTAAATACAAAATATATTGGCATGTATAAAAGATTGTTACTAAATATGTCATTTATCTGTATTTATAAATTATTATTGGTAAATGACTATATTTAGCAATATTTATTTTTATATGCCGGTAAAAGATAATATAAATATCGGCATTTACTTTTAATGCCGCTAAGAGAATTTAAATTACCAGCATTTAAAATTAAATATTGCTAAAAGATCTTAAATCCTCATTTATTTCAAAATAACGTAGATTCCCAATATTTTCCCCTCCCGCCTCATTCTTCCCTCTCACCCCTTTAGGTTTTAGTCCGATCATTTTCTTCTCATTCTCTTTAGGGTTTAGTCCCAAATATCTTCCTCCTCATTCTTTTAGTGTTTAGTATCGATCATCTTCCTCCTCAAATTTTTAAGATTTAGTCGTGATCATCTTCATCCTAAATCATGGCGTAATCCGGTATGTTTTTTCTATCATTTTTATAGATTTCTCTAATCCAAAAAATACCTAATAGTACTATTTCTTTATTTTTATGAATTTTTTGAAAAAAAATTAAATATTAATGAAGTTTTATAGTATACGCTATTAGAATATCTGAAAATAAGAAGGTTTTATTTATTTTTTATCTACTCAATAGGATAGAACCATATTATGTATATGTTTATTTTGCTATGCCATATAGAGGGATTTCGATCATTTTTCTATGCCATATTATGTATATGTTTGATTTGATGTAAAAGTAGGTGAAAATTTTTTTTGGTGATTTGCGGCTCGATTGTCTCGATGTAAAATATTTTTTGGTGAAAAACAAATTTATATATTTGAAAAAAATTCTTCGTTTCTTTTTTCTGTGAGAGAGGGACAAAAATCAAAAGAGGAGACGCTGCGGTCCACGAGGGCGAAGAAAAACCAACGCGGCCGCAGCGTAAAAGCATTTTTACGCGGTCCACGAGGCCACTTTGGCCTCGTGGACCACGTAGAGGGAGGTCCACGATGGACCTCCTCCTCATTATCTCTATAATATATATATATATATATATATTTATTTATTTTATATATAAATATTATATATATAAAAAAATTTACGAATAAATATATGTTTATTTATTATACATATAGTATTTATTTCTATATACAGTTATTATTATATAATATTTTATTTATAAATTTGTAATTATTTATAAATATCCCTAAATATATAACTTTTATACATTATGTTATATGTGTATTATAATTTTAAATATGTCTAATTTATAAATATAAATTATAATAATATACATAAAAAATTTCAAATTTTATATATATACAAAATTAAAATTCAATTGAGAGACATGTTCTACAATAATTAATAGTCTACAGATTTTGAATCACATAGCATAAATCTTCTGTGTCTCATTAGTTTAGTTTCAAATTTTAAGTTTAAAATATTGAAATCTATTAGTGAATGCACTAATATGCTAGTTGCGTATGATAATCCTATATATTTGAATGCAATTAACCAAATTACCATATTACCTTCCGTGTAAGGTCACTGGTGGTTGATACGGACACAAAAGCCATGGTAGATAGCCGGTCATCTTAATATGTTTCACAGATCTTAACTGTTGATTGAGTAAAAAAGGACGGTAATAAAAAAAAATGAAGTATAAAAAAATCGCTTTATATTTTAATATAGTAATTTTTATAAATTAGAATACTAATATCCAAGAAAGACTTTTCTATTTGGAAAAAAGAACTATTTGGATAGTTAATTAAATAAAATTTTGATTGATTTGTCATTTGCCAGGTGTTAGGTATTCTGGTATATTTTCTCAAAGAAATTAAGTTGCACGGAGAAACATAAGTTGAGCTTCATCGATCAAACTGGAAGGTATGTACTTTTATTCATTGTATATATTTTTTGCATGTTTTTCTTGTGAGACTCAAATATTTGCTAACTGCTTCATAAAATTCTAGTCTAATAGTTTATATTTGCTAGTTGTTCATGAATTTTCAGTTTAATAGTTTATATTTACTAGTTGCTTCATGAATTTTTGTTGAAGTATATCTAAAGAGTTTGAGAAAGCCTCACAAGTTCGTTGAGCAAGGTTCTTTATTGAGCACAAATCCAACTACTAAAATAGGTGGCGTCGATTTAGGATCACAATGCTGGGAGGTTCAAATAAATATTCCAATAGAGCCTAACGAGCCGTTACTAAGATCATATGGGGGTTTTTAAACAATTGGAGATGCTGTGGGAGCAACTGTTGCTTGGTCATTTACATTTGTATAAGACTTATAGTTTTATCTTTAAATTGATTTTATCTTCTATATAGACTATTGATTCGTTAAAACTAACTCTTAACGTATTCTTTTTTTACAGCTTCAACGCAAGTAATGATATATTTGGAGTTCAAGAAGATTTAAATCATTTTATGCTATTTTGTTATGTTCGCAAACTACTTTATGTTATGTGACTATTTGTATTTGGATGCGTTATTTGTGTACGCATTAGTACTTTTGTATTTAGAAAAATTTGGTGGTGTTTTGGTGCTTTTTTGGATGTTGAATGAACTACAAGGCTTTAACTTGTTTGTTTAATTGGAAATGAGCTTATTAAGTAATTTTTGTTATTTTGTTATGTATGAACTATGTTACTTACCACATGAAAATACTGAAATTACATATTATTTAATAAAATTATATTTTAAAAATATTTTAGAAAAAAATTATTATTATATGATAGTACAAATTATTATTTATATTATATTTATCTGTTTAAAAGCATAATTTTAAAAATATTTATTTTTGCAAAATAATTTAGAATTACCAGCATTTATTAATGCTGGAATCAATAATAGATAATAGATTACCAGCATTTATATAATATTGCAAATTAAATTATAATTACCGGTATTTATTAGTGCTGGAGATATTTAAAAAATACTAGCATTTAAATAATGTCGCTAATAGCCTAATCTACAGCGGCATTTGTTTAATGTTACTAATTACCTAATATTAACGGCAATCAATTTAAATGCCGGTGGAAGATTTACCAACACGAGAAAAAGCGGCATTAAAATCTTAATGCCGCTAATAGTTTTTACGGTAATTTTTGGACTTTAGGCGGCAATAACTGAATGCCGCTAAATCACAATTTTTTTGTAGTGAATTACTTAATGAGAACTTTGATATGAAAGATCTTGGGCAAGCAGATGTGATTCTTAACATGAAGATCTTTAGAAAATCAAATGAAATTATTACGAGCCAATCTCATTATAGTGAACAGTTATTAAAGAAGTTTGGATATTTTGACTTTAGACCTGTAGTGACACCTTATGATCCTAGTATACACCTTAAGAAGAATAGAGGAGATCCAATAGGTCAGAATAGATATGCTCAGATTATAGGATCCTTAGGATACCTAGTAGATTACACTAGACCTGATTTGGCTTTTGCTGTGAATAGATTGAGAAGATATACCCATAACCCAAATAGAGAGCATTGGAATGCTTTAGAAAGAGTTTTGAGATATCTGAAGGGGACTGTGTCTTATGGATTGCATTACAGTGGTTTTCCTGCAGTATTGGAAGGATATAGTGATGCCAATTGGATTAGTGATACAGCTGATGTAAAGTCGACTACTGGATTTGTTTTTCTTCTAGGAGGAGCAGCTGTTTCTTGGAAGTCTACCAAACAATCTTTGATTGCTAGAAGTACTATGGAATCTGAACTTATAGCATTAGATACCACTGTAGCAGAGGCTAAGTGGATTAGAGAGTTTCTTTATGATCTGCCACTGATGGAGCGACCTTTAGCACCAGTGTGTATTCATTGTGATTGTAGATCTGCAATTGATAAATGTGCCCAAGAGAATGTAGAGACTAAGATGAATAGATTCATGAAAGTGAGACATAAGTTCATTCGGCAGAATATGAAGGAAAATGTGATTGCATTGGAATTTGTGAGATCTGCAAAGAATTTAGCTGATCAGCTTACCAAGGGATTATCTAGGGCTGTGATCCTAGAATCGTCGAGGGGGATGGGGCTTAGCACACAATAGAAGTTACCGGCGATGGCAACCCAACCTGTTGCAGGTTCAATGGGTAGAAACAAGTCGAACTGGTAGCTGTGAGGAGCACTGTTTTTTGTATCCTCATCCCTATGGCGACAGTGCTCATAACTGCAAGTGGATAGGAAGGGCATATGCCCTGAATGGTTCCGAGACCCACGAGGCAGGGTGTGGCCTTGCAGACACCCCTTTGAGGACCTACTATGTGTGTGGAGTCGTGAGGCCGCAACTATGGGAAGAGGGGCGGTTCCCTAAAACACACATGAAGCGATATTAGCGCATGGCCATATTAGCGCTCACCCGCTTTGAACCTAAATGGCTGTACCATGTGTGCGGTTTGTGGAAATCCGATTCACCGGCCTTGGTTCAAGGCGTAGTCCACCATTGTGCCCTCAGATGTACATAGACATGTACTAAGTGAAGGTTCAAACCCGAAAGGTACCTTCGCCGAATACGTGGTATAAGAGATCCAGCATTCTTTTATTTTGTTTTGTATTTCTGTTTTACTTACTTTCTTTATTTGAAGTTTTAAATCATGTGGGGGAATGTTAGTTTTAATTTTTCTAAAATAGTGATTTAAACTTCAAATTCAGCCCATAGGCTTCCTGGGCAGCCCACTCTCTATGGGCTTTGCCTGGGAGCCCGTGCTGTGGTTTCCACATGTGAGGTTTAGTCCCACATTGGAACCAAAGGCTTGTTGCTCCTATTTATATACTCCTTTGCTCCCTAGTTATTTACTTGGGAGAAAGTGAGAGTTATACTCTCGACTTAACACACGCACGCACGCACGGCACGAGCACGAGCCGGGTCGGGGCGGGCGGCGGCGCGCGTGAACCCGGTCCACTTATTCTTTTATTTTATTTTATTTTTTAGCTTGCCTCGGGAAGGGGTGAAATCCCTTACCAGATATTATCTCGTGAAGGGGTGATATCCCTTGGGACTCCGAAAAGATACATTGGGAAGTGGCTTACCTCGAGAAGGTAAGTAATCCCTTGCATTGGGAAGGATCCAACAAGATCTTGACCATCTCGGGAAGGACCAACAGCTCTTCCCAAGATTTGAGCTGTTGGAGCTTACTTGGTCCTCATCTATAAATAGATGAGGAGAGGTACATTAATATACACTGAATACACATCCCTCCTCTCTTTTTCCCTTTAAAGCTTTTACACTGATATTTACATTCTTCATTTCCTATTTTTGCTGGATCTCCTAAAGTCCGTTGGGTTCGTTTTGCGCCACCTTGGAGACGTGCCGACGGGGTGGCGGTGGTCGTTGTATCGCTAGGAGTGATTGCCGGAAGCCTCGCACGTGGAGGGGCAATCTCGCTTCTAGGACAGTGCTCTCGCACGCCTCGAATCACAGGCCTCGTCTAAACTCTTGCTTGCGGTTTTCTTTTAAAAACTGAAGTTTAATTATTTTTGTTTGAAATTGTTTAAAAGAATATTTTACTAAAAGTTTTAGAAAGGGAATTTTTGACAACATGAACTTCTTTAGATTCTTAGTTTGCCTAAGTAGAAAAATGATATGCTTGTTTGGTTTTTTTTTTTTTTTTTTTTTCCCTTCCCTTTTTTTTTTTTTAAATGTGTACCTGTAATTTATGAAGCATATGATTGCGGTACTTTCTGACTGTTTGCACTCATGTGTCTGTTCGTTAAAAATAGGCTTTTAAGATTTGAGTCTCTTATTAATCATCATCCTGTGTGGCAAAACATATAATGCCATTACTGGAGTAAAGGTTAACAAGTATATACTGGCAATATCTGCTTGGTTGGTGTTTTAGTGAATTAACTGCTGGTTTCGTAATTATCTTCAGCCAAGCAGATGGTTAATATATGCTTACTTTCTTTTTCATCCTCATCAATTGAACTATGAGAGAGGGTAAAAGAAAACAGTTGCCATAAATTGGTCATTAGAAGATTTAAATTACAAATTTTTTGGACAATGTAAGGGCAATTTGTTACGTTTTCAAATGACCATTTGTTGATAGCTTTTCTTAGATTTTGTAGTATTACGCGGGGGTTCCTTTATTTCAACGATAAATTAACATTGCCATATAATTAAATCTATTGAAAGGGAGGGAATGTGGGTGAAAATCTATTGAGAATGTTTGAAGTGGGGGGCTGGGAGGGAAATACTAGTCATAAATTGGTCTTTGGAGGATTTAAATTCATAAAATCTTTGGACAAATTTAGATCAATTTATATAGTTAGTAGATTTGCATTAGTTAGCCTATGTTAGCTTAATTTGGAATATCTTGGCGGGCCTCCATTATTGTAATAAAAATTAACATGATTTTTGTCTATGTAAACTCTACTGAAAAGGAGTTGTTAGGAAGGACGATTCTTTCTGATCACCAAGCAAAGCAAAGATTTAGACAAATATTTATCTTAACTTGTTGATGTAGATGTTTTTATGCACTTTCAAAATGTCTATCATATATATTGGTGTTATTGAACAGTATTAATTTATTTTTCCACTCAAAATTTTTGCACTCGTTGATTTCAGGTGCAGGTGTCAGCAACTGCTGCACGTTGTAGAGACAGCTATTGCTGGTCCAAGGTTTCCTGCTATCAAAGATTAGTAGTTTTAACATTTTGCAAGTCATCAGATGAAGCTCAAGTTATGGAATTTGTTGATATTTCCTACCTTTTTCTTTAAATTTGTAAACCAACCGGCCCGCCGAATCTATCAACACTTTAGGGCCTCAGATTTGTAAATATTTGGTTTGAACTCTACATATACATAATTTTTGAAAATCAATTTACAAGCATAATTTTTTGTTCTTGATTTCTGCCGAGTGTAGAATCCGTGTTTGTAGAACTAATTAATGGTTAGGGTGGTCGTAAATGTTTCTTTGACGACTTATGTATGGTAGACTGCTACTGTTTGGATTGGATATAAGTGGCGGTAAGAGGCCTATGCGCTCATTTATATCCAAACATAATATAGAACACGCTTAGTTGCTCTTTTAATTAATATGGGTTATGTGCCGGAATAATTCGTTCGGTAGTTCTACTCTTTGAGCTGGAATTACTATTTCTCTTTTTTCCTCCTACTAATAAAGTAATATATAATTATAAAATATTACTTATTAATGTATCTTATATTTAACGTATTAACTAATCAAACTGGTTAATTAATTAATTAACCACTTCATATATCAATAATTTATTACTACGTGAGCAATTAATGTATCTTATACTTAATTAATTAAATAATATTTATTATAAATCTAGCTTGGATATTTTATTCTTTTATTATTAATTAAATATATTATGTTTATATAATTTATGTTTAAATAAATTTATAATCTTAATTAAATTTAGAATTAAGCTTGGAATAGCGCTATTCCGTCAAAACGATGGAATAGTTTATCCCAGCTATTCCGGAATAACCGAGAATAACGAAGTTTGACCGGGATAAAATATCCCGGTCAAACTTCGTTTCGTTTGGCGGAATAGCGGGGATAACTTCGTTATCCCCGCTTTAACCCCCGAACCAAACGTGGCCTTAGATTTTTAACTAATTGACGTGCTTATTTAGTAATTAATATTCATATTAAACGACGTTAATATTTGGACTAGTTTAATTAATTTATTAAATATTTATCTATCAGATTAATTAATTAGTTAATTAATTAACATGAAAATTACTTTTTTAGTTATTAATGTGTTTTTTTATAATTATCTTATACAGTGTCCATAGTTAATTGATTAATTACTTATTTAATTTAATTTAATTAATACTTTGATATTTGTTAATTGGATAGTAAAATTATAATTACTTAATCCAGATGCCTTTTTTTTTTTTCCCCCATTCCTAGGAGGAAAGTAATTCTCATCCAAATATAAAATTATTCTAATTCTTGCTTATCTCAGAAGTTGTATATACGTTAGGACTAAGTAAGAACAAGTTATTCCTGAACCAAACGGTATATAAGAGTTTTGATATATATATATATATATATATATATATATATATATATATATATATATATATATATATATGTAGGGCTACTATACTCTTATGAGTATAGACCCCTTCGTACTCATAAGTTATTTTTGATGATTGAGCTTTCGAATTGACGATCCATACCGTTAAATATGATCTACACCATTTGAAACTCTTAGAAAATAAATTTCATAGTTTTTTGAAATTATATTAAAGTCCATCAAGCGGGCATAAAATGAACGGTCAAAATCAAACGACGTCCTAAAAATGGATGATCAGATGCTTCAATTTAGGATCGGAGTTATTGGTCTTTATCTAGATAGTGAATAGAATTTTCTATAAAAAATTCAACCGATTTCGAAACTAATATATATATATATATAGAGAGTCCGGTTATATATATATATAGAGTCCGGTTACTATACTCTTATGAGTATAAGCCCCTTTGTACTCATAAGTTTTCGACCGTTAGATCTAGCAAGTACCTGAACACACCTTTTGTGTACATCACGTGTGTGTAGGTTGTCCAGTGAAGGTTGAAAACTGGATCATGCCAGCTGATTTGCTGGTGTTAAATCGAATGAATGAGTATGATTTGATCCTAGGAATGGATTGGCTCTCGAGATATCACGCTACTATTGATTGTGAGAGCCGGATAGTGAGGTTTAGAGAACCCGGGCACAAGGAGTTTGTGTACCGTGGGTGCAAGAGTTCGCTCTTTGCGTCAATGGTGTCCACGTCGCAAGCAAGGAAGCTTATTGCTAGTGGATGCATTGCCTACTTGTTTTGACCATTTCCACCCGTTAGATCATACTATTCAACCAACCATCCACTCAACCCTAGGGGACCATTATTATTCTAACCGGAAATCACTATCATCCTAACCGCACATCCCTTCATCTAACGGCCGAAAACTTATAAGTATAAAGAGGTCTATACTCTATACTCATAAGAGTGTATATATATATATATATATATATATATATATATATATATATATATATATATATATATATATACAGTAAATATAGAGTAAGAGGCAAAAAAAAAGATAATGTTTTAAAAATTGAGTCAAATAGCTATCCGGAAATGTTGTTGGGTCAAGAGTCACTGGTTCAATTAGTGGGTCAACAACTGGTTGAACCAATGACATCAGTTTGACGCCATAAATATTTAATTATTATTTTATATAGAAAAATATATATTATTATTCTAACGTCATACTTAATTATAAAATACTAATTTAAATCAAATTAAGTAGATATAACTTTTAAGTTTTACTTTTTATAAAAGTACTCTGTTCTAATAGAAAATATAATTAACTAAGCTGATTTTAAGTCGTTAGATTTTACTCTGACTTAATAAAAAAATTCAACCGATTTGATTAAAATCAGATAGGTTCACTGTTCGATGGTTGAATCACCGGCTTGAAAGGTTCGAAATTAAAATACACACAAAAACATCGTCAATGGAGAGTTAAATTATATAGTAAAAATCTCAGTCCTTACAATTTTGCTCATAGCTCTTCAGCTGTCGAGAGGCATATGCTATCACTTGTCCTCTTTGCATAAGCACACACCCAAGACCGCGCCGTGATGCATCACTATACACCACAATACCCTCCCCCGCAATCGGCAAGGCGAGAACCGGAGCCAAAGTCAACCTTTCCTTTAGCTCCTTAAAGCTTTGGTCGCATTCCTCGCTCCAAACATATTTGGCTCCCTTGCGGGTAAGACGCGTTAGTGGACCGGAGATTTTTTAAAATCCCTCCACGAACCGCCGATAGTACCCCGCAAGACCCAAAAAGCTTCGCACTTCCGTGGCATTGGTCGGGCGAGGCCAGTCCTTGATTTTCTCAATTTTCATAGGGTCCACCGATACTCCCTCCGCGGAGATCACATGACCCAAGAAGGCGACCTCACGAATCCAAAATTCGCACTTCTTTAACTTGGCGAACAACTTGTTCTCTCGAAGAACTTGAAGCACAATCCTTAGGTGCTCTTTATGTTCCTCTTCACTCCGAGAGTAGACAAGAATATCATCTATGAACACAACTACAAATTGATCCAATAGTGGTTTGAACACACGGTTCATTAAATCCATGAACGCTGTCGGGGCATTGGTAAGCCCGAAAGGCATAACCGTGAATTCATAATGTCCATACCTCCTAAACGCGGTCTTATGCACATCCTCCGGTTTAATCTTCAATTGGTGATAACCGGATTGCAAGTCAATCTTTGAATACACCCGAGACCCTTGCAACTGATCGAATAAGTCATCAATTCGGAGTAACGGGTACTTATTCTTGACGGTCACTTTGTTCAACTCGCAGTAATCCACACATAACCGCAGCGAACCGTCCTTTTTCCACACAAATAGAATAGGGGCTCCCCAAGGTGACACACTTGGCTTTACGAAACCCTTGTCCATTAAATCTTGCAATTGTGCTTTCAATTCCTTCAGTTCCGCGGGTGCCATCCTGTATGGGGCCATAGAAATCGGTGCCGTACCCGGGAGCAAATCGATCACGAATTCTATTTCCCGATCCGGTGGCATTCCGGGCAACTCCGTCGAAAACACATCCGGGAACTCTTGGACTACAGGAATGTCCTCGAGTCCCAACACTTCCTTCGGGCACTGGGTTGAGGGTCGATTCCGCCGAGACCCTCGCGATTGGTTCTGCGACTGCGAGTGCTTCGGGGGCCGCTTAGAGCTAGATTGCGCACCCGAGCCACCCGCCGGTCGTTTCTTTCCTTTTTCCTTATCCTTCTCCTTCTCTCTTTCCCAAGACTCGCGCTCCTCGCGCGCACATGCATTTCCGTGCTCTACCCAAAGAGCACGGTCCAAGACCTCCGCAAAGGTCTGTAGCTTGAGGGCGTGAACCGCCCGAAAGATCTCCGGTCGAAGCCCGCGCACGAAGCAATCGACCTTGTCCAACTCTCCGCGGACAACGTGCGGCACACAATTGATGATGTACGAGAACTCCCTCTCGTACTCGCGCACGGTGCGGTTCCCCTGCTTCAACTTACGGAACCTTTCTTGGAGTTTCCTTTTCTCACTATCGGGGAAGTAGGCGGCAAACACCATACCCCGAAACTCCTCCCACGTCGATGGCGGAAGGCTAGAGAGTTGATCACGCCGGACTCCCTTCCACCACACCTTCGCCGATCGCTCTAAATAATGAGCGGCGAGATGTACCTTATCCCTCTCCAAGGTATATAGATCCTCGAAGAGCGTCTCAATAGCATCGATCCACGTCTCTACATCCCATGGATCCACGTTCTCCCCGTTGAAGATAGGCGGGTTGAACTTCTTAAACCTCATGAGAGCCGCAAGTGCGCGCTCTCGCTCCACATCCTCCATCGCGGAATCGGGCATAGGGGCACCCGACCCACCGACTACAATCGGTGATGCCGGTGGCGCCACAGCTGGCGCCGGTGTCACCTCCTCGGCCGGTGGCGCCACAGCTGGCGCCGGTGTCACCTCCTCGGCCGGTGCCGAAGCAGAGGCCGGAGGCGCTCCTGTTCTCTCCTCCCTAACCGCAGCCGCTTGCTGCGCCATCTCATCTTGGAGCTTTTTAATTTGCTCCTCCTGTCGCTGCATGGCTTCGGCCTGCCGCCGAACCACGCCCATCAACTCGGTCAACTGATCACGAAGACTCGAGTTCTCGCCCTCCCCTAGTTCTTCGGGAGCCGCGCTCGATCCTCCGAGCCCAGCCCTCGTAGGAGGCCATCCACGTACCATTATCTCCTGAAAACACAACGACTTTGGTCATTTCGTGACATTCAAAGTCATTCACAACATAACGTTTCACGAACATAAACGTGAACCCAATCTAGGCAAAAGTCACACAAGGGTTCTTATTCCCCTCACTTGGTTTCATGTTGTCGGCCGCCAACACGAACACATTTGGTGAAGAATAAGACACACCTCGAATCTACCTCTATTTCTAACTAGAGGTATAAAGACATAACCCAATCACTTATCTTTCGCCACAATCAAAGATCTCGTCACTCACGAGCCTACACTCCTAGGATCTTTTCCATCCTAGGGTTTCTTAGGTCCACCTAGACCGTTTCTATGCTCTGATACCACCTCAGTCTGTCACGCCCCGTCGGGCCTTAACACCAACTAGGTGGAAGGACAAATCGCACGAGCGCGTGCCCCAGACCCGCCGAACGGATAGAGTCCCTTCTACCCGCCCAAAGCGTCACAACACAAGCATTTCCACAATGTTCCAACTAGGAACAGAGTACAAGAGTTGCACAAGGAAAGCATCAATATAAAGAAGTTCTACTTCTATTACATCACATTGCACATTTATACATGCCCAAAATTTTCATTTTCTTTCATTTTCATTCCATACATCATGTTCCAAAATTATAGAATTTACAAGTTGCATATAATCAATGAAAATCCCCTATACTATCAATGTCCAAGACTAGGGGTACAACTCTATGTATCACCAAAATGGAAGGGCCGCTATCTATAGAGCCAAACCCTTGCCTCGCTCCGCCGCCTCACTCGCGGAAGGACCTGAAAAATATGGGGTGAGAACTATAAACATAGTTCCTAGTGGGTAAGACCACCCAAGAGAGAAGCTCGACCCACCAGGTCCAAAGAAACACCATATGCATAAGTTAGATCACAAATAACTATGCAACAAGTATTTACATGCTTGTAAATAAACATAAAGGATGCAACCAAATGAAAGGTAAATTTTTCATTCTCTCCTAGGTTCATCCTATATTTCACATTGACCAAGTTCAACTACTTGTCATTTACTTATGGTTTCGGAATCACCGTCTCACCATAATTGTTCCAACATCCGAGGAGTGAAATTGTCACCTCCTAGTTCGAGTAGCGAACTCGTCACATACTCGGATTAGCGAAATCGTCGCATACCCCATCTCAACACCGCCATTACATGGCACGTGTAGCGAAATCGTTGCATACCCGGGATAGCAACCTCGTTGCACATCCCATCTCAACACCGCCATCACATGGCATGGGTAGCGAACTCGTCGCATACCCGGGATAGCAATCTCGTTGCACATCCCATCTCAACACCGCCATCACATGGCATGGGTGGCGAACTCGTCGCATACCCGGAATAGCAACCTCGTTGCACATCCCATCTCAACACCGCCATCACATGGCATGGGTAGCGAACTCGTTGCATACCCGGGATAGCAACCTTGTTGCACATCCCATCTCAACACCGCCATCACGTGGCATGGGTAGCGAAATCGTCGCATACCCGGGATAGCAAAATCGTCGCACATCCCATTGTTCATATTTTACACTTGCCAACCTAAGTCTCATGACCCTAGGTTCGAGTCACTGAGTCTCACCTATGTTCAATGACACTAGGTTTACTTTCTCATTGTCAACCTAGGTTCCATGACGCTAGGTTCCAATCTCATGTCCAACCTACGTTCAATAACACTAGGTTCCATTCTCATGTTCCAACCTATGTTCAATAACACTAGGTTCCAATCATACATGCAACCATGTAACAAGTATAGATAATAGAAATATACTTGAATTTTATATCATGCAATAGGAGCTCATGGCTCTACCTATCATGATTTTCATCTTTGCCAACATGCAAGTTCTAAGGTTCACAACACATACCATTTTATCTTTAAATGGATATTTACCCTAGACATGGAAGTGACGTAATCACTTCGGTAAACACAAACCCACCTCAAGAGCTTCCAAATTCTTGTATTCTTTGAGCTCCTAGGTCTCCAAGCCTTGAGTTCTTGCTTCAACCCAAGCTTCTACAAGAAAATAGTTCGTTACTCATTACGAACCCTTAATTCAACTCAATACATGAAATCAAGTGTTCCAACATAATTTCCTATGCCTCAATTGCAATTCCCGAAGGTCCAAATATTTTTAGAACCTCCCAAGGCAAAAACTCTCATTTGACCTAGGTTTCACATACATGCATGTAGAACCTCAAAATTTCTAGGCCAA
Source organism: Puya raimondii (assembly GCA_016920855.1). NCBI lineage: Eukaryota > Viridiplantae > Streptophyta > Magnoliopsida > Poales > Bromeliaceae > Puya > Puya raimondii. The sequence continues at coordinate 54,096,339 of JABWPP010000049.1, forward strand.
TCTCCACATTTTGTGTTTTAGATTGCCTAGGGTTCCCAAAAACCTCATAATAAAAGATTAAATCCAAGGTTTGAACCCAAAACGTGACGGACTAACCCTAATCACAAGTTCAGCAGTTTTAACTTTTCTTCAAAAATCCAGCTCCATAGAGATTTGGATCCATAAGATCAAAGGAAAATCCAAATTTTAGTTCAAGAACACAAGGGGTCCAGTAAAAGAGTAACTGCAGCATACATACCTGACCAAAAAGTGATTGGAAGGTCCCACACCTTCCTCTACGAGTCCACAATCCAACAAACCAAGTTTCGTGGGACACTCCTACACTGCACACGAGCTAAAACGCCACAGGTCGACGCTGCTGTTCTGCTGGAATCCAAAGCCTCCAATGGGAAAAGATGAACTTGGGAGAATTGAGGGGCTAATCTGCAATTATCCAGGGCTCACCATGAGAGAGGGGTAAAAGAGCTTCAGCGGGGTTCGCCCCCATCTTTTATAAACATGGGGATAGGGTACAATGAGCCTCGAGAATAAAATGCTGCTAACCAGTCCCAAGCTGAAAATCCAACATTCGGGCGCCGAGAAACCAAGAAGTAGGCGCCCATATCTTCCAGCCTGCACAGAATAGCCCTCGGATTCTCCGCCTCGCGGTCTGGTGTGCCCTAACGTGGTCCGGCGGAACTCACCTACCAAAGCACACGTGTGAACACGATCGATACTCACGAGGTGAACTTTCGGACTCACTTTCCGGGCACCCTAAAACTGGATCCGAAATGACTCAGCTATTCAAAGAACCAGCACTCAACATCTGGGCGCCCAAAACCTAACTTCCGGGCGCCCTAAAGTACCAAACATCCAAAACTTCAGTTTTGACTTATTTCGGTGCTCCGAGTCCGTTTTCGCGTCTATTTTGTGCCAAAACGACTCCGACTCGTCCCGACACTCTCCAGAAGTGTCGAACAGTCTAGGATACTATAGTCATTTCGTCAGTTAGGCCCCAGGGGTACTACTTACGCCTCCGCCACCTTCTTCGGAAAGGAAAAAAAAAATGAGAGAAAAAAAAGAGGAGAGAGAAAAAGTAATAAGGGCATTTTGGTCAGTTTACTGAAAATTCAGACCGAATCTGCAAAATCGAAAAAAGCGATCCAATTTTGCAAAAGCCCAAAGCTAGTGGATTTTTTATGCAAAAAGGCCTTTGCGGAAAGTGCTCAAATTTTTTTTTGAAGCCGGTTGCCCATGGGATGTGCAGATCCGCCACAAATACAGAGATCCCTTTGTCAACACAGATAAAGTATTCTCTATATTTGCATGGTGTACCAACCTATTATAACATCACCCAACCAACAGTTTCACACACACCAATCAACAAGTATCACAATCATAACTCATACAGCTAACCAGTTCTTAGTGGAAATGATGCATGCCCTATACATTCACCTAAACACTCCTTAAGCGAGGATGATTCGAATGCACAATACAACAATCATTGGGAACCTTCTATTGTTTGAAATTATTTTGCACCCGAGAATTTTATTTTTAAAATTCTAAGGATACGATAAAATTGAAAATCGTTTCCCACACGAAAACTTAGTCTTTTGAAAATCAGCTACCACGAGGGGTAGAACACCATTTTGCCATAAAAATCGTAAAACCAATGCCACAAACCGTAAAACCACCAAAATCGATGCCACGATACCAAATCAAATCCAAATGTCTTATTTAACTAAAATCATTTAAATAATCATGAGCATATAAAACTAAATAAACTAAACCACCACAGTTTCTATTTATTTAACGATATAATAAGGTAAGACAAGAAATGAATAACCATAGCAGAATAGCAAAGGGATTGTTAATGCGAGCTAACTACATCGTAAGCCTCACGCCACGCCCTGGTCTGTCTCCCCACTGGTACAACTTGTGAAAACTGTGGAATGAGAATCCAACCTGAGATTTTTCAGTGGATACGACAAAGCCATGAAAGCGAGCCGTAATCACCGGGAAGGAATATAATAAAGATATATAGATAGATATGATAAACTGAAAACTAAAGCCTACAGTAGCATGATAAATTGGTGCATAAAGAGAAATAAATCAGAATGCCCATACTATAATAAATATCTTTCCATCTACATGCCTCAAAGGACGGATAGTCCAATGTCTGTACTCAATCCATAATCTGCTATATTGGTCTGTCGGACTCAGGCACTGCCTGCCACCATAGTGCACCGAACCTGATCCACATGTCACAATGGACGACCTATCTGGATAAGTACACCCCTAGTCGGTAGCCAAACCAACACGGTGTCTACAAATTCTCCCAAGCATAGTGGCAAATTATATGAAATGATCAAGCGAACCTCGGCGAAAAGCCAATAATCTTAGCCTAAAACCAATGTTGTGGCGTATAGTCATCAGAACCGGAGGCCAAAAAGGTCAAACTACAGTAATGCGAATATGCCATGTCACCTAGACCAAAAGATCTCTTGATAGTTGTAAAATTAGACAACCTACTATACGCGTCATGTACCATACCGCTACTATACAAGATAGTAATATATACCATAAATAAAGTAAAAAAGAAATGCTGATATGTAAAGTAAGGAATAAATGCATGCTGTATAAGTGAAAGGAAAATAAATCTGAGTAAATACAGCCTCACCGACTACCAGCTCGAAGCACTCGCCAAGTTGGGAAGCTCCAACAACTCTCCTTCCAAGCCCGAGCTCCTCATTTAGCTCTATATGATCCTAGTCTCGTGGAGAAAGAAGAAAAAGCTAGCTAAGAGGAAAATGAAAGAATAAAGGAGAGAAAAGAGGAAGAAAATGGAGAAAAGAGGAAGAAAATGGAGAAAATAGGCTTTACCCATCTTTCTCCCCTTGCTACTGCGTGCACACAGTGAAAAGAGGGGAGAAAGGTCCCTTTATAGATTGTCACAAAATGCCCAAAGGCCCTCCAAGACTTAGAAATTACAACTTGTGCGAAAACAAGTTCTGCACCATTGAGTTCCGGTACACGAAATTGAGTACCAGTATACAGCTCAAATATTTCGGTATTGAGGATCCAGTTCCGCAAAATTCGAACGTTGGATTTTTAGATTTTTACTGTGTTCTGGTATAGCCCGAATCAGTACCGGTAAACACCTTATCAGTATCGGTACCCAATTGAGTTCCGCAAAATCCGAGAGCTGTCCAACCAAACAAGCTATTGTGTTCCGATACACCACATCTAGTATTGGTACACAATACCAAAACTGCAGTTTTTTAGAGATTTTGATCTCCGAACTCTCTAAACTCAACCAAAATTTTGCGCCAATTAGGCATCGAAAATACTTCCAAACTCTCTAAACTCAACCAAAATTTTGAGAATAGTAATAAATACTATTCCTCTCACTAAGACTCCGTAATTTGCAAAAGTCTAGTGTGCTACAGTTACTCTCTGAACTTTTAGCAGAGTTTCACTTTATCCCCCAAACTTCTAAAATAGACATCGAATACCCTAAAGTCTAATAAGTCATTCGTATTTCCCCCTTCTGTCAATTCCTGTTAGCAGGAGTTGATGGAAATTGGCGGAAGGGAACATAGTTTGAACTAGCACACATCCTCAGCTGTGCATCTGCCTCTGCCTCCACTTGTGAATCCACCTCCTCCTCCACCTATGCATCCACCTTCGCGTCCGCCATCGCTCAAGTACACGTCTGCCTCTGCTTTCACCTCCACTGAGGAGGTATGCTGCATACTAGCCCTCTGAGGGGCTCACATGGGAGAGCCCTATCGCTCCCTTAGGAGCCTCCAGTAGGGACCATAGGGGAGGGATCTCTACTGATAGATTGAAATGAATTTTTCTCGCTAGTTTTTCTCCTATCGCCATCATCATCATCCCTTTTCCTCATCAGGCGTGGAGCTGGGTGCGCTTGTCACTCCCTCGCCACACGCACACCTCAATCGACCTGTCCCTGTGCTTGTATGCCGCATGTAATAGCTTCTCTACCCTGCCCCTCCCCCCTTGAATGGCACCCTTAATTACCGCCGCCGCTCCCCATCAATCTCCTCCACCATGTCATGAAACCTCCTCTGTCCACATTTGAGTTCCTCGACACGGAGGCGGAGGCGGAGGTGGATGCGCAGGTGGGGGAGCGTGCGTGTTCATGCACGGCCATTCCCTTTGGTCAATACTCGTCAACTCCCATTAACAAGAATTGACGAAAGGGGAGAATACGAATGACTTATTAGAATTTGGAATATTCGATGTCCATTTTAGAAGTTTGGAGAGTAAAGTGAAACTCTGCTGAATATTTAGAGGGTAACAACATAGTTTACATAATTTTCTTTTTTAAATACCCTCTCTTTCCTAATTAGCCAAAATAAGACTAGATTATTATTTTTTTTAAAAGGAAGGCTAGATTGAATTTTTTTTTTTGAAAATAAGGTAGACATGACATTCACTCTCTTTTCACCGAATATCGTGGGGTGAAAGTCCCTTAACTAGCAAACATTCACGTATAACTACAGTTGTCAATCTAGTGCACATTGTAGACCTTGATGTTCTAATTTGGGTCTACGCCGATGCTGCAACTGTTTCGAAATGTGAACGCTCTCACGTCATAGTTCGCTAATTGTCAGAACCTTCGGAAATTCTCTTGATCGTTCCACTAATGGTTTCGTCCTTTCTTGTTGGGTGTTGTAGAAGATCTATTATCTCTGGTGCGATTGTGCTTGCAAGAGAAGAAATTTTGGTCGTAATCTGGTGCAGTTTTCCTGATTAATTCAGCATGAGAAATAGGAATATGCTTTAGGTACTGTTTCACATGCTTTTGGAGTTTTTAACTTCCTACCTTCATCAATTTATGGATTTCCTAATATTTTTCCTATAAGTTAAAGGTTCCTATTTCACTAAACCTTTTTAGGTCTTCTTAATAAAAACCATTTCATAGTGCTACTGTTTCCACAAAGTAACCATAACTTGAATAAAAAAACAAATCTACAAGCTTATATCCAATTGAGATCTGCTACTGGTACACTCCAAAATACAGTGTACTTCTTACACCCTCTTCGTACAAAAGTTATCATTTTTTTACCTGTCACATCAATATATATATATTTTTGTTACTATAACCTATTTGAGTTTTTATAAACCCTAGGATGGGGGGTGTAAAATCTACATTTTTTTGGCTTGGACAAGTAAAATTTTACTACCCAATTATATAAATTTTGGATAAAATGAATAGCGGCTCCCTGAACTTTTGCTCTTGTGCAAATAGGCACCTGAGCTTTCAATTTTGGAAATTGCATCTCTAAGCTTTATCAATCAGCTCAATAGGCCCCTCTCCTCAATTAAAATTATTAATTACACAATCATTTTGGTCATATATATTGCATATAGTTTTACAGATAAATTTATTTTTTTTATTCTAACGTGTAAAGGAAAGAAGATAAAAATTAAAATTTGGTTCAACCTATTCTTCAACCATCATGCTTAATTATCAAAGTTGAAAGAGAAAAAATAGATTTCTTTATATTTTAAAGTCTTATAGGATTATGTGCACAAGATTCGATCAAAACAGTTGTATAATTAGTAAGTTTATTTGATGAGAGGATTCCATTAAACTATTTGATCAAGTTTAAATAATATAATTACAAAAAGGGATAATTGCCTATATACCCCTCAAAACTTCGGAAATATTTTATTTACCCCTAATTTTTTTTTCTTTCCAATATACCCCTCATATGTTCTTCCGTTATTCTAAAATACCCCTACAGTTACCACCCGTTAAGTTAACATGCGTTAAACGTGAGTTAAATATCTACCAGAGTTAAAAAAAATAAAAATACCTCTTTTGCCCTTAACTTAAGGGCAAATAAGAAATATTGGTAATGGTAGAAGGGTATATTTGAAAATATAAAAAATCAAAATACTTCTTGTGCCCCTAACTTAAGGGCAAATAAAAAAAGTCGGTAATGGTAGAAGGGTATATTTGAAAGGGTAAAATAGTAATTTCACAGAGATAACAGCTACTGCTATCAGTTCACTAACAGAATTTAACTCTAGGGTATATTCGAAATAGGTTGGAACGTAAAAAGGGTATTTTTAATATTAACCTTCTAAGAGGGATAAATCAGAAAGTCGGAAACTTGTCAGGGGTATATAAGCAATTGCCCCCAAAAAACTAAAGTTTAGGCGCCTATTTGCAGAAGAGTTAAAGTTCGAGGAGTCTATGTACATTTTACCTAAAATTTATATCTAAGAAATAAAGAAACAAAAGCACACGCATATTATCGAAATAATAATAAAGAACTTAACAAAATGAAAGAAAGGGAAAAACCACCAATATGCTTTCGCCTTTTTTTTTTAATGCACTGAAGGTTTGATTATCTCGTATAGATATATTTAAAGCAGCAAATGAATCGTTCTTGGCAAGTACTCAAGAATGAGCCTAGGTTAGATTAAGGAACAAAACTTCAGTAGGGAGCTCTTCAATGATGCCTCCTTGGCCAACAATGTCTCGCTGGGAATTCTGATTTGCTGTCGCGTATTATTTTTGCCCCAATTAAAAAATTTATTTGATGTTTTTTAATACTAATTTTTTTAAAAAAAATAAACCGTTGAGAAAAAAAACTATAACCCTTCAATTAGAGGTAAAACTGGCGTGTGGCAACAAATCGGGAGCTCTCAATGAGATGCCGACGGAGAGCTCCCACTAAAGTGTTTTTCTAGATTAAGTGTAGATGCATAAAACCCTATACTTGTCAACCTTCACATCAATTCTTTTTCCTTCACGGTGGTTCCTCATTTCATCTGGTGATGTTTGACTGCATTTCTTTCGTCAATGTTTATCATCGGTTATATGAAAGTAATTGACTTTAATTTGATAAATAATTTTAAATAAAAATATAAAATAAATATAACATAGTGTTACGAACTATCAGTTCAGAGAACAATCTCATCATTTGAATCTGCAAAGTCAAGGTGACTGTTGTTCTCGTGCCTGCTCTGGGGCCTGAGACTCATCCCCAAAAGGTGAATTAATTATCCTACAATTACAGAGTTTTTGGAACCTCAGAGTAATTCCTTCTCGTATGAAAGGTATAAATTCTGGTACAAATATCATGCGAATTTAGTTAATACAAATAAAATAGAAAAGGTGCAACTCATCTTGGACATGAAGCATGAGTTTAAGAAAATTGAAATGCTACATAATAATAATTCACTATATCTACCAATTACTTTGGTGGTAACATGTGACTGGCAGTCAATTTCTGGAAGATGAACCTCTCTCTAAACTTCTTAAACAAAGTTGGCCTCTCTCCAGTAACGAAATAATCACCAAAACTAAAGAATACATAATTGCTTTTTTTTTTAATTATATTATGTTCAATGGTAATTGCTATGTTCATGTGGCTTCTTGTGCATGTCTCCGGGCTAGCTGGACAGTTTCACTAGTTAATTAGAGCACCCATAAGACACACACGGCAAAAATGCAAATACAAGTAAACCAAGAAGCAGAGAGGGACAAGAAAATAAAAAAATAAAAAAAAATGTTTCCACCAACGCGAGGTAGTTACGGATATAGAATAATGACAACAACGTACATTGATTTTAATTAAGCATTAAAAATTAGTTTACAAGAGCGGAGGTTAAACTAAACCAAAAGGCTCAATCAGGAAGGAATCATAGTCCTCTAATCCTAAGCCGGCCACGAACCCGCCGGCAGACGGGAGGACACTTGCCGGTGAGGCAGGCAGCGACGGGGACGGTGGCGGTGGCGGCGACCAAACCGAAGCCGAGAGCAGCCGCCGGGCCTTCCAGCCCAGTACCAGCTTATTGGGCCCATCCTCCTCAACTCTATACCCGTCGTTGAATAGGCCCAGCAACAACCGGGCCTGGCAATGATTGAAGCAGCTGATGTCCACTCCCTTGAAGCCCATCCCCCTCATCCACTCTCCCCACCCACCCTTCCCCTCCCCCTCTCCTCCCCCTCTGAACGCCCTCCCAACTGCTCCCGCAATCTTGGGCCCCAAGATCACCCGCTCCACCAGCCCCCTCACCCTGCAGCACTGCGTCGGAAACCCGGCCTCGAGCGAGTCCCACAGCGCCGAATACCGGTGCAGCTCCTCCATGAACCGCTGCACGAACCCCCCCCCGCCTTCGTCCTGATCCTCCCCCACCTCCTCCTCCACCATCGTCACCACTCTCGCTCCGAGCTCTGCCGCGCCGAGTAAGAACGATAGCACCGACCTGGCCGACTGCTTCGACGACGCGCCGGCTGAAGCCGCCGCTGCATGGTGCAGCGCGCAGTTGGCCAACACAACTTCGCCCTTGACCACCCGGACGCCCGCCGGGCGGAAGTGCTCGTCGGCGTCCAGCCTGCACTGCCCGAACGAGAACGGCTGCCCCAGCGACGCCGCGAAGGCCGCCAGACGGCGCCCTGTCTCCTGCACCCCGCGGGATCCCCCGCCGCCCCCGCGAGCTACTCCAGTGATCCGCAGGTGGGGCGGCGGGGGCCCGTCGGGCCGCGATACCATCGCCTGCATGAGCGACGCCCACTGCACTCCCTCGGCGATGTCGTAGTCGATAATATGGACTCTTCTTTCACCCGACACGGCCTCGAGGATCGCTTGGTTCGCGGTGAAGTGGCCGAACTTCACGTAGGGAGACATGTCCTGCAGCAGCTGGAACGCTGTCAGGACGTCCCCCGGGTTATGGTGATGATGATTATTGTCACGGTGAGCTGTCCGTGTTCCGGTGGCAGGATGCGAGCCGTCTAACAAGCCCTGGAGGGCGTCGGTGAAGTGCGCGGCGAGGCGCTCCATGTTGCTCCCACCAGCGGTGGACACCAACTCCTTGAGCCGAACCAATATCACACGGGCGAGCTCCCGGCTCTGCTGAGAGCCGGTGAGGGCCTCGGCAGCCCCCATGAGCAGGTGCACCAGCCGCATCCCTTTCTCGTCGTGGCTGGGCTCATCGGCAGGCGGCCAAGTTGTCGTGGTGACGGATGGAGTGCAGGCAGCGTCCGTGAACGCGCCGACCCCATCTTCGCAGTCCATATCGTCGGACATCATTGATTCCATCAGGCTCCTGAACTCGTGGTCGTTCGCACAGAAGGTGCCCAGATCGACGACCGGCGACCAGTGGTTCCAGTAGCACCCGGTGTCGTCGTCGACGGTGGTAGTGGTGGTGGTGGAGCCACAACCGGAGATCTCGAGATCTCCTGCTTCCTCCATTGCCTCCCCCTTTTTTTTCTCTCTCTTTGTTGCTCTCTTTTAATTTAATAATTATTACAAAGGGGAATCTACAGGTGAGTTGAAAGAGGACGGGAGAGAGGGAGATGGAAAGAGAGGCCAACAACTAAGGTGTTATTTATACTGGATGAAGTTAGGGATGGAAACAAACAAGCCAAGGTGGCCAATTATAAAGAATTGTTTGTTATTATTGTATTATTGATTATCATTTATTTAGGGGGAGTTTGTATGTGTTTAATTGTCTTTGTTGGCTGGGTAATTAATAAGTTGTATATAGGTATTTCTATACTAATGAGCAAGATATTAAGTGCTTATCGGCATGAGTCGTGCTCAACATGTTGCACCGTACTAGCAAGACATCGGCACAAGATTACAGAAAATTATTATTTTTATCTGTATTTGATTACGATTTATTTAGCAGGATTTGTATGTATTGTCTTTGTTGACCGAATAATTAAGAAACTATATGCAGATAATTCTATATTATTGAGCAAGATTTTAAATACTCATTGGCACGAGTCAGACTCACTATGCCCCACCGTACTAACAAGATATCCCTATGATACTATTCTCATAACGATAGCACGACTCAACATCACTTTTGTTTGAAATTAGCATTTAATTAATTATATCAATAAAGTGCAAAAGATTTAATGAAGATCTATAATAAAAAAATTATAATATATTGGTCCAAAAAAAAAATATTTCATACATATTATAGTGTATTGACACAGCTAATTTTCTTACCGGCATATATCCGCACGGCATAACATGCAATATGTCGTTTTGTTCATTCTTTTAAAGAAATGAACTTAGCTAGACATGTAAAGAAACTAGGCTTTAAACTTAATTGGGACCTTGGGTACGAACTGTCAAGCCTTTTGCCACTTGCGCTGCAGATGGTGTGTTATTAAGATTTTGTTAATTTTAAATTTTTGGGAGTCAAGTAATTTAGATAAAGAAGTTAAGGATTTTATGAAAATTATGTATTGATAATTTATTAAATTTAATATAATAGTTGTAATTATTTTTTAATAAATAAAATCATAATAATTAACAGTTTCTAGTTGATGGAGCTATTAAATTAAACGTAACTAGAGCTGAGGGGTGGCGACCCAAACCCTCTCCTTTCAGGTCGTCATTGTCGCACCTCCGGAAGATTCAAATTAAATTTTTAACTTGAACCTTAAAAAAAATGCAAGTCTTAGGAAGGTAAATGGAGGTTCGTCGTACCACTGCTGAGGTGAAAGCCAGAGTGGCACAGTAAGGTGCAAGATGGAAGCGAGACGTACCTATTAGGAAATATGATGAAAAGCATACAAAAATAATTAAATACAATATGCTTTACCTCTAGTTAGAATGCTTTAAACCTATCATCTGTGAATCTCACTGTACAGTCCACTTCCATGGGCACACTATCCGAGGCTAATATGTAAAACAACTAGACACACATCCCAGATGATTAGGAGATTATATCTTATAGAGTTAATACTTAATTAATTACTTTATATATTAATAATGATACATATATTTACTTTTTTTAAGATGTTGATGAATGTATACTGGATGCATCCATGCGATGATGTAAGTAGGCCCAAGTCTAGACATGCACTAAATGTATTGAAACATCTACATGTTGTTGGCTTAAATGGGCCAGCATCCTGCCCTGTGGCGGGAGGCCATGTTGGGCCGAGTTATGTTCGAAATGGCGTGAGTCTGGGTGGGCCGAGTCATGTTCGAAGTGACGTGAGGCTGGTGGGGCCGAGTCACAATCGAGACCCGTGGACGCTGTATCTTTACGCTTTAAGTGAATTGGTTGCGTATTTCTAACAGCTCGAGCTTTTGGGATTAATGGTTAGCGCCAACGATCCGACAAGTGGTATCAGAGCCAGTGGTCACGGGTTCGATTCCTGCATGCTGTGAATGTGCGCAGGTGCTGGAGGGGGGATTGTTGGCTTAAATGGGCCAGCATCCTACCCTGTGGCGGGAGGCCATGTTGGGCCGAGTTATGTTCGAAATGGCGTGAGGCTGGGTGGGCCGAGTCATGTTCGAAGTGGCGTGAGGCTGGTGGGGCCGAGTCACAATCGAGACCCGTAGACGCTGTATCTTTACGCTTTAAGTGAATTGGTTGCGTATTTCTAACAGCTCGAGCTTTTGGGATTAACGGTTAGCGCCAACGATCCGACACATGAATCACTTATACCGCCATCAATCTGTAAGTAAAGCACACAGGTATCTCTGGTACAGCAATAAAGAGCAACGATCATTAACATCTCTAAATTCGTACCTCCTATCTCTATACATCATGCGTTACTCCAGAATAAACAGTCATAACATACCTGGCACCTTACCACTACCCAGCTCTCCTGGCGCATGAACATTAGGATTTGATCTCATCCCGTCACTCGTGGTATTGTTAGGTCACGCTTCACCTATTAAACTCGATGTATATCGACTCATTGTATCCTATTCTAAATCTCTACTTTACAGCTCATGACAACAACACAGTCACAAATAAATACTCGATTGTTTTTCTCTGGGTCACATGATCATACATAACCACAACTCTCTATGTCAAGTTCTTAACTATGTCATAAATCCTTGGGCCTCTGCCCTACACGCACACACACACACACACACATATATATCCTAGGGTCTCTTCCCGATCCGTATACACAATCAATATTCAAGGAAAAAATTTCATCGCACAATGTCCCAACTGAACCATGCTCCACAGACATTGCATAAAACTCATGCATACTCAACTATACCCGAAGATCTCAAACTGAACAACTCTACTTATGATGCTGGATGCAATATTGTCACATATAAGATCAAGCCAAAAACACAAACATGTTGTGATCCCTTAGCATGCATTTATATCAATAAAATTCGTACGATACAAAAAAAAATTAGATTAAGCTTCTCCAAAATTAATCCGATGGATTTTCTAAGAACATGCAAGCAAGTTGATCCATGAGAATTTATAGATAAGATCATGTTCATTCAATAGAATATGTTTGCATCCAACATAAACATATGAAAAAAGTCATAACAGCTAACAAGAGATGTATTTTAATTTACGTGGCTTAACTCTAAGAGATAGTTACTACTCATGGTTTGTCAGTGCACATTGGGTTAGCGAAAGTTGTTAAATGGTCCACCAAGAGTCTCAGTTTGCTCCACGGTCGACTTAGGGCAAGCTTGGTCAACCGCCCCTTTAGAGTTGACCATACCCTAAATTGGCTGACCACCACAGGTCGAGGCCAAGGTACTATTAGTGCACACCACAATTGATGATAGGGTGCAGTCGGTCAAAAGTGCACTATCCAAAACACAAAAAATGAGCTCAAAGCACACCAAAGATGTATCAAATAGTGCAAAATCCAACCTACAGAATAAAATATGATGAACCACTAACATAGAAGGTGATTACCTTGGATTTCGAGGTTCAAACTCGAAGTCAAAGAATAGTCTCATCGTGACTCACGATCTTCACACTCTTAGAGAACCCGGGCACTCTTAGAGAACCCGGGCACAAAGAGTTTGTGTACCGTGGTTGCAAGAGTTCGCTCTTTGCGTCAATGGTGTCCATGTCGCAAGCAAGGAAGCTTATTGCTAGTAGTTGCATTGCCTACTTGGCGACGGTAGTGGATGACCGAAAAGAAGTGTTGGGGCTCGAGGACATTCCTATAGTCCAAGAGTTCCCGGATGTATTTCCGACGGAGTTGCCCGGAATGCCACCGGACCGAGAAATAGAATTCGTGATCGATTTGCTCCCGGGTACGGCGCGGATCTCTAAGGCCCCGTACAGGATGGCACCCGCGGAACAGAAGAAATTGAAAGCACAATTGCAAGATTTGATGGACAAGGGTTTCGTAAAGCCAAGTGTGTCACCTTGGGGAGCCCCTGTTCTATTTGTGCGGAAAAAGGACGGTTCGCTGCGGTTATGTGTAGATTACCGCGAGTTGAATAAAGTGACCGTCAAGAATAAGTACCCGTTACCCCGAATTGATGACTTGTTCGATCAGTTGCAAGGGTCTCGGGTGTATTCAAAGATTGATTTGCAATCCGGTTATCACCAATTGAAGATCAAACCGGAGGATGTGCATAAGACCGCATTTAGGACGCGGTATGGACACTATGAATTCACGGTTATGCCTTTCGGGCTTACCAATGCCCCGGCAGTGTTCATGGATTTAATGAACCGTGTGTTCAAACCACTATTGGATTAATTTGTGATTGTGTTCATAGATGATATTCTTGTCTACTCTCGGAATGAAGAGGAACATAAAGAGCACCTAAGGATTGTGCTTCAAGTTCTTCGAGAGAACAAGTTGTTCTCCAAGATGAAAAAGTACGAATTTTGGATTCGTGAGGTCGCTTTCTTGGGTCATGTGATCTCCGCGGAAGGAGTATCGGTGGACTCTATGAAAGTTGAGGCAATCAAGGATTGGCCTCGTCCGACCAATGTCACGGAAGTACGAAGCTTTTTGGGTCTTGCGGGGTACTATCGGCGGTTCGTGAAGGGATTTTTAAAAATCTCCGGTCCACTAACACGTCTTACCCGCAAGGGAGCCAAATATGTTTGGAGCGAGGAATGCGACCAAAGCTTTAAGGAGCTAAAGGAAAGGTTGACTTCGGCTCCGGTTCTCGCCTTGCCGATTACGGGGGAGGGCTTTGTGGTGTATAGTGATGCATCACGGCGTGGTCTTGGGTGTGTGCTTATGCAAAGAGGACAAGTAATAGCATATGCCTCTCGACAGCTAAAGAGCTATGAGCAAAATTATCCCACCCGCGACTTAGAGCTTGCGGCGGTGGTCTTCGCACTTAAGTTGTGGAGACACTATTTGTACGGGGAACACTGTGAGGTTTACACGGATCATAAAAGCTTAAAGTACTTATTCACTCAAAAAGAGTTGAATTTGAGGCAGCGGAGGTGGTTGGAGTTGATAAAGGATTACGACTTAACCATCTTGTACCACCCCGGTAGAGCCAATGTGGTGGCCGATGCGCTCAGTAGAAAATCCGTGGAGAACTTCACAATTGAGATGACGGGACAAATACCGTTAATCAAGGAAATGGGCCGGTTTGACTTGGAAGTCGTGGCCCCGGGCGTCCCCGCTAGACTTATGAATCTCGAGATTTGGCCAACTTTGTTGGAGCAAATAAAAGAAAAGCAATCCGGTGATCCGGAACTCCAAAAGGTGAGGAGTGCTATCGAGAGCGGGGGCGCCGGTGATTTTCATGTAGACTCGAAGGGCGCAATTCGATTCCGAAATTGATTGTGCGTGCCAAAAGTCGAGGATATTCGTGGGGAGATCTTGAAAGAAGCTCATACTTCTCCCTATGCGATTCACCCGGGCGGCACCAAAATGTACAAGGATCTTAAATTACATTATTGGTGGCCGGGGATGAAACTTGATGTTGGACGCTTTGTGGCACAATGCTTAGTATGCCAACAGGTGAAGGCCGAGCGTCGCTTTCCGGCGGAAAAATTGCAAGGGTTGCCCATTTCAGTTTGGAAGTGGGAGAACATAGCAATGGACTTCGTTGTGGGTTTACCTCGATCACAAGGTGGCCACGATGCGATTTGGGTGGTGGTGGATCGTTTGTCAAAGTCGGCACACTTTTTGCCAATCCACACCACTTGGTCGGTAGACAAGCTAGCACAAGTCTACTTGGACGAGATTATGCGATTGCACGGGGTCCCAACCTCGATAGTCTCAGATCGAGATTCCCGTTTCACATCGCATTTTTTGAAAAGCTTGCAAGAAGCTTTGGGTACACGGCTCGAATTCAGTTCAGCATTTCATCCTCAAACTGACGGTCAATCGGAAAGGACAATTTAGATTTTGGAGGATATGCTGCGAGCGTGCGTGTTGGACTTCAAGGGTGCATGGCCTACTCATTTGCCGATGGCTGAATTTGCTTACAATAATAGCTATCAATCTAGCATCGGTATGGCACCTTTTGAGGCCTTGTATGGAAGGAAATGCCGCTCTCCTATTCATTGGAGCGAAGTCGGCGAGAGAAGGGTCTTAGGACCTGATATGTTGCGTGAAGCGGAGGAAAAGGTCCGCTTGGCACGCGAACGCTTATCGACGGCGCAATCTCGACAAAAGAGTTATGCGGATCGACGTCGACGAGATTTGAAATTCGCGGTAGGAGACCGCGTCTTCTTGAAAGTGTCACCCATGAGAGGGGTGAAACGATTTGGTGTTCGGGGTAAGTTAAGTTCCCGTTACATTGGACCTTATGAGGTTTTGGAGCGTGTGGGATCCGTGGCATATCGGCTAGCTTTGCCGCCAAAACTTGCGGGGATACACAATGTGTTCCATGTATCGACGCTCCGCAAGTATATGTATGATCCGGCGCACGTCCTCGGGTATGTTCCTATAGAGCTTCATAAGGATATGACTTATGATGAATTTCCC
The DNA here is from genome assembly GCA_016920855.1 of Puya raimondii. NCBI lineage: Eukaryota > Viridiplantae > Streptophyta > Magnoliopsida > Poales > Bromeliaceae > Puya > Puya raimondii. The sequence goes on from JABWPP010000049.1 coordinate 54,112,012, forward strand.
TTGTGTATCATGGATCGCGAGGTGAAAAGTTTGAGGAACCGTGAAATTCCTTATGTAAAGGTACAATGGACGAATCACGGTGAGCGCAAAGCTACGTGGGAATTGGAAAGCTCAATGAGGGAGCGGTTTCCTTACCTCTTCGCTCAGTCCAGCTGAGGTATGATTCAGTTTCGCGGCCGAAACTCTCTTTAAGGAGGGAGGAATGTAGTACATTGAATTTCAGTGCATCGTACCGAACATCTACAAATTGTGGAGTTCCGGTGGAAAAATGGCATGAGAGGCTATATGTGAGGCTTCGGCCAAGTTTGGGACTTGTGTGAAGTGTTTTTGGCGCAAGCGAGGCGCGAAAACGGACTTCGAAAAGTTAAAACTGCTGAACTTATGAAGTCTGCACTGGATTCCGGTATGTGGATCTCCATACCGGTACTGAAGTGATTAGTACCGGTATGTGATGAGGTATACCGGAATGCCATGGTCGAAACAGTAAACCCAGCTCTCGGGTTCTGCGGAATCCTCCGGGGTATACCGGAACTAGCACCCGTATACCGGTATGCAATGCACATACCGGTATACAGTGTTATGAAATTCCAGTTTTTGCTGGTTGAAGGTGTTAAGTGTGGAGAGGGACAAATGGGTCTTTACACACTCGAGGGAGTGTTAGAAAGGCAGGGAACACCCCCCTTTCTCAGTCATCTTCCTCCTCCACTTCTCCTCTCCATCTCCTTTATTTTCTCTCTCTAGAGATCTCTCTAAAACTTGGAGAAAAGGGTGGATTGATCTTGGAAAAGGCTTCCAAAGGAGAAAAGAGGCTTCTTGGTGCAAGAAGAAGCTTGGGGGACTCGTGATTAAGGTTAGTTCCTCACGTTTTGGGTTCAAACCTTGGATTTAATCCTTTGAAATGAGGTTTTTGGGAACCCTAGGCAATCTAAAACACAAAATGTGGAGATTGGCCAAGAAATTTTGAGGTTCTACATGCATGCATGTGAAACCTAGGTTAAATGAGGGTTTTTGCCATGGGAGGTTCTAAAAATATTTGGACCTTCGGGAATTGCAATTGAGGCATAGGAAATCATGTTAGAACACTTGATTTCAAGTATTGAGTTGAATTATGGGTTCGTAACGAGTAACGAACCGTTTTCTTGTAGAAGCTTGGGTTGAAGCAAGAACTCAAGGCTTGGACACATAGGTGTCACGCCCCGGGGTTCATTTTTGTAAAGTCTTTTCGAAAGAAGGTGTCACGCCCCGTCGGGTTTTTAACACTAACTAGGTGGAAAGGATAACCGCAAGGGCGCATGCCCCAGACCCGCCGAACGGATAGAGTCTCTTCTACCCGCCCAAGGCGTCACAACACAAGCATATCCACAAGGTTCCAACTAGGAACGGAGTACAAGAGTTGCACAAGGAAAGCATCAACATAAAGAAGTTCTACTTCTATTACATCACATTTGCACATTTATACATGTCCAATTTTTTTTCTTTTCTTTCATTTCTATTCCATACATCATGTTCCAAAACTATGGAATATACAAGTTGCATACATTTAATGAGAACCCCTATACTATCATAGTCCAAGACTAGGGGTACAACTCTATGTAACACCAAAATGGAAGGGCCGCTCTCTACAGAGCCAAACCCTTGCCTCGCTCCACCGCCTCACTCGCGGAAGGACCTGAAAAACGTGGGGTGAGAACTATAAACATAGTTCCTAGTGGGTAAGGCCACCCAAGAGAGAAGCTCGACCCACCAGGTCCAAAGAAACAACATAAGCATAAGTTAGATCACAAATAACTATGCATACAATTATTCACATGCTTGTAAATAAACATAAAGGATGCAACCAGATAAAATGTCAACTTTCATTTTCTCCTAGGTCCATCCTATATCTCACATTGACCAAGTTCAACTACTTGTCATTTATTTATGGTGTCGGAGTCGCCGCATCACCATAACGGTTCACAACCAACGCGGAATCGCCGCAAGTGTTGGGCACCGGGCAATGGAATTGCCATCCCCATCAGGGTCCCAACCTCCAAGGTGTGAAATCGTCATCTCCTTGTTCGGGTAGCAAAATCGTCGCATACCCGGGATAGCGAAATCGTCGCGTACCCCATTCCATCACCGCCATCACGTGGGATGGGTAGCGAAATCGTCGCGTACCCGGGATAGCGAAATCGTCGCATATCCCAATCCATCACCGCCATCACATGGCACGGGTAGCGAAATCGTCGCGTACCCGGAATAGCGAAATCGTCGCATATCCCAATCCGTCACCGCCAACACGTGGCACGGATAGCGAAATCGTCCACGTACCCGGGATAGCGAAATCATCACGTACCCCAATGTTCACATTTCACACTTGCCAACCTAAGTCCAATGGTCCTAGGTTCAAGTCACCAAGTCTCACCTATGTTCAATGACACTAGGTTTACTTTACCTTCTCAACCTAGGTTCCATGACACTAGGTTCCAATCTCATGTTCCAACCTATGTTCAATGATACTAGGTTCCAATCTCATGTTCCAACCTATGTTCAATGACATTAGGTTCCATTTGCACTTTTTCAACCTATGTTCCTCAACACTAGGTTCTAATTCATACATGCAATCACATAACAAGTATAGATAATAAGGATATACTTGAATTCACTAACATGCAAGATGAGCCCATGGCTCAATTCATCATGATTCTCATTTTGCCAACATGCAAATTTTAGGGTTACACACTTTCACACCATTTTATTTTCAAATGGTTATTTACCCTAGACATTGAAGTGATCTAATCACTTCAGTAAACACAAACCCACCTCAAGAGCTTCCAATTTCTTGAATTCTTTGAGCGTTCTTGCTTCAACCCAAGCTTCTACAAGAAAATGGTTCGTTACTCATTACGAACCCGTAAATCAACTCGATGCTAGAAATCAATTGTTCTAACATGATTTCTTATGCCTCAATTGTAATTTTCGAAGGTCCAAATATTTTTAGAACCTCCCATGGCAAAAACCCTCATTTCACCTAGGTTTCACATGCATGCATGTAGAACCCTGAAATTTTTTGGCCAATCTCCACGTTTTGTGGTTTAGATTGCCTAGGGTTTCCAAAAATCTCAAAATACTAGATCAATTCCAAGGTTTGAACCCAAAACATGAGGAACTCACCTTAGCCACGAGTTCCCCAAGCTCCTACTTGCACCAAGAGGCCTCTTCTCCACTTTGGAAATCTTTTCCAAGCTCAATCCACTCTTTTCTCCAAGCTTTGGAGAGATCTCTAGAGAGAGAAAGTGAGAGAGATGGAGAGGAGAAGTAGAGGAGGAAGAAGACTGAGAAGGGAAGGGTGTCCCTGCCTTTCTAACACGCCCTCGAGTGTGAAAAGACCATTTTGCCCCTCTCACAAATCAACACTTATAGCCAGCCAAGGCTGGCATTTCGCAACACTGCGTTCCGGTATTCACACTGGCATACCGGTATACGGGTGTTAGTTCCGGTATGCCACGGAAAATTTCGCAAAACCCGAGAGCTGGATTCCTAGATTCTGCCCTCACATTCCGGTATGCCACACTCCATACCGGTACTAATCGCTTCAGTACCGGTATGGACACATCCATACCGGAATCCACTGCAGACTTCACAAGTTTAGCAGTTTTGACTTTTCGAAGTCCGTTTTCGCGCCTCATTTGCGCCGAAAACACTCGCACAAGCCCCAAACTTGGCCGAAGCCACTCACATAGCCTCTCATGCTACTTTCCCACCAGAACTCCACAATTTGTAGAAGTTCGGTACGACACACTGAAGTTCAGTGTACTACATTCCTCCCCCCTTAAAGAGTGTTTCGGCCGCGAAACTAAATCATACCTCAGCTGGACTCAGTGAAGAGGTAAGGAAACCGCTTCTTCATTGAGCTTTCCAATTCCCAAGTAGCTTCACGCTCTTCGTGATTCGTCCATTGTACCTTTACATAAGGAATTTTACGGTTTCTCAAAATTTTCACCTTGCGATCCATGATACACAAGGGAAATTTCTCGTAAGTCATATCCTCATGAAGCTCCATAGGCACATACTCGAGGACGTGCGCCGGATCATACACGTACTTGCGGAGCGTCAATACATGAAACACATTGTGTATCCCCGCAAGTTTTGGCGGCAAGGCTAGCCGATATGCCAAAGTTCCCACGCGCTCAAAACCTCATAAGGTCCAATGTAACGGGGACTCAACTTTCCCCGAACACCAAATCGCTTTACCCCTCTCATGGGCGATACTTTCAAGAAGACGCGGTCTCCTACCGCGAATTCCAAATCTCGTCGACGCCTATCCGCATAGCTCTTTTGCCTGGATTGCGCCGTCGATAAGCGTTCACGTGCCAAGCGGACCATTTCCTCCGCTTCACGCAACACATCCAGTCCTAAGACCCTTCTTTCGCCGACCTCGCTCCAATGAATAGGAGAACGGTATTTTCTTCCATACAAGGCCTCAAACGGTGCCATACCGATGCTAGATCGATAGCTATTGTTATAAGCGAACTCAGCCATCGGTAAATGAGTAGGCCATGCACCCTTGAAGTCCAACACACACGCTCGCAGCATATCCTCCAAAATCTGAATTGTCCTCTCCGATTGACCGTCAGTTTGAGGATGAAATGCCGAACTAAAATCGAGCTGTGTACCCAAAGCCTCTTGCAAGCTTTTCCAAAAATGTGATGTAAAACGGGGATCTCGATCTGAAACTATCGAGGTCGGGACCCCGTGCAACCGCATAATCTCGTCCAGGTAGACTTGTGCTAATTTGTCTCCCGACCAAGTGGTGTGGATTGGCAAAAAGTGTGCCGACTTTGTCAAACGATCTACCACCACCCAAATCGCGTCGTGGCCACCATGCGATCGAGGTAGGCCCACAACGAAGTCCATTGCTATGTTCTGCCACTTCCAAACTAGAATGGGCAACCCTTGCAATTTTCCTACTGGAAAGCGACGCTCGGCCTTCACCTGTTGGCATACTAAATATTGTGCCACGAAGCGTCCAACATCAAGTTTCATCCCCGGCCACCAATAATACAATTTAAGATCCTTATGTATTTTGGTGCCGCCCGGGTGAATCGCATAGGGAGATGTGTGAGCTTCTTTCAAGATCTCCCCACGAATATCCTCGACTTTAGGCACGCACAATCGATTTCGAAATCGGAGGGCGCCCTTTAAATCCATATGAAAATCACCGGCGCGCCCGCTCTCGACAGCATTCCGCACCTTTTGGAGTTCCGGATCTCCGGATTGCTTTTCTTTTATTTTCTCCAACAAGGTCGGCCACACCTCGAGATTCATTAGTATAGCGGGGACGCCCGGGGCCACGACTTCCAAGTCGAACCGGCCCATTTCCTTGATCAACGACATTTGTCCCGTCATCTCAATTGCGAAGTTCTCCACGAATTTCCGACTAAGCGCATCGGCCACCATATTGGCTCTACCGGGGTGGTACAGGATGGTTAAGTCGTAATCCTTTATCAACTCCAACCATCTCCGTTGCCTCAAGTTCAACTCCTTCTGAGTGAATAAGTACTTTAAACTTTTATGATCCATGTACACCTCACAATGTTCCCCGTACAAGTAGTGTCTCCACAACTTAAGCGCGAAGACTACCGCTGCAAGCTCTAGGTCGTGGGTGGGGTAATTCTGCTCATAGCTCTTCAGCTGACAAGAGGCATATGCTATCACCTGTCCTCTTTGCATAAGCACACACCAAAGACCACGCCGTGATGCGTCACTATACACCACAAAGCTCTCCCCCGCAACCGGCAAGGCGAGAACCGGAGCTGAAGTCAACCTTTCCTTTAGCTCCTTAAAGCTTTGGTCGCATTCCTCGCTCCAATCATATTTGGCTCCCTTGCGGGTAAGACGCGTTAGTGGACCGGAGATTTTTGAAAATCCCTCCACGAACCGCCGATAGTACCCCGCAAGACCCAAAAAGCTTCGTACTTCCGTGACATTGGTCGGGCGAGGCCAATCCTTGATTGCCTCAACTTTCATAGGGTCCACCGATACTCCTCCCGCGGAAATCACATGACCCAAGAAAGCGACCTCACGAATCCAAAATTTGTACTTCCTTAACTTGGCGAACAACTTGTTCTCTCGAAGAACCTGGAGCACAAACCTTAGATGCTCTTTATGTTCTAATTCACTCCGAGAGTACACAAGGATGTCATCTATGAACACCACCACAAATCGATCTAGTAGTGGTTTGAATACACGGTTCAATAAATCAATGAACGCTGCCGGGGCATTGGTAAGCCCGAAAGGCATAACCGTGAATTCATAGTGTCCATACCACGTCCTAAACGCGGTCTTATGCACATCCTCCGGTTTAATTTTCAATTGGTGATAACCGGATTGCAAATCAATCTTTGAATACACCCGAGACCCTTGCAACTGATCAAATAAGTCATCAATACGGGGCAACAGGTACTTGTTCTTGACGGTCACTTTATTCAACTCACGGTAATCCATACATAACCGCAGTGAACCGTCCTTCTTCCGCACAAATAGAACAGGGGCTTCCCAAGGTGACACACTTGGCTTTACGAAACCCTTGTCCAACAAGTCTTGTAGTTGTGCTTTCAATTCCTTTAGCTCCGCGGGTGCCATCCTGTACGGAGCCTTAGAAATCGACGCCGTACCCGGGAGCAAATCGATCACGAATTCTATTTCCCGATCCGGTGGCATTCCGGGTAACTCCGCCGGAAATACATCCGGAAACTCTTGGACTACAGGAATGTCCTTGAGTCCCAACACCTCCTTTTGGTCATCCACAACCGTCGCTAAGTAAGCAATGCAACCACTAGCAATGAGCTTTTTTGCTTGTGACGTGGACACCATCGATGCAAAGAGCAAACTCTTGCACCCACGGCACACAAACTCCTTGTGCCCGGGTTCTCTAAACCTCACTATCCGACTCTCACAATCAATAGTAGCGTGATATCTCGAGAGCCAATCCATTCCTAGAATTAAGTCATATTCATTCATTCGATTCAACACCAGCAAATCAGCTGGCATGATCCAGTTTTCAATCCTCACTGGACAATTTACACACGCTTGATGTACACAAAAGGTGTGTTCTGGCACTTGCACAGTTCTTGCATGCGTGGCTTCTATAATTTTTATTTCATGTGCAATAGCAAATGATCGAGCAATGAATGAATGCGTTGCTCCGGTATCAAACAAAGCTCTACATCGAATGCCATTAATCAACTCAATACCTGCCACGACATCCTCTGGGGCAGAAGGCTCCTCCACCTGCGAGGCGAACACCCGTCCACTGGGCGCCGGCCGCTGGCCCTCAACTGGTCTCGGTGGCGGTGTACGGCTGCCGACATCGCCGCGGGTGGGATGCCCGCAAGCTGTCTCGGCGATGCAAATGCCGATGCCGACGACGGTGCTCGGCCATTATCTATCGGGCAATTGAACCGCATGTGTCCCGGCTGTCCGTATTTGTAGCACCGGCCCTCACGGTAATCACACTGTTGAGGGTTGTGGGGGCCGCTACAAATCGGGCACCGGCCCGAGGGTCGATTCCGCTGAGACCCTCGAGACTAGTTCTGCGACTGCGAGTGCTTCGGGGGTCACTTAGAGCTAGATTGACCACCCGAGCCACCCGCCGGACGTTTCTTTTCTTTCTCCTTATCATTTTCCTTCTCTCTTTCCCAAGATTCGCGCTCCTCGCGCGCACATGCATTCCCGTGCTCTACCCAGAGGGCACGGTCCAAGACCTCCGCAAAGGTCTGTAGCTTGAAGGCGTGAACCGCCCGAAAGATCTCCGGTCGAAGCCCGCGCACGAAGCAATCGACCTTGTCCAAATCTCCGCGGACAACGTGCGGTACACAGTTAATGATGTACGAGAACTCCCTCTCGTACTCACGCACGGTGCGGTTCCCTTACTTCAACTTCCGAAACCTTTCTTGAAGTTTCCTCTTCTCACTATCGGGGAAGTAGGCGGCGAACACCATACCCCGAAACTCCTCCCAAGTCGGTGGCGGAAGGCTAGAGAGTCGATCACGCTTGACTCCCTTCCACCACACCTTCGCCGATCTCTCTAAACAATGAGCGGCGAGGTGCACCTTGTCCCTCTCCAAGGTATATAGATCCTCGAAGAGCGTCTCGATGGCATCGATCCACGTCTCCACGTCCCATGGATCCACGTTCTCCCCGTTAAAGATAGGCGGGTTGAACTTCTTGAACGTCACGAGAGCCGCAAGTGCGCGCTCTCTCTCCGCCTCCTCCGCCGCGGAATCGGGCATAGGAGCACCCGACCCATCGGTCGCAGTCGGTGGTACGGGTGGCGCCACAACCGGCGCTGGTTCCACTCCCTCGGCCGGTGCCGAAGCAGAGGCCGGAGGTGCTCCCGTTCTCTCCTCCCTAATCGCAACCACTTGCTGCGCCATCTCGTCCGGGAGCTTCTTAATTTGCTCCTCCTGCCACTGCATAGTTTCGGCCTGTCGCTGAACCACGCCCATCAACTCGGTCAACTGGTCACGAAGACCCGAGTTCTCGCCCTCCCCGAGTTGTTCGGGAGCCGCGCTCGATCCTCCGAGCCCAGCCCTCGTAGGAGACCGTCCACGTACCATTATCTCCTGAAAACACAACGACTTTGGTCATTTTGTGACATTCAAAGTCATTTACGACATAACATTTCACGAAAACAAATGTGAACCCAATCTAGGCGAAAGTCACACAAGGGCTCTTATTTCCCTCACTTGGTTTCATGTTGTCGGCCGCCAACATGAACTCTCTTGGTGAAGAATAAGACACACCTCGAATCTACCTCTACTTCCAACTAGAGATATAAGGACATAACCCAATCACTTATTGTAGTACACTGAACTTTAGCAAATTGCGGAGTTCTAGTGAGAGAATAGTGGCTTATACTATTCTGGAGTTTTGGGTTGAGTTTGGTGAGCTTCGGAGTATTTTCGGGACTTGAAAAGTGCGAAAACGGACTCCGGAAGTCGAAATCTGCAAAAGTGCAGATTTTGCAATTGTATACCGGTATCTGGCTTGGGATATCGGAATCCAGTGAAGACTGGTTGTGCGCAGCTCTCGGGTTCTGCGGAATCCAGCAATTGATACCAGAATAGGTTGGCATTCCGGTATGTGCAATTCGCATACCGGTACTGAAGTGATTAGTACCGGTACTGGGATTGGCATACCGGAATCCTGTTGCGCGGCCTGCTTGGCCGAGGCTCGGGTTTTGCAGAATTTGTGAAGTATACCGGTATACACATGCGCATACCGGTATACAATGCTGCAGAGTGCATCTTATGCAGTTTTGCAATTTTGTTCTTTGGAGGGGCTTTTGGGGATTTTGTTACAACCATTACAACTTACCCCTTCACCCCTTCACAGCCATTGTTGGCTGAGGCTTGGGAGGAGATGAGGTAGGGTTTTTCTCTCTCTCTCTCTAGATTTTCTCTTCTCCAACCTCTCTAGATCATGTTTTGATCTCTTTTTCCTCTATTTTCTTCATGGAGGAGTGCTTCTAGGCCTTGTGGGGAGCTCGGGATGGAGGAGAGGAACTTGTTTGTGGGCTTAGCTTCAACCAAGCATGTTTGAGCTTGGTTGAGAGCTTGATTTGAGGTTAGTAAACTCTCTTACAACCTCTATTTGTGATTTTTGCTTGATTTTGGCATGGAAAATCTAGTTTCATGAAAACTAGGGTTTTATTTGGGGTTTCTTGATTAGGAGCTCTTGAGGTGGAATTGATGGGTGTAGAATGTTGTTGTAGGTTGGATTTGAAGATCCCTAACCTCAATTTGGACTTAGAACAAGTTTTACTTGCTCAAGGTATTTTTCACCCATTTACCTCATGAGGTTTTGGTGGTTTTCGAATTCGTTCGTTCGAAGCTTTTAACCCCTTGAAAAATTATCTTAGGGTATGAGAAGCTCGGGGGACAACTTCGTTTTGAAGTACTGCGAGGCTTCGACGGGTATCCGGTGGGTCTGACCTCACCGAAATGGGTGAACTCCCTATGTCTCCTATCTTGTTATAGTATTGATTAGATGCATAATTATGATAATTATGACATGATGAAAATTGTGATTGCATGAAACATATATGTTGTGTATGAAAAATGCATAGTACATGTAGTGTGGCATTATGAGAATAACATGCATGCTAGGGTATTTGCACTATTAGTGCATTGATGCATTAGGAAATGCCAATTAAGTTATGCATGTTAGAAAGGAGTGTCATATGAGACACTACTTGGTTGTTGGATTAGTGAATCCTCTTCGCATACTAAAGTATGCTTGTATAGAGAAAAGAGAGAATATGGCATATGCAAGATAAGTTTGTTGCACCTCATTAGGTGAGCAACTTTGATTGGCATCGTTGGCTTTGGGCTCGACCTTTTGGTCGTGGATTGATTCCATGTTTAAGACATGAGGAATGGAATTCTATTTGCATTGATAGTTGTAATTGGTTAAACATGAGTTCTTGGTTAATTGAATACTTGCATGATAGCTTTATACTCTATGTAGTAGAGGTTGTTGTAGCTCATGCATGGCATGGATTTAGTGTTTTGGCATTGTAGAATGCATGACGTATGGCATTAGAATAATGCATGGTCTATGAACTTAGTAAACTGAGAGATGGGCATTTACATGTTAGAGACATGTGCATATTGGTAGGGACATACCAACGGACAAATTTGAGAACAACATGATATGGTTGACATTTAGCATTTTGGCTATTGAACGTAGTAAACATGACATGTTTTTGACATAGTGTGAGGTTAAACATATTATGTTTCACTTAGGTGAATAAATAGGTTGACATTATGACATAATGTTAGATCCTTGGACATTGGTTGGCTATTCCATGTTTTAGACATGATGAGCGTATTTTCCTATGCTATTGACTATGCTTGTTGGCCATTGTGCTCATGCGCACATGCTTGTGAGGGTCGCTCCCTACAAGCCGGCACTCCGGAGTTAGCCTATGCGACAGTTATTTCGCTTGCGACAGTTATTTCGCTTGCGACAGTTATTTTGCCGCGCAGTTTTGAGACGCCGAAATGGAACCGCCGTGGGCGAGGCTCATCCTTAGCGTGAGGGTGGTGACTACCACGGAGCCATTAGGCATGGCACAAGCCGGGACGTTACCTTGTGTAAGTCCCTCGTGGATTGGGTAAAAGCTAAGTAAACTGGTCCTAGTACATCACAGTTGGTTGATGCATATACATGTAGTGTATGGACATAGTATTGGGTGGTGACCTTGTGGCATTGCATGTAGTGAGACATTGACATGACTTGGCACATTTGTGGTTAGTGAACATAACACTCATGTAGTTGGGAACAAGTCATATAGTTCATACTTGTAGTTTGAGACAAGTCATATGTGTAATAGTAAACTTGACATATAGTGAGTTTATTACAATAGAGCATATGTGATTGATCATGGCATTAATTTGACATGCATATAACCCGGTGTGAATAAATGTTGAACATATGACAGTAGGATCATATTCATGTTCATGTAGATGTTTTAGTCATTTGGAGGCATGATAGTAGTAGAATTATCTGTTTAGCATTTAATGTTATATGCTTTATGTTCAGCTTATACTATCTTGCCTCAGTTGACCTAGCGGTGTAATTCGCCACTCTCGGCGGCTTACCCACTGGGAACTATTGTTTAATAGTTCTCACCCCCATTGTTGTTGGGTTTTTATTTCAGAGCCTTCCGCAGCAGGAGAGGCTTGGGACCGTGGCGAGGGGTTAGCAGCTAGCTAGAGCCTCTACGATGTTGTTATAGACATACCCTGGATACCTTTCATTGTATTTTGTATGAAAGATGTATAGTTATTTTCTAGAGAGTGATCTCCTAGTATTGTTAAGATGTATAATTTTATTGTATATCTTGAGATTTTAGTTGTGATGATCTTGTATTAGTTGTAGAATTATGTTCTCGCTCTGATCACCTTGTTTAGGATGTACTTCTCATTCTTCTTGATTGTTGTTGTTATAGACGCCTTGTGTACATTGTGTGTTGTTTGGGGTACACGGCGGGTCTGTGCACGTGCCTGGTAGGCTTTTACAAGGGCCCGGGGTTTGACACTTATCTTTCGCCACAATCAAAGATCTCGTCACTCACGAGCCTACACTCCTAGGGTCTTTTCCATCCTAGGATTTCTTAGGTCCACCTAGACCGTTTCTATTCTCTGATACTACCTTAGTCTGTCACGCCCCGTCGGGTCTTTAACACCAACTAGGTGGAAAGGATAACCGCACGGGCGCATGCCCCAGACCCGCCGAACGGATAGAGTCTCTTCTACCCGCCCAAGGCGTCACAACACAAGCATATCGACAAGGTTCCAACTAGGAACAGAGTACAAGAGTTGCACAAGGAAAGCATCAACATAAAGAAGTTCTACTTCTATTACATCACATTTGCACATTTATACATGTCCAATTTTTTTTCTTTTCTATCATTTTTATTCCATACATCATGTTCCAAAACTATGGAATATACAAGTTGCATACATTTAATGAGAACCCCTATACTATCATAGTCCAAGACTAGGGGTACAACTCTATGTAACACCAAAATGGAAGGGCCGCTATCTATAGATCCAAACCCTTGCCTCGCTCCGCCGCCTCACTCGCGGAAGGACCTGAAAAACGTGGGGTGAGAACTATAAACATAGTTTCCAGTGGGTAAGGCCACCCAAGAGAGAAGCTCGGCCCACCAGGTCCAAAGAAACACCATAAGCATAAGTTAGATCACAAATAACTATGCATACAATTATTCACATGCTTGTAAATAAACATAAAGGATGCAACCAGATAAAGTGTCAACTTTCATTTTCTCCTAGGTCCATCCTATATCTCACATTGACCAAGTTCAACTACTTGTCATTTATTTATGGTGTCGGAGTCGCCGCATCACCATAACGGTTCTCAACTAACGCGGAATCGCCAACCTTCAAGGAGTGAAATCGTCATCTCCTTATTCGGGTAGCAAAATCGTCGCATACCCGGGATAGCGAAATCGTCGTGTACCCCATTCCATCACCGCCATCACGTGGCACGGGTAGCGAAATCGTCGCGTACCCGGGATAGCGAAATCATCGCATATCTCAATCCATCACCGCCATCACATGGCACGGGTAGCGAAATCGTCGCGTACCCGGGATAGCCAAATCGTCGTATATCCCAATCCGTCACCGCCAACACGTGGCACGGGTAGCGAAATCGTCGTGTACCCGGGATAGCGAAATCGTCGCGTACCCCAATGTTCACATTTCACACTTGCCAACCTAAGTCCAATGGCCCTAGGTTCAAGTCACCAAGTCTCACCTATGTTCAATGACACTAGGTTTACTTTACCTTCTCAACCTAGGTTCCATGACACTAGGTTCCAATCTCATGTTCCAACCTATGTTCAATGACACTAGGTTTCAATCTCATGTTCCAACCTATGTTCAATGACACTAGATTCCATTTGCACTTTTTCAACCTATGTTCCTCATCACTAGGTTCTAATTCATACATGCAATCACATAACAAGTATAGATAATAAGGATATACTTGAATTCACTAACATGCAAGATGAGCCCATGGCTCAATTCATCATGATTCTCATTTTGCCAACATGTAAATTCTAGGGTTACACACTTTCACACCATTTTATTTTCAAATGGTTATTTACCCTAGACATGGAAGTGATCTAATCACTTCGGTAAACACAAACCCACCTCAAGAGCTTCCAATTTCTTGAATTCTTTGAGCTCCTAAGTCTTCAAGCCTAGAGTTCTTGCTTCAACCCAAGCTTCTACAAAAAAATGGTTCGTTACTCATTACGAACCCGTAAATCAACTCGATGCTAGAAATCAATTGTTCTAACATGATTTTCTATGCCTCAATTGTAATTCCCGAAGGTCCAAATATTTTTAGAACCTCCCATGGCAAAAACCCTCATTTCACCTAGGTTTCACATGCATGCATGTAGAACCCCGAAATTTCTTGGCCAATCTCCACGTTTTGTGGTTTAGATTGCCTAGGGTTTCCAAAAACCTCAAAATACTAGATCAATTCCAAGGTTTGAACCCAAAACATAAGGAACTCACCTTAGCCACGAGTTCCCCAAGCTCCTACTTGCACCAAGAAGCCTCTTCTCCACTTTGGAAACCTTTTCCAAGCTCAATCCACTCTTTTCTCCAAGCTTTGGAGAGATCTCTAGAGAGAGAAAGTGAGAAAGATGGAGAGGAGAAGTAGAGGAGGAAGAAGACTGAGAAGGGAAGGGTGTCCCTGCCTTTCTAACACCCCCTCGAGTGTGAAAAGAGCATCTTGCCCCTCTCACAAATCAACACTTACAGCCAGCCAAGGCTGGCATTTCGCAACACTGCGTTCCGGTATTCACACTGGCATACCAGTATACGGGTGTTAGTTCCGGTATGCCACGGGAAATTCCGCAAAACCCGAGAGCTGGATTCCCAGATTCTGCCCTCACATTCCGGTATGCCACACTCCATACCGGTACTAATCGCTTCAGTACCGGTATGGACACATCCATACCGGAATACACTGCAGAATTCACAAGTTTAGCAGTTTTGACTTTTCGAAGTCCGTTTTCGCGCCTTATTTGCGCCGAAAACACTCGCACAAGCCCCAAACTTGGCCGAAGCCACTCACATAGCCTCTCATGTTACTTTCCCACCGGAACTCCACAATTTCTAGAAGTTCGGTACGACGCACTGAAGTTCAGTGTACTACAGAAGGGCTAATTGGAAAAAAGTCAGCAGAAAACGCCCATATATATATATTTTTTGAACAAATCACCAAGATGCAACAGATCCGCCACAGATACAGAAATCTCTCTGTCCACCTTGACAGAGTCCTTCCTGTATCTGCACGGTGTACCAACACCATATACACAGCAACACACCCATCCACTCATACAAACAGCATACACGATGCGGATGTCAGATAATCATTCAGCTAACCATCCTTACGATGATGCATGATCTAAACACTCCTTAGGCGAAGGATGATGCGATGTACATTACAACAATTAATTCTATTCTTTGAAAGCGTTTCCCACCCGAAACTCTATTTTGAAACACTAGGCTTTGATAAATCCAAGGATCATTTGAAAACTGTTTTCCACACGGAATCTCTCTTTTGAAAGCTGGCTACCACGAGGGGTAGAAATCCACATCTTATACATCTCAGAGAAACCGCATCATCACATAACATTATTAAAAGTAAAAGAACATCCAAACCACAAGGTCCATCAACCAACAAGCAAGTAACTGAACCATAACTCTAATTAATAACCGAATGAAAAAGAGGGTCAAGATAAGATAACCGAATCAGAAGAAACGACAGGTCGGGACCTCTACGGCTCACTAGCTACCGCGCCTCACACACCGTCCCGACTCCCACCACCGAGATCACCTGAAAAATGGCGGGGGGTGAGAACATGAAAACATGTCTCCCCTCCCAGTGGGTACCGCAAGCCGACGAAGGCGAGGTGTACACACCGACAAAGAGGAGCAACAGATAGATAGGTATAACAAGAACAGTAGCGAAAGGTAAAGCACATGTAAGAACAGATATGAATGACTAAAGCTACTGTAAATAATAACCGTATGCATCAACTGAAGATAACCAATAACCTAATCGCCAAGCCCTATAGATCCGCAGATCGCAGGCAATGTCACGGTATGCTCACCCACCGGCACACAACCTCTGCAAGCACCTGGTAAGAGGCTCACGGGTCGATAAGACGACCACTTTTTTGGAAAAGAACACCCCCACGGTGGCCAAACCGCTGGTGTACGTGAAATGCTAAATGAGCTGTGACGATCGATGCAGAATGCTCAATCCATAGGACGGCAACAAGCCGAGAATAGCAACTGATAATACGAGGGATCGCTCGGAACAAGAGGCGATCAACACCGACCAATCAGGTCTCATCATAAGATCATGAAAGATACCACACCACTCTACTAGTAGCATAAGCACACTGGAAGTAGAGATAATACTGAAAGTCTAGTGGAACTAACTATCCATAGCATGCAAAGAGAGGGAATAGAGAGATATCACCGAGTTAGTCCACTGTACCGACTCAGGATTGAAACACCCACCTGAACAGAGGAAGAGCCTAACACCCAAGGCTTGCAGGGACGTCGACAAAACCTACGAAAGACCCACCAAGTCAAGGTCCATCGAGTCGACTCAAAAACATTAAACTCACAATCCCGAATCCGCCGGAATTTTCGGAAAGTCCACCGGAACGATTCCGAACTCAAGGAAAAGCCCCAGAGGGGTACCGACACACGACCCAAGTCACTTGCTATCTGCAAACGCACCTATTTAGGTGGTCGGACAGCAACACAAGTCCGGGATGCCTACGAACATAAACGCACCAAATACGACTTCCCGAGTTCCCGAAAGATGTCGCTTTCGTTATCGGAACCCTCCGTCGCTCATCTGCTGCCCCCGAAACTTCGGGACAGCGATGAAGAACAGCCAACAAGGATCAGCAATGAAGCCTGGTCGCCCACGACCCAAACAAGTGGGTCCCACGACCAAATGCACGTTCTGCCGACAAATTTGTCGGGAAACGCGTCGGAAATCGAAATAGATTTCCGCGAGGGCGTCAGAAGCCTGGACAATCAGTCCAGAGGGTCACAAGGGTTAAACCTATGCTGCCCGCAGCAACCCCACACTGCGACAGTTGTAAACAAGCCCCTACACAAGCAATAAATACCATAATAGCACATAACAAGGCCGTTAGAGCACACCGCGCGTCCGCACGACCAACCGCGAGCACCAACGAATAGGTCTCGATGCAACGGAGGCCATGCTCACTTCCCGAGGTGACATGAATAGTCGCGGAGCGCGCCGAGCACAAGAACATCATAAAATTATAAGGTCCAAAAGCTCGACCTTACCGACACGGCTAAACGAGGCCTCTATAATAAGAAGTAAGGTGAGCACGATGATCAGCGAGTCGCCACGATCATCGTGCTCCCTTCCTCGAAGATCCGGAGGTACTGCGATGGCCGGAATAATGCACCACCAAGAAACAGCCCTAGATTTGGGCCTGGCCGGAGCAAGCAAGCTCCGGCCGGCGGCCGGCAGCACGGCAGCGCGTGCGCGGGCACAGGTCTTGTGCGGGGGAGGTGAGGGGCACGAGGCTCACCTCAACCGGCGACGAGAAGCGGCGGCGGCGGCGCTGGGAGAAGGCGAGCTCCCGTTCGGCTAGGGCACGGCCCGAGCGGAAACTTCCAGCGACGGCAGCGGCCGGGGAGGCAGGCGACGGAGGCTGCGGGTCCCCCGAGGCCGGAGGAAGGTGGCTGCGACGGCGAGGGGCGGCGGCGGCAGCGGTTCAAGGACCCACGGCCGCCTCTGCCTGAGACTGCAACCGCGGTCGAGCGGTGGCTGTGGCTGCGGCGGGTTCCCAGAGGCACGGAGGCGGCGGCGACCGGCAAGGAGGGTCGCCGGGGGTCGGAGATATTGCCAGAAAGATAGCCCGAGGGTGAGGGCCACCTTCCAAAGTCCACGGCAGAGAAATGAGAGAGAAGGATGGTGGAGAAGGTAGAGGAGAGGGTGGAGAAGGCTGCTCCGACGGCCGGCGGCCGACGCAGGTGGCCGGGGTGCGCACAGCAAGGGCACGGAGGAAGGTGCTGCGGCAGGGGAGCTCGGCTGAGAGGAGAAGGGTCTAGGGTTAGGGTTTTGCCATGGAAAACCATAAGTGCACCATTTATACCCTACAGTATAATTGTACAAAACCCCCCGAAAAGCCCAAATTTCTAACCCAGTCCCTCACAGCGCGAGTAAAACGCACGCACACACCTCCACATTCGATTTCGCACGAAACGGTACATAAAATATAGGGTGTTTCGCGTGAAATACGAAAAATGCCGATTCGACCCCTCATCGATGATCGCGCGATATTCGGCGTCCGTCGGTCGGATTCCCGAACGGATCACGCCATCGCGATTAGCACTGCCGAGACATCGTACCTGCGATTTTACTTCGCCAAAAACGGTCGCCGATTCGCGACGCAATCCACACTCTTCCGTCTTCAACACCACACACACACACACACACACACACACACACACACACACACACACACATATATATATATTTATATACTTATAGAGAGAGAGAGAGAGGAAAGAATAACACTTATAATTCAAATTCAAAAATTCAAAATCTTACACATTCCTCTCATCGCCTTATCCCAATATCGCAATATCCCATTCCCTCTTTTAGTATTGTGCTTTCAAGTTTCTGGATATGGAAAAAAAAACTTTTAGATTATTTCATAGGACGGGTTACTATATGTTGTGGGAAAAGAAGGTGATTTTTTATCTTTTTCATTTATTTTAGTATTATTTTTATATAAAAATTGTATTTATGTTTGTTAAATCTTAGATTTTATTCAATCGAATATATTCACATAAAAATTTCAATACGAATGTGAAATTTTAGTTGCATTACTGCTAATTTTAGTTCGTATTTACATGTCCATACTAGTGCATATTATTCTTCAAATAATATCCGATTATAATATCCGATCCATGTTTGAATTCGTGAAATATCCAACCTTGCATATCTGTATCCATTTTTAGCGGGTATGACAATAAAAGTTTAACATTCGATTTGTATCTGAAATTGTATACGAAAAAAAGGATGCGAATATGATTTCATCAAATATCCATCCATATATATATATATGATTAGTTTTCACCCCTAAGAGACCTTCAATTAATTGTTTTTAAGTGCTGCGAAGTTCGTACATTTTAACCTATAAGATAATATAGTTTTATAAATAGTGGAAGTTGGGGTAAAAGCATGTACAGGGAAAGGCTAAGGTTGTTTATTTCAGTTCCAATGGTGGAAGCAGAGAATTTTTATAGGGCGGCGCATGCAAGCTCTGAAAATTGATTTGATGTGAGAATTTTATGAATTGAAAAGAGAATTTTAAAAATCAAGTCAAATTTAGGGGGGAAAAAATTTGAATCACCTAACTTGACTTGCAAGTCAACATTTAATTAAACATAAAAAAATTACTACCGACCACCAAACAATGAGTATATATTGCTACCTGCTACAAAGTTTTATTTCCATGATCAAATCAAGGAGACATCTAGCTAGTAGGAAAAGTAACTATCTAGCTAAACATACATATAAATTAGCAAGCTAGTCATTTTACTCAAGATTTAATTACTCACCCATGACCATATGACTAAAAGACATCTAGTAGAAATAAGTAACTATATATCTAGCTAACTACATAAATAAGCAAACTGGTGATTTTACTCGAAATTTAATTGGCTCTCTCACGATGATCACATAAGTACTGTTCAGATTGTAAATTTCAATGTTTTGAAAATGAATGATGAAATCGCAAATTGATGAGTGCAGTTCAGATGTTTATAATGGGACTTTTTCCCTCGAATTTATTAACACCAGAATACTACGTAGTACAAAAGAGTGGCTATGTGAACGAAAATTCATGGAGTTGGCTTTTGTAGTATAAAAGAGTGGTCCCACCGAAGAGGTCATTCGATTGTTTACTTAGTCACAACATTTATTTAGAACTAATGATTCTAAATGTCGACATAACGCTTTCTAATGATGAAAAGCAAATAAAATAGAGGGCTCAAAATAAATAAATAATCTCGATCCACTAAGGTGCTAGTAATATGCTTTATCTTAGGTCATCTGTTTTGGAAGATTAGGCGGAGTTAGGAAGAGTTATTTGTTAATTTATATGGATCTTATAACAAACCCCATAGAAAAAGACAGATAAGCAATATGTGTTTCTGTATTTTATGTTGGATTACTCCATATGCAACTTTTATAATTATAATGGTATATTTTATGAGGCAGTATATACTCTGAATAAACTCCAATTCGTACATCCAATTGGTTGGTTTTATGTGTTTATAAATAACATACGTAATGCTACTCTTCAGTGTGATGATTTAAGCAACGCAAAAGCGAGGACTAAAACTTTTAGAACAATAAGACAAAAAGTAGTGGTCCCTTATAAACATATGCCAAGTCTACTACTAATTTTACTACATATATATACAGTAGCTATAGATTACTCAAAAATATATAAAAGCAATTATTCTTAGTCTAGACATTTCAAATTACTTGCTAATTAATTTGTTCTTATGAATGTGCATAAGAAATCACCCAATATATAATTAAAAAAAATTACTTACTAACAAAATTTTGGCATCACTGATGAATGTAGAGCACCTCATGTTACCCATTAAAGTAATCAATTTTGAAACAATTTGATGCATAGGTTGGTTGGTTTTCACCCACATCATGAATTTGGTCAAAATTGTCAATTAATTGCACTCACTATTCTTATAAGATTGATCATCATTTCACTGTTTATTTTTTGTCTAGTTGATGGATTGAAAATAATTTTCAAAAAATGGTGATTCTTAACTTTAGCTCTTAGAACCATCCAAACCACCTCATAGAGTGTAAAAAAAAAAATTTAAAAAAAAAAAAAAAAAAAAAAAACTTTTATTTTAGAAGATTTCACTGGCGGTGGGAGGAAAGGCACGGAATTCTCGTCTTTGTGAATATTAAATTGCAGGTGTTTATGCTTCAATTTTACCGTAAACATTGTATAAAGTACCTGGTGTTCTCTAATAACTGATTAAATAGTTCTAAGATCCACCATTTTTAACGATTATATAAAAAAGTAGAGATTTAAGTGACGCACAATAAGAGGTGATTTACATAATTTAAATTTCTTTTACTTGTTCTGTTCAAAAATTCATTTAATTTGTTGCAAAAAGTTATTACCCAGAATTGCTTAGATTTTATATCTCAAAAAGCTTCTTATAGAAATTGTTTTTAAGAATTCATGTGCGCAGACTTCATGTGCTGCAATATTTTTAGTTTCTCCAAAAAAGTTTGCTTCTTTTCTTTTTTGAGACAGAGAGTTGTGAACTAGTCTCCCAGGAGTGGTCTATCACGACAAGATTATACGGGCCTTGAATAATAAGCAAGTTGATAATTAATTAAGAAGAGGAGCATTAAATTAAATTTGTTTGGAGATAAAAACAATGCGAAGCTTTTGGTCGGGAATGTGATGTACCTATACACACTGCGTCTCTCGGACACCAACATATAAAGCTGACATCCACGTCAACAAAAGAAAATAATCATAAAAAAAAAAGAAAAAAAAATTGCTAGCTAACACCATACCAAGCCAAACGTAACATTTATTAGTTTATGCGACCCCGCCGGCTGGCCTTCATGGTAGCTTTTTCCTTGTCCTTTCTCCAAGAAGAATACGGACAATGTCTTTGAGCCTTTTTCTTTTTTTTCCCCCTCCCCGGCATTTAGAGCCTCTTCCTTTGCAGTAAAACCCAAAACATATGTACAAAGACCCCCCAGGACTTTATCATTTATGTAAAGCACTCGCTTTGTTCTTTTTTTTTTAAAAAAAAACCTCTGTTAAAGATATAAAATAATTAAATATTACACTTACGACCTTGGATGTTAATTATCAAGTTCTTAATCAACCGCGCTATATATAGTCAGTTTAATTTTGACAATTAAATCGTCTAAATGTTATCAAATAGTTAAATGACCCTTACATCTCAATTAAAATTATGAATAATATAGCTATTTTTATTGCTTATCATACACAAAATCTTGTAAATGACCTATTTTTTTTCCTTGCAGCTCTGATAGTTAAAAATGATGGTTGAAGAATACGGTAAGCCCATCTTTTATTTTGTGTTACTTTTTAAATTATTTTTCATTAAATCCTCATAAATATATTCGCAAGATATGTAAACAAAATCACTATAAAACCAGCAACCTTGATTGAGGAGGGAGGTCTATTGAATTATTTAATAAACTAATCGAGTCTGATTGCAAAAATTTAAAATTTTAGACTCCATTTGCAAATTAAAGAGGTAAGTTGAAGGGGTCTTTATACATGTTTCATGCAAAAAGTGTTTCGTTTATATAATAAGTGATAATATATAGCAAAAAAATGCAGTAATGTCGATTAAGATATAATTTTTACGATTTTGTCCGAAAGCAAAGAAACATATCTTTATATGTGCCTGCTGAAACTTCTTTTGACTCACTTGCTTAGATGGCCCTCGATATGTTAAATTGGTCATGACTCTCCTATAAAGATATAGTTGTTAGATGTATGCCCTAAAAGCCAACCAGGCTGACACGTGTATTCTTTTTGGGACATAAATTTATATTTGCTTTTATATATTATGAATGAATTTAAATTTTTATTTTCATTCATGTTGTGTATGTGTCCATGAATCGTCCAAGAAATTAATAAGATGATGACACGTATTCTCAAGAGTTGAGAATTTGAGATATGTGCCATTGTTAGTTAATTCTTAAATGCTCCCGATCGATGGATCATTACGGGGACAGTGATTGATCCGGTGAGATTGGTGCAGAGGTAGATAGGGGTGGAAACGAGCCGAGCTCGAGCGAGCTTGCCTCAGCTCAAGCTCAGCTTGAAATTAATTTCGAGCCTAAATTTAGGCTCAAGCTCGGCTTGAAATTAATTTCGAGTCGAGCTCGAGCGAGCCTAATTTCGAGTCGAGCGAGCTCGAGCCCTAAACGAGCCGCTTGAATTATTAACATCATGCAATCTATAATTTAATTTTTATGAAACATTATTTAAAATTTGATACAAAAAGCCTAATAATTCAACATACAAAATAAATACATGAAATATGATATTATAATATTAAAAAAATTTAGAAAAAATGACTTTGCAAGCAAGTGGAAGAGAGAGAGAGTAATTAGAGTGGAGTTTTGCTGATTTGGTTTTGTGGGCCAGCATATATGCCCAATAATCTAAACACTATAAATATATAATATATATTATTATATATAATTAAAATATTATATATATATTTTTTTTATGAGTGGTGCTACCCGTACACCCGTAAAGGGGTGTATAGGATACACCCACCCATCCAAGGGTCGGTGGGCTTTTACTTGTCACATCGATGTGACAGGCAGAAGCCCACCACCTTAGGATGCACGGGTGTATCCCATACACCCCCTTTAGGGATGTATGGATAGACATTTTCTTATTTTATATATAATTATATATATATATTTATTTATAATTTTTTTTAATATATATATATATATATAGTCTAACTATGGTGCTTTCGGAAGCATAAAGTAATTGGTGCTTCCAAGATTTTAACTCTTGGATCAACCCTTTGATCATTTCTAATCCTTTGATTAATATTGTTTCCCTAGAGGGACCACTAAACCCTAGGGGGAACCACTATCATCACAACCGTACAGTTATGAATCCAAGGGTTAAAAAGTCAAAAGCATCAAGTCATTTATACTTCCGAAAGTATAGTAGTTATACTATATATATATATATATATATATATATATGAGTTGAGCTGGAATACTATTAATATTATTTGGGTTTTTTTGCTATCGAGTTTTTAGCCGTTAGATTTACACTTTAATCAATTCTACCCTTTAGATCATACTATTCAACCATCCACCCACTCAACCTTAGGGGGACCACCACTAAATCCTAGAGGACCATTATCATTCTAACCATATAATTTTTCATTCAATGGTTAAAAACTCGATAGCAAAAGAATCCAAATATCATCAATAGTATTCCAGCCCAATTCTATATATATTTTCGAGCTTTTCGAGCCTCATTCGAGCGAGCCCAGTAATACTCAAGCTCGGCTTGAAATAAATTTCGAGCTTTTTTTTTTTCCAGTTCAAGCTCGGCTCATTTAATTTCGAGCCGAGCTCGAGCGAGCCGAATTTCGAGCCGAACACGAGCCGGCTCGCTCATTTGCCAGCCCTACAGGTAGGTTCCCTTTTGGGTAGACGAGTCTCGAGTCAACAGTGTGGGGACACTAGAGCGAATGTACAGGTGGTTATTAGAGAACAAGGGTACCAAGCGTGATCAACACGAGAAGTCACTTGGATGTCTACTCACTCGTCAGTGACTTACTCAATATTGCAGTAGTGTGACTAGTCCTTTGACCTGCGGTGCCTCGACTATTCACAATGAAGTTACTGTAGTTTGACTGTACATACACTTGGTCCCTAGCCATTCGGATCCTTGTGGTGCATGATGGTTGTAGTTGGTTCGTTGTAGAAATAGGGTGTGCACCTATATAAAATCTATCTCCCTTGGTAGATAGATGCGTTAGTCCTATGCAATTTATGAGACCGAGTTTAGAAGACCTTGCCAGGGCAGAGTTAATAGCAGAAATGGTTTCCGACATTAGAAATTCGAGTCGAATAAATTTAACATACGACAGATGATGGGGTTTGACGAGCTATTCCATGACCTCCGTCTAGTCGGGACTCTTGATAGATGTACTGTGCCACATAGTTCTGCACCAAGAGATTCAGTATTCCATTCTACTCGAATGCCACTACATGCTGCTAGGCGTCACTAGTGGATTGTGAGACTCATGAGAGTTATCTGGATGATCGATAATTCTCATTGGGCTGAGTTGGAATTGTTCCAACCCACTAAAAGGATTTTCAATGATATTGTTAATAGTGATCAGAATATAACTCACTGCCAAATATAATAGAACCTATGGAGTCATACATATAGAGGTTGCGACTGATCGGATAGCTGATCGCGATTTCTGAATCGCCGGAGGGCCTAATTGTCAATATATTGATAATTGGACTAATTTTTAATTATCACAAATCAGTGGTACTAAAGTACAAATGTTGTAAGAAAGGATTTACTAATAGTTAGTAAGTTGTAAGAATGGACTTACTAACAGTTAGCAAGTTGTGAGAGAACTTATGTGCAAATGTTGCATTATTAATTTGATTTGATCAGATTAGGATTGAGTTCAAGTCGATTTAAATTAGTATTTAATCAATCGAACCAATTAAGGATAAGATAAAAATTAAATCTAAATTTGTTCTTACCCTTAATGATTATCATATTATTATAAAAGGGATTATATCCCTCTTTATAAGATACAGGAGTTTTTAGAAAATCCTAGCCGTCATCTCTCTCCTTCTCTCTTCTTCTTTTCGATCCTCTAGCAAGAAAGATGTTTTTTACAAGGGAGCTAGCACCCCGGTGAGGACATCGATCAGATCAGCAATCTCGTTTGGATACCTATAGAGGTCGGACTCTTGTGCGGTTTCAAGAAAATCAATTCCACGATCATCAGATTGCGGTGAAGATCTCTACTCGTGCAAAGGTGAAGATTAGATCTTCCTTTTTCTCTTTTAATCTTAAACAACATGAGGGATCCTGTTTGCGTGGTTTTTGAGATCGAATCTCGAATTTTAAAAAATCAAATTTGTTTGATTTTTTTTTTCCTGCTGCGCTTATTCGCACACAATTTTCTAATAGTGGTATCAGAGCCATCCTCATGGTTTTTAAGATTAAAATTATGAATTTGGATATTTTGAACTGTTCTTCGTCGGCTGAACGATTTATAGATCGTTTCACCATATTCGAAAAATCATAATTTTGATCAATAATTTTGATATAATTTAATCTGCAGTTGTCACGCCCCGCCGTGCCTTAACACCAACTAGGTGAGAGGACAAGCCGCACGGGCGCGTGCGCCAGACCCGCCGAACGGACAGTCTCCCCTATCCGCGCAAGGCGTCACAACACAAGCATTTCCACGATGTTCTAACTAGGAACGGAGTACAAGAGTTGCACAAGAAAAGCATCATCATAAAGAAGTTCTACTTCTATTACATCACATTTGCACATTTATACATGCCCAATTTTTCTTTTCTTTCATTCCTATTCCATACATCAAGTTCCAAAACTATGAAATTTACAAGTTGTATACATTTAATAAAAACCCCTATGCTATCATGGTCGAAAACTCGGGGTACAACTACACATAACACCAAAATAGAAGGGCCGCTATCTACAGAGCCAAACCCTTGCCTCGCTCCGTCGCCTCACACGCGGAAGGACCTGAAAAACGTGGGGTGAGAACTATAAACATAGTTCCCAGTGGGTAAGGCACCCAAGAGAGAAGCTCGACCCACCAGGTCCAAAGAAACACCATAAACATAAGTTAGATTTCAAATAACTATGCAAACAAATATTTACATGCTTGTAAATAAACATAAAGGATGCAACCAATTAAAATGACAACTTTCATTTTCTCCTAGGTTCATCCTATATCTCACATTGTCCAAGTTCAACTACTTGTCATTTATTTATGGTGTCGGAATCGCCGCATCACCAAATTGGTTCTCAACCAAAGCGGAATTGCCGCAAGTATTGGGCACCGGGCAATGGAATCGCAATCCCCATCATGGTCCCAACCTCCAAGGAGTGAAATCGTCATCTCCTTATTCGGGTAGCGAAATCGTCGCATACCCGGGATAGCGAAACCGTCGCGTACCCCAATCCATCATCGCCATCACGTGGCTCGGGTAGCGAAATCGTCGCATATCCGGGATAGCGAAATCGTCGCGTACCCCAATCCATCACCGCCATCATGTGGCTCGGATAGCAAAATCGTCGCATACCCGGGATAGCGAAATCATCGCGTACCCCAATCCATCATCGCCATCACGTGGCTCGGGTAACGAAATCGTCGCATACCCGGGGTAGCGAAATCGTCGCATACCCCAATCCGTCACCGCCATCACGTGGCTCAGGTAGCGAAATCGTCGCATACCCGGGGTAGCGAAATCGTCGCGTACCCCAATCCATCACACTTCACACTTGCCAACCTAAGTTCAATGGCCTTAGGTTCAAGTTACCAAGTCTCACCTATGTTCAATGACACTAGGTTTACTTTACATTCTCAACCTAGGTTCCATGACACTAGGTTCCAATTTCATGTTCCAACCTATGTTCAATGACACTAGGTTCCAATTTCATGTTCCAACCTATATTCAATGACACTAGGTTCCATTTTCATGCTCCAACCTATGTTCAATGACACTAGGTTCCATTTTCATGTTCCAACCTATGTTCAATGACACTAGGTTCCATTTGCATTTTTCAACCTATGTTCCACAACACTAGGTTCTAATTCATATTTGCAATCACATAACAAGTATAACTAGTAATGAAATACTTGAATTCATTAACATGCATGATGAGCCCATGGCTCAATTCATCATGATTCTCATTTTGCCAACATGCAAGTTCTAGGGTTACATACTTTTACACCATTTTAATTTCAAATGGTCATTTACCCTAGACATGGAAGTGACCTAATCACTTCGGTAAACACAAACTCACTTCAAGAGCTCCCAAGTCTTGTGTTCTTTGAGCTCCTAGGTCACCAAGTCTTGAGTTCTTGCTTCAACCCAAGCTTCTACAAGAAAATGGCTCTTTACTCATTACGAACCCATAAATTAACTCGATGCTAGAAATCAATTGTTCTAACATGATTTCTTATGCCTCAATTGTAATTCCCGAAAGTTCAAATATTTTTAGAACCTCCCATGGCAAAGGCCCCAAATCTACCTAGGGTTTGCATGCATGCAAGCCAAACCCTAGATTTCATGGCCAATCTTCCACCATTTGTGGTCAAGATTGCCTAGGGTTTCCAAAAACCTCATATCAAAGGATTAAATCCAAGGTTTAAACCCTAAATCACAAGAACTCACATCTACACCCAAGCTCCCTAGCCTCTTCTTGCACCAAGAAGCTCCAAACCCACCTTAGAAGCTTTTCCCAAGGTCAGATCCTTCACTTCTCCAAGCTTTGGAGAGATCTCTAGAGAGAGAAAGTGAGGGAGAGGGAGAGGGAAAATGAGGAAGGTGGAGAAGGAATGAGGGAAGAAAGACCTCAGCCCCCATACATAAACCCCACCACGTGAAATTACAAAACTGCCCTTCACTGGGCATTCTGCTTCAGCCGGGTCCGGACCCCAGAAGCAGGGTCCGGATCCGGAGCCAGCTCGCACCCTGCAGACTGCGCAGGCCGGGTCCGGACCCCACAGCCGGGTCCGGAACCCATGAGCATCTCAGCTCGGAAAACATGTCGGTTCCGGACCTGGGCGTCCAGGTACGGACTCTAGCTGTTCCACCGGACTTCATTGTCCGGACCCCAGATCTCGGGTCCGGACCCCGTGAGCAATTTAGCGCCAGTTCGGGCTTTTCCAAAAATTCAAATTTTTGGTTTTCAGGGTCCTAACTCGCACCCAAACGTTTCGAAACCCTCGGAACCCAATTCCACACCAGCCATTATTGGCTTTCTCCGAACTTCATTCAATTCGGTAAAGTTTGGCATAACGCACCGAAATTCAGAGTACTACAGCAGTTATAAAAAAAAAATTACTATAGCAGTTCGTACGGATGTACAATTTTTTTAAAATTTTAAATTAAGATTTTTGATAAGATTAATTTTCTTTAAAATACTGATTTTATGAGATCAAATTTGGTTTTAGTATCGTGTAGTCTTTTCATATGAGATGTGAATTCTTGATGAGATCAAGCAATTATTTGTGCGGATTAAGTTTTTGATCAAAATTATATGAGTTAACTGATAAGTTAATATAAACGATCGATAAGATCGATTTGTTTTGGTAATTTGCTCACATGCTATTTTTCGAACCCTTGATAAACGATTAATTAGAATACCCAAAATTAATTATTATGCAAGTGATATATTTGATATATATCGGTGATGATCATGGATAGCAACCTATTTATATTGTTTCGACATATGATGTATGATGTGTATGCAGAATCCTGTATTTTTAAATTTATTTAAATTAAAGATTCTATATTAGAGATGGCTGTTTTGGGTGCCTGCCTGCTTGCACAAGCTGATTTTATTTGGAGATCTGCGTGTCTCAATAGATTAGAGATAAAAGTTATGAAATATAATTATTTTTATTTTATCATTATTGTTGGGTTGTATGTTGTATGATTGCACGTCATTGCTTGATCGGTTGCAAGCCGAAAAGCACGCAAAGCCTAAATTGAGATGAACACTTGATGGCGGTCGGATCAAGATGTTGATAAGGATCAGATCAAGTTGCAGCTCCAGATCGGATCAAGTAGTTGAAGACGATCAAACCAATGACGTGTGTGTGCTTGTAATTTATGACCCTAAGATCCCAATTCCGGCTCAGTGGCTCGAGCCCAAATCCATTTTTTTGATCCATGATCATCACCAGTTACATTATATTTGATGCGCTGATTATTTTTATTTGCATTAGATGTAAATAATAAAATAAAATTTGAGACCTAAGTTTTAATCTTCTCACAAATATTAAGTCGAGCAGTCTTCCACCGTTGTAGAAGTGCGAGCATTTTTTTGGTATTGATTGGCACGACTGGTTACAGTGGTCAGTTGTATAGGGAGGGGCAACCACTTTATTAGCATTAGATGCTGCGGAGTAAAGATGGGGTTGGACCCAATATCTGTCAGGTGAGGAACCCAATTGTAGTACATTGGATTTTTATTATAGAAACAAGTGCAAATAAAAATAGTGTGAGATACTATTTTTGTTGAACTTGAAGAAGTGTAAGATAATTTGAAAACGAATGGTGGAGAAATCGAAATAAAAAGAGGAGATATGAAATTTTCTACAAAGAACAGGGCCTCTATTTTAACAGAAAATTTATAGTGGCGAAAAATTATGAAACTTTGAAAAGTGGTATGTATTAACTTTCTTAGGTCAGATGTAAAGTTTTGTGTGGTTCGGATACCTGAGCAGTGAAAACGGAGCTTAATAACAATCCGTTAGAGATTTTAGTCGGCAGGGCTTTCGGTGACTGAAAATGGTCCGGAACTGGAATGTTAAGGTACATTACTTTAACTCGACTTTCATTAGACCGCCCATCAAATTTGAGTATAAACCGACTTTCAGAAGGGCTCCAATTGAGTGTATCAGATTGAAATTGGACTAAATTGAGAGTATGAGTTACTTGTGGACTTTTTAGCATATTGTTACAATTAGTGGAATTCCACTAAAGCACCTGAGGAGCCTCTTGAAGCTTTCCTCCATCTTCAGCCAGCATGCATAGGGAGAGAAAGGGAAAAGAAAGAGAAGAAGAAGAAGAAGGAGATGAGGATTGATTTTGGTGCCGTGTGACGAGCCGATCGAAACTCGTGCGCGTGATTTTTGGCGTTTCGACACTGGGGTTAGTATTATAATAATTATTTTTTTTCTTGTTTATGAATTTTGTTGATTCTTGATGATAGAATTTAGGATGGGAGATCTTATTAGATTATGTTGTGCGTTGAAGTTAAATTGAAGTCGAATTTCATGCGATTGGGAGCCGCTTTTCGCGTGCTTTTTGCCGCGAACTTTCGTGTCGTTTTGGCGTGTTTGCGGACACCACGAGTAGCAACAGGGGCTGCTACTGCTGCTGCCAGCAGCAGCAAAGGCTGCTGCAGCTGCCGCTGCAGCAAGCAGTAGCATGGGCTGCTACTACTGCCGCTAGCAGCAGCACGGGCTGTTGCAGCTGCCGCTGCAGCCAGCAGCAGGGGTTGCTGCTGCTGCAGCGACCGACAGCAGGGGCTGCTGCTGCGGTTGCTGCTACAAATAGTAGCAGCAGCAAGCGCAGCAGCAGACGCAGTAATGGGCGTGGCAATAATAAATGAAGTCGATTCGCGGCCGCGGCACCGTGCTTTCGGAGACTCCAATGGAGTCCAATTTCACCTCATTTCGAAATTGAAGTTGATATAAGGGTGAGGATGGTAGTGAGCTCCAGATTGCGCCTTATCCCAATTGGGTTAAACTGAATTGGAATGAAATTGAGTTATTGATCGAAGCGAGCCGAAATTCGGATTTGAGGGATTTTTAGTAACTTCTCCGTCCATTTCTCATATTTGAGTTGTAGGCATCAAATTGAACTTGTGTTGTGTTCTAGTAAAGGTGAGGAGCTTGTGGATTTGTTCCTTTAATCGAATTTTCGGTTAGTAAGTTGAATCGAAAGTCGATTTCGAGTTAAAGTGAAATTGAATTGATTTGGGAGCGCTTATGAGAATTGCATTGATTTCGTCGTCCGATTCTTCTAGTTGAATAGGATGGGATATTCGCCGAATTCCTCTATGACTTTTGAGTAGTTTTGAAGTTGCTCCTACTAGATTTTGAGGTAAGTTAACTTACCTTTAACGAAGATCTAGCATTCATTAACCGAATTGCCGATATAATGGAATTCGGTTCTTGCAATTGCCTTGACAGCCCTTGCTGATTTTTGGAGTTTTCTTAGTCGATTCCCTTCTGGATTTGAGTGGAAGAAAGCCGCATTGGAGGTTGATTGCTTGCCACTACTGGATTAGCAATCCGAGGTGGGTTCCGTGTCGCCGAAAATAGCGAACTTCCTTCTACGTCTATTTTGCACATATGTGTATATGTTTATGTGTGCAGGTTGCATGCTTTGAGTGTTGTGATGGCAATAAAGGTAAGTGAAGAGTGCAAATTAGATGTTGCATGTGTACACTGGTTGATTTTAGATTGATTGGGCAATAGGTCAGTTATATGTCTATGGTGCATGTGTGGATGTATCTATGTGATTATATGTTCGTAGAAAATTGTGTTAGTTTGACATTGAATAGAGGAAATGGAGTACATAGTGTATTCATGCGAATATTACTCTATGTCTAATTATATGATCAATAGGTTGAATTTTAGGCCGGGAAGGGCCATTGGACGTCATATATCTATTTAGTGAAATACCACGGGACATCATATGCATATCTAGTAAGATATCTAATGTTCATTTGCATTACACATGCTCTAGTTCATATGATAGATTTTGGATAGTGCGAGGTATATGATTGTACTACGGTGACATATAACTTAGTTGACATTCTATGATTATGCTGAGGGCAGCAGATTGGTTATTTGTAATCTTTTTTATCATTGCATAGATCATAGCCTGCAGAGTCACATTGAGCTTGACAGAGTTACGTGCTATTAGACTCGGTAGGGGTCGCTTCCCTTCGAGTGTCGCTCCGGATGCTGGCCAGCTATAATAGAGATATTTGCCCTTGGGATGACGACCCACCTGCGGGAGTGGTGATCGGGCTGGGGGCAGAACCTACGTGTTAGCGGCGTACCTGTGGGAGTGCGATCCGGGCACTAGGCAGGCACAGGCTTGACCGGACCTATGAGTCGGTCGTTGCAATTGGGTACTATTACTGCATCTATTTATTAATATCAGCATTGAAGCATACTCTGCTCACTTTATCTCCTGTTCATTATCTATGTAACCTATGAGTTGGTCAGTCTGTGAGTGGGTCATAGTGTGTTGATTGGGTTGCATATGCATGGGTAGGTAATACCTTACCTTTATTACTAGTACTCTAGTTGATGCATGACAGAGTTAATTACGATGTATGGTGTATTATTTTTATTTATCAATATTAGGATTGATGCATGTATTAGTCATCTTCTCTCTTGTTCTTTATATATGTAGAGGCACGATGGTTTAGTAGATGTATATCATTCATATTATGCTTCAGTACTCATTCTAGAGCATTTCTTACTATACTTTCTCTATGCTTGGCTCTAGTAGACCTAGCGGGAAGGTCGTGATTGTCGTTGACCGTACCCACTAGGAACTGCTGTTTAGTAGTTCTCACACCCTATTATGGTTTACTTTTCAGGGACATCTATACCGAGTGTTGATCGAGGTAAGGGGAATAACACCGTAGATAGAAGCTCCTACCTGTGTACATTAGTTGTAGAGGACTTCCAACTAGTTGGTTTGGGATTATATACTATACTTCAGGACTGGCGAGGCCAGGGCCTCTACTTGTATATTTTATTTTGGGATGTATGGTTGTATGTTGATATGGGGAGTGATACTTGTTTAATTCTGTTATATCGATACATCGCTCTGATACTTGGTTGGGTTAAATTGTGGACTGTAGAAATTGTTAATGTTGTCTCTAGGATTGCTTTAATACTGTTTTGTTTTGTTGGACGCTTCGTACGGACAGAAAAAATTATGTCCGTTCGGCGGGTCTGTTAACGTCCCCATGGGCTTCCGCTGTGAAACCGGCGCGTGACACCAATGACGGCTTTGCTTACGCATTTCAACGGTGGGTCTGACTTAAGGAATGAGGCCAATATCTGTCAGGTGAGGCCTACAGGACTTAGAGACCGATCACTGTAATTTGCTCGAGAAGCATTGGACAAGAGTTGTCCACTCATCGGTTTGCGTGTTACCAACATCTGTCAGGTGAGGTGGTAAGTTAAACTGGTGGGACCGTAGTACCCACTTGAAACCCTTGTCGTGTTGGATTTTCGTTTCTCTACCTGAGGAGTGTAAGAGACTCGAGAAAATAGTGGGAGGCTAATATTTGTTTTTAAAAATTTCTAAACTAAAATTTTCAAAATAAATACAAATATCTAAGTTGAATCTTTACTCTCTGCAGAACAAAAAAATGTCTGCTTTCAATCCTCTCTCTCTTATTCTCGAAACAAACCGCTTAACTAGAACGAACTATAAAGACTGGTTTAGGAACTTAAAAATAGTTTTGAGTTCCGAGAAGCTCAGTTATGTTCTCGACCAGGACCCATCCCCATGTTATTAAACCCTCCAACAGCTGACCAATCGGCAGCTCAAGAAAAATGGACGGATGACGATAATAAAGCAAGGTGCTATATTCTGGCGTCGATGTCAAATGAATTTCAATGCCAGCATGAGGATATGAAAACTGCTAAAGAAATGCTACCTCACCTAAAGGAGTTGTAAGGTGAGCAAAGCCGATCTGCTCGTTTTGAAGTGTCCAAAAGACTATTCAAAGCCAAGATGCATGAAGGGCAGTCTGTTCATGATCAGTGTTTGACAATGATCTAAGACCTCGAGGAGCTTGAGAAGCTCGGCATGAAAATGGATAAGGAATTGCAAGTTGATCTGATCCTACAATCCCTTCTTATTTTATACGGACAATTTATTATAAACTACTATATGAATAAAATTGACTGCACCAACACGTAGTTATTGAACATGTTGGTAACCACAAAAGGGACTTTGAAAAGTTCAGAGGGCTTGGTTCTCGCCGTGGAGCGGGCTTTCTCTTCCAAAAGAACGTCTAATTAGAAGAAGAAACCCGCGAAGAAACAAAAGACGGAGAACAAGCCCAAGAGTGAAGCTCCTAAGAAGAAAGCTGCTGACAAAGGAAAATATTTACACTGCAATATTGACGGTCATTTGAAGAGGAACTGTTCCATCTACCTAGGGAGCCTGAAGAATAAGAAGAAGGACACACCTTCGGAAGGTATGCAAGACTTGCACATAATAGAAATTAACCTTACGGTTTCCTCTACTTTCAGTTGGGTCATAGACTTTGGTTCTTGTTCTCATTTATGTACTTCAATGCAGGGTCTAAGCGAAAGTAGAGGGCTTAGGGAAGGTGAAGTGACCCTACGGATTGGCAACGAGGCAAGAGTTGCTGCTGTGGCTGCTGGCACCTATTCTTTGCGACTACCGTTAGGATATGTTTTATTACTTAAAGACTGTTATTATGTACCTGCTGCTAGCAAGAATTTGATTTCTGTTTCTGCTTTGGCACAAAACGGTTATATTTTTAATTTTGAGAAAGACTACTGCATAATTTATTTTAGTAATTTTTTGCTGTGGTTTTATGATTGACAATCTTTATCATTTATATATGGATGTATCTGTAAATATTTCTGAGCAGATAGTGAGTGCCATTGGGTCTAAGAGACCTAGAGATAAGGTGAACCTAAAGTATATGTGGCACCTTAGGCTTGGCCATATTGGAACAAATTGGATAAAGATAGGCTTCTTGGCTCATTGACTTCTGAGTCTTGTCTAATCTGTAAATTTTGTGTTCAAAGAAAAATAATCAAATTACCCTTTGTAGGACAAGGGGAAAGGGCCACTGAGATACTTGCGTTGATACACAGTGATGTGTGTGGCCCATTCGATGTGCATGGTAGGGGTGGTTATCTCTACTTCATAACCTTTACCAATGAGTATTTATGGTATGGGTATGTCTATCTAATGAGACACAAATTTGAGACTTTCAAAAAGTTAAAAGAATTCAAATATGAAATAAAAAAGCAAACCGGAAAACCCATCAAGATTCTTCGATCAGATTTAGAAGGAGAATACCTTAGTAGAGAGTCCCTAAACTATCTCAAAGAAAACAACATAGTCTCACAATGGACTCCTCCTGGAACACCTCAACTCAACGGGGTGTCGGAATGGAGAAATCGAACTTTATTGGATATGGTTTGATCTATGATGAGCTTCATTGATCTTTCTTTATTTCTTTGGAGACATACTTTGCTTACTGCAGCCTTCTTGTTAAATCGGGTTTTCTCTAAATCTGTTCCTTCCACGCCGTATGAGATGTGGTAAGGTAAGAAACCAAGTCTCGGTCATATCAAGAATTGGGGATGTCCGACCCATGTTAAGCGACTGCAGGCGGACAAATTAGAGGCTAGGTATGAAAGGGCTCATTTTATTGGATATCCTAAAGAAACTTTAGATTACTACTTTTACATCCCAGAGGATCACAATTTTGATATGAGCTGACATGCTACTTTCTTGAAAAAATAATTTATTCAAGAAGTAGCTAGTGGGAGAAAAATTGAGCTCGAAGAGAGAGTCTCTGAAGAGCAATGAGTCGTCGAACCCACAGAACCTATTCAAGCTGAGCCAGTACATGTAGTACCTCCTCCACCTCGTAGATCGAGTAGAATCTCCTATCCTACTAAAAGATACTTAGCTATTCTTATAGAGGATATAGAGAAAATGTTCCTCATGTGAGATAGAGAATATGGAGATGATTCCAAAACCTACAACGAGGCGATGTCTGATATCGATTCCGAGAAATGGTTGGAAGTCATGAAGTCAGAAATTGACTCAATGTACTCCAATCAAGTCTGGACTTTGGTAGATCTACGAGAAGGTATAGTATCTATCGGGTGTAAATGGATCTATAAAAGAAATATAGGTTCAGATAGAAAGGTAGAGACCTATAAAGTAAGGCTGGTGGCAAAAGGCTATAATCAATGTGAAGGCATTGACTATCAGGAGACCTTTTTGCCTGTAGCCATACTTAAATCTATTTGAACACTACTTGCCCTTGCAGCATACCATGATTATGAGAATTGGCAAATGGATGTGAAAATTGCCTTCCTAAATGGATATCTTAGGAAAGATATCTATAAGGAGCAGCCTTTGGATTTCACTTCCGATGAGGAAAAGTCACAAAGTATGTAAGCTGCAACGGTCCATATATGGACTTAAGCAAGCATTTCGGAGCTGAAATACTCATTTCAATGACGTGATCAAATCGTTTGATTTCGTTAAGAACGATGAGGAACTGTGTGTTTATAAGAAAGTCCGTAGGAGTGCTGTCATATTTCTCGTATTGTACGTGGATGGCATTCTCCTAATTGGGAATGATATTTCAATACTGACTTCGGTTAAGATGTGGTTGTCTAAAGAATTCTCTAAAAAAGATTTAGGAGAAGCATCTTATATTTTGGGGATTAAGGTCTATAGAGATAGATCTAAGAAGATGTTAGGCCTTTCACAGAAAATGTACATAGAGTAGGTGCTGAAGAGGTTCGACATAAAAAACTCCAAAAGGGACTTTTACCCCTTAGGCATGAAATATATCTCCAAAAGATGTACCCCAATACATTTGAAGAGATTCAACGTATGAGCAAGATCCTTTATGCTTCGGCTATAGGGAGTCTCATGTATGCTATGCTATATGCATGACCTGATATCGCACTTGCTACGAGTGTCACAAGCAAATATCAATCTAATCCAGGGAAGGAGCACTGGATTGCTGTGAAGAACATACTTAAGTACTTGAGAAGTGTGAGAGCCCAGATAGTCCTACGTATAAGATATAATAGGGCTAAACTCTTAACCCGGCTTAAGCATTTTGTGCGGTGGCTAGGCCCAAGAGGTTAAGAGAGTTAAGCGTGCTAGGACGGGAGTAGTCCTAGGATGGGTGACCCCCAGGGAAGTTGGGGCGTCACAGTTGGTATCAGAGCCAATTACCAGCCGTAAGTGTGAGATGAGTCTCGGCTGAGCCAGGATTATACAGCGGAGAGAGCAAGGCTCTCATGCTGTTGACTGTTGTGGGTGGAGCGTGGCTCACCACAAGGTCGGTTTAGGCTAGCGAGATGAGTCTCACATCGCCTGGTACTTGTGAGTCTGAGCCTGACGAGGACGTCAGGGCTTAAAGGGGGGGAGATAGTGAGACCCCAGATAGTCCTACATATAAGATATAATAGGGCTAAACTCTTAACCCGGCTTAAACATTTTGGGCGGTGGCTAGGCCCAGGAGGTTAAGAGAGTTATGCGTGCTAGGACGGGAGTAGTCCTAGGATGGGTGACCCCCTGGAAAGTTGGGGCGTCACAAGAAGTATTAAGGACATGTTCTTGATCTTTGGAGGAGGAGGGTTGAAAATATAAGGATATACTGATTCAGACTTTATGTCTGATGTTGAAGATAGAAAGTCTAAGCCAGGATGCGTGTTCTTGTGCAATATGGTTCAGTGTATTGGAAGAGTTCCAAACAACCAATTATTGCTAACTCTACCATGAAAGCAGAGGATATTGCCGCATCTGAAGCTGCAAAGGAAGCCTTTTGGATCAAGAAGTTTGTCGCGGAATTAGGTGTGATGTCATCAGATGCCATACCACTTTATTACGACAACAATGGCGCCATAGCCCTAGTTAAGGAGCCCAGGTCTCATCAGAGGTCCAAGCACAGAGCGGCGATTTCATATTATACATGACTACCTCAAAAAGAAGTACATCGAGGTGCATAGAGTAGACTCCGCGGATAACGTGGCAGGCCTATTAACTAAACCACTTAGCCAGCAGAAGACTGAAGCCCACCTTGAGAAGATGGGGCGTAGGTATATGGCTGATTGGTTTTAGTGTAAGTGGGAGATTATTAGATGTATATCCTAGAAGCCAGCCACGCTGACACATGTATTTTTTTTAGGACATAATTCGTATTTGATTTTAAATATTATGAATGAATTTGAATTTTTATTTTCGTTCATGTTGTGTATGTGTCCATGAATCGTCCAAGAAATTAATAAGATGATGACACGTATTCTCAAAAGTTGAGAATCCGAGACATGTGTCATTGGTGGTTAATTCTTAAATGCTCCCGATCGATGGATCATCACAGGGACTGTGATTGATTCGGTGAGATGGGCGCACAGGTCGCTTCTCTTTTGGGTAAACAAGACTCGAGTCAACAGTGTGGGGACACTGGAGTGAATGTGCAGGTGATTGTTAAAGAACAAGGGTACCGAGCATGGCCAACGCGAGAAGTCACTTTGATGTTTACTCACTCGTCAGTGACTTACTCAATGTTGCAGTACTGTGACTAGTCCTTTGACTTGTCGTGCCTCGGTTATTCACAATGAGGTTACTGTAGTTTGACTGTACATACACTTGGTCACTAGCCATTCGAGTCCTTCCGGTGCATGTTGTATACAGTAGGTTCGTTGTTGGAATAGGATGTACACCTATATGGAATCTATCTCCCTGGTAGGTAGGGGCGTTAATCCTATGTGATTTATGAGACCGAGTTTAGAAGTCATTGGCCACGGCAGAGTTAATAACGTAAAGGGTTTCCGATATTAGAAACTCGAATTGAATTAATTTGATATAGGATAGATGATGGGGTTTGACGAGCTATTCCATGACCTTCGTCTAGTCGAGACTCTTGATAGAAGGACTGTATCACGATAACTGTGCCAAGAGGTTCAGTATTCCATTCTACTGGAATACCACTACATGCTGCTAAGCGTCACTGGTGGATTGTGAGACTCATGAGAGTTATCTGGGTGATCGATCATTTTCATTGGGCTGAGTTGGAATTGTTCCAACCCACTGAAAGGAGTTTCAGTGATATTGTTGATAGTGATCAGAATATATCTCACTTTCAGATAAAATAGAATCTATGGGGTCACACACATAAGAGGTTGCGACTGATCCGATAGCTGGATCACGATTTCTGAATCGCCGGCGGACCTAATTGTCAATTTGTTGATAATTGGACTAATTTGTAATTATTACAAGTTAGTGGCATTAAAATGCAAATGTTGTAAGAAAGGACTTACTAATTGTTAGTAAGTTGTGAGATGACTTATGTGCAAATGTTGCATTATTAGTTTGATTTGATCAGATTAGGATTGAGTTCAAGTCGATTTAGATTAGGATTTAATCGATCGAACCAATTAAGGATAAGACAAAATTAAATCTAGATTTGTTCTTATCCTTAATATTTATTATATTATTATAAAAGGGATTATATCCCTCTTTATAAGATACAGGTATTTTTAGAAAATTTTAGTCGTCATCTCTCTCTTCTTCTCTTCGATCCTCTAGCAAGAAAGACGTTCTTTGCAAAAGAGCTAGCACCCTGGTGAGGACTTCGGTCAGATCAGCAATCTCGTGTGGATACCTATAGAGGCAGGACGCTTGTGCGGCTTTAAGAGAATCAATTCCACGATCATCAGATTGCGGTGAAGATCTACCCGCGCAAAGGTGAAGATTAGATCTTCCCTTTTCTCCTTTAATCTTAAACAACATGACGGATCCTGTTAGTGTGGTTTTTGTCACGCCCCGGATTACTCGTTTCCCCGGGCTCGCCAACAGATCTGCCGTATACATAGACATTTCTATGTATACGAAGCGATAGCTAACCTGTAAACAGACATACAAGCAACTACAAGAGATATAGAGCTGAAATAAAACATACTAACAGAACCAAAGCCACCTGTACATATAGAGTCCAAAATACAACAGTCCCTCCAAAACCAAAATAGGGACAAATCCACAGTATATGTACATGGCTCAACGCAAAAGAGACTATCTCCAGTAGGGTCCTCCTCTAGGAACAACAGGGACAGGTAGGGATCTAGCTCGCGACTCCCTTACCTCGATCCGCAGGAACAAGAGCAGCAGCCGCAACAGACGAAGGCTCTACAAGAAAAGGTGGCAACAAAGGGTGTGAGAACTACTAACAAAAGAAGTAGTCCTCAGTGGATACCAATACCGACCTCAACGGTCCACCCACTAAGTCTACAAGACTAACAGTATAGCTGGTAGGTAAAGAACAACAAAGAAAGCTAGAATAAACTCTACAGCTGTAATGCCACTACCCTACCACTATCCAAGTCAAACTCTCAAGTAAGCATCACCAAAGTGAAAAGTCACCCCTGACCCAATCTAACGGAACCGCCCAAACAGGCTCGTCCAGCCAACAGCCTAGCCACACCGCACACTACCAAAAAGGGTAGCCGGTCCAAAATCAGATCCAACTAATCTGCAGCGACATCAACGCAAGAGAGGCCTCACTCCGGAGCGGCACTCGGGGGAGCTACCCAACCGAGTTAGTACGCGTATCTCTGTCGAGCACAATCAGGCTCCGGCAGGCTATAATCAAATGGAAAGGGGTCAAATGGGTGAAAGACTCCAAGCTCACGTGCCCTCAGCACAAACAGAAGCTAAAACAAGAGTCTGGGTCCACCGTCAACCCCGACGGCACCCGGTAATACAAAACAACCTAATCCTGCTGTAAATACAAGCTCGGCATCCCAGCACGAGCGTAAACTCGTCCTACAACAAACTAAGTATCCACCTCGCACTAAAAGCGGTGATACAAGAACAGAAACGGCTCCTAGAGCTAAATCTGATAATAGTTCGAAAAGTGACGGTTGTAGGTTCATGAGTTTTCTCCTAAGTCAATTCCCAGTTCAGCATGTAAAGTCATGTCTATAAATTATCAATTTATGCTCCAAATTCAGATTTCATATAAATACATGCAAATTCATGAATTCGAGCTACTAACATGATTAAACAGATAATATAACAGCATGCTGCACTCTCTACAACTTATGAGGAAATCCGACGATTTCGGTAACATTAACCCACCTCAAACGCTATCCAACAAAGGCTAGGAGTCGAGTGGAAGGCCTCCAAATAACACTGGCTGAAATCGGACTCAAAACTGCAACTTCGAGATTCGGACCCACCTGCTCAAGTTCCGGGCGCCCAGAACATCAGCCCAGAACTGCAGCCTGGCAGCACGACCAACATAGATTCAACATGCGATAAAATCCAAATCTGAAGTCCAAATGCAGTGAAACTTTGCCCAACTCACCAGCAGGGGCTCAAGAACACACCCTCTAAATCTCAGCCAAAATGGAGCTCGACTCGATGTCCAAAAGATCCCCACACTGATTCGGACCCACTTCTGGACCCTCCTGCACATGCATCCAGAAGTTTCAGCAACTAAGCAAACATCACATTAAACATGAATTCTGGAATTCCAACGAATCTAGCCCATGGAAAAGAGTCACAAATCTCTCAAATACAGTGATGGAACAACCTAAATCCTCTCCAAGGTTCCTCACAAAAATCTGGATTCAAAAATCCAAGAAATCCATCAAAGGTCCAAAAATTGAGCACTTAAGATAATTACTCAAAATCTGAGCTAGAACTCACCTTTAAATCCTCAAATCAGGTGGAAGGAACCTCCAAACCAGCAAGGAATGAGGAAGGACCAATCTTCACTTCGAAATTCCAGCTCCCAAGAGATTTGGATCCAAAAGATCAAAGGAAAACCCAAGTTTCAGCTCAAGAACACAAGGGGTCCAGTAAAACAGCAACTGTAGCATACATACCTGTCCAAATTGCGATTGGAAGGATTCCACGTCTTCCTCTACGAGTCCTCTATCCAACAAACCATGTTTCGTGGGATTTGGACACTCCCACACTACACACAAGCAAGAACACCACAGGTCGATGTTGAAGTTCTGCAGGAATCCAAGGTCTTCAATGGAGAAAGGTGGAATTTGGGAGGAATTGGAGGGCTTCCAAGCAAAATCCGTGGTTCACCATGAAGAGGGGAGAAAAAGCCTCAGGGGAGGTCGTCCACATCTTTTATAGACCAAAGATTTCGGTGCAATGGGCCTCAAGAACAGAAATGCTGTTAACCTGCACCTCAGCAGAAATCCACACATTTGGGCGCCCGAAACCCAAGAAGTGGGCGCTCGGTTCTTCAGCCTGCACAAGTCCAGAACTTCGGACTCTCCGCCCGCGGTCCGGTGCACCATATCCTGGTCCGGCGGAACTCACCTACCATCCAACACGTGTCAAACGGATCGATACTCACGAGGTAGATTTCCGGATCCACTTTCCGGGCGCCTGATCC